>CM075476.1:40897500-42097500 GCA_037950665.1 Hypophthalmichthys nobilis
TTTATTTGACTTTAATACAAAAGATTTACATGCTCTCATTTAAGAGTATAATGAGTGTTTGTGCTCTCCAAGGCCTGCCGTGCCTTTCTGACAAGGAGAGGCTCCCGTTTAAATCCCCTTCACATGTGAAAAATGAAGGATTAGCATCCAGGAGCCTAGCATTTTAAACAAAGAGTGAGCAAGAGAGAGATAGATAATGATTTTTCTTTGTTGTGCAATGCAGCTTGAGCAAGGTGTCGGTCAATTACGATATTTCAAACAACACGTCATGCTAACCAAAACAATCCTCAATCCAGGCCATGGATCATTTTTCTCGCCCGTCTGCAATTTGCATAGATGCATTTAATTTAGAATAGTGTGACCTGGTTTGCGAACATCGTCATGCACGTCAAAATACTGGCATGTTAAGAGATGATTGTTTTAGGTTAATGGTCACCCAGACTTGAAACTCTCATGCTTGAGCGCACGTCCCTGGGAACGGCGTGCCACTGGCCCCTTTCTACGCGTTCGGCAATATGAAAATTTGCATTAGATACACTTAGTTGTGTTTTTTGTTGTCTGTTAATTCCAGTCTGCTGGAGAGCTCACTGACCCATGGAAGGATAAAAAGGGAAAAAAATCTCCAATCAAGACACTGCGTGCTCTGTGGATCAACTGAGATCAGACGATATGAAGCCTTTTTTGCTTTTTCTTCTTCAAAAATTACTGCATTCCCTGTCATCCATTAATTCAAGCTTCTTTTTTTACCTTCATCGTAGCCAATTAAAGTAATCAAGCAGTAGCGACAAACAAAAGTCAAAGCTCTGCGTTGGAAAAGAATAGCTGATGTAATCGCTCTCGGTTAAGTGTGAGATTTCAGACCGAGTCGAAATGCATGTTGTAATCACGCCTACATACTGGGAAAGAAAAAGTCAGAGCCCGCTAGCAGGCCGCATTTTTTCACTAGATTGCATAACGAAATAAATGGTGTGTGTGTTCTTGCAACCTTCAAGCCAAAACAACACATTGGCCGCGTTCCATCTTTAAAGGCCTGTCAACTTTGCCAAGATTCTGTCAGGCTGCAACACACACAATGTTGCAGATACTCTTGGCTAGTCATTGTGTGATTAGTTAATACACATTGATAAGGTGTGAATTATTTTTTTTTACTCCTGCTGGGAAATTAATTTGAAGGAGAAAAAAAAAACGGAGAGTAGTGACATATGTAGTGACTTAATGTACGACAATGAGGTTCAGGTTGTGCATCTGGGCGCAGCATGCTTGTAAACCATCCCATCCCTAGTTTATTACAGGCTACAGTGGTCCAGTCATGTTTTTGTTGAAGAAACCAAATACTTTTATTTAGCCCGCTCCGTGGCTGGAATGCTTAAAATGCAAGTGTCAGCGAGGGCCAAGAATGTGATAATAAGGTTCACTTTAGCTGAAAATGCTAAAGGAAGTCTAACAGCGGCATGACGCGAAAGCAAATAGAACCCATTATAATCAGTGATGCTGCGGCTATATTTGTGCAGATTTCGGAAAATCAGACGCCATTTTGAATTTTTTTTTTTGGGAAGGGGGGATTGCATTCACTACTATACCTACCATTATAGTAATGAACGCAACTTTCACACGCAATTGATTGATCAATAAACTGTGTGCTCCTATTTCAGTGTTGTTGTTGAGGATATTTGTGCCTGCTTGTTTTGTAAATTTAGATGAACAGCATTGAAGAGGGCAAATGTTATCATTCAACTGAACTGTGTATATGCATTAATAAACACATTGTTTTCTTTGTCCATGCAATAAATGCATTTCATATTTACAGGTAATGCTTCATATAACGGGTATACTACTTTCTTTGACCCCTCCTCCCAACATCTTGTTTTGATGTCCTTCAGAGGATCGAGCCTTCTTTAGGGGGGCCAGACCCCCCACCCGCCTTAATTCGCACCCTGACTATAATAATGTGTATAACTTTTTCTTGTTCAATATTCTGTAATATTTGTTTAATGCATGTTTCTCTCTCTCTCTTTTTTTTTTTTGACAGCTATCTCCCATGGTTTGAGATTTACTATAAGCTGCTAAATACCTTTGCAGACTACTTATCAAAACACCAGGTAAGTTAAGGGACATAAAAAAGAGCACTATAATATTCAGGAATAGTTTTATGAAAGATTTTTGCATTAAATCTGATAATTTATGTAACATTGTTCATAAAAATGTTGTTAAATAAATTTTTGCATTTAATGCACTTATTTTTAAGTACAAACTCGCTTAACTTTTTAAAACACCAAGTCTTCAGCTTGTTTTCAAATGAGAAAAATTAGCAAAATTTCAATACAACTTTATGAAATTCACATAAATGGGATAATTTAAGAATGGTTTAATGAACAATTTTACACATATCACATTAAATGCAGTTTAATTACCCTTGCAAACTCTTTGAAACTTATTGAAACATAAGGTGAGGTAAGGGAAGACTTAAACTTGTCTCCACATGGAACAAAATTAGCAAAATTTTAATACATAATAATGGTTTTATTAAATGTTTACTTAAAAATAACTTTTAAGTAATTTTTAATGCAAATTTCTAAATACTCTTGCAAACTACTAATCAAAACCTTAGGTAAGTTGAGCGACATCTTCAGTTTCTCATTACACAAGTTAAAATTTCAGTATGTAAACAGATCAAACAGTATCTGAAAGTTTATTCTTGCTGAACTGTAAACATTTGTGATTATAAAAAAAAAAAAAAGTTTCCTCTGTGAGGTCGCTTTTTCATGTGACTGATTGGGCCATGCCGGACCCCCTATTGAGCAAACTGCTAATGTCACAAACAGCATCAAAATTACCCACATTCCTGCCATCCAGCTTGTGAACCAAAAGTGCCACTGCAAAGCAAAACTTGAGTGTTTTTTTTTTTTTTCCTGTGCAAAGACAAAGGAGAAAGAAAAACGTCATCTATAATCCATCTCAGCGAAACAGGCACAGTTGGTTGGTTGCGCTTTGCTTTGCAGTGTTGTTGACATTTAACAGACCGAGCATCGAACAGGAAGTCAGTCCTTATGATATACGGGAAAACAAATTGTCAGGAAATACACTGTGCCAAATCGTTGTTTTTTTTTTCCTTTTCTGAAAGTTTCACAGCAGTAGGAGACGAAGAAAAGTTTGAATTAGGAAAAGGGGATGAAAATATTAAGCTAACATCAAATGAAAAACAGAGTTTGTGTGGAGCCAGCGTGTAACTGAAGTGCTCAGAGTTTCTCTATCAGTCTCTTATCATTCAGTTATGTGTAACGGAGCCGCTGAAAGAGAAGTGAAGAAGACCAAGCCTCCTCTACACAAACAAATCATAGGCTAAGTACACTGGAAGTCACAGGGGTCAGGAATTAAGCCGTAAGATGCTCTGTGTCATCGACCCATTGCATTACCAAAAGTATGCCTTTTTTTCTTTTCTTTTTTAAACCCTAAGAAAAGAGTTTCCCTTCATTCTCCAAATTCCATGTTGTTCATTATGCTGTTTGTGACATTAAAGTACAGTCTTTTTTTTTTCTCTCTCTCTCTTTTTTTCGTTTAAGGCATTTAGAAGATTCTCATATTTAGCACAACTTTTACACTTCAATTGGGAGACTATCATGGTGTACAGTTTGAATGGATGCAATTCAGAAAGTTTTCTTTTGGGGGGAAAAAAGGTGCTACCTGTACATATAATTACTACTTAATACAAATTAACCCAGTACACATAATAGATACGCATAAACAAAAGTTAAAAAATAGAGAGAATATATTTTAAGTAGTACACTACACACAGTATATGGTTCATCAGTGCAACATTTTTTTTTTTTTTAAAAATGACTTGTGAACAGTTTTCACAGAAATGTGCATTAAATGTGGCAATTTAGGTAAGAATAGTTTCAGGAAGTATTTACACAAATTGTGTATGACAATTTTATGTGGAAAATTGTTTATGTACTATTTATGTATTAAATGCGATATACGAACCGCTTTTATGAATGGTTTGCACAGAAATTTGCACTTAATGCAGCAATTTATGTAAGAATGGTTTCATGAAAGATTTACACAATTTTACACATTTTAGAATTTTAAATTTTTAAATTTACTTTAAATACAAAAATTTATATACTTTCATTTAAAATGTATATACTTTTACTTTTATTAATTATTTGCACAGAAATTTGCACTAAATGCAGCAATTTATGTAAGAATGGTTTCATGAAAGATTTACACGTTAAAATAGTTTTTACATACAATTTAGAGAGAAATTTGCATTAAATGCAACAGTTTCCGTAATTGGTTTTCTTTATAAAAAAAGAGCAGCACAATTTTGTCTAAATCATTCATAAAACTATTCTTAGGTAAACTGTTGCATTTCATTCATTGTGGAAACTAATATAAAAATGGATTATGAAGAGTTTACATACATTTGTTGTGCACAGTGGTTTTACAAATTGCATTTGCATTGAATGTGACTGTACGATTATTTTTGCTGATGTTTCAGGAATCAAGCCCATTATATATATTTTTTAACAATAATTAGATTTTTATTTGTTTTTTGACAGTGTCTTTTTTCGACATTTTATTAATTTTTTCCCTTACAAACTGTCCAACAAAAGCTAAACTCTAGTACGCATAAATGAATTCTTTGAGCAAGTAAGCATGATCGGGTTGACTTTCGGTGTTCCGTTCCGCGTGAGGCGGTGTTGACTGACGAGGAAGGACAAGAGCAATGAAGGTTTATGGCGAGGGTAAATGAAGTGTTTCCTCAGGCTGTGTTGCTGACCATGCGTGTGAGCATCCAGGCTCTTGTGACAGCAGCTCACACACCCCCGCACACATATGTACAAACACACGGCCATATATGCTGCAAGCTCTGGCCACAAAGCTAATCTGGGAACTTGCTTACAAGCAAAGGGCATATCTAAATATGTGCCTAACTATTCGATGTCAGACTTTGTTTTAACAGCAACAGCATCGCTATTCTACAGCAAGTTTGAGAGGGTAAATTGCACTCTTGTCATAAAAGCTCGTAAAAGCTCAGCGTTATAATCCTGAGGCCTGTTTTGTGGCAAAGCTTTTCTCCAATGGCTTCTTAAAGCCGCCCGCTCTGAGCAAGGACCTTTGGTTAATTACGAACAGCCAATGTTTGCCATAAATCATCCCCAGAATAATAAGCGTCTGCCGCAGCCTAGCTTACCGTCTCTTAACCTCAGGATCGCTCGTTAAATGTGTGTCAGTCGGATATATTTCTCTTCTGTAGACTGCTGTAGGAATACTTTACACTGAGTGCTTTAAATCGTAGAATCTGCAGTTATGTTTTTTTTTTCTTTTTTTTTTTTTTTTTTAAGTTGTGCATTTTTCTCATTTGTTTGTTTTTCATATTTGTCTTTTTTTTTTTTTTTTTGTCCTCACAGGAAGATGACTTGAATGACATGTTGGAAACGCTGCACAACCACCCTGTGCCAAAGCCGAATATGCCAGTAAATCTGAGTGTGGTAGGTACTAGGGAGGAATAACGGTTTGTTTAGAAACAGAAGTGGGACCGCTGGCCTCTCGCTCTGATAAGAGACGGCTGGACAGCGTTAAACCTAATGACCACTTTTGCAACTCATCAAATCCAGCAGCAAGCATAGGTTAACACCATCTTAAACAGCTGCCAGTCAATGAGACTATCTATCTATCTATCTATCCGTCTATCCATCTGTCTATCTATCCGTCTATCTGTCTGTCTAATTGTTATATCTGTCTCTCTGTCTGTCTGTCTGCATCCTATTTTTATCAGTCAGTATTTTCCGCACACTTTTTTTCCTCTGTCTGTCTATGTGTATGTCTATATGTTTGATCTCTCCATCTAATCCATCTATATTTTTTCCTTCATTTTTGCAAGAGCAACCACTTACATTTTGCCAATGGGCAAGTAGTGCAAGATCCAGGAAGCATACAGTCGGTGAGTGGAGAGTGAGTGTGCTGAAGGGAGAGGGATGAAAAGAGAGAGAACGGGGCAGTTCTGAAATTTGGAGCCGTTGCCCTAATCGCATGGGAGAAAGATTTCCAATTTTGCCAAATAATCCAGCTCTCTTTTTTTTTTTTAAATATGGCAAAAACCCATCCTGGGTCTTGTTGTCAGTTCTTTTTTTCTTTTCTGGAAAACAATCAAACTTGCTAAATGATTCATGCTCTTCCATGCTGCTGTATTCTTCTTTCAAATATCAAAAGTTTTTTTTTTTTTTAATTTTTTTTTTTTTTAGCAAAAGACTGTTCAGTACTCAAGAAATCTCATTGATGCTCTGCCCATTAGCCTACATTTATCTTTTTATTTAAATATGAATAAAAAAACACTGCACCCTTGAATATCTGCACAACAGCATTGTATTAATATCATGCTGTTTTATTTTTTTAAGCTTTAACACTTCATAATATAATGTTCTGAAATATACATACGTACATACACACACACACACACACACACACACATTGAATACTTTGACTCTGAGGTGTCTAAATAAAGCTTCAGAAAATGTAAATAAACAAATTAAAAAATATCAATATCACAAAATACCTAATATCACACTATATTAAACACATTAAGTTGACATCATTATTTAAGCTAGCTGTTACTCAGCATCAGTTATCAAGAATGTGACCTTAGCGTACAATCTAAAAGCCCATCAGGTCATCCGAAGGGGTTTCTTGGAATTGCTTGTACCGTCTCCCAGAAGGTGGTGGGTTTTACTAATCACCGTCATGTTCCGCTTTAACTTCTCTGAAGTTAGCAGATTAGCAGAGTGAAAACTTTGTTCGCTTTTCGAATTTGGGAAGGGGGTGTTGGTGATGGGAGAGGTTTGAATCAGCACTGTGTGGGCAGTTATGTTTCAATCAGACGTGACTTGTGTGTGTGTGTGTGTGTGTGTGTGTGCTGGGGAGTGGTGTTGGGTGCAGGGTCTGGGATTCTGATCACACTACAGGGAGCAGCATGCAGAGAGCGGTGATAACAAGCGCTCTGATAATGTGTGATTTTTATAAACACGGCTGCAAAGTGTTGGCCACCGCCAGCTGGAACTGCAGTCCACGACATGGAGGGCAGTCAGCTGCTCGGTATGGGAAAATAAACACATGTCAGCACATGAAGAAGAGATCTTGGTCACTCTGCTTTATTGATATCTTCAAACTGTTTATGTTCGTACGATTATAGCAAAAGTACTCTGGACACGCACATAGAGCACAGATAAATTTTGACATTGCACAGCACTTGATTTGATTGCTCGAGTCATGTGATCACAGCATCCAAGATAAATATTTGACATCTTTGAGTATTAGAGGATGCTAGTTGTGCTTGCATTTGTTTGTGGAACATACGCAAATGCAGCAAAAGTTGAACCTATGTGTTGAGCAACAGATGGGTGCTCTTTACGCACGACGAATCGCGACCCAGCCTTGGGAAAGAGCGGAGCGCGCCACACAGGCAAACAAAAGTGCTAAAGTTAGCAGGCAGCGTGGGATCTTTGCTTCGGAGCCTCTTTGATCCAGACATTAAACTTGCTCGCCTGTTCAAACGTACGCCTGGCAGACCCCTCTGATACTGTCAGAACAGAGCAGTTGGCTTTTGTACCATAATAAAGACTTTCTCTCCGATGCGGGGAGCCTCCTCCGGTAGTGTCCACAGGGGATCGGCGTTTGTTGACTTAATGTATCCGTATCTGTTTTCTGTATGTATGATGTTAACAAGCTTAGACACAGTTCAGGCCAATCGCGGTTTATTTATTGGTTGTGGAACAGACAGTAAGTTAGAGGGTCTATAAACACTAAATACTGGATGGCTGCATCATGGTGACCTTTTCTTGTCTGTTTTCTGCAGCATTCATACTTCATTGCTCCTGACATTAATGGACTCCCCACCATACCTGAAAGTGTGAGTATTTTTAACCCAGTTATAAATACAGAGGCCCCCAAAATTAAGCCACACTTAAAGTATGAATGTCATTGCACTACATATTAAATCAAGTGACTATGAGGAAAACAAAAAATTAAGCAAAAAATGAAGTAAAAAGTAAAACAAACCAAAACATGAAGCAAAACATGAAAAAAAAAAAAAAAAAAACATGAAACAAAGCTAAAAAAAAATACATAAATTAAATATATAAAATGCAATTACATTCATACATTAAATGTGACGTGGTGTTCAAATGCATCTTAATCAACAGATTTTTTTTCTCCTCCTAGAGAAATTTAACTGAGTACTTTGTAGCAGTGGATGTGAACAACATGTTGCACCTCTACGCCAGCATGCTGCATGAGCGACGCATCATCATTACCTCAAGCAAGCTTAGCACTGTGAGTTTCTGCTGTCATTCTCATTTACACATTAGACAGCTTTTTTCTTACTTAAAAATATTAATATATGTTGTTTTTATACAATAAATTAAAATAGGTCTTTTGGGTACGTTTGCATGTAAAGAAATGTGTGATGGAATTAACATGATGTGTGATGGAATTACCCACCCCAAAAAAAAAGACTTGAAGTCTCTCTCATGGTGGAAGATGCAGAATCATAGTACTTATTATATAGAGCTTATTGCACTTCCTGGTCACTATAGCTGGGCATTGTCAACTACTTCATGCTCATCAACATAAAAGAGTTATGTAGATGACCTGTTTCTCATTAATTTGAACTTAGGGAAACATATAGACACAATTATCAAAAACATCTTGAAAAAATACTGTACACTAATTCAGCTCTCACTGTTTTGGCATTTTGGGTGTTTCTCTGAGCTTTAAATTATCACTTGTTGGATCCCTGACTCTTTCACATATTTTCTTTCTGGCTCTTCTTGCCTGAAAAAGGGAGTGGGCGCTTATCGCATGGGGGCGGACGACGGTCCAAACTTTCACGACAGTTGGAAAAGCGGCGAATGATGTCATTCGCTCCCTATCTCGCTCCGATTCCCCCCCTGGAGCATGTGCGGTGCGCTCGCCGACAGTGCCGGAACTGAGGGTCTCCCCTCGGACCCTCTGGCTCCGGAGGAGGCTGTTGGAATGACCCTATCCACAGAGTATTTCACTCCTCCGGGCTGCCGCCTTCATTCCGTGTGCTCACTGACACGAGGGGTTAGAATGTGCAAATCATTAGTCTCCTGGGTACTTTTTTTTTTTTTTTTTTTTTACTATCTCATAACTTGATTTACTGTTTTGCAGAATGGGAGCTTGAGCGACCTTGAGTTTATGAAACTAATATGCCAAAAGAGTTACTACGAAGACAAGTGATATTAAGGTTCCACCTCAGTGAAGACTTTGATCATCTCAAATCCAGAAACCATCCGTTTCCTTCTCTAGAGCCTCGGGAGTTCCAGGCAACTATAGGAAGACAAACATGGTCAATTTTGCCAAAAATTCATAGACGCAAATGCAGACATATGGCCAATTTCTGAATTGTTCAGAGAGGGCAAATGGCAGTGTCCAGGGTGTGGTCAGACTACCTCTACCATTTCTCCAGCCAGCCAACGGGATAAAGAAAGGGAGGGAAAGAGGAAGAGAGGGAATCCATTATGCATGCTGCCAGCGGACCCTGAGTGCTCGGGCCCCTAGTGAACCTGCTGTGTCAGTCTAGCAGAACATGGCCGCACACATGCCTGTATTGGAAAGCAAAGGAATAAATCATGATCTAACAACAATGCATCAGTTGACTTATTGCTGTTTTGTGACCAGAGGTAAGGAGTACCACTGTTTTAAAACCATGTCGCAGGCTCCGGGAGGCAGCCGCCCATGCAGTCTTGTCATATGCCAGTATAATTGTGCTGCATCAGGATCCCTCTAACTAGTCAACTGGGAGGCCCTGGTGCGTTTCATCTGCGAGACCCCCTCGGCCGGCCCCGAGTCTTGACAGCCGCCTTCTCATCATGCTGTCAGTGGTATGCTAACAAGACCCGATCCCATCTTGGCCTGTGGTGCTAGCCACTGAGGCTCCTTTCGGCCTCACAGTCTCCGCTTTTTTATGCTCTACTCAGCAATGCCGTCTTATTTTCATTCCTTCTTCAAGCATCTCTCTTACCACACCTTTAATATACATTTTATCTTCCTCCGGCACTTCCTGTTCTCTTCTTTGTGATATTGTGTTGCAGTGGGAGGTGGATTAGTGGTGTTTGGCGCCCTGCGCCCTACCTCTACCTTTTCTTTTTTTAATGCCACCTCCTTGTTAGCGATACACCTGTGTCGGCGCCCCGCTCGGAGTCGTGCGTTTGTCAACAGGAGGGGAGAGCGAGGCTTGGTAATTGGGAAACAAGGAGAGGGCCAGGGGAGAGAAGTCTCGCAGGTAGCAGGAGTCAGCGCAGACTGCGGCGCTGTCACCCTTGTCAGGGGGAATCGCACCTCTAGTCTCCAGTCTGCCCCAATCACAGATTCCACTGTGAGCTTTGTTGTGCTTATCAAAGAACGGGACCTTTTTTTTGGTCTTTGTCTATTCTTGGAGAAGTTGCCATGGATATTTTTGAACCCCAGCTTCTCCCTAGATGTAGGGAATATGTTCGTCAACTTGTTTACATAGACAGGGTTCACTGGAAAGGTGTTACAAAGCATATCTTTATACTTTATCTGTGGAATATATCTCAGCAAGGCAAAATGGTACAAATGTACTCCTAGAGATGAGTGTGAATGTGGTTTGATTGTGAAGTGAGGGTTATGTGACTGTCACCTGATTGTGCAAATCCGGAGTTCGCTGAGCAAAGATGGCAAAATCCTTCTGTTTTCTTTCTTCTCGAGAGAAATGTGCAGATCTATTTCTATCAGGTCTTCTAGCATGCTACTTAAGTTGTGTTATCTTGTTAGTCTTTCAACTTTTGGCTTGTCATCTTTTTAATGAACAAGGATTTAATGTAAATGAATCAGCTCAGCCTTGAGTGTCATGATTTTCTATGTGATTTCAAAGAAAATGGCATGACTATTTTTTTTTTTTCTTCTGTAATTTGTAATGCTCAACCGATAATCCTATGTAGATACCGATAACTAGAGTAAATCAAAGATATTGTTGCTAACTGTAATGTTGAAATATACATGTATTCATTTTTTAAAACAAAATTGACTTCAAGTGGTTGAAACAGGTGTTAATAGTCTGATGATGGTCCCATATAGAATAGAGTTTGGATCTGACATGAGGAGGTAATGTTTCAGTTTCGACCAAACGATAATCAGTTTGATATATCGGCCTATCACTAGTAATTTGCATGATAATTTCATTTCATTTTGGCATATACTTTTTTATAAAACTGATATTGCATATTTGTTCATTTTCATGTAAAAACCTTCTTCATAAAAGGACTGTCATGTGTTCTTTTTTTTTAGAATGGCATTATTGTTTTTTTGGGGGGTCTATTGTATTTCCAAAGCCAGATCCCTTTGTATAATCTGCTCTATGGTTGGTCTCCATAGAGAAGACCCCCACTTAACACGTCCCCAGCACGCTCATTATCGCTAACGGCAGCGGTAGCTCACAGGTCTCGGCAGGATGCAGCCCCGCATCCAAACAAACTGTAATCCAGCATTTGTTCTTGTGGATGACTTCTTCATTCAAAGGAATATCAAGCATACCTTGCCTTTTGTGGCCATTTGGCTTTCTTTTTATTTGGTATTTTGTCATTAATTATTCATAAGGCCGCCAAATATTTTATTAGGCGCAGCACTCCAACAGTGCATTGTGGGTGCAACTGAAGATTCAATTGCATCAATACAGTTATTCTGAACTTTCTCCTTAATTGTCACAGAAAGGAGGTCACGACTGACTGTCTTGCAAGATTGTGCATGTGCTATGATGAATCCCTCGGTTGTGAGCAAAACAACTTTTGTGGGAAAAATATCAAGAGTTAATTTGTTTTTGAATTCCACCTTTTAATGTTTATCTAGGTTTTGCCACCTCCTTTTTGTGCCCTCGTCTTTGAAAGAAGACGGCACGGCTTCACTTTCAAGTCAAGAATAAATCAAGCCAATTGGGCTTGTCTGTGGACATTGTTGAATTAATTGGAATGCGCCATTAGGTTTTCTTACCCATCTCTGCATGGTACGGAAGGGTTCGCCTCTAAGAAACTAGATGGCAGTCTGTTCGCAGTCAAAGAAAAGTGTTTCTTTGCAGTGCAATGACCTCTCAGCATGATTCATTTATTGGACCTTGAGAAAAAGGATCTCGAACAGAATGGGTCTCAAAGCTTTGATATCATCCAAACTTCAGTTGGTGAGAAACGCCATAAATATTCATTTCTTTCTTCTAAATTGCCTGGACGAAATTAGATCTGTCACAACTAAAGCCTTTTAGTTCTTTTCAGAGAACTGCACAACAAATTTGCATATGTTACAATGCATGGCACTAAATAACTGTTAATTAAAGCTGTACTATTTCTTGACTCGATAGGTCACGTCTTATCTGGAGCGGTTGCTTTCGAACACAGTGTCACAGAACTCAATGAACACAACAACAACACACAACCAGCCTTACACCTTGCGCACAGTTGAATACTGACGGGATTCCGGATTTAAACTGATCTCTTTGAAGCTAGCTGTTGTGCCACGGCCAAGCTTGGTTGGTTTCAGTGGTCAATTGTGATATTGTGTGTGTCAGTGAGCAGGGGGGTCTCTTGATACTTCGGAGCCATGGTTCACACACATTACTGGAAGCTCCAATTGTCAAGACCGCTTCTTCCAGCCCCTACTCCCTGTAGTATTCCAACAGCTCACAGTCTCTCTTGGCTAACTCATGTTTCATTCTTTGGCAATTTGCCCTAATGAAGTCCCAGAGGAGCCTTCAGACCTCTGTTCTTTTTCCATATTTAATCATGTTATTTTAATCTGGAAGATGAGGAAGCTCCGGCGTGTGCGCGTGTGCCACACAGGTCATTACAACTGCTAGGTAGCCATGAGGGGGAATCAGGGTGTGGTGAGGGGTCACTTGGGTGTTCACTCATTAAACATCCACACCAGCAATGTAATTAAGTGTTTGCTTCTTGTAGAGTCAGATTATTTACTGTGTGTATGTGTATAACAGTAATAAAGCATCATTAATTTTGTATCAGTCTTGGAAACGCTACACATTTGACACTTTGTGCTTTGGTGTATTTTTAGTCTCTTGATTGATGCCCCAATTTTGGATTTGAACCTGTGCTGTTCACATCAGAAAAAAAAACACACTTAATCAGCTTGTGATGTTTAGATAAAAAGAATAACTATCTAATTCTGCCTGCTCTCCTGGTCTGCAATAAACGCAATCCCCTGTAGTGCTTATTCATTGATGGAGACCGTCATATGAAGGAGCTCATGTCTTTTTTTTTTTTTTTTTGTCGTAGTTAACTGCATGCGTGCAAGGGTCCACCGCTATGCTCTACCCTATGCACTGGCAGCACATCTTCATCCCTGTACTTCCTCCTCACCTGCTGGATTACTGCTGGTAAGAGCTCATCTGCACACTTACACACTTACACAAATGTCTCATTTGTATCTCACTCAAGCTTGGGCTGTTGCTTTCTGAGCTTTAGAGCTGTATGATTTTTGTGCTTTAGGCCTTTCGAGTAAATTTGACCAGCTTTTACATTTGAAGTTAGCTTTGTACGTCATAAGCAAACCTTGACGGGACCCATGGAATCCAAGTTTTCTGCACTGATTGGGGAAAATCTGTGCAATTCTTGGATTTGCATTGTAAACTAATATTGCTGCATTCTATGTCGAAACCATTATAATCTTAAGCCAAATGTCTGTCTGTCTGTCTATCTGTCTATTTGTCTGTCTGTCTATTGTTATGTCTATCTATTGGTCTATCTGTCTGGCATTTTATGTCTTATCTATCTGTCAGTCTATCTGTCTGTCTGTCTGTCTATGTATCTATATGTATAACTATCTATGTATCTATATGTATAACTATCTATGTATCTATATGTATCTATCTATGTATGTATCTATCCATCCATCTGTCTGTCTATCTGTCTGTCTATGTATCTATATGTATCCATCTATGTATATATGTATCTATCCATCTATGTATATATGTATCTATCTATCTGTCTGTCTGTCTTTTTATTGTTATATCTATCTATTGGTCTATCTGTCTGTCTATGTATCTATGTATCTATATGTATCTAACTATCTATGTATCTATATGTATGTATCTGTCTATCTGTCTGTCTATGTATCTATATGTATCTATATGTATGTATCTATGTATCTATCCATCTCTGTATATATGTATCTATCTGTCTATCTGTCTGGCATTTTATGTATTTTTTGTTTATTTCTATCGGTCTGTCTATCGGTCTATCTGTCTGTTTGGCATTTAATTTTTTTATCTATCTATCTATCTATCTATCTATCTATCTATCTATCTGTCTGTCTGTCTGTCTGTCTGTCTGTCTGTCTATCTATCTATCCGTCTATCCATCTATCCATCTATCTGTCTGTCTGTCTGTGTATCTATATGTATCTATGTATGTATCTATCTATCTATCTGTCTGTCTTTTTATTGTTCTATCTATCTGTCTGTCTGTCTTTTTATTGTTATCTACTTCTCTGTCTATCTGTCTGTTTCATCTGTCTTCTTTATCTGTCCGTCCATCTGTCCGTCTTCTGTTTGTCTATCTACAAAATAGATTTTTTTTTTTTTGTTTATATCATTTTCTTTTACACAATATTTCATTTAAAATTGACTTAAAAATTTGAAAAGGTCAGACTTCTGTTAATCGGCCAAGCAGGTACAGTCTCCAAATTCGTCCAAACTTTAGGCAATTAATTGGCCTGGCCGATATACTCTCGGTCCATCAGTAACATGAAGTTTCTAAACATGCAGTACCAACTTCTGAAATACCCCTCATCCTAATGAATATGTTTCACAGTGTCTGGGATCTCAAAGGGTTTATGAAGGACATGATTTATTAGCACTAATGCCACCTTGCCAAGTCCAGCATGCAATCTACTTTTCTTTTTCTTTTTTTACCCATTAGAAACATATATACGGGTTGAGAGGCAGGCTGATTTCTGCATGCCGACTGTGGGCTAAAACCGTGACCACACTCTTAACTTACAGCCCTGCTGTATAGCTACCAGAACACCCTATACCCTTAAATTGACAGACTTGTGCTGCCATGCTTGACACTAGAAACTATTTGTGGTCGAATAATACAGCCTTGATATAAATGCAGCTTTAAGAGTAGTGCCGTTTTCCACTCCAGGACAGACATCCGAGATGATTTATCATATTTTAGCTATCTAATTATACAAAAAAAAGCATTATCATATTATAAGGCTGTGCATCGCTCATAATGAACGCTATTAGAAATGATGGGAATTAGGCTGTCATAACAAAGTTACACTCACGGACAACAATGACGTGACAGGGCTCACCCCGTGCATGTGCGTGCGTGTCTGTGTGTCAGCGTGCCTGCATGTCAGTTAAATCCATGGCCTTAACAGATGCAGCGAGGGAGACTGCAGCTTATTAGCCACATAACCTGATTGAGCAAGCACTGTAGCGGCTACCCAAACCTATCTAATTACACGGCCCTGCCTCGCCCCGCTCTGCACAGAGACTCAAAAGTGACGCTCGCCAATTACACTAATCACCTTCACTGCTCAAAAGCACTCGTTCCGGGAAACGGACGAGGATGCCATTAAAGTTTAGCTCTTGATGCATGCTGCGTCAAAGATATGTCAATTTACGGTGATACTCGTTTATTATTTTTCCGTTCAGAATTGTTGGTCTGGTGTTATATTTGTTCTGTAATATGTATGACTGTGTTTTGAATATTGTTATGCGGTATCTACACTGCTTTGGTAAAGAAAACAATGCATTTCTTGAATTATTAGTATTTTTAAAATGTCATAAAGCTGTTTTCATGTTGCTAATGACTGCATTTTGTCACTGTTCCCAGTGCGCCCATGCCATATCTGGTCGGAGTTCATCTCAGCCTTTTAGAGGTACGTCACATAAATCTTCCGTCAGCAGCCGTTCATCATCCTTAAAGTGTTTTATGTGAAGTTTGATCAGAAGCACACCAGTTGAGGCTTCCCAATATTACATAAACCATCATTATTTACTTTTTTGCCCCACACCGGGTCATTTAAAACCAACCGTTCCTCTGGATTCCAACCATCTGAGATGCTAATAACGGCCATCTACTTTGATGCATCATCACTGAGCGCAGAGAAACCTACAAAAATTGACACATTGTTTTTTTTTTTTGCTTTTCATCTCCCGGGGCGCCCAAGAGAAATGAAAGAGCCAGAGAAACGGCAGAGAAACAAAGAGATGGTGCGTTCGGTTATTGAGAAATGGCATGTTGGTTGGAGGTAGACCTATAGCTTCATGCGCAGATCTGATAGCGCTGACAGTCGCGCCAGTGCTGGTGTTTATCACACGTTCGCCCGCTGACAGTCCCCCCACCTCTCCCTCCCCAATCCGGCTGCACGTAATTAGACCAAATCAGCACACGGGCCGCCGTAGCAGCGACTGTCAAAAATGACAAACCAGAAATTTTTTACACACTTGGCTGTTTCCCCCACCTGCACTGGAGGAATAATTATTGGATTTGTCGCCACTACCGTGACTACCATTGTGTGGAAGCATTACGCCGCTCAACACAGTGGTGCTTCATTCAACATGCTTGGATAGTTTTATTATTTGATTAGGTGTGTATATATATCATAGTTGCAAATGTTACAAATATATTTAAACATATATACATGCGCATATATATATATATATATATATATATATATATATATATATATATATATATATAACATTTCTTCTAGTGCTTTTAACTTTTTAATGTGCAATTTATTCACAAATAACATTCCTGTTGTACTAAATTATTTATTTTTAAATTGTGTTGATATTGATTCAAACATTTTGACTCTCATCCAAGAATTATTCTGTGAATCTTTGTAGGTGCATAAGTGTTTTTGAAGTTGTTGTTGTTTTTTTTTTTTTTTGTTTTGTTTTTTTTTTAAGAACATAATTCAAAAGCTTCATCTGGTTTCATTTATGGGAATCCGGTGTTTGTGTTAACTTAGTCTGTTTAAATCTTGCCTGCTTTTGTCTTTATGTGGAGGTTTAGATGAAAAAAATGGGCTTTTGAAGAAAAAAAAATACAATGTTCTCTGAATTAAGAAACATCAGTAGTCTGGAAATGAATACTGTGAAAATATGTTTACACTTTATTTTAGCCATTCACAATTTTTATGTTGCAAAAAAGTTTATACCGATACTTTAAATAAGCTACTGTTCAAAACAGTGTTTATTTATCATTGTAAAGTTATTAAAACAGTCACAGGAAATGGGAATAGGCAGGACGATGTGTTACAAAGTGTGTTGCATTTCCAGAGAGTAAAGAGCAGATCCCTGGAGGATGTGGTCATTCTGAATGTGGACACAAACACCCTAGAAAGCCCTACAGACGATCTGCACAACCTGCCCAGTGACGTGGTGAGTGTCCCAAAACAACACACACATTTACCTAGAAATCTAAATAGACTTATATTGTTTTTATATGAGTCTGATTGAAATTACTATAGACTAACCTTATAGCTTCCAAATAATAATTTACATTTTTAGCTTAAAAAACAATATTTACTTTATTTTTGAATACTTTTTCCAAATTAAGACATCCACTTGTGTCCACAAAAGGGGCCTTTGTCAAATGGAGTATGTATGTGTGTGTGTGTGTGTGTGTATATGTGTGTAATATATATATATATATATATATATATATATAATGTGTATGTGTGTGTGTATATATATATATATATATATATATATATATATATATATATATATATATATATATATATATAATGTGTATGTGTATGTGTATCCATAGTAGAGCGCAAAATTTTTTTTAAAGCTACTGTACATGCTTTCCAGAAGACATCAGAATATTAAAAATGAGAAATGATAGAAATGACCTGTAGATGATGCAGTATTTCATTAATTTTATGCAGTATTCTGTATATTTTGATTATATAATTATATTTTTATAATTACTTATAAAAACATGTAATATATGAATTTAAAATAAATATTTTATATATTTAATTGAGGTATTATTTTTACTTTTGAGTATGTCTCCAAAGGGTTTCCCCTAATTTTACTAACTTGTGGGAACAGTTTTGTCCCTAAAGTAATGAAAGTAAACCCACCTATACACACACACATGTACACACATGCACACACACAAAATACCATTCTCTACCATTTCCTTTTGTTCTAAGCCCACTGTTTCAAACACACACACACACACACACTAATATTATTGCCATTTTCTCCCATTCTATTTCGTCCACCTGCACATTTAAACAAACAGTGTCTTTCTGGTCAGAGGAACACACCGCATCTCTGTCCTCTCATCATTAGCAGACGCAGCCGTGAATCCCCAAAAACCACTCTCTGCAAACTTGCCCTGTGACGTTAAACGGCCGTCGCAATTCGCCAACCATCTCTGTGAATTTCAAACTCCTGCCTTCATCTCCTTTTTTTTAATCTTTTTTTTTTCTCCTTTCTGCCTGCCCAGTGGCACATCTCGCTAGAAGTCCTGGATTTTCTGAAGGCGCGGGGAAGAAGGGGGCCAATTATTAGATCCTGCTTTTCTGCCTCCTGCCAGCGCCTTCTCTCTTTAATTAATGTTTAGGTGGCACGGTCAGTGCAACAGGGAAGTGCATCCAGCGTCAGGGTCAGAAACACGTCTGTCATCTGTCCTTTTGAACATAAAGAAACGTGTTTGTTTTTTTCTTTCCTCTTCTCGTCTCGCGTTCTCCTTTCTGTCCCGCTGGGGGGGGTGTTTTAACACTCCTATATGACTCGGTGGATCCCGCTGCTGTCTGTCCAAGCAGAAAAAGCCAGCCTGTTCTGTTATGCCATCTCAGCACTGGCATCCCATTTGTAAATTAAATTGCAAACCGAGAGCGTCGTAAAAAAAAAAAAAAAGAAAAGAAAAAAGAGTCGGGTCTTTTGAAACTGACGGAGGGGAAAGAAAAACCTCTTTGTCTTCGTAGCATGATAAATTAAGTGGCAGCTTCATGTTTGCTTTGATCCTCTCGTGCAATTTTTCATTGACTAATGATAGAACATATTCTGCATATCATGTTAAATTACCCCACCTGAATGTAAATGTCACCTACAATAATATATTTATCACCGCAAAAATTCATTTTTCTCTCCCTCTGGTTATCATACCTTTGGGGATATTAAAATTCATAACTCAAGGAATATGTTTAAGCAAAAGCTCTGGGTTTATCTCCCCCTTAAATTTTCTGTCACATGGCGAAAGTGCCGTGCAAATTGGTGTTTAAAAAAGGACCAATTGATGGAATTTAATTGAATCAATTAATTTGATTCACTTTTTTGCTTTTCATTATTTAAATACACATTTATTCAGAGATTTAAGCATGTCTGGCCTCTACAAAAATCAATGCATTTTACAACTATAAAGCAAAATATAATATAACTGACCCTGGAGCGTTTCTTTTTTCTTTTCTTTCCTCCCAAGTCTTTTATTGATTCAAGCCAAACCTTTTGAGATTCATCTAATTAAGTGTTTGAAGGGTTTTTTTTTTTTTTTTTTTTTTTTTAACCATGTGGACTTTATTATTCGGAGAGTCTGACCACTAGGCCCACTTTCAGACGGGTCAGGGGTGACAGTTGTCCTGAATTACCTGGCCCTTTTTTCAGACAGGACCCTATGCTGTGCTCTCTGCTGTCTGTCACTTAATGGCAGTTTTTCCCAATTTCACACATAATATTTTAGATTTATTGACTATTAGAAATGCTACCACGCCAGTAGCGATTCCGTTCTGCACAAACTTACGGATTTTACAAATAGAGATAATAATTGCCGCGGCTCAGAAAGGATGTGGCGAACATTTGAGTGATTTCAAACATGCCTTTTTATTGGAAACATCAGATGGGATGGGGTTGAAAGTCCACGGATTGTGTTTTTGGGTTGCAGTTTTAATCACTACACTTTTTGAAAGTGCCACACGAGGGTTCAAAATAAATTTAACGCTTTTAAATACTACGTTTTATTTTGTACATTGTGTGAAAATAAGATTAAAATGTCATCGCACTCTGAAGTGTGTATCCATCGTGTATATAAACATTAAAATAAAAATCACTTTAATGTCTTTTTTTGTGTAACTCTTCATGCTAACTTTATTTTTCTAACTAGATTTTCTTTGTTTTAGAAGGTGTTTGTCGCTGAAGTTTTTCTAGTGCTATCAAGAACTGAATTTATAAATATTTAGGAGATTTTAATGGGTGGTTGTAGATTTTGCAAAAAAAAAAGGAAGAAAAGAAATTATGTTAAAAGGAGAGTTTGCTCTCACAAATAAATGAAGGTGTTTGCCTTCTCCTTAAACATTGTGAAACTGTTGCTTTTTTTTTTTTTTTTTTTTTTTTTTTTTTAAATTCAATTATAATTGGATTTGGTAGCGGGGTATGGCGTGTTTACTTGTGCAGTCATTAAAACGATCTAAAAATAGAAAATTATGAATCCATTGTGCTACCAAACAGCACTGCAGTCTTATTTGGATGTGATTCTCTCTGTTCACAGGTCCTGTATCAATCCCGAGACTGTTTTGATAAAATATTCCTTTTGACTTTATTACTTTTGTTCAAGTTACGCCAGATCTATTGTTTACTTTTCCAGTTTCTCTGTCTTTGCTGCTCGTGTCATTCCTGTTGTCTCCCTGTTCCTCTCTTCCACACAACTTATATTTGTACTTCCTCCGTTTGATCGTTTACCTTCTCAATCAACAGCAAAAATTCAAGTTTGCACACCCACCTCGTGTATATTAAGCTACCAAATGAAGGTTAACAAATTAATCAGAGAGAGCGCAATATCCGCGCGCCTCCTCTGAGATCACCCGGCATGGTGTTTAATTGGGAATCGAGAGAAAACAAAAACAAGCACTACATCAGCTGACACACCAAACAATTACTGTTTGGGGAAAGTGGGAATGTTGCGTTCTTCAGCGCTCGTTCTATTTCAGGGCATCGCAAATCAAGCCCATTCAGGACCCTCTTGAAGGATCAGTTTGTTGTGCCGTAGTGTGCGGGACGGAGCAGACCAGGTGGGGCTCATTTCCGCTCCCAGTGGACTAATGCAGTGTCCAGCCCTCAAGGCACCCCCATTATTGGTCTGTTGATGAACAATAACTGTACTTGATTGGCGCTTTTTTGCTTTAGACTCTGGATTCGCAGAGTGTCAGACTGAAATCAAATGCAGATGCCTTAAAAAAACAAGTTTTACATTCACATGTACGTTAAAAAATGTCCAGTTTTTTAGAGTTTGAATGCATTTGGGGAGGTTTTAATATTTTCGTTTTTTACAAACTTGCAGTCTGTCTTCCATATACCAAAATCAAATAACTTGCGCATTCAGCTTGCTTATGTTAGCATGTGAACTAGCAGTGATTGATGGAGTAATTTGCTTTGTGAATGCTAACTAGTGAATACTATCGAGTGGTCATTTGTATTGGAGTTTCTTTCAGTTCTGTATTTGTTTATATATTTTTAACTGTCTGATAATAATTATAACATTTTTTTTACCATATTTCATTTGTTTGATAAAGGTTTATTTTGTTTTATTATTTATTTATTTATTTATTGCTTGATTTATTTTAAATGTATGCTGCATATTAAGAAAAAGACCTAACCTTGTGTTTTGTTTGGAATCTTTAAGCATTTTTTATTTGTTTGATAATGATTGTTTTTATTAATTTTACTTTTTATTCATTTATTCATTCATTTACTTAATATATGCATTGTATTAAGAACAAGACTAAACTGCATTTTGTTAAAAATCTTTCAGCAATTTTTGTTTGAAAATGATTGTTTTATTACTTTTATATTAAGTTATATAATTGTATGTATTTATTTATTTATTTATTCATTCATTCATTCATTCATTCATTCATTCACTTAATTAATGTACGCTGTGTTAAGAACAAGACACTGACCTGTGTTTTGTCAGCGATTCTTTAGCCTTACCGTTGAAATACGCTTTGTCTTTGTGTTTTTCTAAAAGGATGTGAGTTCAGTCAGCGTGTACATTTACTTTTCAGCCTATTGCACATCAAAAGAAAGCAGAAGATTTTCATATCTATTTCTTTTTCTTTGTAGTCCTCTAATTGCCTCCCAGCGGCTTTCCATCCCTGGACAGAATCCTTAACAAAACATATTTTTCCCTCTGTCTTAAAAAAAAAAAAGTCTTTCAGCCATACTCCAAAAGGGTCACACTGTAACCTGACAATATTGTGAGCTGATTTATTTACATGTCTAGATTATCTTTGTAATTGGTCATTTCATAATGCTTTTTCTTTCTTCTTTATTTTTACTGATGGATCTGGAGATATCTCTCTCATATACATTTATATATATAATATATATATATATATATATATATATATATATATATATATAAAATCCATCAGATCTCCATTTATAAATCTGGGAGAAGTGTAAAATATATGCGTGAGGACATGACTGTGTGTAGCGCCTGTCTGCGGCTTGTCCAGTTCAATGAATTAAAATCCCTTGACCATAAACAGTTCAGCTCTCGAGGAGGGACGTGTGTGTGTGTGTGTGTGTGTGTGTGTGTGTGTGTGTGTGCAAGCGTCTCAGAAGTGGTGTTCTGTTGAAACTCGGGGTGTATAATAGAAGCCCACCGCAGAGCAGATCTCCATGGTATCATCCTTTAGAGCAGGAGACAGTGATGCACCTGCTAATTATCATCTCCAGCTGGTGAGTTAAATGGAGATCTGTTTTCAGGGCCACCTCTGACCCCGTGCTCTTTACTTGACGCACTTCAAACCCTGTTGGGGAGTCCATGCAGTAGAGTTTAATGAGGCCCTGTGTTTGCCCTCGACGGGCTCAGTGAGTCGGAGGCTGCACTTTCATCCTCAGCCATCCTCGCTTGATGTAAATTGAAAAGATCACAGCTATGGGGAGAAGACCTATAGTGGAAAGGCCTCTCTGCATAGATTATGAATATCATAACTCAACACAAGTCACCCCCTCGCTACCCACCTCGCTACCCACCTCCTACAATACCATAGTTATAATTGGACCCAATGGGGGACTCTCCCTTTGATCAGATTATAGGCTGAATGACTTTACACTAAAAAATGTCACTGCCAAATAGGTTTATCACCTGTAGAGCTAAGCTCCCCTCTGATGCCCCACCCGCTCGCATCTCGTTAACGTTACTCAAAGTATAGAAGTTAATTAGTCTGACTGATCAATTATTGGCTATGCTTGTGCCGCCCAGTTATTAAATTGAAGTGTATCACCAGCATTATCTATGAATGTGATTTATGAATCGAATATTGTCAGAGGAAAAATTGCATTGTAATGAACAGTAAGAGATTGCTTCATTTAGATTTTTTTATGAAAATACACACACATATATTATATTTATAAATAATATGTTTATGTATTTTTATATATATATATATATATATATATATATATATATACACACACACACACACACACAATGAATATACACAGTACACACACATCTATTATGTAAACACAAACTTTTACATTAATCATTTGACAGCACTAATAATATATATATATATATATATATATATATATATATATATATATATGTATATGTTCAAGGTGTCTGAATAAATTTTGGTTTGACTGTATAGATGGTGCAGGCAGATAGGTCCTTTACCTGCAGTGTGCAAGCAATAAATCAAATCATTGCCGCTTGGCACAAGCTTATTGGCCTCTGCTGATCCTGCAGCCAATGAGATTGCTTGTTCAACATTTAAATAGTCTGGTTCAGTGTTTGCTGTAAGCTGTAAGCTCTGAAAGCCTCCACCTCCCCAGCTCCACCTGCCTAGATCAGTTACTGGATTTATGTATGTCCATTTAAACTGCAGCAGCATATCTTACAGCATGTCTGTGTTTCTACTAGCAGTAGCAGGTACATATTTGTGTGTGTTCCATTAATATGTGTGTGCATGAGTAGCAGATATAGTCCATCAAAACCAAATATATAAACATTGCCATATTCAATAACATGCTGAAACTATTTCAAGAGTTGTCATGATTGAAGTGTGTGTGTATTTTATATGGATTTTTGATTTTCAGAGTATATTTTTTTCTATATACACTCAATTTAAATAAGTAAATATTATATGAATAATTTATTATAATAAATAATAATATTAAATGAATAGATATATATTTATTAATTTAATATATGTGAATTTGAGAGAGAGAGAGAGAGAGAGAGAGAGAGGATGTATAATTGTAAGTAATAAATATTAAGTAATATTGTATAAATTGATTTCATTATATATACGCTTATACATTTAATTCAGAAATATTGAAGACATTCTTGTGCACAACCTTTTGTTTCATCTCCTCTTATTTGCACACTGGGTATGGTGAATGTTCTCTTGAGTGTGAGTGGCATTTTGCTTTCTTTGATTCTTCAAAAATGAAGACTGTTTAACGGATTGTTTGGGGAGAGCTAGAGAAGTGAGGGGAAAAAAGACAACGCATCAACATGAAATATTAATATGGCGCCAACTTTACATAAACATAAAAGCACTTAGCCAGTGTGAATATGGAGATGACACTTGTTAATTTAGCGCCGCTAAACTTCCTTTTTGATGCTTCTGAGTATTCTCTATATCCACTCAGGGACACTGTGAAGAAGAGATGTGTCCCAATAGGGATAAATAGAACAAAAGGCAACAAAAATTAAACTTGTTCTATATGAAGAATGCCACATTCTGTGAACATCCAGAATGCAAAACCTCTTTCCACATTCAAAAGGGTCAGTGGCGATTCACCAAAGTGGTTTTGTTGCATTCCTAAACTGAGCTGCCTCTTGGTATTCCGTGGACTGCCTAAATGCTCTCGTTTATGGTCCTTGCTTGATCTTCCCTAATGAAGCAATCTAAATGGATTATTGATATGCACACTGCTCAGTGTCAATTGCAGGCGTGCAAATGAATTGCCAGCAGATGGTTATGAGCGCCACAGCATATGTAATCAATTTGGTTAACCTTACATTACCTGGATCAAGCACCGCTTCATGGTTCATCCCCATGTGTTCGTGCACCGCTGTGTCTCATGACAGGCTTGGATGCTTTAATACAGAAGGCTTGGGAGTATGGGGAAAAATCTGGAGGGGACATGCAATTCAAATACTTTTCCTTGGTTATATAATTATAAATAAGTATGCATTTTAAATATTTGTGCATATATCTTTTGGCTTATGGGTCAGTTACAAATAAGTAACACGTCACATTTTCATACATTTTTAATTATTTTTATACCATTTTCAACAAAATTTTTAATGACTCTAAAAATGTCAAGTGGTGTTATCAAATAAATGAAACCTATTTTAATATATTTTTTTCCAGAATAATTTTTATTTAATTTTAATTAATAAATTATTTTTCAAAATGTTGTCATTTTGCGTCATGAATATCTTAACGTTTTTGGTCATGCTATTTGACAAATGACAGCATTAACTATAACCTTTGCTCTTTCAAATTTATACTATTTTCAACAAAAGTTTTAACGGCTCTAAAAATTTCAAGCGGTTTTATCAACAAATAAATTATAAAAGAAAATATTTAACTATATTAATTCATTCATTTATTTTTCAAAGTATTATTTTTTCTTTGGGTCATGCGATTTGACTTATGACAACATGAGCTAACCTTTATTCTCTCTAATTCCCTATTTTATGGTTTTCTTGCCACATGACAACAAAATGTTTTCTGCATGTTGGTTACACCCAGTGTTGGGGGTAACGCATTACAAGTAACAAGTTAGGTAATCAGATTACTTTTTTTCAGAGTAATGAATAAAGTAACACATGGCTTTTAAATTTACAACAAAATATCTGAGTTACTTTTTCAAATAAGTAATGCAAGTTACTTTGTTTTCCCATTTTTTGCTCTGCTCTCCTGTCCCAATATTTAGAGAAATCAGGAGTGAGTTCAGAGGCGTTGTGTGCGCTGTGTGAATATGATGGGTATTGTAGCTCGAGACCAAATGTGAACATACATTTAAATGGTTAGTTCATCCAAAAATGAAATTTCTGTCATTACACACCCTCATGTCGTTCCACACCTGTAAGACCTTTGTTCATCTTCGGAACACAAATTAAGATATTTTTGATGAAATCCGAGGGTATCTGAACCACACATAGACCTTTTGAGGTCCAGATGTAATGTTATGAAGTGACGAGAATACTTTTCGTGTGCAAAAACAAAACAAAAATAATGACTTTATTCAACAATTTGAACCATTGTCATACGTAGTGAACTCAGTGAAGGCCTCCATGTTTACTTCCGAACGCCGACTCAGTATTGGCCGAAGCTGAACACGTGAGCACACATGTGATGCTGATGCAGGAGCCGCTCAATGAGTCGGCGTTTGGACGTAAACACGGACGTAACTCTTTAATCATCTCAGTTGCACAAAAACAGATTCAGTATTTCTCAAAATGAATAAAAACAGTGAAATGCAAACTCAGAATATTAAGCAAACCATGCAATAATTATGTTAAATAACATAAATATACTATATGTATTTAATGTCACTTTATTAACCAATGTCTTTGCTGCTGACCTTCAATAATCCAACCATACCATTAAGCAAAAATTACTTTAGTTAAACATCATATTTGTGTTTCTTTTTTTGTTTGTTTGTTTTTATTGCTGAAGTAAGTGTTGAACTTTCCTCACCTGTGTCCTATTCTTCTGCAATCCAGAATGGCAGCACAGCTTAAGGTTTGTTTGAGGTGCGCCCTCTACTGTACATGTGTGAATTTGCATTTCCTTCAGCCTGAGGCTTATTTATTTCACTTATGGTGTGAAAGGGCCTTTACATTTGCCAAAAAAGGACTTTTGTTTGTTTGTTTTTTTATTAAGAAACAAACAAGCTCGCCCAGCACAGGTGAGAAAAGCTAACACAAAAGTAACAAAACGCATTACTTTCCATAAAAAGTAACAAAGTAATGCAATTAGTTAATTTTTTAGGGAGTAAAGCAATATTGTAACTTATTATTTTTGAATATAACTTTGCCCAACACTGGGTACACAACATATTTCTTAGAATTTAAAGCAAAACTCTTTAAATGACATTACTTTTCTTCTACCTTTAAATTTTTTTAAGCCCCACAAAAAAACAAACAAACATTTAATTCAAAATTCGATATTCATCAGTATCAGACTCATTTTAAAAAGGAGCTAAAAGTAGACCAGATAATTGTATATAATGAAAGTATATGCACATCTACAGATTTAGGAAGTAGCTAGTAAGAAAGAGAAGGGTAAGAGAGAAGTCATTTTGCTCTCTGGCCCCACCCCTGCACACAACACCATTGCTTCAATTAACAGAGCAGCAGGTGCTCTTGAGAGATAGAAGGCTTTTCTTTATTTCTTTCTCTGGTTTTTAGGGTGGGGGGTGACCTGTAAATGTGACACATCACACTCTGAATGGGTTTGCCTGTTCCTCCACCTATTTCAGAGGTGTTAATTTAACTCTCTCTTTCTTTCTTTTAGGTCTCCAGTCTGAAGAGTAAGCTGAAAAAGCAGTCGACTGCTACAGGCAGTGGGGTGGCTCGGGCCTTTCTGCATGCTCAGGCTGCGCTGTTTGGCTCCTATCGGGATGCCCTGAGATATAAACCTGTAAGAAATATCACCTTATCATCACTTTATCAGTACCATATACTATCTTGATACATAATTTAATTATTTTATAAATATGCATTTATAAATATCTATGCATTTTTTTTATTTTTGATTTTTATTTATTTTATATTTTATTTTATGTAGACGTTAAGCATGTTACAGATAAACCTTAAACTAAGAAGTGTCCTATTTTGTGTCAGTGTCAAATAATATCACATTTCAAAATGATTTTATTAATTTTTTATTTTTTATACTTTTTCAACAAGTTTCAATTGGTCACAAATGTCAATTGGTTTATATATTTATCAAATATATATATATATATATATATATATATATATATATATAATATATATATTTTTTTTTTTTCCACCAAAGTATTTTATTTTTATTTTATGTAGACTTTAAAGTGTCATGAAACCCCCCTGTTTTAGTCTAGTCGTTCACACCTCTGAGTTGGAAAAAGTCTATAGAAATGGGAGTGTAAAGCTGAGGAAAAGTGGAAGTGTAGAGGGGGGAAGAGGGAAGACAACAACCAATAAAACACAGACCTGCAACACGCTCATTATACAGACACATGAAAATTAAAATATGACCATGGAGAGAAAAAGAAATGGAGTTGAGGGCACTTTGATGCATTTTAAAAAATATAACCCTAGCCTATATAATAACAAACTGCCAAAACGAGGGAGAAACGCATAAGAACATTTAAAAGGTCTAATAATATTTTCAATACATTTAAGAGCACTACAGTCTCTGAATAAATAACACACGTTAGTTTAACACAGAAAGAATAAAGGCATAGTAACTTTTGAATTTTCTGTCTACGTTATTGTCTTCTTTGTATCAGAATAATACCTCGATCTCATTCATGACCAGACGTATGGCTGTATAAGTGTCCTTATTTGCACATATATTTAATGTGAAGACGATGTGATTAAATATGTGCTCATACACGGTGTTGGTCCATGTTTTGAGCACGAGTTTATGAAATATGTAGATAAAAACTTGAAACGCGCTCGCTCCGGTCTGTATCTGATCTATATAATCCACGTGGTGAGCGTTGTTAAACTCATCGCGGCGATCCACACAGAAACCGTTCTCATGTGTGCTCTGCGTGTTGTTTGAATTCTCCGCTGAAATGCGATCTCATGCGTACTCCGGCATTGGATTGAACAAGCTCTTTCTCATGAATAATGCAGAAAGGCGCTCGGTGCCAGCTGACGTAGATTTGTGCCTGCAGCCAATCACACACTCTGAAGACGCGTACATATCTGTACATATCTCAAAAAATGTGTTTTGGGGTTTCATGACCCTTTAAACATGTTTCAGATAAACATGTTTAAAGGGTCAGTGACAAATAAGTTGATTTTACTCATTTTTAATTTTTTATACTTTTTCAACATGTTTAAACAATGTCAAGTGGTTTAAACATCTTTTCCTTTTTTTTCACCAGAGTATTTTATTTTATTTTATTTTATTTTAAGCATGTTTAAACTAAGAAGTGGCCTATTTTTATTTTTCAGTCAAAGCCATTTCAAGTGAAAGAGAGGCTGAAAGAAAGGGAAAAACAGGTGCAGGGAAAGGTGGGCCTGTCTGCATAGCCGAAATGTCAGATGTTGAAAAGCCTGGACTGTCTCTTTGAAGTCTCAGGCCCTTCGTGGTCTTCTCAGACCCTCTAAACTCCTGAAATGTGCCTCCCGGTTACGTGAGTGGCGTTGAGGAAAACAAAGTGTGCTCTCTGTTTGTCAAATGTGGCCATCTTTGTTGGCAAGGCAGAGAGTAATTGGTTTGTGTAGACCCACAGAGCGAAGATACATTATTGATGTTTTAGCGGTTGTGCACAAACTGTCTTTTCGCCGCTAGAAAAAAATACACACATGCTCGAAGTCAAGTCTGTGCAACTCTTAGCCTTCAAAGCGGTGCCTCAATTGAGCACATTGTTTGCAAATCTACATGGAATTACCACTGTTTTCATTCGTTTTTTTAAATAGAAGGCCCTCAGTCACGCCACTTTCATTTGCTTCGTATTTGCCTTAAAACACAAGCTCAAAAATGGGTCGCTCTTTTGACAGTCGACACTATCTCATTAAGAGTCTGAGAAGTTGAACAATTGAAAATCAGCCTTTGTAATGCTTTTTGATTAATATTTCACTTTGTTATTACAGAGACAAAAAGCACCCTTGCGTCTTTGAAATGACAGCATTGCAGTGCTTTTTAGTTGAAAACATTGCATTAGTTGCAATATTTTATTATTAAATCAGTAATTTATGCTTCATTTCAGAGCATTCCTTCTTGAAGAAAGCCTCCATGCATCTGAAATGTGATGGCGGTATTTGATTTTACACATCCAGTATTTCACCAGCATTACTGTCATGTTCTGCGATAATGGCTTATCTTCTGTGTGCTGCATTTCTAAAGAGGTTCCTCCATTTGCAACGAATCATCTGTGTGAAGTACCGCTCTGTTTTATGGAGCCCATATGCTTTCCCATCAGCGCCTTAACAGAGCGCCGACATCTAACTGAGCTGTAAATGAAATAATGTAGGGAAATCATAATTAGCTCCCATGCAAGAGTTGGCAATCATGGACTTATATAGGCCACTGTAGTGTGATACCTCATGGGTCTCTTTTGTTATTGACCCCCAAGCACCAAGAACAATGGTAACAAATGCGCAGATCAGACAGGTTTTAAGCCATGCTGCTTGGCTGTTGTGAAAATGAATTATACAAATTTATAATTGGATTATAATTAGAACAAAAAAAGAAAAGTTGCTTGAAATGCTACCTTTTCTTGCCATTGAGCTGCGTTCGTGAAACTCAAGCAGAATGAATTTCTGTAAAAATTGTTCGTAAAATTATTCTTAAAGGATTAGTCCACTTTAAAATGAAAATTACCCCAAGATTTACTCCCCCTCAAGCCATCCTAGATGTATATGACTTTCTTCTTTCTGATGAACACAATCGGAGTTATATTAATACATTTCCTGACGCGTCCAAGCTTTATAATGGCAGTGAACGGGACCAATGAGTATGAAGCTCAAGAAAGTGCATCCATCCATCATAAACGTACTCCATATCCATATTCAACAAGTTATAAAGTAAAATATCTAGCTTCTGCCAGACTGCCTTCTGTATTCAACTTATGAAGAAAGTGTAACGCCTCTCGCAGTTAAAAAACGCTTACGCTACGTCCTACGCCTTCTGTATTCAACTTAAGAAAAAAGTGTAACTATCGTAGCGTAAGTGTTTTAAAATGCGAGAGGCGTTACATTTTCTTTGTAAGTTGAATATGGAAGGTGATCTGGTGGAAGCTAGATATTTTATTCTTACACAAACGCATCGCTTCGCTTCAGAAGGCCTTTATTAACCTCCCAGAGCCGTGTGGAGTACGTTTATGATGGATGGATGCACATTCTTGAGCTTCAAACTCGTTGGCCCCGTTCACTGCCATTATAAAGCTTGGACGCGTCAGGATATTTATTAATATAACTCCGATTGTGTTCATCAGAAAGAAGAAAGTCATATACACCTATGATGGCTTGAGGGGTAGTTTTCATTTTAAAGTTAACTAATCCTTTAAATAGTCGCATACTATTCAATGGGACAATGCAATACAATTTGCTTTGGATTAGATTTACAAACAGTTTATATAGAAACAAGTTCTGTGAAAATGATTAAAATCCTTCTTAGATAAATGTCGCAATTCAATGTGATGCATAGAAACAACAGTTTATATAGAAGCAACAAGATCAAAGTTCTGTGAAAACTAAAACCGTTCTTGCATAAATAGTCGCATTCAATGCGACAATGCAGTACAATTCGTGTAAGAATAGTTTTACGAAAAGTCTTGTGTTCAATGCAACAATGCAATACAGTTTACATTCGGAAAGTTTTACGAATAGTTTGCATAGAAACAACCAAAACGAATTGCTCTCAAAAACATTCTTGAATAATATTTGCCTTAAATGCAACTGTTCAATGCAATTTGTTTAAGAGTAGTTTTACAAACAGTTAAAAGATACGAAAAGAAGAAATTTCCGTGAAAATTGTTCTTTAAACTTTAAATTCTTGTATAAATAGTCGCATTCAATGCGACAATGCAATAAAATGTTATTAGGGATGGTTTTACAAACGATTTGCATAAAAAAAATATTTTCAACTCTGTAAGCCCACAAAATTCCAAATCTTTTCCCATTGACACATACAGGCGAAGGGTATCCTCCCAACAAGCCTTAGTTCTCTTCTGGCAACTTTTTATTTGTATTCTGTTCATGTGACTCGGGGAGAAATTGAAATGATGTAATTGATTGCAACGGGTGATAATGATAAACAAGTGAGCGCAGTCAAACAAAACATCTGTCTGTGAGTCTCGGATGAAGCAGCACAGTTTGCAGGAGTTTTAGCCAATAGCGGACTGTCTATAGTCATTAAAGCTGGGTTTCTTGTCCCCAGGGAGAGCCAATCACCTTCTGCGAGAAGAGCTTTGTGGCACACCGCTCCAGCACCATGAGAAGTTTCCTTGAGATGGCCGTGAACCTGCAACTCTTCAAGCAGGTAAAGTGGAAACGATGGAGGAGATGCTCCCAGTTTTAAGCCTCAACCATAAATTACCCAAAACCACATTTGTAATGTTCCTCATTTGTGATTTTATTTGACAAGTGTATCATTTTATATAGATACTCATTCAACATATTGCACAATAACTCTTAGGAACTAAGTGGATTACTGTCTGTATTACACTTGAAACGTCGCTCCCTCCAGCTCTATTTTTAGCCATGATATCAAGCCTTTTTCCTTCCCCCTCCGCTAAAGTCTTAATTTATACCGGGAACGAGCAGTTGCGCATTTAATCACAATCTCTGTCTTGATGCACCATCCACATAACGTTCACTCCAAAACCCAGATAGTGACCAGCAGTTCAAAGACATCTCCACCTCCCGCCCGTGCAGTAGCTCCGGGAGAGGCCTTATCTCCAACTTGGCCGTACTGCAAAAAGGCCAGCACCGCAGTGCCCCGTTCTGACCATGAACCACATCCGCTTGGAGGCGGGACCTGCCCAGAAACGGGTGGAGGCTAGCTGCCAAGAGATTGCGGGGGTAGTCTGTCAACGACGACCTGCTTTCTGTATCCTAACTCCCCCCCTCCACGTCTTCCAGTGCCTGATGCTAACTCACGATCACCCTGCCAACAAGAGAGAGCTCGCAGCACTCTGGCATCTCCCCATCTCCCTGTCTGCACGGGTCCGGTTAACTGGTTCTTCCTCCAGACTCTCATCACTACCCCCTCGACACCTTTAGACGCAGCGCTTTTGTTTTGTTTTTTTTCCTCAATGCGGCATAATTGCGTTCAGCAAATTTAGTTGCTTGGAAACGTTTTCCTAGCTAGTGATGATGCCTTTTGTTCATGTCATAATTAAATGTGAAGATCACAAATCTATTATTATATATTCTAGCTTACAATGGATTTACCCTTAACATGCGTTTTGCAACATTTTTGCAACATTAATATAACATTATACAATAAAGAGATTTAGAAAACGAATGTCACCAACTCCATCATCAAGTGTTTGTTCTTAGATAATAGTGCTGGTGATTTCTCAATTTCAATTGATTCTTATTTTGAAGAACTTAAATTCCAAGAATCGATCTTTTAGTCTATGCTGTTTTCAGTTGATGTGTGGAAAAAAACTTCACTGAACATTAGGGCTGACGATTTAACGAGTTAATTAGATTAATTACAGTGAAAAATAACACGTTAAAATTAACGCATTTATCACACTTGCCCCGCCCCCAGACCTACGTAGGTCATCTGACCTACAGCATTTCTGAATCCGTGTTTTGAATCAATCGGGTGAACCAATGAATCGAATGAATGAATGAATCACTCAATGTCTTAATCATGAAGACATTTACCGCCACCTACTGGCAGCTTTAGTTTCTTACTTAAGAGTATAATTTCATTAAAAAAATAATAGTAATACAAAAAAAAAACATAGTTCACCCAAAAATGAAAATTCAGTCATCATTTACTCAACCTCATGATCCGAAAGAGTATGTGTAATACATTCAATGTTGAATCAAATATTTCTTGGTGAAGCTACTTTTTGTAATGTCTATTTGATGCTTTACACAATAATGACTTTAAATTATCTTTTGGGAGTAATTTCTCACCCAAATTTGATGTGCGATTAATTAGATTAATCGCCACATAGTCGCCACGGCTATTTAATGTGCCGCGACAGATCGCTGCTGCCACTTGAACCGATCATCTCTTCCTCTTTACTACTAGTTATAGCATGAAATAAACATGAATGAACATCAGAAGGTATGTTGAAAGGTACATTACAGCTTACCAAAATGTATCATGTAATCGCTCAATCGGTGGAAAGACGTCAATAAAACAGTAAACAATGTCAAGTAACATTTACCTCAGAAAAGCCATTCAATGTCCATAGCTCGATATTTAGCTGAAAACTCTATAAAGGAGCATTGTGCTGAATATGTATGCACTATATTACATATATATAATGTATTTTTTTTTACTTAACTTGTTCTTCAATATTTAATGTTTGAATAAATCCATCAAAAAAAAAAAAAAGTTTATAAAAACAATTTAAAGTTTGTATACAAATCACTGTTAATATCATAGTAATGTACCAGTTTAAAGGGTACCCTGTATAGTTTACAGCATTAGTTGAGAGAGATTTTTTTTTTTTTCCCTTAAGAAAAATTGACGTACTGTACCTGATATATAATTAAAATGAACTGATATTGAACGCTTGTGAATTGAAATCAAATTGAATCATGAAATTTGTGTCAATACCCAGCTCTATTACATACCAGCCTTGAAATATCCCCTAAACAAGCAGATAGGGAGCAGTGTCCAATTAATGGGACTAGAGTGTGTCTGTAACACAATACTGAAGGATGAGGTTTTGGATAGGTGTTAATTTGACCTGATCACATGCTCTAATTGGGTGTCTGAGGCTGAACCCTGTGGTCTCATCACTCATTAAAGAGATTGTAATGAAGTTACCCTGTAGCAGAGTCCAATGAAAGGTGCTGACCCCTAGAGATGTCCTCACCCTGTTACTGGGACACCTGAGACCTGTTCTGGCCTACTGTTACTCCAGTGGTCCCATTAAAATGAATGTTTTCTACTTAGCGGTTGAAAGCACTTGCGCAGAAATCAAGAAGCTCATCCGATTTATTGCTCTACTTAAGGTTAAACTCCTAACCCTTAACGTGTAACTATTTTTTGCTACTACAAACATGTTTCCTAAAATCATGTAGCTTGTTTCATAATGATCAATGTTTGCTTCGGTTGCGCACAACAAGAATGACTTAATTGAAGCGTTGGCAAAAGTGCGCTTTGACTTCACAATTTTTGTGACTTGAGCGAAGAGTGTGCGCGCCACCGCAGATAACAGTGAACAACTTCAAGGTAACATTGGCTGAAAAGATGTGGAAAGAACTCATATTTTCATACACAAATATATTTATACATTTCTAAAACAGTATATATGCAAGCATTTCAAGAATATTTTATATGCGTTATATAAAATAAATGAAATATGCCATGTGCTAATTTATACATTTTATATGAGTACATAAGTATATATAAAAAGATGCAGAAATACAAGCATTTTTCTGGTACCTTTTATTAGATGTTATTATTTAATCCTATAAGAACATAAAAATTGTCACATTAATAACTTTAATAACATTAATGTTGGAAGAGTAAATAAACTTCCGTAAACTGCAGAACATTTATATTTCTTAATGTCTTTTAGCTTTGTTTTTGAGATTATGGACCAGAAAATAAATAAAGTAGATATGAATAAAAGTCAAATTGTATATAAAATTATAGTTTACAAGAAACCCATATTTTGCATAAGGTATTTTTCCAGCAAAATTATTAACTCTACGATGTATCATGCTTTAATATCTTTACATATGTTTTATCAATATTCCTTCACATAATATCTTTATTATTTATCTGTAGTGTATTTATTATGTTAATTTCTTTTATTTAAACAAAACAATCTTTAAATCTTTGCGAGACATTGACATAAAAACAAAATCTAGATTTGATTGGATGTTATATAATCAGAAAATATTTTTAAAATTTAGTTATCTATTATTATTTTCGTTATACTTGTAAACGTATAAATATTTTCAAATCAATTTTATTTTCATACTTCTGAGAATAAAATGTCATAGGCCTAGTTTTAATGGGCATATTTATTAGATCCCTTTTATGTCCTCTACGTGACAAGAGAGGAAATTAAACTTCCCAAAAGGCATTGCTCACACAACATTCTCCTCTGCCATGTTAATCCATCACCTGATGTAAATTACACACAGTGACCACGTCTGGAGCAGTCTAGATGGAATTGTTTTGGTGTTGTTCTCCATCCCCCTTCTTCTTTAATAACCTGTGATACTTTAATTTATGGCGGCAGTTCATTGAAGGCAGACTGGCCAAATTAAACGCAGGAAGGGGCTTTACAGACGTCTATGAAGAGGAGATCACAGAGGGGGGCTTCTGTGGAAGTGAGTGCCACCTCTCCATCTTTCAATGAGTGAAAACAGCTCACACAGTAGCTACAATAACATTAGGCATTTTAAATTTCTGTCATTATTTACTCATTTCCTGACTTTGGAATACAAAATAAGAAATCTTGAAGAAGGTTCATGCTGCTCTTTTCCAAACAAATAAAACAGAAGTGACCAGTTGTCAAGCACTAAAAGGAAAAAAACTCCATAAAAGACATGCAGGTTTGAAATGAAATGAGGGTGAGTAAATGATGACAGAATTTTCTTAATTATCTAAACTCATTTTTTAATAAACAAAGTTGCTGTTTCACTAAGTTTGAGTCTTAGATTTGTTCTCAAGAATGTCTTATTATCAGTGTAGAAAATAGTTGTGATGCTTAATATTGTTGTAGAAACTCAGGATTCTTCATTTCTATTTACTTTTATTGGAAATAGAAATCTTTTGTAGCATAAATGTCTTTACTGTCACTTTTGGTTAAATTAAATGCATCCTTCATGAATAAAATTTCTTATAAATAATATTTTTTTGTAAATATTTTGTTCTGAATTTATTATTGACACACTCATGCGGTTCTGTTTCGTAGGTAATTCAAGGTCTTATCAACAGTGGATTCACACCAAGATGGTAAGCAGCAGGCAATTATTCATTTTACTTCTCGTAATGTTAGTGTTAATTTCGGTTGAATAATTAAGCCCAAAGCAGCTGAGCGCCTTTATTATTTCCCGTTGGTTATGAGGTGATGAAACATATCCAGTTGAGCGAATCGCATGAAAGTGGAGATGCGATGCCAGGGAAGATGGTGAAAACTGTGGCGTGGGACAGTTAAGATGTTGAGACAGGCTTGATATGATGTGACAGCCAGTCATCGGAGATGACACGAGACTTCTGGCAGGAAACACAGCCATTACTCGATAGATTGAACAAAAGAAAAGCCCTCTTTTCTTCTCTCCTTCTCTCTGCTGTCTTCCTCTCACCTCTCTCCGCGCTGTCTCTCGCGCCTGTTTTCTTTTTGACTGTCTCTTTGCGTTCTCTCCCCCCCTTCAATCCGTCAGCCGGAGCCGAATTAGTTCTCTGGAGTGCCTTTTTCAAAAGGTTTTGTATAAAGTTCACATCCTCTGACTGACACAAATCCATAAGAAAGGGCCGCAGCGCCATCATGACGGTCAAGGCTTTTGGATGTAAACTCGGCAGCATTTCAGAGGTTTAGTGTGTTAGCCTTGCAGCATTCATCTGGTAAAGACCGATGTTACCCGGGAACGAGAGATAAAATCAGACAAGAACATACCATTCAATAAGAGCTTCCTAGAGCGTCACTCTCTTTGGTTTCACACTCGTATAAAGGGACCAGACCTGTTTAATAGTTTGTTTTAATGGCAAAGGTGTTTCTCATTGCTTTGGGGCAAAACAAACGTTTTGACTCGAGGAACAAGGTGTTTATTCAGCCGTTAATGATTTGTGACAGTAAATGCGTGTTTATTTTATGTGAGATGTATTCAGCAAACATCTTACGAAAAATGCTGGCAAGTTCTCTGAAAATGTGTATGTTTTCTTCTCCATAGCGGCAGAGGGCAAAACCAGTTGTGAAAAACCTTCAGATGGTAAGATCATACAAGAATAGCCATTCTGACCTTGGATTTATAAAAACAATATTTGCTATAAGCAGATGTGGGATTACACTATGGTGATTCATATTGCAAGAAACTATGTTTACATGAACAAGTATTTAAATTTTAAAAGGACAGGTTCACCAAAAAATTCTGTCATCATTTATTAACACTCATGTCGCTCCAAACTTATATGACTTTCTTCTGTGGAACATTGAAGATATTTTGTTAAATGTACCTGTGCTGGCAAAATGAGTCGGAATACGCACAGGCTAATGTTGAGCTACAGGCAAAACAAGGGGAAAATGTCAATTTTGGTCGAAACTGAAGTTTTCACAAAAATGATCCCAATGCTCCAAATAGCAATTAAACATCTAAAAGTATCTTAATTTTTACATTTTCTGAGAGGAGTACCTTTCCTTTGACCATGAAAAATGCAATTTTTCTCTGCTCGCTTCTCGACGACTGGCGTTTCCTCTCAGCACAAGTTTGGTATCGTTGGAAAGTGCAGCATTCCAACTTTGTGAATATTCATAGCGAATTCTCGATGGCATGAGTATGAGCCAATGAAATGTGATTTTCAAACTCATGCGGGTATAGCGATCCCATTATACATATATACACAGAATTACAGCAAACAATATCTGTTATGTCTTAAGTGAACATTTGGTTAACTGTTGGGGAAAAACATCTGATTTGTAACATATTAGATACGTGTGGTATAGTAGGTCCTAATATATAGGCTGTCTGTAACATTAATGTTAATCAAACAATTGTAAATCATGGGGGAAAAAAAGTTGAATATATATTTTTTTTTCCTATAGATATGGGTTTTGATTGGGTTTGTGCCAAATTTGGTATTGTTACCATGCATTTTAAGGTATGGTTGCAAGGTGATTTTGTTTTGGAACATTCAGAAAACTTGAACTCGAATTGACTTTGCTGACTCTGTCAACTTCAAACAGGTGTTGCTCAGTCATTTTCATCGTCATTTTGAAGGTCTTATAACAGAGAATAACAGTAACGACTCATTTTTGTCAGCACAGGTCACATATTGTAACATATATTGTGATATATGTGAAATACAGTGGCCAATGTTGTTTGGTTCCCAGTTCTTCAAAATATCTTCTTTTGTGTTCCATTGTATTTATGTATATAAATGCTTTTCAACCTGATTAACCAATATTTTAGTTACTAGAATTCGCATGTCCTTGCATAAATCAGAATTTTGGGTCTTTTTGTTAAATTTTTACATTTTGGTAAAGAAAAATATTTAATGTTTTTTCCTCAAAATCAGTGCATAACGTGAAAAAAGGAAGCTTGAAATTATGGCCTGAATTTAGTAATTCACCACACTCTTGCATGCTATTGTTAAGAACATGACAGTTGATTAAGTTATTGTGCAGTCACATTAGCAAAATTCCAGCCAAAATTTTGCAGACATTTTGTGACAATATAACATTGTCAATAGTATATTGATTAATGAAGCACAGCTCACATAGAAGACCCTTTCAAACCAAGCGGCTTTCTGTTAGCGACTAACTTGAATACGACTGACATCTGCATTAGGAACTAATTTGCTCTCAAGCACAATCCCGGTTGCGTAGATTCTTAGTGAAATTACTGGATTTTGTGTGACCACACCCTAATAAAAAACACAAAGTCAAATTACTTTCTTTGTTCTGTTGAACATGAAAGAAGATATTTTAAAGAACGTTGGAAACCAAGCGACCTTGGAGCCCATTGACTTTCATTGTATGGAGAAAAAAAAAAACACTAAGACATTTCTCAAAATATCTTCTTTTATGTTCTGCAGAAGAAGAAAAAATCATACATGTTTGGAACAAAATGTAGTGAATAAATAATGACAATTTTAATTTTTGGGTGAACTATCCCTTTAATATGATTCACTTTTCCCTTTTTTTTTGTAGTTCAGTTATTGATTAGAGTTTTCTCTCTCTTTTGAAAGGCCAAAGATCATGCAAAGCGGAAAATACGTGACATGAAGGACAAGATTACACAAAAGGTGAGTTCTCTGTCTATCCAAACCTTGCATATTTGGGCGTTCAAAAGCCTAAAAATGCTTTCTGGATAGGAAACTCACTGTCTCTCACATTAACACTCATACAGACTCATGCACACACACTATTTAAGATGGATCACGTGACTTCACCCATGGCTCGCACTCAGGGTTTTAAATGGCTTGTGAAACCTGCTTAGCTCTTTGTTCGGGAGTGTACATTTCTAACAAGTGCGCCTCTGGCAATGGGCTGTCATGTCAACCCCCCTCCCCAGCATCACCTTTCATACTTTTTGCATATTTCATCAGTGAGCGAGTGATTTCTTCAAAGCTAATGTAACGAGATGTATGTTTCCATAACACTGATGTCTTTGATAAGGCAATTGTGGCGTGAACTGTCAGGCCAGGAGCTCGGAAAGGCGGCCCAGAGGAGACAAAACCTCTCACAGTTGATACGCTGGATGTTAGCTGCTGCTGTCTGCTCTGCCTCAGCTAAACCAAAACAGATTTGAACAAGACACTGCTCAAATGAGTCAGTGTTATTGGGTGTGCGTGCATTCGTATAAATAATCATGCGGTCTGTTGCTGTACAAGACTCAAATGTGCTCGTAGCAAAACATTTCGAAAACGCACACTGACAAATTGGGCAGGATAAAGCTGGGTACATATTAAGAAAGTATTGTGTGTTTTCTTAGTTTCCCTGTTTTTTTGCTTTTAAAAGGACTAAAGAGGAGGAAAAGTCCGGTCACATTAGGGAAATTTTGCCAAAATTTCACAGAAAATTCACGGGTTCAGTAAACATTTTGTCAATAGCGTAGAGATGTATGAAATACAGCTCATACACAAGTCACTTTCAGTAAAAGCAGGTTTCTGTTGGTGAACGCATTGCATTTGCTAACTTGAACACGAGTGAAATCTGCGCAGGGAACTCTTGCGAAAATCCCAATGCACAAATTCCTATTAAAATGAATGGATTTCACCTGCAAAATTTCAGAGTAATGCGTTTCTCGGTTTCCCTCACTTTTTTTGCTTTTCAGCAGGATGGTGAAGAGGAAGAAAACTCACATTAGGGAAATTTTGACAAAGTTTCACTGAAATTTCACTTGCAAAAAAGGCCCATTGTCAATAGTGTAGCGATGCATTAAAAGATTAGTTCACTTCAGAATTCAAATGTCCTAGTAATTTACTCACCCCTATGTCATCCAAGAAGTGTCTTTTTCTTCAGTTGAAAAGAAAGGAAGGGTTTTGAGGAAAACACTCCAGGATTTTTCTCCATATAGTGGACTGCAACAGTTACCAATGGGTTGAAGGTCCAAATTGCAGTTTCAATGCAGCTTCAAAGGGCTCTACATGATCCCAGAACGACAGTTCATTTTCTAAAAAAAAATAAATAAAAAGTGATATACTTTTTAACCACAAATGCTCGTCTTGCACTAGATCTGCGATCTGCCACACATTACGTAATCAAGTTGGAAAGGTCATGCGTCATGTAGGTGGAAGTACCGAACAAGGGTTTGCAAAGCAATCGGGGAAAGACTAAGTCAAATGGCCTTTACAAAAAAACGGTAAAACAACGATGTCAGACGATTTTGAAGTTGGAGGAGAAAATAAGATGTTTTCGCCCTACCACGGTACTTCCACCTACATCACGCGTGACCTTTCCGACATGATTATGTAATGCGTGGCTGATTGCAGAGCTAGTGCAAGATGAGTATTTGTGGTTAAAAAGTATATACATTTTTATTTATTTTTTTTTAGAAAATGACAGATTGTTTTGCTAGATAAGAGCCTTATTCCTCGTCTGGGATCGTGTAGAGCCCTTTGAAGCTGCATTGAAACTGCAGTTTGGACCTTCAACCTGTTGGTAACTGTTGAAGTCCACTATATGGAGAAAAATCGTGGAATGTTTTCCTCAAAAATCTTAATTTCTTTTCGAATGAAGAAAGAAAGACATAAACATCTTGGATGACATGGGGTTGAATAAATGATCAGGAAATTTTAATTCTGAAGCGAACAAATCCTTTAAGCACACTTTTTACACATAAGTCAATTTCAAACCAAGCAGTGTTCTGTTTGTGAACACGAGTGAAATCTGCGTAGGGAATCACTTCGCTCTTTCGTGAAACTCCAGATTGCCTAAATTCCTATTGAATTGGCTAGATTTCCTGCAAGATTTTTCAGGGCAATGGCAAATATGACCATTCCTTAAAAAAATTACCTTTTTTTTTTTTTTTGTGTAACATAAAATGAGATATTTTGAAGAATGTTAGAAACCTTTTGGAAATAACACACGATAAAACTGGGTACATATTAAGCAAGGATTGTGTACGATTTCTCATTTTCCCTCTTTTTTTGCTGCTCGGCAGGACGCTGAAGAGGAGGAAAGCCCGTACTGTGCAGGTTCTCCCACCAGCACTAAAAGCCTCTCACCCAGGAGACTTCAGAGGAGAGAGGTGAGCGCGTACACACACTCTTTTACACACGCTCACACACAGAGGGAAGGGGTTCACGGACAGTCCGCCTCCTGAAAGAAGCGGCCATTTGCACACCAGTAAGTCCGAACCGACGTGGGGCGCCTTGATTGACAGCTGTGGCTAAAGCGGCCGTGTGTAGTGTGTGTCTTGCGTGTGCGATTCAGTGATGTGTTGCCAAGCCCAGGCAGGGAAGCGGTGAGCCTCCCATAGACGCAGGAGGTGGCCTGGATTCACACCATTCACTGGCCTGCCTCCATTTCCAACCAAAATAGGCCGCGGTTATTTCACAAAACCAGATTTTGGACTGACAACAAGGCTGCAGTTTTGATGTATCACTAACTTTTGTTTGGTAAATCACAATATCCTACACTTTTCTAGTGTCTTTTTCCCCTGGCATCCACTTATAAAAGCACGTTTTCAGGTTTCATGACCGTTTTCCATCCTCTATTGGTCTTTTACATTAGTTTAAGCTAGGTAGCTGTAGATTTTATTCTCCTTGCACCCTAACACACCTTTGATCCCAAAAAAGGTCAAACATGCATGCGTCTTCCTATTCTGCCCCAATCTTGCCCCAAACTTTTGCACATTTATTTATTTCAGAGAGTAAATGGAAGAGCTGTATACAAGTGTCCAGCATTTCATATAAATTTTTTAAAATAAAAATTGCAGGTACACACTATTTATAAATTGCTTTGTCAGACACACACTCATCAGTCTACCATGAAAGTGTCCTGTGCTCTGTTATTGAGTCTCTATATTAAGGCTTTAACAACTGTAGCTCAGCAACTTGAATGTTGATCAAAAATTCAGAGCTGAATGGTGCAATTGTGGATTAGCTGTAAAAAATTCTCACTTCCGCTACACTTCCGGCATGAACAGCCAGCCCTTGTTGCCCTTACATGCTCACACCTCCATGGCCCATGTCAGAAGGACATTGGACAAAAGCCACGGCTGGCCTGATCCCTTCCTGCCTGCATGCCATCATGACCGGTGACTTTCCATCCAGCCCTTAATTAGCACGGCTATTAGTTGCATCCTTGTTGTCGGGGAGAGGTGGAGAAAACAGAATAGGCGGCGTGAAAAGGTATGGAGACAGAGGTCCTCCAATTAGAGCTTTTCTTAAGGTGGCGGCCGACTCCCTCCACTCACCCGTCCCTGAGGAACCCACTATCAGAGCTCTCGGGTTCATCACATACATACGCATGTTCTCCTGTTTGTGCACCAGAGTGGACGTGGCAGCCACAAAGACCCTCCACACGATCAATGAGCAAATCAATCCGCTGCGCCGCTCAGTCATCGTTACCGTCTAACAGAGAACAAAAGAGCACAGGGTGACGGGGGTCTGAGCGGCAGGCCAACACGCTCTATTCTTCAATGTACTTCTGCTGGTGTTCATTAAAATGGGAGAAATGCTACAGTATAATGAGAGACCTGCAGTATCCTATAAACCATATTAGTGTCCAAAAGTCTGAGACCACTGGTGGGAATGCTTCTGTTTTGCATTTTCTAATATAATAAAAACATTTGTAACACTTTATTTTACAGTGTCTGTTACACTTTACATATAGTTACAATAGTAATTGCTATAAATTGTGCGTAATTACATGCAACTAACCTTAACCACAGCCTAATCCTAACCCTATAGTAAGTACATATAATTAATTATTAGGATTCAGTACTTAAATGTATAATTACACTAACACAGACACATTAAAATAAAGTGTAACCAAAAAATTTTCATTATATTATATGCGGAATAAATTTGTATGAAAATAAGTTTTATTTAAAAAAAAAAAAAAAAATATATATATATATATATATATATATATATATATATATATATATATATATATATATATATATATATATTTTTTTTCTTTTCTAGATTTTAATCTCAGATGTTCAGTGAAGTCTAATTTTTTTAGGAGCCAAAAATAAGGTGATCAAGAACCCAATGCAAAGCTGACTTTACATTATAAATAAATAAATGGATATGAAATATTGATTTAGGTCGAATTTATTTTATTATGTGAGAAGAAAGAGACATTACACGAGAGACATGAAATCAGCTCAGCTTTATGGGAAAACGATAACAGTTTAGTGGTAGATTGCAATTCAGACTGCAGAATGCACAATCAACCAATCAGAATCTAATATGTAGGTATATATTTCTTTTGATGAAACATAAAAAAATAATAATTTCATATTTTAACAAAATAGTAATTTTAATTATACTTGTTAAACATAAAATTAAACAATGAACTAAAAATGTAAAAATAATAAATAAAAATGTAATATAAAAATAGCAATTTAATAATAAATTATATATATAACTTATTTATAAAGTACAAAATGATGATATAAAGTGTCATTTAATTATAATTAAATTATAATTATGTGTGTGTGTGTGTATATATATGTATATATATGTACATATGTATATATATATATATATATATATATATATATGTATATGTATATATTGCTATTTTGATTATTTTTGGTTTATAAGTCCAGTGGAGTTTTACAAATGCTATAAGAACACTTGCTGCACTCACAGAAAAGTTGAGCTGTTTTCTGACTCTGGCTCACTGCGCCGAATCCATGTGGCGTACAGTATAAGGGGCTGGTTTTCAGGTCGAGCCTGAGGGCCTGTGAAAGCCAGACTGGGTGTCAGTAGCAGGGCCTGGGGCAGAGTGGAGCCGATCTCTATCTCCTGCTTATTCCTGCCGACTAAAGCTATGGTTGTGTGTGTGTCTGTGTGTGTGTGTGTGTTGCGGCTGCCTCCTCTGAGTGGCACACAGCCTCTGGGGAATGACTCCACACACACGCGCTCTCTGGATGAAGCCGGCAGATGGATCCCCTATAGCCGTGGCCAGTTCAGCAGCGCTGCATATTAAAGAGTCCAAAAAGCTCTGTTCAAGTTGTGTATAATTCATACACACTTCCTGCTCCGGCTTATGGGCTTCCACCTTCATTTACATACCGCCCTAAGCAGTGACCACTGTAAACATGGTTGCGTTACAGCTGCTGAATAAGGGTTAACTCTTTGTGTCATGAAATTAAAATGAACCTGATTTATTTTTTTAAAGAAATATTCCAGGTTCAATACAAGTTGACAGCATTTGTGACAGTGTTGATTACTGCGCAAAAAAAAGACTAGTTTTCCTCACTTTTTTAATAAAAAATAATAAAGGTTACAGTGAATGTGGCCATTTTTTTTGGAGAATTTAAAAGCAGAAATGTAAAGATTATAATCTTATGTAAACATTTACATTAATTCTTCTCTTAAATTTTATTTGAGCTGTAAAGTTGTAAAAAAGACTGTTTTAGTTGTTACATTGTCATGGCAATGAAGTAAAACTTGAGATGTTTACACTGAAAATGTGACTTTTTTTCAGACTAAAATCATGTTAACACTCTTTTTGTTTGTTTTGTGGCTGTACAATTGAAACAGTGAGTATTTGGCCCCATTATCTTCCATTGTGTCTCACTATAATGCAGATTTTTGCTTTTTCAAAGAAAAGGAGGTAAATGTCATTTTTTTTTTTTTTTTTTTTTTTTTTTGGTGTGTGTGTGTGGGTGGGTTGGTTTAATCAACATGTGATGTTGTCGTTGATCAGTTATGATGCACAAGTCTCACCCTATATTTTTCTCATTGAATATCCTTTCACTCAAAAAATCAGTCACTTGAAATTCTTTTAAATGCATTTAAATGTACATGCATGTGTTTTCATAATGAAATTCTATTTAGATATTGCTTATTCTTTCTAAACTCATCTCATACAGGTTTATGGCTGTTTGTATGGATGGGTGAATGTGAGTGAGAATGTGTGAAATAGAGCTTTGTGAAACACTGTAGGTCTGGAGGACTGCCAGCATAGAGATGGATTCATTGGGTGTCAGAAAACATTGACGTACAAATGGAGAGAAAGCGCTTTTGGCCGGTGGACGTTTCGCTGCAAACAGAGAGAAGCCGCACATCTGCATGAGACGATGATGAGACGGAGATGTTAAGCTTGCAGGCGGGGAGAAAGCCCTGTCGGCTGTAACCAAAGTGCCACCTACTGGATGCTTCTGAACGACACACACATCCAGACTCTTTCTTGCGCTCTCCTGCTCTCTGATATACGGAAAGTTGCTTTTAGCTGGAGCCAGTTGGAGGAAAGTTGCCTGGGAATGGGTCCTGGGCTTTGTTTAAAGGGGAACTGCTTGAATAGCTCAGCAGATGCTGGCTTAAGTTTTGGCTTGGAGGCGCAGGGGTTTTGTTTGCATTTTCCAGGCATATCTTCCCTTTCCATACCCTGCCAAGTGCATGAGATCAGTGCCTGGTCTGAAATAGCATATGAAATATATAATGTAAGCCTGGCTATTAAATCGACGAGACGATTGGCTGCAATGTAAAGCCGTGTTGCCGCTTCTTACAACTTGGCCACGCTAGAAGCAAAATGGGATTTTCTCTTAAAACGGCCTGCCCTGACAAGAGAGATGAAGTTTTAACTGTTTTAAAGTCTCCGTTGAAGAGCGTGATGTCTGCTCGTCGCTTCGACTGAAGACAGCCCATTTTCCGTGTGGATTTGAACAGACAGTTTAAGGAGCAGACGTTGACCTGTGGCAGCTCAATATGTCCGTGCTGATTTAGGGTACACGTAAAAGAAGCAAATGGGCACATGTCTGCTTGTTTTCCAAATCAGCGGTTTTGGCCTGTCTCGGAACAGTGGCTCGAACGCTTTTATTATTTTATTTCATATCCTGATTCTTTTCCTGGCCTTTGACTTTGACTCACTTTGGAAAGAATGCAGCGACTGTAAAGTTTAATGCCGATGTTGTCTCCATGTTACTTACCAGCATCCTCTGCTGTGTCATCTCGGAGAGTAATTAGCGATTTGCTAAGACAATCATTTTTGTTACTACTCAATTTGGGAGGAAAAATATAATCAATTTTTCTGATTAAAAATTTGTGATTTAAAATGAGATTTTTTTAAGCTCCAGTTTTGCTGTGGTTGTTTGTAGGGCTGCACAGTTTGATAATATATCAGTATGATTTTAATAATGATAATAAAAATATTAAACAGAATAAGGAATATTACTGTAATAATTACTATAATATTATTGTAATATTTCACTGTAAAACATAAAAAGAATATTCAAGAAAATAATAATAATTTTATTTTTCAGTATAACAAGGTTTTATTTTGGCAGGATATCGCAGGGAGCCCTTAAAGCTTCTGAATCATGATATGCTCACGTGTAAAAGAACAAAGTGCCGCGCTTCACTCTGATACGCAGTGGTAAATATATTATTTTATTTATATATTGTCTTTAATTAAATCACAGCCTTGATTGGATAATCGCAGTAAGCCAAATCACAATTTTAGTTTTATTTCAATTAATCATGCAGCCCTACTGTTACTATTATTTCACACCCATAACCTCGACTATAAACTTATTTTGACTTGGCCCTAACAACTGCAACTGCTTAGCATTATGCTAAAAACAGTCTAAACAAGTAATGTTTAGTAATGTAGCGGCAAGCTAATTAGCCTAGCATTTAGCCTACATATCAGGTTTTTTTAAAATACTTTTTTAATACATATACCTGGCTGTGTGTATTGAGAGAACTAAAGAATGAAGAGATTGTAATGTTTAGGCCTGACTTTGTTTTATTGTTACCTCTTAGCATTCTCTGCTGTGTCATCTTGATGCGTAATTAGCAAATTCTTAAGACTAGCATTACTATTACTATTATTTCACACCCATAACCCTAAATATTAATGTCTTTTGACTTGGTTCTTTAAGCAACTAGCCAAAACACTCTAGCAATTGCATAACAACATGCTAAAAACACTCGGAACACCTTAGCAACCAATCAAAATCAATGGCCTAACAACTACTTTAGCATTGTAGCAGCTAGTTTTGCCCAAGCAAACTCCTTATATTTATAAGTTATTTTTTTTTTTAGCTTAAAGTTTACTAACAATTCTTGAACGATTGTTCTGAAAATGATCTCAGGTTTGCTGAAAACAAAAAATGAATCTGATGAATCATTATTTTTGAATAATTAGCATTTAGCCAGCTAACCGATTCTACTTTTTTTTTTTAGTACATATACCTGGCTGTATGTGTTGAGAGTTTTCTTTTTTTGTTTGAGTAGAAGGTGTTTGAGATGCAGGTCTGGTGTTGCCATCCTGCAGAGGGCTTGCACTCACCTTGTTTTAATAAACACCTCCGCTCATAGAATGCGCAAGAGAGGGGCCGCTCTCTGAACAGCACGGCCCGCTTTGCAACTCAAGGGGCTACATAACTGCAAACAGTGTTGCAGGGCAAACAAACACACACACACCCTGCTGACACCAAATGAATGTGACACAGTTCCGCAGGTGCATCCAGCCCCTTCACTTAAGCCAAAGTGGCTTGCCGGCCAAATTTATGGCCCTGACACAGGAATCCATTAAAGCCTTTTGGAGGATTCAAGGCCTGAACCCCCCGTAATCGCTTTCATTATAGCTGCCGGCTACTAGCGAGTGGGGCAATCAGTGCCCAACATGTGTTCCTGTTTATTCCAATGGCAAAGTGTTCAGTACACGCATCTCTTAGCTATTTTTATGGATGGGGTGGCCGTTAACCCATTCGGCAGGCACCGTTACCTAAGATGGCAAGAAGCTTTTTGCTCGAGCCATTATGGCGAGACTTGACCAGTTGATCTTATCAACCCTGTCCGGTTAGCAACGTAGCGTGAAGTTTTTCTCTCGCCTCGGGCTCAGTAAAAGGGCTTCGGTTTAGTAATGTGCTTTGATAATGTGGCAAACGGCAGTTTATGGGCTACTTTAGTGAGTGGCCGCATGCTTGTGTGTGTGTGTACGTGTCGTGGATGGCTAGTTAATGGCAAACCCTAAAGCCTGGGGCCGCAGCGTGAAGCGGTGCCCTATAATGCTTCAATTCTTTAATTTGCCAATTAAATGTGTTACACAGGTGTGTTATAAAAGCCAAGGGATTAGCAGACCGAGCACCTATGCCGGGGACAGGAATTAATGTTGTCGCTCTGTAATGGGGACATGCAAAGTTTCATTCAGGAAATGTGTTGCTTTAGTAGATTAGGTGGAATTTTAACATTCCAATCCTCTATTTTAGCATCAAAATCCAAAGTCGTCCCCACACATGAGCCTCTGCTTTCCAGACAATTACAACGACAACAATGATGACACAGCCAGCAGGTAAGGGTTTAAACTCTATTACAGTGTGTTTTCCAACCCAATTATGGGGTAAACATCATCCATTCTTCAAGGCAACACTGCCCTCTGGTGCTTTTTTCCATCCCACATGGTGTTTGAGTTAACAACCTGTGTGTGTTTGAGCAGAATATCCTCTGAGGACAGCGGGGAGGTGCCGTCATACAACGAGGACAGTGATGACTCTGATTTAGAGTTTCAGTCTGAAACCACTCAAACGGGCCAGATGAACCTGCTGGAGGAGATTTTGGACTCTCTCAGTACGTCCCACATCGAGCAAGGGCGAATGTCTGCTGCCAAGAGCCTGGACTTCTTCAGATCAATCGAGGACCTGGACTACAGTTCCACGGTGAGGGAAGACTTTATTTATTTATTTTGTATTTTTAATTATTTATTATTTCATTTATTTATTTATTTATTTTTTTTACTTGATATTAATTAATAACTGGTGTTTATTTAATCTAATTTAAATTTGTTTTAATTAATTGTATTGATTATTTTATTTATTAATTAATTTAATTGAAATTTTATTTTACATTTATTTTAAATGAACATTCAACATGAAATAACCATTACCATTAAATTATACTAAGAGTTTACTATTAGATTGATTTAATGTATTCATTATTTTAATTATTTAATATTTATTTTTATGAAACAAAAAAAATTCAATATTGTATTAAAAACTTCTTGGAAAGTTCTTGGAAACTTAAAATTTTAAATGAGTTTATTGTTCAACATGAATCAACCATTGTTGCTATTAAATTACTGCAAGATTTTAAAATTAATATTAAGGAAGTGTATAGGGTCCGTTTTGATTTCATGTTGACTTTAATGCTTTGTAGACGATTGTGTGCGTTAACAACGGCATGGCCTTGTGAGTGTGTCATTTGTACTGTTTCCAGAAAAATTGCAAATCCCCTCTGGGAAGTAGCCCTGCTCAGGCTGGTTGTGAAGTAGGAAACGGAGAACAAGGTGGATGGAATATGGGTCAAGACGACAGCGCCGTTCACGGTAAGCATCTCCCGCCTTCGCCTCGACGCCAAGCCAGCTCTTGTTCCCTACCTCTCCGTCCTACCCTTCCCAATAACCTTGCCAATGAAGAAGTCCCACTGAGGCATTCTCTTCCTGAGTCACCTACAATTCAACTCTTGGCACCTGGTGATGCTGACAAACCCACCAGTTCTGCTGACACCCAGCTGAGCCCCGACACCCAGCACCCAGGAGCCCGCAGCCTCTCCCGACAGAAGGTCCTTTCCAAAAAAACCCAGAGGCCCCACCAGGAACATGCCCAGCACAGGGCAACAGGCGGGCAACCTTCAGTCTTCGTACCTTGGGAGAGGGAAAACCAGTCCCAGGAGACAGATATGGAAAACAGAGGGAATGAGACTCAGGAGAAAGGCTTGCTAGAGGAGATCGAGTCCATGTATCGCATCAGCATGGCCATCAAAAGCAACCAGGAGCTCACACACATTCAAAACAACACCAGCCTGGACAAATCCTGAGAAACTGACTAACACTCCCATCTAACAATTCTCATTTTGTATTTACGCTGTCCTCTGATGTCACACCAGCACTCTTTGCATGAATTATTTGCAAAGGTGTTTTGTAGTTAATGTGAATGATCGGTCCTCTTATTTCTCACATTCGGTCTGAAACCACAAACGGTGTAAGAACTGGTGGATGGAAAGGACGAAAATTAGGTTTAAAGGGATTTATGTCAATATTCATCATCCAGTTTTATTTATTTCAGCAGATGATTTGCACTTGTGTAGTTTCAAATCACTGTTTCGATAAATCACTGTGGGTGAGGGGCGAACTTCTCTGTATATTTTACTAAATCGTACGAAAATATTTAAATAGTGAGTGAATCTCAGCTTAATATGATGCCTTAAACAGATTTCATTTGCTTCTGACTGTGACACTGTAGCTGGCTAGCTTGCTAATTACTATCACTACCTTTTGCATGCAATGCGTCTTAAAGAGAGAGATTTATCTAGCCCAGATGAACAACTGGTTCTCAGTTTGCTGTATTTTTGAAGAGAAAAAAAAATATTTTTTTCAAGACAATTCTCAGGTTTCTGCTTTTATCCCAGATAAGATGTTAGTATTTAAATGCAGCCTAGACAATAATCCCAGTTACATTTTTTTAGAGGACCAATAGCCTGAAAAATGAGTCATAATAGACTTTTTGGTGCAAACACAACTTGTTACTGACAAATAAATTTATATTTTAAACCCCTTATTGATCTTTTATTCAGTACAAAGTTCAGTCTAAGGCCCAAAATATACTCTACACAAGTATTAGAACACAAATGCACAAGTTGTGAAATTAATAACGTAACACAAGTACATGTTGCATTCTTAGAGTTGCCACAAGGGGTGCTGTAGCAGCTTTAGCATAAATGCGGTGCATCCGAAATCGCGTACTGAGTAGGTACTACATACATTTGATGAGGAATGAACTTTGAAACCTTCATAAAAAGTGTGTTCTATAGAGTATGAATGAGTGTAGAATGAAACTAAAATCCAAACGTTCTACATCCGCCATATTGTCGTCATTGCCTGCCATTCACAAATCTTCTCCCGTGGCCTCATGGGATAGTGTCAGATGCATACTTCAGAATCTCGCCGAAGTAGTAGGTCGTCCGGGTACTCTTCGCTCATTGTTTTATGAATACTATGGATTCGGACATGCTACTCATCTCATGTACCTCTTTTTTGCCTACTATATAGTAGGGAAGTATGCATATTAACCAGATGGAGGGCGTCTTCATCTATGGCCAGTTTTCTCTTTTACATGAACTACTATTATTGTGGTTGAAAGAGAATCTTGCTTGACATCTGAACGTAACTAGCCCCCTTTACTACTGACATTTGCATGTTAGAATACAACAGAACTGTTTGCGAAATTGTACCGATTTTAGTCATGGAAATATTTGGCTTATCCTCTGTTTCACTCATTTATATCAGCTGTGAACGTCACCTTCAAAGCTGTACTGATACACCAAACAAGAAGTGGTCATTAGATTCAGCACTTGTTTCTTTAGTGGCTGATGAATTGTTCAGGCTGTTGAGCAGAGTGATTTAGGACACGTGCCATTCTGTCTGACACTTTAATGACCCTCCTCACCCCTCCTGTGTAATCAGTTGTGGTAACGATGTGACCGTAAAAGCATTCGAAATTTTAGGACCCCTGTCTCAAATCAAGCTAGGCTTTAGCTCAAAGCTGTCCTGAAACTATATATCCTTTGGCCTTTGAACAAATCGGATGTCCTGATGAACTATGCAAATCCCAATCAGTGTTATCAAGCAACTTGTATTGCCATTTGTTTATTTCTGGTTAAAGACCGTAAGAAATCAAAATTAGAGTGTTGTGGCTATTAGTCCATGTCTATTTTTGTTCGGTAGTACCCACATGACATGCAGGACATGTAGTTGATGTAACTGTCAAAACTGATGGTACGTATATTTAAAAAAAAAAAAAAAAAAAAAAAAAAAGGAAAAAAAGAATAAAAATTAAATGCAAGTAGCGTCACCTTAAAATAGCTATTCTTTTCACTTTAAAATGCTAATAGTTTTTGCCTACATTGCTCAAAGTATTTCCTGTAAATGGAAGGATCACATTTAAGTGTACTATTTTAACAATCAGAACTTAAGGGAACTTCTGAAAAGAAATTTACCCCATCCTCTATTTAAATACAAGGTTGTGCCTTAACTGAGTTCATCTGCTTGAGTGGCTGCTTCCTACATAAGCAGCTTCCTTCAAACTCATACCTGACTGATTTAAGTCACTCTACATAGTTAGCAATTCTTTATCTGTGTGGTTATAAAATTGCGGTCTCATTAGTAACATTTTGGTGAATTTTGTGGGCAGAATGGTCCATTGTCTATTGTCGATAGTGTAGTGATGTGTGAAGTCACCTTTAAACTAAGCAGCTTTCTGTTGGTCCACAAGGCTAATCCACGCGACAACCTTGAACCTTGAACCTTGAACCTTGAATCTGCATAGGGGAACTTTTTCTGCCCTCATGCGAAATTCCCGAATGCGTAGATTTCTGTGGGAAGGGACTGTATTTCGCCCTAAAAAAAAAAAAAAAAACCCTCACCAAACAATGGTAAATGTGACCGCAACTTTATGCACATACGGTAATGCCGTCTAGGTAGACAGCTCTTTAGGTTTTAGAACAGAGCTCATATTTATCACAGGTACTTTAGTATTTTATTTATGACTGGTTTCTAAATAATATTAGTATTCAAACCAAAACCTGAAATACCTAGAAAGAATGTCAGAAAACTTTTTTTTTTTGCATAATAACCTGTTTATTGGTATTTGGTTAATGCAAGAAAGACCATCAGCCTCTTCAATACCAATCAAGCACACAGGACCTCAGCCGAAGTATCTCAGAATGGCCATGTGATCAGTTTTACATTTTCTTTCACTGCATATTTTTATTGTTGTTATTATTTTTGATACTGTGTAATTGAAAAACATGTATGGTTTGGTTTGTTGTTGTCATCCATGGCTCTGTAATTTGAATGGCTTCTTTATTTCTTTGGTAATGACTGAAAATTCTAAATAGCTAGAATTTTGCCTTGGAAAGGTATTTAACCCTTTTCCACATCTAATTTACTTTTGTTTTCTTTTTATTAAAGTAGAGAAAATACAAATAATTTTAATGTTATTCAGCATTATTTGAAATTTGGTCAGTTCATGTTGCAGCATTGAAACTACCAAGTGTTTATTTTTAAAGGAAACCTTTAATGAGAAACATTATTTTTGCAATTTTGCTCAGTTACAATAAATTTGAACTAGTTACTGTTCACCAGCTGTTTAAAATTAAACACTACTTGAAACTAGATAGTAAGCACATAAATTGAGGAACATGCTAAAATCTTTTTTTCCTTCTTTCCTGTTTACATATGCTCTTGTTATTGATGTGCATTTTCGTTGCAAGTTCTATAGTATTCTTTGGTAATGCTGGGAATTCTTTTATGATGCATGAGCGCTCTTCTTTTTGTCAATAAAGAAATACGATGTCAACTGCTATGACCATGGTACCATTCATATGTTTTTACTTCGGAGTATTGTGACGTTCTTCATTTTCTGTCTGTTTTGCTGTTGAATTCTTTTGTAAATTGAGTAATGAGCTGCTGTAGCTGAATCACTGGACTCTCCAGACTGTGCTTTTGAATGTTCTACACAACGCAACATTTTTTTGTTACACAAAGTCTGTACAGCTGATTTATTCAATATAATGATAGACACACCATTCTTGCTTCATTTTCTTGAATGTTTCCTGGTATGTACATGGAATCATCATGTGATCAGTTTAGTTTGTGGTGGTTGAAGTACTTTTGAGTGAATGAAGTTGGATGGTAGAACTCTGCCGCATGCTCTCAGTGCAGTTATATCGTTTTTTTAAGTGCAAACTAGGTCAGTTTGATGTGTTGTTACAGGAACTACTGGTACCACTGTATGCACTGTGAACTGAAATAAATTATACATGTCCATACAACTCACCTGGGTAGATTCACTATTCATTTCACCACTATTGTGATGTTTACAACTGTGTCTTTTGAATTTAAACAAGTTATTCTAAAGGTATGTTGGTGGAAAAAATTAAATCAGAGATTAAAATATTAATTTTTGAAATACATTAAGCAGGTGAAGAAAAAAAAAATTGATTTTCTTTAGTTTTTTTTTTTACAAAACGAGCAGCAAATTATTACAAATCCATGTTTGTTTCTATTGTATCAGTTCATAAAATGTTGATTAAAATCAAATTAACTTGACAAATTCAAGTCTTTTTATTACAGAGCTGAAGTTATAACATTTGCAAGACAAAAAAATCCTGAGACTTGCATACACCCGAGAAAAAACTTTTACGCACACACACGATAAAATAGATATACATAAATTGGAAAAAGTTGCAATTTTTTCTTGCATGCCCCAAATTACGCACATAGAAGTCTTAGGGATAGTTCACCTAAAAATGAAATTTCTGTCAATAATTACTCACCCTCATGTTGTTCCAAACCCGTAAGACCTTCGTTCATCTTCGGAACACAAATTAAGATATTTCGATTGAAATCCGAGAGCTTTCTGACCTCCCTATAGACGGCAACATCATATCCAATATAGCCCAGAAAGGTACTAAAGACATCGTTAAAATAGTCCATGTGACCACAGTGGTTCAACCTTAATGTTATGAAGCGACGAGTACTGAAAAATAATGACTTTATTCAACAATTTCTTCTCTTCCCTGTCATTCTCCTACATGGTTTACGTTGTACACACAGTACACATTGTACACGTCAGAACACTGGCTCATTATTGGCCGGCTCCTGCGTCAGCATCACAGCGCCGGCCAATACTGAGCATTCTGAACCCGAAGAACCCGGAAGCGCTGCACTGCGTTCACTACGTCAACAGTGTAGGAGACTGACGGAAGAGAAGAAATTGTTGAATAAAGTCGTTATTTTTGTTTTGCTTTTGCGCACAAAAATTATTCTCGTCACTTCATAACATTAAGGCTGAACCACTGTAGTCACATGGACAATTTTAACAATGTCGTTAGTACCTTTCTGGGCCTTGAAATTGGTTATGATGTTGCTGTCTATAGGGAGGTCAGAATGTTCATTTGTAAGACTGTTATCTAGCTGATGAGAGCTGCCACATGATCAATGAATAAAAAGGCCTTTTTTTCTTCATCTTGTAAAGCCAACAAGCCACGAACTACATGATTGGCTGATTATTGGTTGATTGGCTCAGATGAGTCTTTCCATTGGTGGAGGCTGCACAATGTTCCACATCTCCACTCTTGAACCTTCCTTCTCCTGTCGACTGGGGCTGTAGGTGCCTCGTGTGGCCCGTCGGTTCACCGTCATGACCAAAGCTGTGGCCACGCCGAAAAGAACCAACAACAGAATCACGGACACCAGGATGATGGACAGCAACAGGTCAGATGTCACACTCTCTGCATTCAGCTGGAGGAAATGAAAATGGGGCGCAGTTAGTGAAGAGCAGTCAGTGAAATGGAGATTAATATGACCTTTGCTATTTTAATTTGATGCTAACACCGTGTCTACGGCAGACGCCACTTTTATCGCGTCGCATCGCGCCGCAACAGCTAAAAGCTGTCTACACTGAACGCGACACGCCGACCGTTGCAAAGCACTTGGACAAGTTCAGAAATAGAACGCCAAATCCGTTTACTGTCAGGAAGTTGTTGTGTCGCATCGCGCCGCATCCAGTGTAGACATTATCACTGATTATAATGGGTTTTATTGTCTTTTGACGCGTCGCATCCGGTGTTAAAGGGATAGTTCACCCAAAAATGAAAATTCTGTCATCATTTACTCACCCTCAAGTTGTTCCAAACATGTATAAATACACAAAGGATGAAATTTGGAAGAATGTTTGTAACCAAGCAGATCTCACCCCCCCCCCCAAGGTGGGCTACTATGTTCAGTCCTGATTGATTGGCACAGCTGTCCCAATGTCCCGATTTGAATGAATCGGTTGAGTGAATGATTCGGTGACTCACTTATTTGTTTTGTTCCTGAATATGTATTTTGAACAAGTCAGGTGAATGTGATTCAAGGACTCTCTCATATTAGGTGTGTTCGACTTGAAGGAATGCTGCTCAGGCCGATCGGTGTATGACATCAAAGGACAGCGAGAGCGAATTGTGATGTCACACTGATCAGTCTGCGCAGCACCGCTTCAAGTCCAACACACCTAGTAGCTGTGTCCCAATTCAGGAGCTTCATCCTCCAGAGGTCGCATTTGAAGGCTGCATACGTCATCGGGTCAGTCTCATTTAAGAAAAGTAACCATTCGATTGAAAAATAATAAAGAAATTACAGTATTTTACACCTCACGAGTCACGAGGAATAACTGTCAATTTTATTATGATTACTTTTCTTGAGACCAGTCTCCGGAGGACGCAGCCCCTGAATTGGGACTGATGCATTGCTTCATTCCTAATCCAAACAATGTTTTTGAACAAATCTTTTGTCTGAATAATTTAACGACTCACTCAGGTAGAGTCTCTTGTTTTGTTGAATCAGTGATTTGAACAGTCACTTGTCGCCACCTACTGGCGTAACAATATAACCTGTGGAAAGAATCACTGTAAAATCCCCACAGATAAAAAGACACTTTGTCTGAAACGAGTTTACTTATTTACACATTTATTATTTTATTCCATTTTAGATTGTTGCACATATAGCCCTACTAGGCTATATTATATATATAAAAAAATCATAGTAGTTCCAAAAATCAATATACACCATAAAATATACACCACCAAATGTTACTTTTACTCTAGAGTAGATAGACTGATCTTCGGGACCAAAATTAGATCATCCAACCCAGCCCTTCCCACACCGGCTCCATCTGTTGAAGGAGCAGACAGGCAAGAAGCTCATGGCCACAGAAACTCTGAGCTGAGCTCATCACCTGCTCTGAAGGCGATGTTTTGTGTGTGTGAGAGAAAGCGAGAAGGAGAGAGACAGCCAGACTTTCCAGCAGACAAACGACCCTGTCACTGCGATAAGCTTCTCCCGATATATTTCCCCCTCGTTTCTCAGACCTGCAGCGATGCTCTGCTGAGTTGCATTTCACACAGAACGCCGCTGCGCCTTTCTGCTGGCCAAGCACTATTCTGTCACTCTGAAGACACAAACTTTCTCTGCAGACGTGGAACAGAACCACAGACCCACAGATTCCTCACAGTGAGACACATTTATGCTTCAGCAGTCAAAAAACACTAGCCCTCAAGAACTGTGCTTGCTTCCCTGTCGCATTGCTTCTGCATTACTGATCTATTTTTAAGCTGTTTTTTTTTTTCTTTTTTAATGTATTGCATTAGTAGGCTAATAACACTGTATGAACAAAAATGTAAATGATTCATAATAACAGGGTGTTAACCTACATAAAGTTATACTGTTAACCAAAGTTGCGGCTAATATCATTTATTTTTTACATTGCTAACAGTTTTCAACTAAAAACAAAAAACTTTTTATGCGTTTTGGTTCATTCATTTACACGACAATACCGTTTTGGGGGCCTTAAAAAGCAAACTTTTGAAAATGGGTTTCAAAGTTCAAGTTTTTGGAAACGATAGCATTATTGTCTCCATGTAAACTACAAAAACGCGAATTTGTGAAAATGGTGACGTGATGCGCATGCGTATTACGTGTTCAGTCTGTAGTGTTTCTCTACAAAGTGATATCGCCAACTACTGGCCTGGTATGAATAATACAGCATTTTTAATAGTTTTCGTGGATCCGTGTGAATGGGGATTGTTTTCATAATGTTGTCGTCTGTACGAGAAAACGCTTATGTTTTTAGTACGTCGTTATTGTGTTAACGCCTTAGTATTGCGCACTGATGCGGACGCAAACGTCCTTTCTCTAATATGATTCATTAAGAGAATCGATAAGTACGATTCATTTTAGTGAATTGGTTCGCTCGGATGGTTCATTTGATTGAACCTGTTCAATGAAACGATTCTCTTGCACAGACTCTGAGCGCCAATTTATTTTGTAATGATAGCCTATACAAAATATAATATTAGCCTATAATATCAATACTTTGTTGCTTTATGCCAGACACATCTGCTCTGATTGTGATGGGCTATAAATAGATAGGTATGTGACCCTGGACTACAAAACCAGTCATATTTTTATGATAGGACAATATTTGGCCAACATACAACTATTTGAAAATCTGTAATCTGAGGGTGCAAAAAATCAAAATATTGAGAAAATCGCTTTTAAAGTTGTCCAAATGAAGTCCTTAGCAATGCATATCCACTCACAAAAATATTTTTTTATATATATATTTACGGTAGGAAATTTACAAAATATCTTCATGGAACATAATCTTTCTTAATATCCTAATGATTTTTGGCATAAAAGAAAAATCGATCGATTTTGACCCATACAATATAGAAATATACCCATGCGACTTATGACTGGTTTTGTGGTCCAGGGTCACATATCATCTGGAAGAGAAGTTTGTGTGACTGGACAAAAATCTGTGTAGCACAGGATGAGTCATCAAAATTTTAGTACTTTTTCCTAGGAGCGAGAGAGACTGAATTTTAAATGTGTTTGTCTTTTAAAAAGGTTTTTGTTAACTTTTATGTGTATGCTATCATATAGATGGCTTCGAAACTAAAAGTCACAAATGTCTCATTTTGATTTAATGGGGTTTTTAAGAAAACACCAAAGCTCAGAGAGCAACACAGTAATGCATCTTATCATGAGACAAGATCCTCTCACCAGCATATATCCTGTTAGTTGGGATTAGCAAAGTGGAAGTGTCTATCTTTAACCCGCACATTAGCATTTTGCTCACCAGTTAAAAATGAGGACATCTCTGCTTTTCTGTATTCAGTCACAGTAACCTTAAGCTTTGTGATATCACTTCAGCTTATCAATCACATAAATATCATTTGGTCTCTTTAAATATTAGCCAAAAAAATTATCTTACAAATCTCATGTGCCAGTTTAATCTTCCTTTCATGTTTTATTTTTTTTTTAAAAAGAAAATAAATTTTAAAAAGTTGTGATGACTTAAGCCGAGAGGTGTAACCATCAAGTAAGTATTATTTCATATTGAATACATATGAATACGTTTTCAAGCATATTACAGCGTGTGTATATATACTTATCAAATATAATTTCTTTCTATCATTTATCTATCAAATAACATGTCTATCATTTCTTTAAGTAAGGGATAATGTACATCCAGCTGGTTGTTATCGCAGAATAACCCCCGACAGATCAGGTCTTTTATAAGCCTGAAGGGGTTTATTCTGCGATAACAACCGGCTGGATGTACATTATCCCGCTTATTATACGGCTACTTGCCACATAAGTAAATAATTAGACATGAAATATTGGTCTGAGTCTAAATATTTTATTAGCTCTTTAAACGCAAAGCTTGGAGAGCAGTTGCTAGCGCGGCAAGTTCAAACCGTCTATGGTTCAAACTAGACGGACATTTAAGAGATACCACGGTATGTCATACCACATATTACATGGCATTTTGCCACATAAATAATTATGGGGATAAGAGATATTGATCTGAGATTAAACTGGTTTAAAATCGTACCAGTCTGTGAACAGTGAACAAAACAATAGTCGCAAAATGGCAGCAGCTGCATATGAAACGACAGAGCGAGTCCGCGATACCGACATATTTAAATAACTGTACACAAACTATTGATTTGACTGCGTTTTAATATTTTATTAGCTCCCCCAAGGCAAAACCTCCACGAGGAAAAAACGTTCCTAGCAAGCGTGTAGCGCTGCAGACATCAGTTACCCGGATGAACCTGTTTTTAGCGGTTGTTATCAGGGAATAACACACCGCTGGTTGGCGCCATTGACCAATCAGAATCAAGTATTCCACAGCGTATCATGATTATCATACATCTTCTTAGAGTTATACACAATTTACGTAACATGATTAAAAAATTAAACTACTTTAAAATGAAAGTTTTTCCAAGACTTTTTACTTCATTACAATCTCACCACTTTGACATATTTAACTTTATGCCCCACAAAAATATGCAAATTGATTAAAACTTACCAACTTTACCAATTAAAACCTGTCATCATAGAAGAGATAATATGAATTTTAATTACTGAATAACTTAATTCTGGGCAAATAAAGATGCGTTTTGGTCGATCAAATCACAAAACGAGGGAGACACATGGTGCGTTGAAGTCCTCCTGGGAAGTTTGTATTTACCAGGTGGAAAGTCGTGTTTATGACGTCAGGTGCGTTCAAGTTACTTTTGTCGGAGCAAAATGATGGTGTACCTTATCTTAATAACTACACAAAAAACAACAAGGGTTTTAAACTCTACTTCCAGAAAATGAAGAACAAATGTGCATCAGGTGTGTTTTCCTTTTTAATTTATTAAGCCACTGTGAACTTTATCGTTACATATTTGTTATATTACAATGCCATTATATTTTGTGCAGGGAATTAGCTTATTAAAAAAAAAGTCTGACAATGTCACTGCTAAATAACTATAAATATTGTGGTATTCCACCACGTTTCTCGCTGACATGCCCCCAACTCGTAAAGATCAGGGCTTGAAGAAAATTCTGAGCTTCCCACTGGTATTTATGAGTTTGTGGTGCCATTCATGTGCGTTCAACTCGTAAATACGATCTTTTCGACATGACTTGAATGCACCAACATACCTGTTTACACCTGATGTTTTAATCCGCCTGTTTTGTCCACTTCGAGGGGAGGGTCTATGGGTGGGTAAATGTATGGGCTTTTTCAGATCTTTCAATCTAATGTACGAAATAAGCTCATGCAATTTACATGAACGTGACCAGAGACTACGGATTTCTGCTCTGACAGCCTCAAGACCACGGCGAATGTGGCGAGTGCCTGTAAGAAATCAGGAATGGTGAGAGAACATTGTGCTTGGTACATTTTTTTGTCTTCAAACCAAACTTGGGTCTTCAGCTGACAAAGTTTAAATCCCATCTGGCTAGCAAGCTTCCCATTATATTTACGCATTAGGTCAGTAGGCATAGAGTAGAGGGTCTTTTGTGGCTGTTCGAACACATTCGACCACGAGTGTTTCCACTACGACAGCAATGCGTTTTCGACTACCTCTGGAAGTGGTCGAAAGAGGACAAGCTCAAAACGCTTTAGAACCCCACTTACACCTGCACTTGTATCTGATCGAGCAAAATACTTCTTAGCAGGTGTAAACAGGGCCTGAATGTGAATGTAACCAAGCGGTTAAAGAACTCAACTATTAATAGTAGCATCTAATTCCATGTAAGTGAATGGTAAACCAAATTGTTGTGATCCCCTGCCCTCACCAATGTATCCAGTGTACGCTTAACTGAGTAAAGCTGTCACAACAACTGATATACTGTAAGTTGCAGCAGGAAAAAACTTCAACTTGTTTCAAACTTGCACAGTACACACTTTTTGCCTGGTCTAAACATCCTATGGTGTCAGGATTACACACAAATTGCTGACTCAACACACCTGCCATAGGTTTTACAGTGCTGCACCATCTTTGATGTGTCTGCCACCCCAAGATCAGTGGCTCTGTCTATCAAAATCTGTGGCAACATTCTTCAAAACCCTGCATGATGTGCCACTGGCACAGTCTCTGGATGTGTAAATGACAGAAGAGAGACAGCTAAACAAAACTGACAAAGGACAAACAACAGATTGATGATGGATGGGATGGAGAGAAATGCTTTATTTGAAGACAGTCATCTAAAGACAGAATGTGAGAGACACAATGTACACAATCTGGTCATGAACGCTAACATGGAGATCAACAGACAGATGAAGACATGACAACACTACAAACTACTGAAATGACTGAATATTGCTAGTTAAAAAAATACATGGAAAGAATTACAGAGTAGTTAAAAATGTTAAATATGATTTAAAGATGCAAAAGAGCAATGAGTTGATCAATAGCGGGATATTGTTGAATGTAAATCAGTGCTGAAAATGGAAAATCAATTTCTTCTGTGCTAAAGTCCTTTTCAGATATGCCAATATCAAACAAATGATAATGCTTTTAAAAATCAAATTAACTTTGATTTTATAGACTGTTGGAAGAACACTTTATTTCCCAGGATGCTCCCAATTAATTATCAAAATTAACCAAATTACTTCTTGTACTGCAAGATTTGTGCTGGACCAATAAAACACATTAATTTGAAATGTAATTCAGCAATTTCCTTCGCATTATTCCAATTCAGTCCCAAACCTTGCCTTATAAACATTATTATTCATGTTATATTAATTATTTTTAATTATATGTAACAAATGTACACACTCTGTGTAATGCTAAACTTAATAAACACAACAACACACAAGTATTCTCAAAATTATTTTCCATGAAATCAGTCTACCATTCTCATTTGAATGGCATAAAGTACAATAAAAAAGAAACCTTTGGATTAGGAAGAAAACGCTGTCAACCTGGAACAACATTTCCATTGATAAATATGCAGCCTAGCACAGTCTTATAAACACTGTATCGCTTTAAGGCACCAAGCGGTTTCACTTATAAGCCATCTAATGGCCTGATACAGATACAGAGTCCGTGCACACTGTTTTTCCAAAACCATCAAATAAAAGACTTAAAAGACTCAGATTTACAATTACATTTAGTTACATGTTAAATACTTTATTTACATTTTATTAAATATATATTCATATCAAATATCTAAGGACCTTAAATAACAGTTGTGAAGCAATCAGTTTTCCATTCCAGCTTATTAAACCTCTGTAGAAAACGCTTATAAGGGGCTTTCGCACCAGGTAGTTATAAGAACTAGCCACCAGGGTGGTCCCCCAAGAACTAAATTTTCCCCTAGGGTCATTTTCATGGTTGCATTTGCACCACCAGAAGGAACTCTGAAGTGACGTAAGCCATTACTTACATCCTGCTGCTCTGGTTGTTGTGGGGGACTTTTATTTTGACAGCGCAGAGAACACCAGAGCCTGAGCACACAGCACTCACCTTCTCTGTCTTTATTAGTTTATGATCTGTTTAACAGTCCAATCTAATATGTGATTAGATAGAACTTTTAAACAAACAAAGTAATTGGTATACAAAAAAATATAGTGTTTGCCATGTGGTTGATGCCCAATGTCGCTAGCTGAGCAGACATAGTCATGTTTCACTTGGTCCCAAATTCGCATTGGATTTAATCCTTAGTTTATAGCCTATATATTTACTCAAACTTTTCTCTGTGTTAACACAGCTTTTTAAAAATGGCGGGTGCCAGTGTTTCACATGCGTTCGGCCAATCAATGTACACTTATGTCACTAGTAGTTCCTATTGTGCTGTGTTAGACCCTACTCTAAAGTAGGAGCTAATTTAGTCCCCCTTAAAGGCGTTCCTATATCTAAAATCGTTCCCAGTTCCTGTGGTGCGAACATGCCAAAAAACAGGTATTTCCACCAATAGTTAGAGGATCTAATATAAAAGTTCTTTCGGTGCGAAAGCCCCTAAACTAGCCCTTTTCTTGGCCCCCACCACAGACCTGTTTACTCATTGTCACCCCAGTCTACCTCTGGCTCATCATCTAAGCGCAGAATGAGGTAGGAGAGAAACTGGAAGAGGTTTTGCCAAAACAAAGCCGCCATGTAAAAGTAAAGGTCGCTTACGTCGACTTCACAGGTCTCGCCCGCGAAGGTCATTTCACAGACACACTGGAACTTGTTGACCATGTTCTGGCAGTAGCCGCCATTCAAGCAAGGGTTGGATCTACATTCATCAAGATCTATTTCACACCTAAGTGACAAATGTATAGTGAAAACAAACCTTGTTATTACTAACTTAAATATTATGGCTATTATTGTTATTAATATTTGGTTCTGAATACAAATATTCCAGTCATTCTAAACTGGTTAATAACATGCCATAATCACTACTTTGAAATTCATTAATCTGTATTTATGAGATCATGTGAACAAAGAAAGAGAAGGAATAATCACCAGTGACCCGAAAACCCAGGGAGACAGTCACACAGCATGTTGGTGTCAGAACAGTTCCCTCCATTGAAACATGTGTAGTTCTGCTGTTCATCACCACAGATGGATACCGGGAGCTTGGGCGGTCTGGGGATGTGGATGATGAGGGAAAAGAAAGAAACATAACAGATGATGAAGAAGCCATCCTCTCCTCCTGAGACCCATGTGAGCCATGTGCCCCCCTCCCCCGCCATTACCACAACACTGCTTTGTCCAGCACAAAAGAGGATTAGCCTCTTATTAGAATAATGATATTAGCATGTGAATGGACCTCTGACCACAGGACAAAGAGAATACAATAAACTGTCGCCTTAACATACAGCTAATATGAAGACACCCATTGTTATTCTGTATGGACAAAGATATGATATGACAAATAAGGAGTTTTAGGAAAGGAAATGTTACTTATTGTGGTTTTATTTTACAGAGACAATCTAAAATAAAGAAAGGTAGAAAGGCATAAAAAGAAAGAAGGAAAAAGGAGAGAATGAAAAAAGGACAGCAAGAAAGAAGGAAATACATAGGACTGGAGAGAAAGGAAAGTTTTGGAAAGTAGAAAGTATGGAAGAAAGTAAGGGTGAAAAGAAAAAATAGGAAGGGAAACAGAATAAAAGAAAGGCAAGTAGGAAGGTATATATTCAGGGAAAGGAAAGAGGCAGGAAAGAAAGAACGGATGGCAAGAAAGAAGGGATAGCGAGAAGGGAAGAAAAGTAGGAAGGAATGGGGGAAAGAGGGAAGGCAAGAAAAAATAGGTAAAATAAGAAAAAAGAAATTGGATAGTCATCAGAAAGAAGGCAGTGAGAAAGAAAGGAAAGGATTTGAACAGAAGGGCAAAGGCTAGAAAGAAGAGACAGAAGAGAATCAGGAAGTAATAAAGGGAAAAAGGATAGAGAGAGGGAAAGGAATGTAGGAAGAAAGAAAATTAGAAAGGAAGATATAGAAGAAAGAAAGAAAGAAAGAAAGCCGAATGGCAAGAAAAAGGGATAGAGAGAATAAATTAAAGGTAGGAGGGAGGGATGAAAGGAAGGAAGGCAAGGCAAAAAAGGTGTAGTAGAGAGAAGAAAATGAAAGTAGGAAGGAAGGAAGGAAGGAAGGAGAGCATATAAAAAAGAAAGGATAAAAAAAAAGAGTCAATAGTAAAACGCCACTTACACGCTCCTGACAACTACGTACCACGGAGCCTCTTCAATCTGAGTGCTGTTGTGAGACAGAGGGAACAGGAAAGAGACAAACAAACAGCAAGCGTCATTCTTTTTTTATGCAGCAAAACTTTACACCAAAGATCTCTCTAACTCTGCAGTGGGGAAAAGATAGATCTATTATGTCTCCCAGCTGCCTGCAAGGCAGTTTCAAAGGAGTGCTATGAAGCAGTCTGGCAACAAAACATGTTTATGAGATAAATGGCTGCAGACTTGCCTTAGATGCCACCCTGAAGGCCTAACGCAACCACTGGAGGATGGGCACTCTCAACAGACACTATTATTACCATTACCGCTTTCAAATGACACGTATGGCAACAGACACATCTCTGCAGTCACGCTGGCATAAACAACACCATAAAAGCAATTATATGATTTGCATTACCTTTATAACAAATCAGTCCCTTAGGGGTCTTGATTCATTCAAGTTGCTTTGTTTATGTGATGGGAATCATTGTGTAAGGTTTGTGGCCTGTTTCATTGTACAAAGTCTAAATTTCTGTCTGCATTCTTTTTTCCTTTGAAAAGCGGAGTAGCTTCTTGAGACTAGCTATGGCTTTTTAACACCGGGTTGATATCATATCTAAGGCAAGTCTCTTCTTGATTTGGTTCGATGTTTTGTAGAAGGGACAAACTTGATTCCTTATAGACGTACTTGTGGATTGCCTTGGTGTAGAAGCCTCAAATCAGGTCTTTGGATGCACACAACCTTTACAAAGTCTGCTAAACTTAGATGGTAACTCCTAACCCAACTAGATTCTTACTTCTTGCCTCGCAAAACTCACTACCACAGTGTTAGGGTAGTCTTAGTGGTAGCTAACTAGACAAAGTTAGAAGAACCCTCTCTCAAGTCTCAAAGATATTTTGGTGCATTGGTGTGCCTCAGGTCCCTCTTTCTGGTTTAGTCTATGGAAATTTTTCACATTTAATTACCCACCCAGTAAGTCCAGATGCATCGGCAGGCAATTACACACTTCTCTTCAACAAACCACAAGATTGGAGAGATCACACATGCTCGTATAACAATGGTAGGACCAGTTACATGCCAAAGATTAATAAATGGGGTTAGGGCAATGTTCCTCATATCTGGCTCTGGAGGGCAACTGGCCCTCCAGGGCTGGATTTGAGGAACCCTGGGTCAGGGGCTTGTTCAAATCCCTAATCCTAAGTATGACGAATAGTAATAATGAACGTCAACTGCTTGACACGCATTAGAATAGACTCACTTGCAATTTGGCCCGGTAAACCTGTCAGGACAGAGGCATGAATAGCTGTTTAAGCCATGCAAGCAGGTCCCTCCATTAGCACACTTGTGGCCGGCACATACGTCCACCTTCACCTCACAGTTGGTACCGGTGTAGCCACTCTCGCATGTGCAGCTGTATGTAAGGTCCTGCACACTGCAGTATCCGTGTTGACAGGGGTTGGAGGCACATGTGTTTGTATTCAGCTCGCAGCGATCACCGCCCCACCCAGGAAGACAGAAGCAGTGGAAAAGGTTGAAGTGATCGTCACAGATGCCTCCATGCAGGCAGGGGTTGGGTTCACACACCACCTCGCCAACACAGCCAGTCTGGACAGGTGTCTCTGATATCTTATTGAACTTCTCTTCCTGTGTACGTGGAAATCTCACCTCGGTCGGACCGTAATACGGAAGCACGATTCCACCGATCTCAACATTACTCAGACATCCAATCAAATTCCAGTCAGACTCCAGGCCCAGTCCTCCTAGCATGATATCTATTCCCTCTCGGAGGAAGTCTAGATTTCCCGTCATTGAGTCGGATACAGTACGCACGCCCTTTTCATCTAAGGGAACCATGATCCACTGGGAGCTGTTAGCCCCAGGACTGTCCATTAACAGCTCTATAACATGCCACTCTCCATCGGCCACTGGTCTTGGGCTGTGCAGGATTACTGGTGACAAAGATGATGAAGAAGAAGGTCCACTTAAAAGCTCAAGCACCAGAAAGCCATCTTGAACGGATACTGTCACAAAGTCTGGTCCACTCTCCGCATGTAACACTGCTGCATTGCGTTTACGTGTACGGATACTGAAAACAATGCTGGTCAGGTGGCGGGAGATCAGTCCATTCCCACGGTATACAAGAGTGGTGTTGTCCTGAAAAGTTACGTTTGAAATGCCTGTGTAGAATAAAGGCAGATTTAGTTTACATAACACTTCTAGGATTCAGACTTTTATTTGCAAAACAATCTAAGTTAAAGGATTAGTTCACCCAGAAATGAAAATAATGTCATTTATTACTCACCTTCATGTCGTTCTATACCCGTAAGACCTTCGTTCATCTTCGGAACACAAATTAAGATATTTTGATTAAATTCGATGGCTCAGTGAGGCCTCTATAGACAGCAATGGCATTGAAAATCTCAAGATCCATAAAGGTACTAAAAACATATTTAAAGCAGTTCAGTTCAGTGAGTTCAGTGATTCAATTTTAATATTATAAAGCGAAGAGAATACTTTTTGTGCGCCAAAAAAAAACAAAATAACGACTTTTCAACAATATAGCGATGGGCCGATTTCAAAACACTGCTTCGGAGCTTTACGAATCGAATCAGTGATTCGGATCTCCTATCAAATGGCTAAACTGCTGAAATCATGTGACTTTGGTGCTCTGAATCACTGATTCGATTCGTAAAGTTCCGAAGCAGTGTTTTGAAATTGGCCCATCACTATATTGTTGAAAAGTCGGCATTTTGTTTTTGGTTTGTTTTTTCTCATCTCTTAATAATATTAAGGTAGAACCACTGAACTCACATGAACTGTTTTAAATATGTTTTTAGTACCTTTATGGATCTTGAGATTTTCAATAGCATTGCTGTCTATAGAGGCCTCACTGAGCCATCGGATTTAATCAAAATATCTTAATTTGTGTTCTGAAGATGAATGAAGGTCTCACGGGTGCAGAACGACATGAGGGTGAGTAATTAACGACAGAATTTAAATTTTTGGGTGAACCAACCCTTTAAAGTCTGCAAGATGTTCTCAGCAAGTCTCTTTCCTGAGCCCAGCCTGCAACTTGAATCTGGAAGGGTCATTAAATACGGCTAAAGTACTCTGTTTTATACATCTGAGATCACATGTTCTAAAATACTCACATTCATAACCCTGGCTGAGGGCCCGGCATGTTGCTTGTGGTGGGCAGGGGCTGAGTTCGCACCAGCTCACCTCTTCACAGTGCTGCCCTGCTGTGTGAGGAGGGCATTTGCATGTAAAGTCGTCCCATAGAGAGAAGCACATGCCACCATTCTGGCAAGGATTTTTCTGGAACGGAAAGACAAAAGTGACAGATCCAAAACTGTCATTAAAATGATCCAATGAATTCCAAGTATTAATAATTAATGAAATATATGAAATTGTTTAGAAGTAGTAAGATCAAATGTTTGGGAAGCTACTTTTAAATTGTGATAAGCTTGTACCTTTGGAAGCTACAGTTTTAAAGTAGTTTAACTATATTCAAGCTACCCTTTAAACAATTTAATTAGCTACACTAGTAGTTGCTAATAAAAAGTGGCTAACTACATCAAAGCTATGTAAGGGTACAATATGTTTATAAACTCTATCAGATGATAGTATTTCTGCAATCAACAATTTATACAAACTTGAATATATAGTGATGAACAGCACCATTTGATTAAATATTTCATTTCAAAAAAGGACTTGCATTAACTCAAGGACTTAAATTACCTGGTGAATAATTTATTGGATTAGTGAATCAATCGTGAATCAAATCAAATCCCCAAAACCTGAGTATGTTTTGGATTAGTTTTATCCTAATTGGCATGGCCAAAGTCATGAGTGTGAACTTTCATCCAGTTCAAAGAGGATAACAGAGCTAAATAAGATAAGCAGGTTTTGTGTACATAGCTGCCATATTTGCATTTGAGAGCTCACGACACTTAACATTGAAACTTACAGCGCAAGAGTCATCACTGGTGCAGCCTGCGGTAACATCAAAAATGCGGTCGGGTCTATATGACATCACAGACGCATCAAGTGGGAAAAACTCAAGCTTCTTCTCATTGAGCTCCAAGTCTTGTAAGCATCCTTTAAAGTAACCACCGAAGGCAGATGACTCTTGTCCATCAAGCAGCCCGCCAACATAGATCACATCCCCAAACTGAATGGAAACAGGTTGAACATCCATTGGTTCAAATACATGATCTGACTCCTGTAGAGTTATCATTCCCTCCTTGATGGTGATGCTGACAAAATGGATCTCGCCATCATTAACCACATTTTCACCAGTAACAGTCTTCAAGTTATTGACTTGCACTGTCAGTTTTCCCTTTTCCAGCCACATCTGCAAGTACTCAGTAGTGCTGTTGGCAAAAAGCACCAAAAGACCAGACTCCTTCCGTGTACGCAAGAACATGGACAGATAGAGCATGTCTGATTCCAGTTGGTCATTGATGGTGAAGACAGCATAGCTTGCGGAGTCTTTCTGGCCAAATCTGGCAGTAATATACTCTGTTTGAGGAAGAGAAGAGAATACAACTCTTAAAGAGTTTCTAGAACTGTTCTTGTTTTACTATTGTAACTTGGACCCTTAGAGGAAACATTAAGATTCTCCCATTTTTTATCCTATGATCTTCTACATTTATAGTCTATCAATGCGTCTACACTAGAAGCAACCACGGTGTAGCACTGTTGTGCTTTAAAAAACAGACTGGGCATTCGCAACACCGCAATGTATGCTTCCAGTGTAGACGTGGTTAATGGGAGGTCAATCCCTTGTGTTCTTACCCTCACCACAGTTTTGACCCACATACGGTCGCAGACAGCTGCACTTGTAACCTTGCCAAAGGTTAACACACTCTCCATGGTTCTCGCATGGACCAGAAAGGCATCGGTCATGATGGCTGCAGCCTTGCACAACATTCACTGCTGAGCTGCTCAACCAGTCCTCCGGTACCATCAGCTGCGAGTCCACAAACAAGTCCCTCATGCAGCCGATGAATGAGCCGGTGCCCCCTCCCTCATCCAATCCTCCAACAAAGGTGCTTTGTAGAGCTGACTCCAGCTCAAGGGCGCCGGTATCCACTTGGGCTGTTGTACCACAGTTATCTGCATCCTGGCATGGCTCCAGCAGTTGCAACAGCAGGGTACCCTCTCCAAGTACAGCCTCTACTGTGTGCCATTCGCCATCAGATAGATCCTGAGGCAGCATCAGAGTCCAGCTGGTTGTGTCTGTCTGAGGGTCACTCCTAAGATCAAGAAGCAGGTGTGTCTCCTGCAGCTCTAGGCTGAGTATGACCCCTTCGCTACCCCTCTGGAAGAGTACGGTGTTTTCCAGCACTGTGCGAAAGCTTAGTGTGATATTAAAGTATGCTTCTGCACCCAGCAGCGGTGTCTGCAGGTGCAGGAATCCTCCAATTGTCTCAAAGGAGAATACAGTGGGCGTCTGGCAGTAAGAGCCGGTGTAGCCTGGCTGACAGATGCAACTGTAGCCATGTACGCCTTCGCTCAAGAAGGGCATGCAGGCTGCCCCGTTCTGGCACTCGTGGCCCTCGCAACCCACCAGGGGCTCGCTACAGTTATGGCCACCATAGAGGACTCCATCATGGCTTTCGGACAGGCAGATGCACTTGTAGCTGCCCAGGAAGTCCTCACATGTGGCTCCATTATGACACGGGTTGTTGGTACAAGCAGTAGTATTTTGCTCACACAAGGCACCTGAAATGGGAGAGCCCAGAGTGGAATTCAGTCAAGTTTCTTACAAGTAAACATTTAACAAAGATTGTTGCCCAAGAATGAAATTTTCCCACTGCAATTATAAAACCTTGTTTTTATAAAGGTTTATCCTTAAAACTATTTGTTGCATTTGTGCCAATGTCAAAAAATGGTCAATAACTAAAGCGTGGCTCATGCCAGGGATAATGTGGGCACGTTTTAGCCAATAATCCCTCAGGAAAACAAATAAGTAAAGCTGATTGCATAACAATCATGCAACTTTATGCTAGAGTGGATACCCACTGAGTGTTGTGCCTAAAATTTCACTGAATGAGAATTTAGTTATGAATGAGTTTAAAATGGATGGATAAAACATTAAAGAGCTGTGAATAATGCATTCAATGGAAACCAGGTTGTGCAGCTACTGATCGTTTTTTCATGACCTGAAGTCATTGCAAGTTCATCATATTTTCAAACAGAAAGAGTTTTCATTAGCCTTATAAAGGATATTGTTTTTTAATTTCCCCCCAACACTGATTTCACCACAGATTTTTCACTGAGAATGATTGTACAACCAAAATGAAATCCAAACAACAAAACAAAACTGTGCAAATTTACCTGAAACAAGCAACAGGACACTCCAAATCCAAACTAAAACTTCCATGGCATTAGAAGTCTACCATTCAGCAGCCACACATCTGTTCAGTCGCATTGCTTTTTGATGGGTCCATCTATAGCAAAGGCCATCCTAACAGACAGCCGTCAATGTACATCCATTCCTTCAAGAAAAACTGTGTACTGCAACACTAGGCCCCCATCAAAGCCAGCTCCCGGGGGATTAGCTTAATGCAACCTGAGCATCTTACAATGGCGAAGCCCAATTATAGCCTCCGCCTGTGAGTCATGTCCTGAGCTAGTAACAGTGACAAACTCTTTTGTCAAGTCAAGTCACCTTTATTTATGGTGAACGTGATTTCACCAAGTACAACATGTTCCTGGATCAACATCTTTGTTGATCCTGGAACAACATTCCAATCAACCAATCAGATTTCAGGGACAAGTTTACTGTTTTTGTCAAGTTTAGGCTTACAACCAGGGTTAGGTGCTTCCACATCAGTGTTATTCAACTGATTCAACTGTTATCATTTCCCTCTGATTTTAGAAATAAGTTATGGGTATGGTTAGGTTTAGGGGTTGGGAAAAGGTTAGGACTAAATTTTCGGATAGGAATGTTGTTCCAGGATCAACAAAATATGTTGATCCAGGAACATGTCTTACTTGGCAAAATCACGGTGACCCCTATTTATATAGCGCTTTTTACAATGTAGATTGTGTCAAAGCAGCATTACAGTGATAACTGGTAAATCATTTTAGCTGCACAGCAGCTCTTAAAGAAAATGGTGTCATTGTCCAGCTTAAGTAAATTCAGTATTGATTCATTCTGTTGTAAGAATCAACAGTTATTAATTTAGTTAATTTATCTATATCAGCACTGGAGTAAACAGTGATGTCATCATCCAGCTCAGTTCAGTTCGCATACAAGGGTGTCGATGCAGGCAGATCAAATCATTGTTGGATATCAAATGTCAAGTGTCCCCAACTAAGCAAGCAAAAAGCGACAGCATATAATCTATGTGTGTAATCTATATGTGAGTGGCACTAACACAACCTTCTCTTCTGAATAAAAACCAACAGCTTATCTTGATCCTGCTTTTATACAATATCACACTTAGCAAATAAAGTGTAATTCAAAAGTTTAAATAGGGATGTTAGTCTGCAGATACCTGAAAATCCTGGTGGACACTTGCAGATGAAACCAGAAGCATGCCTGGGGTTGTATCGAGGAGGAAACAGGGACTCAGTGCCGTAAAGTGTCTTCCAAGAGCGCTCAATGCAAATGCCTTCATTCACACAGGGACTGCTATCACACTCACTGACATCTGTCTCACAGTTACGACCCTCGAACCCTGGTACAGAGCAGATATGAGAGGACAGTCTATTGATGTTTTGTGTGCTAGCTTGCCTAGCTTATTTAACATGATTTCAAATGAATGAACATTACAAGTATAAATACATCAACCAATCACATGCATGACCCTTTTAATAAATATAAATACAGAACCACAAAATTAAATTCAAAATCCGATCTATTAATAACATTATATTCCAGTTTACACAAATGAGCTCTATTTTAGTCACCTGGCCAGCAAATACAGGTGTAGTTCCCATTTTCATCCTCACAGAGGGCGTCGTTGAGGCAGGGTTGAGACCAGCAGGGAGGAGGCGGGATCTCACAGTGAACACCAGTAAAGTTAGTTTGTGAGCAGTCACAGCTGTAGCTACAAGATTATTTCAAAATACATAGGCATATTGGTTATTATACAGGTTAACTCATTTTGAGTATATTCATAGATTTAACATAATAAGCATATTATATTATTATACACAATAATAAAGTGCATGTGGTTTACTCTGTGTATAGTGAGCGACTAGTTTTATTTATCATTTTATTTACAAATATATTTTTACCCCCAAAATTTTATTAGAAATTGATTTATACTACAATTATTTATATCTAAAATTATTAATAGTATTTATAATTATTAAATAAGTAAAATATTGTGATTAAAAAAAAGAAAAGAAAAGAAACCCATTTTTGGACCATAATTTTCATTAAAATTAAGCATATTTCCTCTCCAACTTCTCATTATAAACTTAAAGTCAGCATAAATTAAAGGAAGAACAACAAATGCTGCCATCATGTATACACATTAAAATGTAAATTTATATATATATATATATATATATATATTTTTTTTTTTTTTTTTTTTTTTTTGCATTAGAGTAACAGAAATTTTAGTATAGTACCCGCATTTTGGGGGGAATATTTAACTGTCATCATTATAATCATCAAAAAATTGCATTGGTACAAAAATAGGCTTAATTTTATTTAATTTTAATTTCAAATTTTTAATTTCAAGTATATGTAATAAAAAAAATGGAGCACAAATTGATTGAAAATTATCAATTGTTTTCTGAAAGAAGACCTATATAAAAAAAAGACCAAAATACTAACATGGAAATTTATTGTACCTATTGATTTCATCCACACACAGAGCCCCATTTTGGCACGGCTGGTCACTGCATTCATCAATGTTTGTTTCGCAGCGTTCCCCCTGGAAGCCCGCCAGGCAGGTACACGAGAAGCCATTGATGTGGTCATGGCAACTGCCGCCGTGGAGACAGGGCTGTGATTGACACTCATCAATCTGAACCTCACAGCTGCTACCTGGAACATCAGAGACAGTGGTGTTGAGTGCAAAGATGCCAATCCGCTTTTTGTCGAGATCTCTGCATGGCTTATTATACATGCCATCTGGACAGACCTCATCCTGGATCAAACAGACTGTAACTGGAAGCTTCCAGTCAGTCTTTAGGGTAAATGATATGCTGCCCACAGCTTTTCCTTAACTTGATCAAAAATGTTTTTAGGCAGATTTGAACAGTGAGGTTTAACATCACGTGTTTTAAGAGACCAGGGCTTGTTGTCACACGAGGAGGTTGTCAAAAGTTCAATTGATTAATTCTCTTGCATTTGAACTCAAATGCTTAGTTCAAAACCTCATTTTTTTTGTGTGACAACTTCCCCCATATAGGCCTAGAGACAGCATAATGCACTCAACTTACTTAATGACTTCTCTTATTAGCTATATTAAACAAGATCTTTACATTTTTTTCTATGGTCTTTCATAAAACAAATGTGAGGATGTTCTTCAGGGTTGCATTTCAGATTGCAATATCATCCTTCAGCCACAAGATGGCATTAGCTGCATTTGGCAGTTGAGACATCCCACAAGTCAGTCTAACAGGTGAGTCGCACATGGTGCATCAGACCCTCTCTCCTTTCACTCACCCGTGTATCCAGGCCTGCAGAGACAGATGTAGTGCCCGATCTTGTCCACACAGGTGGCTCCGTTCCTGCAGGGCCACGACACGCATTCATTTACCTCGATCTCGCAGCGCTTGCCCTGGAATCCCGGCACGCAGAAGCAGGTGGGGCCGTCTCTTCTGCTGCGGCAGATGGCGCGGTTGCGGCAGGGGTTGGGGGAGCAATGGTCCACCTCTTTCTCGCAAGAACTCCCGGTGTAACCCTCTTGACAGATGCATGCATACCCCGGGATCCTGTCTTGCACTGCCAGACAGCGGACACTGTCCCCGCACAGCCCCTGAGCACAGAGCTGGGCACTGGAATGACAGTCCTGCCCCAACAAGCCAGGCTCACACTGGCAAACTAGTTCCCCCGGGTGGGCGCCGGAGGGCTGACACGTCGCATTGCCCTGGCAGATGGACAGTTGGCAGAGAGCGCTGGAAGAATCACAATGCGTGCGGGGCAGGGCTGGCACAGGCGACTGACACTGGCACAGGAAGTCAGATGGGGCTTCCCTGCACTCTGCCCTGTTTTGGCAAGGCTTGTCCAGGCAGGGCGCTGAGGTCTTGAGAAGTGTTAAACCTACAAGGATTTACAAAAAAAGAAAAAACACTTTCACATTTGTTGAAAGTTGTCTGCTTCCATAAAGTATGTTGGGCTAAATGCAATATCAGTTAGACTCTTAAATAAATGTTCCAAAATGGGGTTTCACAGCAGTGCCATAGAAGAACATTTCCCCAAAGAACCTTTTAGTAAACAGTTCTTAAAAGAAAGAAAAAAACATTTCCATGCATGGAACCATTGATGCCAATGAAGAACCTTTATTTTTAAGAGTGTACAGCAGCTTTGGAAAACTTAATTTGCACACTTTATATGTAAAGCTTCTGGATAAGTTGTGGTTGAGTTCTGGCTGACATCCGGGGATTACGGCACTGTTGTTGGCCAGTTATGGCTGATTTCTGGGACAGGGAAGAAGGGTGAGTTTTGGTCTGCTACCATCATGGGTCTGGTTCACTTTCATTAAGTAGCTTTTGGGCCAATCTTGGACCATAATTCCATTGTGGTATGTGGGCCAAACTCTCATCCGAAATTCAACCGAATTTGGCCCAACACAAATTTGCTATCTGGGTTCTTGAACATTCTTATAAGTTTGCTAGTGCAAGAATCACATTCTGACTTTTTCTGTTTTCAACAAAAGTATGCTTTTATTCTTCAAATATCATTTTCAGATATATAGTGCTTTTCACAATACACATTGTTTCAAAGAAGCTTTATAGAAAATCATGGTGTTAATGCTTATAATATCACTCAGTTTCGATCAGTGAATCTTTTGTTTCTAATCAGTGGTTCGGAGCGTGTATCAAACTGCCAAAGTCACGTGATTTTAGTAAACGAGACTAGTTTTTCAAAATTTCATTGGTTCATGTGACTTTGTTCATGTGGCAGTTTGGTACACGCTCCGAACCACTGATTCGAAACAAAAGATTCATAAAGCTTCAAAGCTTCATGAAGCAGTGTTTTGAAATCGCCCATCACTAGTTATTGTTGAATAAAGTCGTTATTTTGTTTTTTTGGCACACAAAAAGTATTCTCGTCGCTTCATAACATTAAGGTTGAACCACTGTAGTCACATGAACTGTTTTAAATACATCTTTAGTACCTTTCTGGGCATTTGAAAGTGTTAATTATCTTGCTGTCAATGGAGGCCTCACTGAGCCATTGAAAAATATCTTAATTTGTGTTCCGAAGACGAATGGTCTTAAGAGTGTGGAACGACATAATGGTGAGAAATTAATGACAGAATTTTCATTTTTGGGTGAACTAACCCTTTAACAAGTAGGCTTTCTTTTGAATACTTGCTTTCACGTAGCAACAAAAGTAAGTTAATTTATTATTATGAATCCATTCTTGTCTTTACATGGTTGTTTTCGATTGAGGTGTCACACTTTAAACTAAGAAACTCAAACAAGATTTCAGGATGCTAGTACTGTAGTTGCATATATTGTGCCGCACTGTGCTTGTATAACGTCCTTCAAACAGAAAACATATGGCCAACAAGCTTGGAAACAAAAGGCCAATAAGCATTAGATGAATCGGCTAATGAGCCAACTGGACTTCAGAGCCAATCAAACATCAGGTGATGGAGCAGCTGCATTGTGCTTGACCCATACAAAGAACCACTCTGGTGATCACGATTCTTTCACTGCTGACAATGTGGGATTGGTGCAGAGATTTGATAACCATATGCTCCAAATAATTGTTAATATCCAAACTGGAGTGCTGCACACAGAGGTACAATTCTTGCACCTATGGTAGGAGAAATCACCTAAATTGAACACCTTTGTCTATGCAGCCATGTTAGAATCATGTTGATGATCTTGTTCTGTGTTGTGTATATCTGCGATTGTGAATATGAGCTTTGAGCACCCCTAATCAGATCATGGGGTTTATGTGACTACATAGGATTAACCTGCTAGTCCCGTCTACTAAGGAGAGCTGTGCTTGCTGGACCCCTTTAACGAGAGCTGATCATTGCTTATATACAAACAGAAGCCAAAGCCTGAGAATGCACTTTAACTTGATGCAGTCAGTTCATCCGTTTGCATGATAAAACTAGCATCTGTAGCAGGGTGCAAGACAGCCCCCTCTGAGAAAGGGTGTCTATGAAAAAGTTTGTGTGGTCTTAAAAGTGTGCATCCTTTTTACATTTTAATATACATATTTCCACAGTGTTTCTGTAGCCAAAAAAGTTTGATAAAAAGTTAGCCAGAGTGCACTAAATAAATATGCTCACTTGTTAAAAGCAATCGCTTATCATAGCATAGCAACAACTTCTCAAATGATGTCTGTATCGAGCAGTACATTGACAAAACAGTTTTGCCATTACCTCATTGTTATTAATTTACATGTATACATTCAATGTAGCCTATACCTTGAATGCAATGTTAGTTGCTTTTCCCCAAAGCGACTAACATTGCATTCAGGGAATACAATTAATCAGTTCATGTATTCCCTGGGAATCGGACCCATGCGGCGCAAGCCGTCGCAAGCGCCATGCTCTACTGTTTCTGTTCCGCTGTCCCCCACTCCCGCAAGACTACCACTCTCTGCAAAAATGTTATATTTTATCCTGAAACTTTAACTTTTTGTCCTGTTCCCTCCCGCAACAGCCCGTAGGAAGAGCTCTATGTGGAATTTTCAGTCCCGGTCTGGTTAGATTCTGTCTCGTTCCTATGTCTATAGGCTATTTTTTCCAATTTCCACACACTTCAGATCTCTAGTGACAGACTTCTGTGTGCTGTTATTATTAGATAATTAGATTTTGCGGGAGCCCACTAGTAATTTCTTTCTCCCACTTCCCGCGCAAATATTGGTATCTTCCCTCCCCCATCTGCCCTCAGCAATTCAAAACTTGTCCTGTACGGCACTTTGTTGCATGCAACGGATCTCTACCAGATGATTTCTTCCCCCTTTCTTACAACCAACTGCAAGCTCGCATTCAGATCCGCCTTCATCCATTCAACAACTGCACTGTTAGAACCAAATTCTGTTTTTTTTTTCTTTTTGATAATTCTTTACACTGGAATTTACGTCACAATACAGAAGAAAGTTGCTACTTGGTTCTGTTTCAGTCCAATTTTTATACCCTTTCTCCCGCTGACTTTCCTTCAGTTTCGTTCACTCAGGTGTACGTCATGTGCTTACGTTGCATGAGTGCCCACTACTGGCAGAAACTTTGGAATGTGTTTATATGGAACGCCCTAAGCCAGGGGTGTCCAAACTCAGTCCTGGAGGGCCACAGTTCTGCAGAGTTTAGCTCCAACCATCTCCAAAACACCTACCTGGAAGTTTCTAGTATGCCTATTATGCCTTGATTAACTGGTTTAGGTGTGTTTAATTGGGGTTGGAGCTGCAGGTCAATGGCCCTCCAGGACAGAGTTTGGACACCCCTGCCCTAAGCCTTTGATCACTTGGAATCTGCTATAGAGCCGATTTATTATTTACAGTTTTTTTCCTCATGAATTTGTTTTACGCACCATTCCATAGGCCTGTATGTACGCTTGGACTGTTGGAAAAAATATAAAATATAAAAAAATTACACAAACAAAAGTGATAACAATACAATAAACTATAACATTCAGTTTAAGGTAGCTACAAAGTATTATGTGGTTAAATGTCAAAATAACTCCAATTTCATACACTAGAGTTGTGTGGGGTGGGGGTAAATTAAGCACAATCTGCTGTGATGTCACAATCATGTTGCATTGTGGTCTATGGATCTCCCTGAAGTGTTATAGCACATGTACGTCTGCAAGATGTCTGTGAAAGATCACTTCATCTGAAGAATCTGCTGTTTACAAACATCTGATAGACGTCTTTAAGATGTCAGTTTTACATACATTCTAAATCATAAACATCTTAAAGACATTTTCTAAACGTCTGTTTTACATCTGACAGGAAACGTCCTATAGACGTATTGCAGATGAGCAAACACACACATCAAACAGACGTCTCCGAGATGTACTTGTGCTAGTAGACACACTCCCTCAATCAAAATCGATGGGTTAAGGGTCTGTCCAGATAAACTTCCCTCATCCACTTGACGAAGCTGAACGCACTTCAAAATGGTGGCAGGGATTCCCCGAGGGGAAGTGCTTAGGGAAGTTCACGAGTGTATGATTACAAGTGGAGTTAAACGCAGCCCAATTTGCCACCTTCTAACAAACAACCGCAAGGTTTAGAACCAAGTTCCGCCCTACATTTTTAATCTTTTTGATAATTCATTACACTCGAGTGTACATCACAATAAAGAAGAAAAAATATGTTGCCACTTCTCTTACATTGCGACTTTAAGATAATTAGGCAATTACTCTACAGGTGCCAAAGACAACCTCAATCGATTTTGGCCGCAAATTCTTATAAATGGCTTACTGTTTAAAATTAAAATAGTCAAATAAGGCTAGTATATGAAAAAGCATTTAACATAATATAAATTTACAGACTTAAGCTTAAAATGTCAGGTTTGTGCATATGTCTGACTGGTGGTCACATCTACAGAACGCTGGGCCTGCACAGCTTTAGATAAAGCACATATATAAAAGCCTCCTCCGTCCTGTATTCAGCTGGTCATTCTCAGAAATGCCAGAGGAAACAATGTTCTGTTATCTATCCAAAAAACGGCTTAACCTCTGTGACAGCCCTATTCACGACGCGCGCTGCGCAAGGACGTTTGCAAACTTTGGAGTCTCAACAAAGCATCAAATCATGTCCCCATAGCAACCAATTCCACACTTCCAGCTTTCCTTTTGCAGGGGTTGCTATGGTAACCAGCAATAGACATAAGTCAGTCATTTAGGGGGTGTCTAGAAACCCCATTCAAACCCGGCAGTCTGCAATGTTTTTTTTATTACAGACTGTGCATTGAGACAAAGGCTAATAGCACAAGCAATCATGAGCGCAATTTGGCAATGTTGCTATCAGGACTGCCCCACATTTACATTCAGTGTCTATAGAGAGAAAATTTGCTGATATGTAGGTTTATTGAAAGTCTTTAGAAATTAAAAACTGTGTAGTCAATAACTTTTGATCATGTTAAACTGCATTTCTTCTACCTTCAAATCAAACATCTATATTTCAAGTTGTTGGCCAGCTGGTTTTGGGACCCAAACTGTCCGTTCTGGGGGATTTCTGTAAGATCAGCTTATTGGGAGTCTAGACCAGCGCTCAGCATGAGCCCACACACATTATCCCAAAAACACAAAGATGTCAAACCATATGCTCATATAGACATTGTAATCCTCCTAAGGTACGTACAATGTAAAGTATCAAACTCAAATGTTATACTATGGTACTATGGTTTTTTTTTGCTAGTGATGAAAGCAAACCACAATTCTTTTAAATGTGCCAGAGAGTCTAGAAAATGAAAAGCACAGCTCTGTTTCTAAGTGTCTTTGATGCAAAGCCTTTTATGTTCTTAAGTGCCACTGCGGCTGATGCGTCCAGGGTTACGATACCTCTGACCACACTCATGCGGAGCCGTATCAAAGCAAAAGGGACTAATATCAAGCTACTGGGTAGTCTTTTTCATCCATATAAGAAGAAAATTTGCATTTTGCGCACACACACACATAAAAGTATAAACCATCATTAAGTGTAATAAAACACCCGATAATTGTTTAATTATTTAGAAAATGTAGTAGGAATTCAAATACTAGTTGTAGGACAATGTTTTAAAACCCACTAAAAAAAAAAATTAATAAAAAAAAAGAATCTAGAAATAAAAAATAACTAAAACAGTATATCTCACATGTATAAGTAAATCTTTGCTCTTTGACACTAATATTCAACAAGTGGCCTAGCAATTACGTCATTACTGCATAAAAGCAACAGGCTGGACTACTTACTTTCTGTCCACTGCAGAAGAAGAAACAAGACACATGCAACTAATCTGAGCCACACTGAACCCAAAACCGTAAGATCCATATCCATAGTTAGATGTCATTGTGATAGTGGGCAAGCTGACATGATCACGGTGTTACTCCAGCATCCTCCAGTGTGTGTCTGTCTGTCTGAGGCTCTCTGAGTCTTAGCATGCTCTCATTCACATACGCACCAATGAGGCGCAACTCTCTGTATCCTCTATACAAAGAGGCCTCTGGGGATTGGTAAAGACTTGAACACAGAGAGAGGCCATCAGGCATGCTGTCTGAATAATAATCAGCAGGTGATGATTACATTGGATATTAAGTAAGCGACGGCAGACAAAATGCTGCTATGCAGTACTTTTCACCCTCTTGCAATCAAGGCCTTCCATCCACTCCAGTCTAATGACTTCTCTCAAAAAGCTCTTAAGGTTAATTTAATGCAAAACAGACCATGCCATCTGCCGGGATTCATGGGTAAAAATGTACACTGCTGCCTTCTGGTTAGCGTTTAAACACCTAGCTCATTTGGTTTCCAAGCCATGAACTGCAAAGTGATTTTTTTTTTTTTTTGATCTGTTATTTCAGTACTTTTATGTGGTGTGTAACAACACACAATTTTCCATTATTTTGTTATATTTCATTTTTGTGTGTGTGTATGTGAAAAAAAGGGAAAAATAGAAATAAATATGGAGATTTTTTGAATAGTTACAAACAGTAGAAAAAAATCATTAAATAGGCAATTCCTATAATAATAATAATAATGAATTAAAAATAAATCACCTTGCAGTGCCGCACTTTCATAGTCTACTCCTAAAAAGTAAATAAAATTAATAACACAATCATATAGGCTACATTTGCATGCAAAATTTATATAAAAATACAACTCTAGTTTTTGTTAAATGTTAAATACTCTCAAGAAAAATAAATACATTTTTAATGTTAACAGCTAAGAAAAATGTAAACAGACCACATTATAACACTATATAATAGCTGTTGCAAATACGTTTTGTATTCTCGTTGCTTATTTCGTAAACATATTTGCTGTGGACAAGGGCGTGAGCACAAAAACACATCTAGGCTCGCGTCTTTACACTATCAACTTTAAACACGTAACAAACGGCAAGTCAAATTTTGTGAGGCAGTGCCTGAATAACACTGCAATGTGCATGAAGCATCTTCCTGCATTGTGGGCGTGTGTACAGATTTTTAAAGGAATCCTAGAACTTTGATTGGTTCAAGTTTGCTTTTCTGTCCAGTGATTGGACAATTATATCAGCTGCAACGATCTGATTGGCCGCTTGGTCTGTACTCAAATTCAAACGTGCGAGGACGCACTCTGGTTTTAAACGGTATTCTGTAGCTCAGCATCACAGACACATGGATTTACCGAATAGTCGTCTATTTAGTTGAGTTAAACATGTCGTTTAAAATCGTGAAAGCGGAGTGTTTGGACTTCAGTCCAACATTTGATTCTCATTTTAGTCGCGATAAACCTGGCAAGGAAAACAACACTTCAATTCCTGTGCTGAGTTTGCTTCAGTTTTCTAGGTCCCCCTTCGTGTCATTTGGGACGATCAAGTTGGGATCATCAAAATCTCTGCCTTTACGAATTGAAAATCCCACCGAGGATGCAACAACAACAGTCATAGTGGATAAAATTTCAGCATCCAAAGGCTTTTCGGTTGATCAGAAGTGTTTTACAATACAGGTAAGCGTAAACAAGCTGCTTTCTGTCAAAACCTGTGAGCTCCTCAACATTTTAGGTAGCAAAGAAAATCTGTTAATGTGGTAACGAATTTTGATATTACAGTTGGCGTAAAAGTAAAATAACCGCATCGTAGACCCACTATGAGAATGAGTAATGCTTATTAACGCTTACATTGTTTATTCAGTTCGTGAATTTACACATGCGCAATGCTTGAGGCTTCTTTTGCAGTATCTAAAGAAATAGTTCAAGAAATGAAAATGGTCATTTATTCACACAAATCTGTCTGAATTTATTTATTCTGTGGAACACACACACAGGAGATGTTTGGCAGGATGTTCATGGGACTGAAGCTGTCAAGTTTTTAAACTGAAAAAGTACCATAACCGTATTCTATGACACTAATAATGTATCATGTCTTTTGAAGCAATATGATGATTTTCTGTGGAAAACAAAACAGAATTAAAGCATATTACCTTTTTTTATTTTAAATATGTTCATATTCAAGATTGGTGTAATTGATTACAAAACACACGAGAAGCAACGAGACATTTGACATCTTGACAAACTATTTGAATATATGCAAATGTAGAGCTTGTATGTGCTAATTTAAGATTATGAACTTAAATTATGGTGGTCGTCTTCTCACAAAACTATAGAAGATTTGAAATATTGAGCATGAGTTGAATGGCCTTCTTTTATGCTGCTTTTTCTCACTTTTGGAGCTTTACTGCTCCAGTCCCAATTCACTTTCATTATATGGAAAAGTTCTGCATGAACATCTGACTAAATATTTCCAGTTGAGCTCCACCAAAAAAGGTCATCCAAGTTTGGAAAGGCATGAGTGTAAGTTAGTTAAAGTACATTCTCTATTTTTCAGCCTGAGGACAGCATTATTTTAACTGTCACTTGGACACCAGTGGAAGAAGGTGGAGTTCGAGAACTCCTCAGCTTTGTTGCAAATGGTATTGTCAAACATCAAGCCATATTGCTTGGGAAAGCAGAGGCGACAAAAAAGAAAAAGGTAATTTGTAATAATGGAGATATAAAATACATACATACACACACGCATATATACGGTGATAGCCAAAATGATTAGAACAGTAAGATTTTTTTTTTTATATTTTAAAAGAAGTCTCTTCTGCTCGCCAAGGCTTCATTTATTTGAGCCAAAATACAGCAAAAACAGTAATATTGTGAAATATTTTTACAATTTAAAACAACTGTTTTATATTTGAATATATTTTAAAGTGCAATTTATTCCTGTGATCAAAGTTGAATTTTCAGCATCATTGCTCCAGTCTTCAGTGTCACATGATCCTTCAGAAATCATTCTAATATGCTGATCTGCTGTTCAAGAAACATTTATCAATGTTGAAAACATTTTGAAACATTTATCTGAAATATAAAGCTTTTGCAACATTATAAATGACTTTACTGTCACTTTTGATCAATTTAATGCATCCTTGCTGAATAAAAGTATTAATTTATTTAATTTCTTTCCAAAAAAAAAAAAAAATCTTACTGACCCCAAACTTTTGAACCGTAGTGATGTTGCAAAAGCTTTGTATTTCAGATAAATGCTGTTCTTCTGAACGTTCTATTCATCAAGGAATCCTGGAAAAAAAAAAAAAAAATTGTACACAACTGTTTAACATTGATAATAATAATAGATGCTTCTTGAGCAGCAAATCGGCATATTACAATGATTTCTGAAGCATCATGTGACCCTGAAGACTGGAGTAATGATGCTGAAAATTCCGCTTTACCAACACAGAAATAAATTTCATTTTAAAATATATTCAAATAGAAAAGTTATTTTAAATTGTGAAAGTATTTCACAAATTTACTGTTTTGCTGTATTTTGGATCAAATAAATGAAGCCTTGGTGAGCAGAAGAGACTTCTTTTAAAACATTAAAAAAACTTACCATTCTAATAATTTTGGCCATCACTCTCTCTCTCTCTCTCTCTCTAGCTCTCATATATATATATATATATATATATATATATATATATATATATATATATATATATATATATATATATATATATATATGTGTGTGTGTGTGTATGTTTTATTAAAAAAAAAAAAATAGTGTGTTTAGTATAATTTGAGTACTTACAAATTTGTGTTTTTCAGAAAACCCTATGGGATTCAATTAAATCCAAGAAGGGGGTCCCGGCACCCTCAAAAGAGAAGAAAGTTCGATCAATGCCAATTAAGGCAGTGAATAAGACATTTCATGTGTCTCGCCAGTCGCAATACAGAAAAGAGAGAACGTCCAACCCACTGTCGTCATTAAACCAGGAGCGGTCTGCCTATGGTTCCAGTGGCACTAGGGCGAATGCACCATCCTCCACTCCTGAGATGCCAAAGCCTGCTTTTGTAACAGAAAATTTTGATGATGTGCATTTGCAAAAAAACTCACCAGTGGTTGTCTTAGTACCAGCAGAGAGATTGTTTGATACTCCTGGTAAAAAGGGTGTGCCTTGTTCACGTAAACCAGAGTGCAGAGAAATTAAAAGGGTCTTGAATAAAACACTCTCTCCTGCTAGCACCCCAGAGAGGTTTGGAAATCCATGTTTTCAGAGTCCGCTTCCCGTGATTGCACAAAATGTGCGAGATGAAAGTCAAGAACCAGAGAAACATTCTTTGTCTGTAAAAGATGCTCTGGATGTTATAGGATCAGATCTGTCGCATGCAGTGAGCCCACCGAATGCTTGCTCAAGCTTTGATTTTTCTGATTCTCTTGAGTCTGAAAAACAGATTCCAGTAACATCATTTAGAGCAACTGCAGTCATTTCGCCACCAGTTGAAGTTGCTCACCCAAGGTTGACTTTCTGTGTGAAACCCAATAAAGTCATAGGAGCTGAATCAAATCATCATGCATTTAGGCTCAAGGCATTACCTTTTAGCACTGCCACAGTGACCAAGTCGAACAAAGTTGATGACACCTTTGTTCCTGATGGTTCCAAGAAGTTTCCTGTGAATTCTACCACAGTGACCAAAAGCAAAACAGAAGCCTCTTTCGAGAGTCCAGGCTTGCGAAAGAAGAAAACCTCCAGGCGTAGGCTCTTAGAGAAGACCATGGAGCTCTCAGAGCCTAGTAATGCAGAATCTAACACAAGTTCTCCTGACAGCATCTCCACTCTGCCTGTCATTAGCTCAGATTCAAGTCCAGATGTGGCACTAGAGTCCAAATGTCTCGTAACTTCAATGCCAGCTGCAAAAGAGTGGCTGACATCATATGGATCCCCTCCTGAACAGCTTTTGTCCTCCATATCTCCCATACGACCTAAAGTTTTGCCCTCTGTTAGTTGCAGTAACAGTCCGTCAAGTGGTCTGGAGTTGACAGTCGGAAATGTCTCTGAAAAAGTGCAACCAGGTCTTTCTAAGGACCAGTTTCCTGTGCAATGCGTGACATTTGCGCAGAGTAAAAAGAGAAAAAGTGATGAGTTTTTGCGAGGTCATTCGGAAGATATGTCAAACGTCCAAGCGAAAAAGTGCCGTGCTCCAGCCCATGCGACAGAGCTTAAGAAACCAAGCCAAGAAAGAACGTTCACTTCAAGGTCCACATCTGGACAGCAACAAAAAGCTATAGGTAAGTCAGGTATACTCATCATGCATGTCATGCAAAATGTAGGTGACGAATCTAGTATGTATTATCAAATACATACTGGTAAACATTATTAAAGATGTTTGGACATTCTATGAGTTGAGAACCAATTAAATAATACTTTTTTTTTCTTTTTTTTTTCCATAAAGCTCCACCAAGCTCCAGAAAGTTCACAAAACCTCCAGCAAAGAAATCATTTCCAAAAACAACTCAAAAAGGTTAGAAAACATTGTGTCCCTCTTGTTTAGAATAGCGTTCTTGAAAATCTTTGAATAACTTGCCCTACATGTTTAGTATGACCAATGATACCATTTTAAGTGTATTTCACTGATGTAGATGGTCAGTCTGGGAAGTCACTGAGCAGTTCGGCTCGAAAGCCTGCGAGGATCGTGGCTGTGGCTCAGGCCAAACTGACCTTCATGAAGCCGACACAGACGGGTATGTTTTTACAGCTACATTCACATAATTTTTGTTCTGTTTTTAAGTGGCATATTTGCTTAAGTTGTACAATCTTGACAGCCATACCAAGGCATCCTTTGCCATTTGCTGCAAAGAACATGTTTTATGACGAGCGATGGATTGAAAAGCAGGAGCGAGGCTTTACCTGGTGGATGAATTATGTTCTCACTCCTGATGACTTCAAAGTTGCAACTGAAGTTACCAAAGGTGGGTGCTTTTGTTTTAGTTGGTATCCTTTGAGTTAGAATCTTTTGCATTGTCATTTTAAGTTAAATTTAAAGGGTTAGTTCACCCAAAAATGAAATTTGTCATTAATTACTCACCCTCATGTCGTTTCAAACCCGTAAGACTTTTTGAAGATCTTTTTAAGAAATCTGAGCACTTTCTGTCCCTCCATAGACAGCTACACAACTGACATTTTGAAGCTTAATCCATATTTATTGAGCGGTTTAGTCCAAATTTTCTGAAGAGACACAATCGCTTTATGATGAACAGATTGTATTTATACTTTTCACATATAAACATTCATCAACTACAAACTCTGTATGAACTTTTTGAAGCGTCAAAGTGTCTGTTGCGTAGCTATCTATGGAGGGACAGAAATCTCTCATATTTCATCAAAAAGATATTTATTTGTGTTCCGAAGATGAACAAAAGTCTTACAGGTTTGGAATGACATGAGGGTGAGTAATTAATGACAGAATTTTCATTTTTGAAAATTAAGTAATTTCAGCTGCAATCTTGTAACATCTTTCTCTTATTGTTTCTTCTTAGTGAATGCCTTGTCATTAACTATGGGGAATGACAAATTCAACATACCCAAAGCACCAACAAAAGAAGAGTTGTCGTTTAGAACTTACACAGCCCGTCAACGGCTAAACCGCCTTCGGCGAGCAGCTTGCAAGCTGTTTACGTCAGACACCATGGTGAAGGCCATCCAGAGACTGGAGCTGGAAGTAGAAGCCAAGAGGCTCCTTGTGCGAAAGGACAGACATCTCTGGAAGGACATAGGTATGAGGTGCCAAAGGATATACATTTTGTCAATGCGAATTATGCTTGTAGGACATCAGTCTTTTTGTACATGTTAAGGTGGGCGTACACTGCGTTTTCTGACATTTAGGAAGTCGTGAGCCATTGCATGTTACGAGTCAGTTAACCTGATAATCGTGTCAAAGCGTCCGGCACGGCACGACTGTACTGCACTGCGAGCCGGTGGCAATCACATGAGCTTTCACGCTAAACACGGAGACTGGAGCTTTAATGTTGCTGCTATAGCTTCAGATAAAAAAGAGAAAGAAAATAAAAATACGGGTGTACAAATTATTTGGTGAAAAGTTGAGAACAGCGCAGCCATTCCTTTCAACAAAAACTTCTAGAGCACACGCTGTAGGGTTGCAGCCACTGGGCTTAATATTCATAGATCTAGCCTATGTGACGTAGTTGTGTATGAATTGGCAGTAGGGGACAGCCTATACGCTGGACAAAATCTGGCTGACTCCCTGAATTATTTTTTTTTAAACTTGTTTAAAAATTATCAGGAGGTGTGTGTTACATACTCGGCTTGGCTCGTAATTCCTCTCACACAATTCGAGCCGTGATCACACAAGCATTTCCACATGATTTCTCCCGAGAGGAGAAAAATGTTTTTGAAAAGTCTCTTATGCTCACCAAGGCTTCATTTGTTTAATCAAAAAAGTAATTTTGTGGAATATTACTGTTTTAATAAATTTATAATATAAATTTTAATGTAATTTATTGTTATGAAGTCAAAGCTGACTTTTCAGCATCATTACTTCAGTTGTCAGTGTCACATGATCCTTCAGAAATCATTGTAATATACTGATTTACTGCTAATGAAACATTTCTTATTTTTATCAATGTTGAAAACAGTTGCTCTGCTTAATATTTGATGTTCTTTATAGCGGGTGTCACTCTGTTAAATAAAATATTTAATGTTTTAATTGACTAATATTTCTTTCTTATTTTTTCATCTTTTATTTTAATTTCTCAGGTGAGCGTCAGAAAGTTCTTAACTGGCTGATATCATACAATCCACTCTGGCTACGAATCGGACTTGAGGTATTTTTTGTTTGTGAAAGCATAATGTTAATTTGTTTGCTTGCTAAAAATATTAACTATTAAATAAAAATATATTTTTTTAGTCATTAGATACATTTATGATTTTCATGTATGACACATCTTTTGCCCATTCCTTGTTTTAGACAATCTTTGGAGAGCTTATATCACTCGAAAGCAACAGTGATGTCATGGGACTGGCCATGTTTATTCTTGGACGTCTGCTGTGGAACCCAGACATAGCCGCTGAGTTCAGGCACTCTAAAGTGCCCAATTTGTACAGAGATGGTAACTTAATTTGATTACTTTTTTTTTTGTGAACTATTTTTTTTTTTTTTTTTCTATGGTCTTTGTACTATTATTATTATTATGATGATTATTATTGTAAAGAGTGTATCTGTAATAACAATAATTTTTTTTCCCCCCACTCATCAGGCCATGAGGAGGCGCTGTCTCGCTTCACTCTAAAGAAACTATTACTGCTGGTCTGCTTTCTGGATAAAGCCAAAGAGTCCAGACTGATTGAACACGATCCTTGTTTGTTCTGCATGGATGCTGAATTTAAGGTGTGTGGGTTTTACGTTTTTTTTCTTCTCTAGGTGAAAAGCTGTCTTGCGATATCAGCATGACTGAGTTGAGTTTGTGGCATCAACCTTTTTGCAATTTATTGTTCTGTGTTTCACTGCATATGACAATTCATACTCAAGACATTCATTATAAGATGATTAGTGTAGGGCTGTCACGGTTCCTCGATTAAATAGCAGGTTAAATTGAATACCAAAAAGTGGTGCATTCCATGGTCGAGTACCCATGAACCACATTATTAGATCTTTTTCTAAGGCTGCACATATACTTAAATTAAAAATCATAATATAGCATAGCATAGTGCTTTCATTTAACCTTTACAAAACAGGAGAATACATCAGTATGTTTCTAAATATGAGAACTGTTGTTCTTCACAATTTCAAAATAAAAAGTTTACATGTTATGATGTCCTCTTTTACAAGAAATTACAGCGACTGTAGCATTTCTATTGTAAAGAAGTGGCCAGATATTAAAGATTAAGTGGACATTTAAATGAAATGTTGTTTGGCCAATATTAAACAAGGATATGATCTTTCTTTTTTTTTTCTTTTCTTTCCCTATAGTCAAGCAGAGATCTGCTATTGGCGTTCTCACGGGATTTCCTCAGTGGTGAAGGCATTTTGTCACGGCACCTCGGCCACTTGGGCCTAGCAGTATCTCATGTTCAGACTCCCCTGGATGAGTTCAACTTTGCAGTGAAGAATCTTGCTGTTGACTTGAGATGTGGCATTCGTTTGGTGTATGTTTGATTTGAAAAATTTCATTTTTGCATGTTTATTGTTCATACATCATAATAAAATATCATGGCTGTTGTGATCCATTTCAATGTTTAGATATGGCAGTTTTAAAAGCCTTCAATTTCCCATGATAGAGATTTTATATATATATATATATATATCTATATCTCCACTTAATATTTCTTTATTAATTTTTTTTTAGGCGGGTCATGGAGCTCTTCACTCTAGACTGGACTTTATCTAGAAAGCTGCGGATACCTGCTATTAGCCGCCTGCAGAAAGTGCACAATGTTGATGTTGCACTGCAGGTTCTGAAAGACAAAGGTGTTGACCTTAAAGATGAGCATGGTGAGTGAGCATTGTTTCTTGATGATAAATATGTAGCAATTCCTAATGAAACGGTTGATAATCTAAAGAAAAAAGCACTCTGAATTTGTCTTTATTTTCTTGAAGGAGCGAACATTGACTCCAGAGACATTGTGGATGGACACCGGGAAAAGACCCTAAACCTCCTTTGGAAAATCATATTTGCCTTCCAGGTATCAGCCAGGGCTGTATACCATATTGCCCAGCACTAGTTTTTGGAAAAAATCATTAGGATGACTGATACTCATGTTTATCTTCTGATATTGTGTGTGTTTAATATGTAATTCTTTAAATATGACGAAACTTCTTTTGTCATAGGTGGAAGTGCTACTTGATGAGAGTCAGCTCAAAGAAGAAATCAGTTTCCTCAGGAAAACCTGGAGAACAAAACAGAAACTGGCTTCAATAATGGCTAACAAAGGTGTTGCAGTGACAAGAATGAAAGCGAGACAAGCATTTGAACATCCCAGCCAGAAGGTGACACTTCTTCTAGACTGGGTCAACGCTGTTTCTGAGTTCTACAATTTAAAGGTGAGTCACATTAAAGAAATAGTTTGCTCATGTATTCACTGGTATGTTGTTCCAAACCCATATTTTGTCAGATATTGCAGAGAAATCTCATGAATACGTTTGTATGAACCTGCAAAGGATCCTTCTTTGAACAATATCTCTCCACTATTTTTGCAGGCTGAAAACTTCACGGTGTCATTCTCAGATGGTCGTATCCTGTGCTACCTCATTCATCATTACCATCCTGGTCATCTTCCTGCAGAGGAGATACAACAGAGAACAACGCAGACCATAGAATGTGGACATCGCGGCAGAGTGGAGCTCAATAACTCCTCGAGTGACTCAGACTGCTCTTTTGAAAATTTGCCCACAACACAAACTGGTACTTTTTTTTTTAAATCACAGAATTTTTACATTTAAGTGAACCGTTTCTACAATATTTATAACTGTAAATGTCTTAGAACTGTTTGTTTTTTGCCTTGGGTCCAGAATCCCTGTCAGTGGACTTCAGAGAGCTACTTGAGAATGAGAGAAGCAACTTTCATTTGGTGAACACCGCTGTGTCTTATCTTGGAGGGGTGCCTGCTATGATAAATCCAGAGGATATGTCCAACACTATCCCAAATGAAAAGGTAAAAACATTTTATCCCTGTCCATTAGAACTGCATGATTCTGGATAAATTGAGAATCACGATTTAAAATAAGCCTCATTTTCACTGAAATTACCTGGAAACTTTGTTTCCACTGCAGTCTAAAGTACCATGAAGATTAGTCCGGTGACATAGGACTACTCGTGACTTTCCAGTTCCCGCTGGATTTTGTTCTCCGCATATAAGCTTAATAAAGCCTGAAGTTGGTCCATCGGTAGTCATTTTTAAACTCCATTGTTGATTCGAATAGCAAAACTTACTGCACGCACCGCAACGGACTTTGTGGTTGAAAATGGTGGTTGAAATAAAACTCAACCAATCGGCATGTTCAGTGCCCAAGTCCCATCCCCCAAAGTTCCTGAACTTTGAAAAAGTACTACCTCGTGAGCAGGGACTTTCTGAGGGGGAATTTTTTACCTGGAACTTAATTTAGACCCTGGTTCCTGCGGTCGAAAAGTGGCTATAGAGTTCATGATTCTCCCATGATTCTGAATAGACATCTAAACAAAATAACACGTAATTTACTAGAGGTGCTGATGAAATGATAATTGCTGCAGTCCATTTAAAATTTCTATTTTTTATTATTATTATTATTAGGAGATGTACCTTATTCGGAAAGGAAATGACGTGTACTACAGAGCCCCTAAAGGGAAAACACGTGAGATGGGAGGAAAAAATATATTTCTTTCTATATACATGCTTTCTCTTGCAATTATATAGTTGGGTAATTATAATGTAATAATTTGTCACATTTAGACACTGGAATTGAAGTGTCAAATTATAATACTGTTGAATAAATAATAAACTTTTGCTAACAAAGTGCAAAATAACATAGAAAAAACACACTTGCAAATGTTGTTGTTGTTTTTTTTTTTTTTAATGGAGATTTTCCATGTATAGATTTTTCCCAGAGCTTTTTTTCTCAGTAAAGGGGTGCTTACACATTGCTGAAAAACACAAACCCTACTTAGCAGTCAGATTTCCATATGAACAAAGACACAGATGTCTCAGGCCATATCTGCTGCTAAATCTATTTTTCTAGATGTGTTTTTTAAAAGTTAGAGAACTTCATTTAACTTGAAATTCATTTTTGTGTAAACATAATGGGCAATATATCGTGCCACCAAAAATTGAGGTTATGTCCATATATCGTGTGATAAGTTGATATATCGACTATCGCGATGTTCCTAAAGGTTTTTGTATTCTTTGCACTGTTCTGAACATGTGCAACATTAGCTCGCTCAATGTTTATTAAGGCCTTAAAACTGATTTTTAAATCAATTTTTTTTTTTTTCTTTCATTCAGTGTGATTTAAATGGTGATGAGTTGACTGATAACTTTCATCTTTTCATCTCTTTGTGTTTTGATGTATTCTAAAAAGTTGGCAGTCAAAACTAAAACTGTTGGATGTTAGATATTCTTTCTGACAAACAACAAAAGATAATGTGAATTATAGTATGTACACTGTTTTCCACATTTTTAAATCAGTGTAGACGGTTTACTTTTTTTAAAAAAGTAATGGTACTTCTACTTGAGTAGGTTTTTTCAGTACTCTTTCCTCCCCTGTGTATATTTAATGCAACTGTGATTTGCTAACTTCTTTTCCCCCAGGTTGTCACATGTTACCTCTCCTTCCTTTGTGCCCGTCTTTTGGATCTCCGCAATGAAACAAGAGCAGCCCGAGTCATCCAGGGTGCATGGCGGAGATACAAGCTACAGAAGGACATTGAGCTTACTCGGGTAAGGGTGTCATTTTTCTACCATGTCAAGCTGCTTGGAACTTTGATATGCTTAGATTTTTTTGTCTTATATTGAGCATGATCTGCATACACAGCAAAAGAACCTGGCTGCCACTAAAATCCAAGCCCTTGTGCGGACTTTCATCTTGAGAAGAAGAATGTTACGACAGAATAAGGCAGCCATCAAGATCCAAACATTCTGGAGAGGATACAGTGCTCGAGAAAAATTGAGAGTGCTGAAAAAAGAGAGAGATTTTGCTCTTCAAAATGCAGCTGCAACTGTAATTCAGGTATGTTCAGGATTATGTGTGGGTACTTTTGCTCCTGTACTTTTTCCACCTAGTTATGGATTACATTATATTATTAATATATTCTACAATTATTGTTATACTTCTAAATGGTTAATCTTAATTAGCATTTTCTTGTCTTCACACAGAAAACATACAAAGCTTGGAGGGTTCAAAGTCTCCTAAAGAAAAACCGTGCCGCCTGTGTGATCCAAGCAGCTTTCCGGAAGTGGCGTACAAAAAAAGTTCTGGAAAAAAACACTGCAGCCTTGCGCATTCAAGCATGGTACAAAATGCAGCGTTGTAAAACCCAGTACCTGGATATGAAAAGGAAAGCAGTCTGTGTTCAAGCATGGTTTCGAGGTCACCTGCAAAGATGCAAGTTTCAGACTTTAAAGAAAAGGCGCAATGCTTCAATTGTCATTCAGAGTGCATTCAGGGCCTACCTTGTCAGACAACAGATATCTAAAATGGAGCAAAATGCAGTCATGATTCAAAGGTGGTTTCGAGCCTGCATGCAAAGGAAAGCAGATCAGAAGAGGTTTTTTGAGATTAAATCGGCAGTTCTGGCTCTGCAAGCAGCTTTCCGTGGATGGAAGGTCCGTAGATCTGTGGCTCAACGCCTGCAAGCTGCACTTCTGATTCAGACTTCTTTCAGGCGGTTTATAGCTCAAAGGCACTTTTTGTGTTTGAAAAGAGCAGCCATTGTTCTGCAACAGAGATACAGAGCTAAAGTATTTGGAGAAAAGTTACAACAAGAGTATATGGCTCTTAAATCTGCTTCAGTGACAATTCAAGCATTTTGGCGAGGACGAGCTGAGCGGAAGAAGATCAGTCAACTCCACAGATCTGCCAAAATCATTCAGTCAAACTATCGTAGATATGCGGCACAGACACGGTTTTTGGAAATGAAACGGGCCGTCATAGTCATTCAAAGACAGTATAGAGCCTTCAGAGATGGACAGAAAGTGTACGTGGAATACACTGAAATGAAAAGAGCAGCCATTGTGCTACAGAGTGCTTATCGTGGCAGGAGAGTAAGACAAGAACTGCTGAAGAAAAACAAAGCAGCAACTTTGATTCAGTCTGTGATAAGAGCACATAGTTGCCGCCAGCAGTTTTTAGCTCAAAAACGTGCTGCTATTGTCATTCAGCAACATCGTCGGGCTTTTGCATATGGACGGTTGCAAAGAAGCCATTACGTCCATTTGAGGCAGGTGACTATAACTCTACAGGCCATATATCGGGGGTCCAAAGTGAGGCAAAATCTGAGACGAGAGCATCAAGCCGCCACTATTATTCAAGCTCAATTCCGAATGCATAAAGTACGCATTGCCTTTGTTGCTGCGAAGTGCGCAGCTATCATCATACAGCAGCAATACAGAGCTTACAGAGTTGGCAAATGCATTCAAGCTACTTACTTGCAAATGAAAAATGCTGCTGTAGTTATTCAGTCAGCATTCAGGGGAATGAAAGTTCGCAACTACTTACGAAAATCGCACCAAGCTGCAACAGTTATTCAGGCGCATTTCCGTGGACATTCCCAACTCAAAAAGTACCAGAGACAACAGTGGGCGGCATCAGTTTTACAGCTGCGATTCAGGGCAATGATGACTAAAAATGCTGTCATGAAGCAATATGGAGCCATAAAAACAGCTGCCATATGTATCCAGTCAGCTTTCCGTGGAATGATGGTAAGAAAGGAGATTGCAGAAAGGCACAAATCTGCTAAAATTATCCAGAAGACATATAGAGCGTACAAGCAACGCCGTGATTACCTTGCTCTCAGAAATGCCACCATCTGTATTCAGCAACAGTACAGAGCAATTGTAAGTGCAAGGCAACAACGTAAAAGGTATCGCTCCTTGCGAGCAGCTGCCATCACTTTGCAGTCTGTGTACCGAGGGATGAGACTAAGGAAAGAAATCAATAGAAAGCATAAAGCGGCCACTGTGATTCAGGCAATGTACAAAATGTACAGAACTAGAGTGCCATTCCAAGCTATGAAACTGGCTTCATTGGTCATACAGAGGCAATACAGGTGCCATTTACTGAGAAAAGAGGCAAGAGAAAACTTCTTAAAGCTGCAGCGTAGCGCGACAACAATTCAGGCTATATACAGAGGAAATCGTGCACGGCGTGATATTGCTAGAATGCACTTTGCTGCCTCAGTCATTCAGAGGAAGTACCTTTCCTACAAACAAAGGAAGCACTTTTTGTCCATCCGAGCAGCTGTAGAATTGTGTAAACAACGCTACCGATCCATTTTGATAGCAAGACATGTTCGGAGAGATTATTTTGCTAAACGCCAAGCTGCTGTTGCAATCCAGGCAACTTTCAGAGGAATGCAGGTCCGGCGACAAATCCGGAGAGAGCACGAAGCTGCAACAGTCATTCAGTCCCATGTGAGAAAGCGCCTCTTCAAGTTGCGCTTCCAGCGACTTCGTTGGGCAGTCTGTACTGTTCAGCAACATTTCAGAGCTAACAAAATGATGAGGCAGGAGATGGCAGCACTACAGGAACAGAAGAATGCTGCTTTGATTCTGCAAGCAGCCTATCGTGGCATGAAGTCCAGACAGACTTTGAAGCAATTGCATCAGGCTGCCACCATTGTTCAGGCAACTTTCAGAGCTTATAGTTCTCGTAAGAGGTATTTAGCAATGAAATGCGCTGCTATTGCCATTCAGCAAAGGTATCGTGCCGTAAATGCAGCAAAACAACAGAGAAAGAATTTTCTTGAAATGCGTCAAGGTGCACTTGTTCTGCAAGCGTGTTATAGAGGTCTTAAAGTTCGGAGGAAACTACTACTACAGTGTCAAGCAGCAGTTTTGATTCAGTCTTATTTTAGAAGACACAAAGAAATGGTTAAGTACCAGGCCATGAGGTTGTCAGCTATCATTATCCAGAGCCATTACAGGTCATACATCCAGACTAGAGCAGATCGGGAGAACTATCTGCGTTTGAGAAATTCTGCTGTAGTCATTCAAGCAGCTTTTCGAGGACACTATCTCAGGAGACGTTTAGCAGAAAAGCAAAAAGCGTCTATCATCATACAGGCTAGTTTCCGCATGTACCAGCAAAGGTCAGCTTTTAAGAGACAGCGCTGGGCAGCCAGGGTTCTCCAGCAGAGGTATAGAGCTTTGAAACTTCGAGACGAGCATGTGAATGGATACCAGCTGGTGAGAAATGCTGCTGTATGCCTGCAGAAGTCTTTCAGAGGGATGAAGGGGAGAGAACTGGCCAGACGGACCAAGGCTGCAAGAACCATTCAGTCCTACCTCAGGATGTCTGTCCAAAGACAGCATTTCATTAAAGCAAAGTCTGCAGCAATTGTGATTCAGTCTGCATACAGAGGCCATTGCGCCAGAGTTCAGCATGCTAGGATTCAAGCAAGCGCAACGCTTATCCAGAAGTGGTACAGATCACGTAAACTGGTCGAGAAAGATCGGAATGGTTTTGTTGCTCTTAAGCAAGCTACACTTACCATGCAATCTGCCTTGCGTGGAATGCTGGCAAGGAGGCTTGCAAAAAGAATACGAGCTGCAATCAAGATTCAGTCTTTGATGCGTATGCACATGCACCGCAAGCACTACGTAACGCTCTGCTCAAGTGTCCTAAAATTGCAAGCTCATTACAGAATGTTTGTGGCCCGGAGAAGATATCGCAGATTGCAGGCTGCAGCGGTTATACTCCAAAAGCGTTACAGAGCTCACAGGGCAACAATGGAACAGAGGTGCAGTTACCTGAAGACTCTCCAAAATGTAAAGATCCTTCAGGCCAGAGTACGTGGACACATTGAGTACAGAAGATTTCAGAGATTGAGGGAAAGTGCCATCACAATTCAGGTAATCACTATGCAGTTGTATTCTGTCTTGTCATTTATTTCAACTTGATTCACTCCGACAGAAGTGATCAGAAGGCTTTTTATTTCTTGCCCTCAAACAGGCTCATTATCGAGGGATGATTGAGAGATGCAGGTTTCAGCAACTCAAGGAATCTGTTTTGGTTATACAGAAACATTACAGAGGTTTCCATCTTTGCCAGAGAGAGCGTGCGCAGTTTCTTCAGCTGCGAAGGTCTGCTGTTGTGATACAAGTAAGCATGTAACAACCTTGAAATAACGTTTTATTTTACTTTTTGTTTTTCTCTAAAAATTTTTCCCTGAACCCATTACCCTGGTCTTGCAGAAACCCTGCTTCTGCTCAAGTTTTTTATCTCTCTGTACAGTTTTGTTTCTATTTGAGATGTATATAAATCCAATAATTTGTATGTATATTAGATTTTCATGTTTGGTTTGTCTCTGGTTAACTGCAGACAGCATTTCGGGCTTATCAAACAAGGCGACATGCCTTGCAAACACAGGCTGCCCTGAAAATTCAGTCCTGGTTCCGAGGAAGCCTAGCTAGACGAAACTACACCTTAAAACAAGCTGCTATTGCAACAATTAGACGATGTATTCAAGCAAGACGCCAACGTGCAAGGTAACAAATAAAGGATGTTTTATTCTTCGCCTGTGATTTTTGTGTCACAAGGAGTCACAACATGACTATTTGTCCTCTCCAAGATTTCTAGCAGTCCAGCACAGTGTCCAAGTCATTCAAAAAAGATGGAGGGAAACTCTGATTGCCAGGAAACAGCGTACTCACTTCCTGAGGTTGAGAAAATCTGTTGTATACATCCAGGCGTTACGGAGAGGTCTGAGAGTGAGAGATTCCCTTCAAAAGGTAACTGTTCTCTTTGTGGACTGGGAATAAACATTTATTTTATAGGAATGTGTAATATGTTTGTCTTTTTAAGGGTGCGATTTATCTGTGCTTGGTCACAATGGCAGTCACATTTGATTTATACTGACACCTAGTTGTGTGGATGCAGCATTACACAAAAGTAAAGTTTTTCAGTTACAATTGCAGTCAACCAAGATTTTTATTCCATGAGTGAAAGTATTCAATACCAGGAGATTACTAAAATAAAGTTAGTATTTGGCTGGTCATGTGATCTTGAAAATGGTGGCCATCATAAAGTGACCCGCTCCATGCAGCATAAATCTACGTTTATTAGACTACTGATGTAACTGGAATCTTCATTTCATGTGAGTGTACATGATTTTAAACATTTATTAGAAGTTCAATTATTGTCTTTGTGCAAAGCTTTTTATTAAGAAAAAAGAAAAAAGAAAAAAAGTGTGCATTTTTAAATTTGATTTAGGAGAACTTGTGCTTTGAAATGGCACACTGTTTTGCCCCCAGTTTGTTTGAATTCCGGTAAGCAAAATAGACTTGTGCAATGATGAGAGCGCTCAGTAAATACACACTAAAGTTTACCATTTGTACATAAAAAAAGTTTCAGTAAACAAAGTTTCAGGGACACTGTTTTCAAAGTACATTTATTTCAACCTGGGATTGTTGACCTTAGACTGTGTAATTTTGCTTGTGTTGCCAAGCATTTCTTTTGGTCTCTTAGGCCTTGACTGAATTATTATTTATTATTATTATTATTTTATTTTATTTTATTTTTTTTTTGAATTAGGTCAATTGCCCTCTTACTCTAGTCTTGTGCTACATGCAAAAGTTTTACTTTGACTTCCAAAGAACCACTGAAGCTATAAAAACAATCCTATTATTCACAGTAGTATCTCAAAATAAAATTGTTTACCAACTCTTTGAAATCATCACTAAGCCTTCAGTCTATTCTTTTTCACAGCAAATAACAGCTGCAGTGAAGATACAATCAGCTTTCAGAGGCTTTACCCAAAGACGACGGTATCACCAACAGAGAGCCGCCGCCATAATACTACAGCGGCGTTTCCGAGTCTTGCAGCTTGCCAGAGTCGAGGAAGAAAATCTAAGACGACGACACAGTGCCGCTGTTTATCTTCAGGCATTGTGGCGTGGTTGGCTTGCAAGACAACAGGCAAGAAATTATATTACTAAGGCTGTTCACAAGTAATTGATTATTGAAGTACTTGTTCTGCAACCAGCTAGTTGGAGTAGATTACTCAATGCCCATCCATGATTCAAAGTTTCTTGAGTAAATTAAGTGGACTGAATATGCTAAAAGTTACTAAATGTTTTATAAAGTATTAACTTGTTTTATAGGTAAAAGAAATGATTTGTGCTGCAAGACGCCATCGTTTCACAGCTGCTGTTTACCATCATCTCTGCGCAGTAAGGATTCAGAGAGCTGTGCGAGCGCACTGGGCTCTTAAATCAGCCAAGAAGAAAATCTCTTCGGTCCTATACATCCAGGTACATTTAATCCTCTACATGTTAAAGGTGCAATGTGTGAAATTGGGAGGATCTATTGACAGAAAAGCAATATAATAAACATAACTATGTTTTCAGTGGTTTATAAAGAACTTATATAATGAACCATTATGTTTTTATTACCTTAGAATGAGCCATTTCTGTCTCCCCCCTCCATGTCAAGTCGTCATTTTGCGCAGGCATGTTTCTACAGCAGCCCTAAACGGACAAACTGCTCTACAGAGTGCGTTTAGTCACTATGTTGTTCTAAATCGTTCGTGTTTTTAGAGACAGCTTGCATCGTCACTACGTTAAATATGCACGTAGTAGTTAGTAGTCCTCTGGTTTATTAGAAGCAAGGAGACACCTTATTGCTTCACTGGCTAATGGACACTCTGCTGTCTCAGACGATGACATCTTTGTCTTGTGTCGGCCAGAAGGCCATCGTAGCTTCTCCGAAAGGGAGGGGTAAGCTCCGTTGGTTGCAGTTCACAACCTAACTGCTAGATGCTGCTAAAATTTACACATTGCACCTTTAAAACAAAATAATTTCTTGGGTACGTTGACTGCAACAAACATGTATTTCCTTCAATGCAACAAATTATTTAACGCTAAATGCTGTAAAATTACATTTTACCCAGTGCTCGAAGTGTGTGTGTTGGGGGGACCGCATACTGGTGTGTACTGGCTCACTTCGAGCAGTGCGTTTACCCCTCAACACAGCTTATATAATACTCTGGAGAACATTTCTCACAAAAATATATGTATCCTCTACATGTGCACTGGTTTTAATATCACTACTAAGATTTAGCATGACCAGCAAAAAACATCTTATTGATTTCTACAAAGTTTTCTTATCATTTAAGTGCATATTGCAGGTTAAAATTTTTTCGAGATGAATATATAACATTGTACGAAAATACTATATAAAAAGGTACTGCAGGATTTAAAAATGTTTTGCCGGACATAAGGGCACAAATTTAGTAGATAAAGTGACGGTCTCTGTAAAAACGCTTTTTTTTTTCTTTTTTTTTCCCCAACCTCGCCATTTTACGTCACAAGAGGGAGTCGTTCGCCGAGCTCTGTGTTGACTCAGTGCAGAGTAGGTTGGTATTCAGTAACAGCGGTCGTGAATCAGTGTGTTTTCGGTAGTTTTTGTATTTTAATTTATCATCATGGCAAATTGTGTTTGCGAAGGTTGCACAAACTCCAGCCTGTCAGGACATCGAGTCCACAGGTTTACTAACAAGAAAAAGGACGGTGCTATCTTCCGTGCCTGGGTGCGCTTTGTGCAGGTGAAGAGACGGGAGTTCACTTCTACATCTGCTATGAAAAACACATTCACTTTAGACCGGAGGATTATCATCCCGGCGATATGATGGAGTTCAACATTGTAATACTACTGTAAATGATGATTAAATGAATAAACTTACACACGCGATGCTTCTTCACCATTTTTACGTGAATCAATTTCAACACTGATGAATACAAATTATGTATACAAATGCATACAGTCTCACACTCACACAAAAGTTTTGAATTATGTGCTGGTAATGCAAATACTCCAATTTGATTCATGCCATATGTACAAGTTCACTCAACTACATAGTCACGACATCATATGCATCCTCACACTATCAGTGAATGGGCACGGAATAAACACAGAATTAATGAATAAAGGATAACATGAAATGGATTCAATAAACTGTGGTTCGGCCGCCGGCGGGAGACGTGATTGTCAAGGATCCATCAGATGCAGCTCGACGAAAACGTGAATTGTGCACCGTAAGTCTTGTTTTGTGTTTTTTTTTTTTTTTTTTTTTTTTTACATTTGGTAACTACCAAATCAGTCGTGATGAGAAACTGCTATATCACGTAACGTTATTGTGGACAGATATTAACGAGTGAGACATAGGCTATGCCTGATCAAAGTTTATTAGATTCTGATCGGAGCACAGTGTTACGTATCGGTAGCTAATGTGTATATATCTACAAGCTAACACTGGTCTGCTACCCTGTTCTCCACTGGTTCTCCTCACACCACAGCTCAATTTGTCTCTTTTGACCGTTATTCTGTCTAATCCTGGCCTGTCCCTGCTTTCTTGGCCACATAGCAGGCTAATTATGTCTGTGGTCTGTTATGAGTATGAATAAACATTTACAATTTCCTCAGTGTCTGAACTGTCACTGCGATCCATTGTTTTCCTATCGTTTATATTGACCGCACTCCCTCCCATTACGTCACTTCCGATTTGGCATTTTTCAGATGCGGAAGTAAAATTTTCTCACAAAAAATGACTCCAGAAGCCTAAGTAGTGTATTTAAACGTGTATTTTAAAGAAAATCTAGTTCCTACAATATTTTTCTATACATTGAATCACTGAAGCTCTAACCTGCAATATGCCATTTAACCATTTTATTGATGTTTTATATGCATCATAAACTTGGGTAAAGTGCTTAAAAAAAAAAAAAATGTATTGCATTTGTTAGCCAGAGGTTACATCATGCAGTAGAAGGTTAGCCACTAGCTTATTTCACACTTAGCTTATTATAAATACTTTTAATTTAACTCTACATTTTCTCTTCCTCTCCCCAACTTTCTAGCAATGTTTTAGGGCAAAGCTGCAGAGAAAGAGATATCTTAAAGACCGAGAAGCCATCATCAAGACCCAGAGGGCAGTGAGAACATGGTTACATCGTCGCAACCAAGCTGCCGGTACTATCCAGTGTGCAGTCAGGAAGCTCCTTCTTAGACGCCGCAAGGAGAAGCTACAACGTGGAATAGTAAAGGCGCAGGTATGGTGTCTTAAATTAAATGGTGTACAAAGAAAAGACTTGATACATAATGCATATACATTTTATATTATATTACATAAATGTGTATTTCTGTAAGTAAATAAAACTTACTGCTTTTGGTGGTCTAAAGAGAAAGTATGTTGATGATGGTCTTTTACATACAATGAAAGTGTTTTCAATTTTGCATGAACAACTCTATTAATTGAAGCTTGTACAATGTGATTAATTGTTTAAGGCACTCTGGAGGGGTCATTGTTCAAGAAAACATCATGACACAAGCAGTGTCATTTCCATGAGGCGACGTCTCAGGGAAGTAAATCGAAGGGTGAAGGAAGAGGACAAGCTGTGTAACAAGACCACAACAGCGTTGAGCTACCTGCTTGGACTTCAGAATTATGCTTACATTCTTGCAGCCTTGAAACATTTAGGTAAGACGCTGTTTTCAAAGTTAGGAGGTTGGCTGTTTCGTAAAATGTTAACTAATGTTATTTTTTTTATGGTTAAAGAAACTGCCACCAGACTTTCACCAGAGTGCTGTGAACGTCTTGTTGAAAGTGGAGCAACGCACACCATCTTCACTTTGATAAGGAGCTGCAACCGAAGTGTGCCTTCAATGGAGATCATCACATTATCCATCCAAGTCCTTCTCAACCTATCAAAAGTATGTTGCCTCATAATTAGGGCTGTTAATGAATAAATTGCATATTGTATCAAATAACCTGATATGCTGATTAATTAAATTGCATGGTGCAGTATTTGCTCTGCGAATTTTGATTTTTTTTTTTTTTTTTCCTTCATATTTTTCAGCACAACAGAACCATTGATGCAGTTTATGATGTGGACAACTCTGTAGAAACCCTCCTGGATCTTCTGCAGATCTACCGGGAGAAAGCTGGAGATAAGGTTGCAGAAAAAGGTGGCAGCATCTTCACCAAAGCTTGTTTTCTCTTGGTTCTCTTGGTCCAGGATGAAAGGAGAGCAATGGTGGGTGTTTTTTTTTTTTTTTTTTTTTTTAATAATAATAATAATAATAATATTAAACTTCATTATTTTTTTTTTTTTTTTTTTTTTTTTATAGCACCTTTAAAAGTTGCATCTCAATGCACTTTACAAAGATCAAATAAAAATACATTGAAATAGGGAAAGACAAAATGAAAACACACATCAAAACTTTATAAATCACATATGAGCTAGCCTGAAAAAAAGAGTTTTAAGAGAAGATTTAAAAACAAAAATTCAGCATGTTTGATCTCGGAGAGAAAAGGGCCGGTCAGCCATAGAGCGTAATCGAGTTGGAGGTACGGCTAAAAAAAAACAGAATTGGAGGAGCGGAGATTACGCCTTGGGTAAAGAGAGTTAAAAGTTCTGACAAATATATTGTGGTGTCAAACCATGCAAAGCCTTGTAAGTAAGCATGATACTTTTAAAATCTAAACGAAACCTAACAGGGAGCCAGTGCAAGGATTCCACAGCAGTCTTGCAGTGTTTGCAGGTGAAAAAACAATGTTTTGCATAAAGGTTTCTGGACCTGAGGATTAAATATTAAACTTGCATCAGATATCGCACCCAGATTTTTAAATTTTAACTCCAGAGCAGAGCCATCTGCATTCAGGGTTAAAGGGTTAGTTCACCCAATAATGACATTTCAGTCATTAAGTACTCTCACTCATGTCGTTCCAAACCTGTAAGACCTTCGTTCAGCTTTGGAGCACATTATTTTTTTTTTGATGAAAAAGAGGGGGGTGGGTTCAACCTTAATGTTGTGATGCGTTCAGAATACCTTTTGTGCGGCAAAACAAAAATAATGACTATTCAACAATTTCGTCTCTACCCTGTCAGACTCATATGTAGTTGACTCAGTTTACGTCCGAGCTCTGGCTCAGTATTGGCCGGCTCCTGCGTCAGCATTACACGCATGCGTCCTGGTGCTTACGTGAACAGCGTTGGCTAATACTGAGCCGGCGTTTGGACATAAACACCGAAGTGCTGAACTGTATTCAACAATTTATTCTCTACCCTGTCAGTCTTGTACACAGTTGACGCAGTGAACAAAGTCGTTAGTTTTGTTTTTGTGCACAAAAAGTATTCTCGTCACTTCATAACATTAAGGTTGTAGTTGCGTTGACTATTTTATTCTAATGTCTTTAGTACTTTTCTGAACCTTGAATGACAGTAATTACATTGCTTTCTATGGGGGATTAAAAAAAAAAAAACTTGGATTTTATCAAAAATATCTTAATTTGTGTTCTGAAGATGAACGAAGGTCTTATGGGTTTGGAACGACATGAGGGTGAGTAATGACAGAAATTTCATTTTTGGGTGAACTAACCCTTTAAAGAACTAGCTTTGTATTTGGTGGGGTGAACCAATGAGCATAACCTCACTCTTGTCACTGTTGAGACAGAGAAAATTGAGACAAACCCTATTTTTATCTCAGAAAAATAGTTTTCAAGAAAGGCGACAGCCGCACTATCACCAGGAGTGTCACCTACGTAACAATTAAACTTAAGACCAAGAGATCTTTGAAGCTGACCAAGGGAAAAATGTAAACGCTAAAAAGTAAGGGACTCAAAATCGATCCTGGGGAACACCAAATTGAACTGAACTGACTTTGGACTTGCATTCACCCAGAGAAACAAACTGCCTACGCTCTGAGAGATAAGACTTGAACCAGTTTAGTACAGTATCACTAACACCAAAAACATTTTCCAGTCGAGTGAGTAAAAGAGAATAGTCTACAGTGACAAAAGCTGTACTGAAATCGAGAAGATTCAGAATTGAAAGACAGCCAGAGTCCACAGCAATTAACAAGTCATTAGTATCCTTAACTAATGCTGTTTCAGTGCTGTGTAGTTTGCAGAAGCCAGATTGAAAAGACTCAAAGATTGCTAGGCACAAAGTTGGCATCCGATGATGAGTATATAAACCTGCGCCTTAAAGCGCAATGTATATAGCAGAATTCCAACATTTCGGCAAAGGTCATAGGTGCCATTTGCTAAATAATAGTTCCTTTTTAGGTTCAGCGATTTGCAAGAGATGTACCTTAAAGCTAGGCAGATGAAATCCACGCCAGCAGAAATCGTGGTAATCTAACGGTAGGTGTCTACTGGCGCGGGGCGGGTGGAGCAGAGCAAGTGTTTTCAGTTCATTCCTATGGAAGTCGAGCTTCATGCTTGTGAGGTGCATTGTGGGATTGTGAAGCTCGACTTCCATAGGAATGAATTGAAAATGCTCACTCTCCTCCGCCCGCCCTGTGCCAGTTTTTACCATAAGTCCTGGGCCGGGCGAAAGGAGGGTTGATTCCAGCAGATATTCAGAGATAAAAACAGCAGTCCTAAGATTAAAAAGTAATTCTGCATTACTATAGGATGAGTAACAAGAGCGAACTTCAAAAGCTCCAAAACCCCACTGACCACCCAGAATAGTCAGATCATCTAGCGTTCTCTTTTAACCTGGTCCAAAAAAAAAAGGGAAATTGGTTCAATAAAAGTTAGCTCAGCTCATTCTTCAGTTTAAAAAAAGCTGAAAAAGTGCTGTCAATACAGCTAAACTTGTTGAACTTAGAACATTCCTTTAGCAAATTTCATGAAAATTATGTCATGAAAGCTTGCTCAAACATTTCATTGTTTGAATGCTTTTTTCAAACAGGAGGTCCGAAAGCTACCGAAGGTTTCGGATCGCATTCGTAGCATCTACCGACTTGGGCTTCGAAAGTACAAAATGGATGCTGAGAGAAACAAAGTCAAGCAGAAAATGAACACGTCTCTCAATGGAAGTTTCCTTCTCCAAGCCACCCCTCGGAAGTCAAAACCAGTGACCAGGTATGCAGTTATCTGTAAAACCTTTTGCCCTTGTTTGTGTTGTAAGGAAGATATTGATCCTGCCAATCTTTTGATTTTCCTCAGGTTTGCTCCAGACTGGGTTCTATGCCGTGACAAAATGAAGGACATCGTGGATCCTCTTTGTGCTATTCAGATGCTGGTTAACGCTCTGGCCCTTGTGCCTTGAAAATATTGCAGCAAGAAAAAAAGTTATAAATTTGTGTGCTGCTGAAGTGTTTAATTGTTGCTCAAAATTGTGCACCCTGTTGGCTTTGTAAATATTGTGTATTTTTTTTAATTTTTTTTTTTATTGTGTATATATTTTTATTGCCTTGTTTTACCTTTTAAATGTTGTGGATGACTGTTTTATTGGCACATAATAGGGTCTGTGCTGTAAAATGACACATTAGCTTTGAGATGCTGTAAATAAAAGTGCAGTTTCGAGTTGATTTCTTTTAATGTGCTGTAATTTGTGCTAAACATTAAAAATTACCACAGCCTTTTATATATGTCCTGGTGCCATTTTTGACTGAAATAGCAGCCTATAAGATTACAATGTGAGTAAACCCTAGTGAAAATAAACAAATGTATTTGAAACATTTATTTCATGCTAAGTATACTACAATACATTTACATATTTATGTACTTAATAAAAATACCCTGCAATTGTAAGCTACTTTTGGTATACTAAACTGATAAGGTCTGCTAAATTGGAACAACTAATTTTGTACTTAATGCACTTTAATTGTGCGGAAGTAGTGCTGAGGTCCAACTAAACATATATTTAAGTATATTTGATTGGGCTAAAGTGGATCTATTGCAAGTATACTTTGGCATTCATCTTGCGGAAAGGAGCCGTTACTCCGTAAAGTCAAATACTTTGAATGTTAAATACTTTGAATGTTGCGATCCTATCAGACATATGATAGCAACCTGAATCGTACCAAAGCACTGATCGCCAGAGGAGAACTGGCCCCCCGACTAAGCCTGGTTTCCCCCAAGGTTTTTTTTTCTCCATTTCAACACAGAAGTCTATTTGCCACCTGTTTGCCATCTGATGTCACCTGTTGGAGTTTGGGTTCCTTGCCGCTGTCGCCTTTGGCTTGCTTAGTTGGGGACACTTGACATTTGATATTCAACAGTGCTTTGATCTGCCTGCATTGACACTATTCTTTAAGAGCTGCTGTGCAGCCAAAATTATATACCAGTTATCAATGTAAAGCTGCTTTGACACAATCTGCATTGTAAAAAGCGCTATATAAATAAAGGTGACTTGACTTGACTTGACATTTGAAATTAAAATGACCATCCGAATCCCTCCTATGAGCTTCCACTCGATGGTTTTCTGATCCTGGGAAGTGACAACTGAGGTATTTCGTTATTTTAAAAACATTCATCTTATGCCACAAAGTACCATTGGCGGGAAATATATTTACGTATGTGTATTGTACGTCTTTCAGCATTTAGAGGCCAGATATTCCTGCAGCGACCAAACAGCACATTCTCAATCTTGTTGAAGATACATCCAAGTGTCCTGGTCTTTGCTTCTGAAATTTTCAACACCTGACAAGGATTTATTTTGCTATAGTAAGCAGCTTACTGTACATTTATTCCTTACATATTTTGTGCTTACTAAACATGGCATGGATAGACATTAGACAAAATAAATTATAATTAAAGACACAAAGGGAGTATGTTTATACAAAAGTTTTATTTGTTACATAAAGTGGCAGACATACAGCTGGCGTACAAGGTGTACAAAACACACGAGCCCTACAACAATTACAAGAATTTATCACAAACATAGTGTGGTTATTTTATCGGTGCTTTATTTTTCTGTCAAACTAACAAACTATCTGCTACACCATGTTGTTAATGGAGTGTTGATGTTATGCACAACGAGGCAGAAGCTTCACTCCGTTTTTACATATTTGTCTTAAGGTAGTTTCGTTAAAGTATTTGCCTGTCTGACATGAAAAGGAGATAATACCCTCATGTGGTGAAAATATCTTTCCATTGTGAATTTATTATAGCACATGTATTCAACTTTCTCTCCATAACTGTATTCATTTTTTGGTATTTCTGTTGTATCTGCATTTTCATGGTTTGGTGGTGGCCCACATTCAGTTCTCACTGAAAGCAAAGCAAAGACATCTCTTCATTTTCATTGACTTTTTTCAATGTTTCGTTAATCAATCTCAGTATTAGCAAGATGTATTTTTTTATGGTGTTAAACAACAGAATACATTATTAAACTAATGCACAGAGATAAATTGTGCAGGATTTTAAAAAATGACATTAATGACCTGATTACTAAAAGTTAGTAGGGTTAATGTTTTGTTCAAATCCCTAATGCTAAAATGAGAAAGCATCTCTCATATAAAAATAAGTTATTAGCACTTTACGTGTTATATTTATAGGCTTTTACCCTCTGTGGCCTAGTCACATTTTGGAAATGGACTACTCCATTCTCCATTTGACAGGCAAGTGATTTCTCTCCGTCCTTTCAAAACCAGACCTTGTCCATCACATGCAAGATTTAAAGGCCAATTCACACCGCACCGACAAAACGCCAACAAACAAGTTGGCCGTTGGATTTAGAAATCTATGAGAAAAAACTGTCATGTTCACACTGCCCCAACAAACACCGACAAACGAGTCACAGAGAGTCAAGTCTGACTGGGAAAATTCCACAACTACATACGTGTAACCATGTTAACAATATTGTCAGGCAAGATTATTATATTAATAATATAGTATCATACATATTTTCGTTGTATTAAAGTATTGAAGCAAAACAAAAATACTAACCTGAAATCCGAAGCGCTGTAGCCATCGATCTGCGTTGCAGTTGGTAGTTGGTACACCGGTTTTTAAACTTTTTTTTTTTTTAGCGCGACCTTTTTTATTTATGTGACCCGTAGGCCTATACAACCATGTAGCTAAACAAGCCAAAACGAATTCATTTAAAAAGAAACCAAAAGGTAAACCTGCATTGCTCTCCTGGTGGTTATACCTCTCTCTTTCGGTGAAGTGGAGCAGTGCTCTTGCTGAATGGCACGGATTGCACTACGGACTATTGTACCTTTTATATGTTTTTTATTTAAACTGTATTTTATTTTTTTTATAATGAACAAGCTGGGTTGTCACGTTTTTAGTGCTTTGTTGTGTGCGGGCGCGATCAAACAAGCTGTCTTTGCAGGGGACTTGCCTCATCGTCATGGCAACGGTTCGTGGCCAGGTCATATTACGTCAGAGTTTGTTGGAAAACTGTCACTGCTCAGACATTCCACGACCCAACAAACGCTGATTAAACATGTTCAGTCGGGTGAAAACAGATTCCGACCAACGCCAACAGGGGTATCACACCTATCCAACAAACTCCAACCGACGAGTTTGTTGGCGTTTGTCGGTGCGGTGTGAATTGGCCTTAATGTGTGTCCAGGTATGATAGCAACTTTTGGACTCTTTGATCATTTTCCCTGAGGTTTGCAACACATACAGAAAAACAAACGGAAACAAGAAAAACAGAAAAATCTGGTCAGTTTAGCATCCTTCACATCAAAACAAATCTTTGTCCCATCCTTGCCTTCACATTTAGGAAAAGGGCTGCTCCGTTCTCCATTTGGCAGATGATTTCTCTCTATCCTTTTAATTTCAGCCCTTGTCCATTGCATGAAAATATTAACTTGTGTCCAGGTTTGACTGGTCCCTCAATATCTGGGAACCACTCTATTTTGATGTTTTTCTCTGTTGTGTTCAGAAAACACGTTATATCTAGAGAAAGAAAAAATACTGGTCCTCCATCTGGATTTATTTTTCCATTCATATTATTTATCCATTGACTGACATATATCTAAATCAGATTTAACTTGTAGAGTAAGAAGATTCATTTACAGAAGGTTTCGTAAATGATCAAACCATATTCCTTATTAGTAATCTCTCACTTGCAATCATGAGAGAAATCCCCAATGCCCTTACCTTTGTACTTCTATATAAGCATTTTCAAATGTTACTGACTACATTTGAATGCGAATAAGATTTACGTCCTCATACCTTCACAATTTGGATATGGTTTATCCCATTTTCCACTTGAAATATCCACCTGGATATCCAATTACTATATCAACATTGATGAGTTGTTCACCCTCAAAGGTAATTTCTGTAAAAAAGAGAATCAAATAAAGTTTTAGTTTTATTGTATTTTGGAACAGCCATATATTAACAATGATGGTGTGTTGTGGGATGCATATTGTAACACATGGTTGCTTTAGTAAACGCACGACTATGGTGATAAACAAATAATCAGTCTTTATTAAATCAAAAACGGAACACTCAGGAGATCACAAGGATAAATATAACATAGCAAATCCAGAACTGAAACGAGATGGAACACTGAACAAAGGAAACCAAGGGCTTATAAACAGAGAGTAATCAAGAGAAAAACAGAACAAGTGTAAATGACTAATCAAAATCCATAGTAACTAATGAAGAGCAGGAAAACAGAACAAAGGGAACAGGAAACAATAAGAAACAAACCAAAACAAGACCTAAACGTGACACATATGAGGTCATCCACACATTCACTTACAACAATTCAACCATTATAAAAAAAAAAATAGCTGAGCTACTGTAATAACCCAGCTAACAGAATTTTGTTATAAGAACGTTCTCTAAATATTCGGTGTTGGTTCTGGGAACGTAAAAAACGTCCAATTTTCTTGACATTAGAGGAACATTTTTATAAGGTATAGTGCTCAAACGTTTTTTTCAACTTAATTTTGATTAAAAATTCTAGGAACATTGATTTATAACATTGCAGAAGTATTTTCTGAAAACACCTGCAATTGCTGAAAGTCAGTCTGGTTAGTAATAAGTGAAGCTGGTAATGCTGTTTGTGGAGTTGTTTAATCAGATCTTCAGAGATTTAATGTCTTTTATCTACAGTTCATCTAAGGCTGTGGCTGAAGAAAGTTGTAGTTTGTGTTCTTATTTCTCTTTCTTTCAGCGCTTGTTCACAGCAGATGTTTGAATGACTGAAAGAATGTTTCAGGAACATCATACTAACCTTTAAATAACATTCTACTAACATTAAGGAAACTGAAAATTTTTATGTTCTTGGAATGTTACAAATCAATGTTCATAGAATGTTGAATTTTAAATCAAAATTATGTTGAAAGAACGTTTGAGGAACATTATACCTTATAAAAACGTTCCTCTAACGTCAAGAAAACTGGACGTTTTTAATATTCCCAGAACCAACACTGAATATTTAGAGAACGTTCATATAACAAAATTAAACCATAAAAAAATGGAAAAAAAAAAAAAAGGAAAAAAATTAAACTATACTGGACTGTATATTTAAGGTACCCTAGGGGTGTGCCATGATAGTATACTACTGATAAAATCGGTAACTCTCATATTTTATAGATTAACTAAAGTTTTAGACCCACATTTGGATTTTATTGTATATGAGCTCTAATGGAAAAAGCAACAACCACTTTATTCAGACAGGCATTATAATTTAACACTTGTTTACGAAAAAATATCATATTTGTTATACAAAATATGAATGGATGTTATATAATCTTTAGCTTGTAGCTAGTTTGTTTCATTGTGTTACCTTTTGTTGAGGCATCCATGATCATTAACTGAAGAAAGAGAAATATCTTGCATTTCATTTTAAGCTGCAAAATATGACAGATGGCTTAGTACAGTTTACAAGGCTAATAAATAGTATCGATTGAATTGCCTGCCAAGTATGGAGTCCTTAAAGACTGATTAATTTATTTAACACAAATCAATGCAAAGATTTTTCTAGTATTTGGCACAAATTAGTACTTATAAAAAAAACTCTGATTACCTGTTTTCCAAAAGATATATTCATAAACACTCTTAAGACCGGTTGCAAGTCTGTGTAATGTAGATGAAAGAAACTGTCCCTTCTCTCTGGCCCATCAAACAGGACTTCATGATAAAAAACAAATAGGACTTTGTGTGTGTGTGTGTGTTCGTGTGCTAATATTAGCTAAAGTTACATTTAATTCCATTGGTAACATTTGTGAATAACATTTACTTCAAAGTTTGAAGAGATTTGAAAAAATGAGGTAACGCTTTAGATTACAGCCCAGAAAGTACTGCGTAATTACAACGTAATTACAACATAACTTCCGGTAATTATAGTGTACCTATAAAGTAACTATGTGTAAGTATAGGGGAACAATATGTAAAGTCTGGGGAATAAAAGGGTAACAACCAGGGAAATAACAAACTAATTTTATTTATTTTATTTATTTATTTAATTTTATTTATTTTAGAACGAAGGGGTACGTATACTAGGGGAAATATTCTTGTTACAGGGTAAGTGTGACATCTGCGGGTTGTAAATTAAAGTGGTGCTTGTTACCCTCTTGTTTCACGTAGTTACAGGGTAGGTATGACTTTACAGGCTGTAAATTAAAGTGGTGCTTGTTACCCTCTTGTTTCATGTAGTTACAGGTACAAGTACAATAAAAACACACACAAGCTGATATCACTGACTCAGAAACCTTTATTTAAAAAACAACTTAATTCAAAACTGGTTTACAACACTTCTTATTCATTTTTTTAAATCAACTTTTCATTTTAAATTATAAAGTCTTAACAGAAAGTATAGCACGTTTTGTCCTTTTTTTCTCTCTTGCTTGGCTTCCTCCTCCTCTTGTTCCTTTTCTTCTTTTTCAGTCTTTCCACTGATGAATCTTAAGAAGGAATCCCATGTCTTTTGCTTTTCTGTATTATGTATTAAAAGAAAATACAGTATACCCAGAAATGTTCTCATGGTTTACTCTTCTTTTTGCTCCCAACTGTCACCAGCGTGTGCATGAGAGTTGACTTCACGTTTGACGAAGCAATGTGAAGCTTCAAGCTTTCATGACGTTCTCGCGGGTGTTTCATGGTAAACTCGCGTGAGAATTGCCATCTGTTTTTCTGTCTTGTCTGTTTCTCAATATTATTATCTGTTATTCTGTGTATTTTGTTTTGAGTAGTAATTTAAAAAAAAAAAAAAAAATGGACGGCATCCGACATCCGCATGACTTTTCGTTTGAGTTTCTCAGCGCACTTACGTCATGCCTCAAGTTACGTCAAGCATAAACTCTCAACCCTTTCTTGCACGCACACGTCGCACAGGTGGCAGTTGGTCGGAAGCATTAGTCTACATTTTAAAAATTTAAAATGTTTGGTATTTTTCTTCCGAAGACATTGATTCATCCATTGGGGTCGTATGAATTACTGTAGTTATTATTGTGTGTGCTGTTTGATGCTTCGACTTTTAGCAACACATGATCTTGCATTATAAAGCATTATAAAGCATTCCCAGAGATTATTAATTTTTTTTAAAAAAAACTTTGTGTTCATCTGAAGAAGGAAAGTCATATACATCTCGGATGGCATGAGGGTAAAAGATGAGTAAATGGTGAGGACATTTCTGGGTGTACTGTATTTTCTTATAATACATACAGAATTTAAAGAAAGAAAAAGTAGAAGAAGAACAGGAGGAGGAGGAAGCCAAGCAAGAGAAACGAATAAGAAGTGTTGTAAATCTGTTTTGAAATAAGTTGTTTTTCAGATAAAGGTTTCCAAAGTGATAATGCGTATACATTTGTTTTTATTGTACTTACAGTGTACCTACATGAAACAAGAGGGTAACAAGCTCCACTTTAATTTACAGCCCGTAATGTCATACTTACCCTGTAACTACATGAAACAAAAGTATATTTCCCCAGTATTAAAAAATTGCAATATTGTAGTTTTACTTGCCTAGAAACAACTCAATCAGTGCACTTTTGCAAATAAAAACAAAATACTGTGTAAGTGCACTGATATGTAGCCTACCTCGTAAGTTAAAAAAAAGCCTTTATATATTTGTACACTATTATTACAAAAAGGTGTGCAGTGCATGTTCCCGCTAAATTGTTCCCAAACGTAAGATTGTTGTCTATGATAATAGTATAAGTACCCCTTAGTTCTAAAATACTTACAGTATAAATAATTTGTTATTTGCCTGGTTGTTACCCCTTTATTCCCCAGACTTTACATATTGTTCCCCTATACTTACTTTATAGGTACACTATAATTACTCAAAGTTACTCTGTAAATATGTTGTAATTACGCAGTAATCTAAAGCGTTACCAAAAATGATTTATTTACTTAGACTCGTCAAATGAAGTTCAGTCTGTCTTTGTTACGGTTGGTTGCAGGAAGGAGCACAGACGAAGAGAATAAATCCAAATACTGGTTTAATGACGTTAGTCACAGGGTAACAGGCATGGAAACAACACAACTTGCTCAAACGGTGAACGGACAAAGACTGAGTGAACAGGGGGAAACTAAATAGCAAACATAAGGATGATTAATAAGACACAGGTGATACTAACGAACTAATAATGAAGGTGGGAAACAGAACATGTGATCATGGAAACAAACAGAAAGTCCATAAACTGAAACTGAAACTAAACAGACTGTGACATTACGCCCCCCTCCGAAAAGGCGTGTCCTCACGCCGTGGAAGAAGAATGGAGGCGGCTTGGGAGGAGGACGAGGGTGTGGCCAGCGGTAGAAATCCGAGGCAGGCAGATGGATGGAGGACGACGACCAGGGCGGGATTGGAGGAGGTAGGAGTGGCCAGGTGGATGTGACCCAGAGCTCAGCCAAGGCGATGATCCAAGGTGGAGTCCACCGCGCAGACGGAAGTCCGAGGCGGTGATGGAATGCCGATGACCTAGGCGACCGCGACGAAGCCGCAGCGACGACTCTTCGAGGCGGAGGTGGAGATCCGGAGGGCAGAGGACGAGCTGGTGCACCCGAGGGCGGAGGTGGAGCCTGAGGGAGGGTGGAGCTTGCCGAAGCTGAAGGGGTGGAGGGCCGGAGAGCAGCGTACGGCCCGCAAGTCCGCAGCGGAGGCTTGGTGACGTCCGACCCAGGGGGAGCCGGCGTTCGAGGAGCCCGGCGAGTCTGAATGCTCGATGGTCGGCCGAGTCGAGGAGGAGGAGTGCAGGCGCAGGAGCCAGGTTGACAGATCGAGGCAGGACAGAGCACGACGAGGCAGGAGGCGGCCACGGAGTTCCTGACACCCAGGAAGAGGAGGCTCCCAGCAGGACCACGATGAAGCCTCGCCACTGAGAGGAGGATGAGGTGAATCAAAGGGAATGATGGGAGGTGACGATGGCTGGGTGACAGGCTTGGCGATGCTCTGGAGATGAGGAGTGGCACAGGAACCCAAAGATGAAGTGTCCTTACTGGTAGTAATTTGAGGTGGTGGGAGAGGGAGGTTGGGTGGGGATGATAGAACGGACGAAGAATCAGAATCATTAGAAATGCAGGGACACAAAGTATTTCTCTCACAACTCTCTATAAAACTGTCCAATAAGTCCAACTGTTGCTCGCTCTCAGTGGCGGGGGTTTGGGCGGGGCTCACATCCATCCTCGAACTCCACTAGGACTCCCACGGCGATGGGCGATGACGTCAGCTCACACCCCTGGTCAGACTCATGGCGGTTCTTCGGCTCCGGGGCGATGTTGAGCTCCACCTCTTCTTCCTCGGGTGTTGGCTCAAGCGTCGCGGCAGGCGGAAGCTTCCAGTCTGCGGGGGGCTCAGGCGTCGTCAATCGCGGTGGTGACAGGCTGGGCTCTGGGTCTGGCCGGGTTCTGAATCGGGACCGCACGCTTTCCAGACACCAAAATACGGCTTCCCTCCAACTAAGTCCGGTGGTGTCTGGAAGGTGGGTGGCATGGTAGAGGTTGGCCCCGATCCAGAACAGGTCCTTGAGGTGTTCATCCTCCAGTGAAGACTGTCTAGCCAAACAACAAAAGTTTGTGGCAAAATGGAAAAAATCATGGCTTTCCTGGGCCACGTTGATGAACTTAGCCCGTTCATCAAAGTTGGGCGGTCCGTTCATCTGTTACGGTTGGTTGCAGGAAGGAGCACAGACGAAGAGAATAAATCCAAATACTGGTTTAATGACGTTAGTCACAGGGTAACAGGCATGGAAACACAACACAACTTGCTCAAACAGTGAACGGACAAAGACTGAGTGAACAGGGGGAAACTAAATAGCAAACATAACAAGGATGATTAATAAGACACAGGTGATACTAATGAACTAATAATGAAGGCGGGAAACAGAACATGTGATCATGGAAACAAACAGAAAGTCCATAAACTGAAACTGAAACTAAACAGACTGTGACAGTCTTGATTTCATGTGAACATTTTACAAGGCTGGTATAAATACTTATGTGACCAGGGCTGTTTCGTTTGAGTCTATAAAAGATAAATTAGAAACTGATTAATTCACATTATAAATGTTATAAAAGTTTTATTTGGGTTGTTTCATGAGTAAAGTACATGCATTGACTTATCTAGCAAAAAAGGTATCTAGCAAAAAAATGTAGGGTTAAAAGGGTTAGGCTAATATTTATTTATTTATTTTTTTTCATACATGCACATCTTAAACATGCTACATTTAGTATTTTCATTGCAAGAAATCATGAACAGATGAAACTGAATTGGGGGGAAAAGGTTCATTTTGATCGGCTTCATTTTGCTTAGTACAGCTGATGCTTCAGTGATGTTTTATTCACTGTCACTCACACAGAGGCAAAGTCATCTCTCCATCATTACATGTTTGTATTAGGTCACTGCCTATTGAATATTTGCCTCTCTGACAGCTAAAGGTGATTCTATCCCCATGTGGTGAGAATATCTTTTTCCGTCCACCCCATCGCAGCTCTATACCTCTTTCATCCATTACCTCCACAGACACTGAACAGGGCTCTGAAACAAACACAACATTTCACTCTCAGTGTTACAGAATACATTCATTGATTCATCAGCACCAGAACTACAACTTCAACATCAAGATTACATTAAAACATAAATAAATAAATAAATAAATATATATAAAAAAGGGTGAGAAAAGCCTCATGTCTTTGATGGTATAGAGTGTTCTTACTTAAGCACTTAATATTCCCTCTCCATTCTCCGTGTTCACAGGTCAAGTATCTGGAGTAGGGCTGACGCTGAACCAGTGTGTATTTATTAAAGCAGCTGTATTCAACTCTCTCTCCTGAATCATATTCATTTTTTGTCATTTCAAGTGTATCTGCAAAGTTCACATGTGGTGGTTGCCCACATTTCCCTGTAAGCAAAGACATTTTTTATTTTTTAGACAGTTTTTAGAATGAGACTTTCTGAAGAAAATTTGAGTGTTTATTATATTTATTGGGTGTTTGGGTGGTCTCTGATGAATTACACTCATGAATTACATAGCATTTACTTTAAAGGGGTAATTCACTAGTGGAAACATGGCTTTCAATAAAATTTGGCTGTCTTTGTGGTATGAAGGAAAAAGTGTTGTTGAAATTGGTGCTACCTAACTAGAGAAAAGAGAAAAAAATGTATCCACACAGAACCATTTATTCTTTATGTGACCCAGCATATGACTTGTGTGCCCATTAATTATGTACCAAAGTTTTTACTTTAATATGAGCAATAGTGATGCTTGTAAACACTGCTAATAAAACTCAATAATTAAGCATGTGATCTTACCTCCTACACATTTAGGGAATGGGACGTTCCATTCTCCATTTAACAAGCAGGTGATTTTGTTACGTCCTTCTAATTTCACTTCCTTCCCAACACATGAAAGAGTTATTATGTGTCCAGGTCTTACTGAAACCTCAGGCCCCAGGTGTCTGTCTGATCTCATGTTCGCTGTCAGCTTTGCAACACACATTACCTCTAAAAACAGAAAGATCGGATCAATCAAGCATCCTCCATGTGAACAACAGATCTATCTTTGATCTATCTTTGCCCAATCCGAGGCTTTTATCCGAGATTTTTAGAATTATCTTCACACTAAGAAAAAATGATTTTTTTATGAACTGTCTTTGGGGAACTTCTGTGAAAAACCACTTTTGGACCCTTAATTCTTCTGAAGAAAATTCAAGTGGTGTTTGTTTATCCATGCAAAACCCACCATGCTAGTGTGTACAACTATGGTTGCTTTCTGGTGAGCCAATGAGTTATGTTTTAATTTGAGCATACGTTTTAATATGAGCAAAAGTGATGCTTGCATTACCAAATACTGCTAGGAAAGCACTGACTGTAGTGACACAAATAGCCATTTTGTCACTTGAGGTGTTGTAGGGTGGTTTCTGACGTGTGAGATCCAAACAAGATAAAGCAGTATTTGGAGGACGATTTATCAGATTTATTCATCACACAGTTTGTACAGATCACTTTATCTCACAGTTCCTCTGCCCAGTGCATATAAAATCCCATCGGATGCCATCACAAATTTACCTCCAGACACTAGGCTATTTTCGATACCCTTACAACACATGAAAGAGACTTTCTGAAGAAAATTACTTAATTACATGTCCGTCTGATCTCATGTTCGCTGTCAGCTTTGCAACACACATTACCTCTAAATACAGAAAGATCGGATCAATCAAGCATCCTCCATGTGAACAACAGATCTATCTTTGATCTATCTTTGCCCAATCCGAGGCTTTTACCGTCTATGGTCTTACCTTCACATTTAGGAAAAGGGCTGCTCCATTCTCCATTTGGCAGACAGGTGATTTCTCTCTGTCCTTTTAATTTCAGCCCTTCTCTATTGCATGAAAATATTAACTTGTGTCCAGGTTTGACGGGACCATCAATATCAGGGGATCGCTCCATTATTAAGTCTTCCACTGCTGTGTTTAGAGGACACGTTGGCTCTAGAGAAAGCAGACATTTGATCACATATTAATCCACACAGAATCATTTATATTTTATGTGGCCCAGTGTTTTGGAGTCACTATACTACTGTTTTCCCATGAGTAGTGGTTTAGCATAACAATTACATTTTTGGTAGTTTTTTTTATTCGCTTTAGTACCATTTTCACTTTTTTTTTTTTTTTAACGTTTTCACATGTTTATTTTTACATTTTAGAAAACTCTGATCACAATCAGAATCCAAACTGATCACACTTGTAACACAGCTAGTCATTCTTTCAAAACTTGATCTCATGCATTCATTCTAGTTGTACATATTTTAATTCTACATAATCACTGTTTCAAACACAAGATCATTATGAATTGCCATTACACAATAGGCTGAGAGGTGCCGCACGTGATTAAGTTAGCCGTTACACTTTCTCCAATGGTAAGAGATACAGACTCTCTCATCTCCCTATAATATACAATCTCTGGTATTATTATAGGAAGATAAGAGGGTCTGAGGCTCTCTCTAATGGTAAGAGAGCTAACTTAATCACGTGCGGCACCTCTCAGCCTATCGTGTCGCCGTTCAAAACTCCTCCCTGCGTACCGCCAATGCGTACTGCCCATACCACCAGTTAGCGTTAGCCGTTACGCTTTTTTGGCTAAAGGTTGCAGGCTTGTCTTCCAGTGGCTTTGGTAGAATGGCGTGCTTTTTCTTGGCGTCTGTTTTCATGGGAATCATCGATTCGTCGCTCGGTTGAGAATGTCTTGTGTGTTAACCGGGAACATACTCTGGGTTGGCTGAACTTACTCCCGAACGCGTTTTTGGAACCAGCATACCTCGAGTAAGCAAGGTTTGGGTTAATCAACTGAGAGTTCAGGGTATATGTGATGGTAAGTTAACCTTGCTTTCTGCATTTTTGCATTAAGTTAAATAAGGAAAATATAGGCCTAAATGCACTGTTTACATTCTTAAATTAAAGGTTCTTAATTGACATCTGGCTCCATGAAGAACCTTTAACATCCATAGAACCTTTCCGTTCAACAAAAGCTTCTTTATAGTGGAAAATGGTTCTTCAGATTTTTAGAATTATCTTCACACTAAGAAAAAATTATTTTTTTTTTATGAACTGTCTTTGGGGAACTTCTGTGAAAAACCACTTTGGACCCTTAATTCTTCTGAAGAAAATTCAAGTGGTGTTTGTTTATCCATGCAAAACCCACCATGCTAGTGTGTACAACTATGGTTGCTTTCTGGTGAGCCAATGAGTTATGTTTTAATTTGAGCATACGTTTTAATATGAGCAAAAGTGATGCTTGCATTACCAAATACTGCTAGGAAAGCACTGACTGTAGTGACACAAATAGCCATTTTGTCACTTGAGGTGTTGTAGGGTGGTTTCTGACGCGTGAGATCCAAACAAGATAAAGCAGTATTTGGAGGACGATTTATCAGATTTATTCATCACACAGTTTGTACAGATCACTTTATCTCACAGTTCCTCTGCCCAGTGCATATAAAATCCCATCGGATGCCATCACAAATTTACCTCCAGACACTAGGCTATTTTCGATACCCTTACAACACATGAAAGAGTTATTGTATGTCCAGGTCTGACTGAAACCTCAGGCCCCTACTTCAGTTTGAGAACCATTTGAATTTTGTGCATGAAAATATTAAACTGTGTCCAGGTTTGACGGGACCCTCAAGATCAGGGAATCACTCTGTTTTTAAGCTTCCACTATTGTGTTTAGAAGACATGTTCACTGCAGTGCCCTCCGTCTGGACTTATTTATGTCATATGTCTTAATATAAAAATTCAACTATCAACTATCAACATACATTTTTTTAAAGGTGAAAATCTTAGTTCACAAAATTAACTTTGCCCAACAACCACAATGTCTGGTAAATTTCCAATTGCACCAGCATGTCATATTTATGTCTATGTATGTAGACTGGGGCTAGTTAGATGTTAACCATCTCACACTAAGAGATAAAGACAGCAAACAAAATCTTTTAAAAAAAGTATTTGTCAGTTTGGGACAGAGTTCATGTGTGCATGTATTGAATGATAGATGTTTTAATGAATAACCCATAGAATAACACATGACTTTTTTTTACTATAAATTTACATTATAAAAAACATTTCATGTGTTAAAAAAAAAAAAAAAAACCTTAAATAACAAATATATTCCTGCAATATCTCTTCATACCTCCACATTTTGGATATGGGTTATCCCATTTTCCAGTTGACAGGCATTCGATTGTTCGTTGGCCGTACATCTTCAGGTTCACATCTGTGCATCGGAAAACTAAGATATGTCCAGGTTTATAAGGTGAAACGATACCTGGATGTCCCATTAAAACGTCAACATTGAGGAGTTGTTCACCCTCACATGAAACTTCTGTACAAGAAGAAATAAAATTCAGTCAGTATAAAAAGACAGATGTTAAAGTTTTACTGGAATAAAGAGCAGTTTAATAGCATCTGATATTAACCAATAGCATGAAAAGGAGGAAAAAAATACTCTAAGACATCAAAACCATACTGGAGTGTATAACTTATTTGAAGTATTAATAGAAGTTATACTACACTGTTAGACATTTCTGTAATTTCTACAGTTATTTACTTTATATCACCCAGTATTATACTGCTAATTCTCTTTACAGTAAATTACTGTGATTCCCTTTGCATCATGGGAATTTTCTGTGACGTCAAACACTACATACAGTGATTTACTGTATTTTTATAATTTGCAGTATACTACTGTATTTGCTGTAACGGCCTCTCTGGCAACATTTCGTGTTTTCCAATTGTGTTTTTTATTTTCCTCTTTTTTGTACATTTGGTTTCACATGATTTGCCTTACAACGCGTGTCTACAACGAGGCTGTCTATGAAGAGACCGGACCATTGCAAAATGCAAACCTGTTTGTCCCTTGTGTCAGAATACCGCGAGTGCTTGGACTTGGAGACATATAACGGGGCATCGGTATACTGTCTGGGATTTGTCGTGTCGCGCCGGAGAATCCAGTGCAATATTAGTGATTATAATGGGTTGGGTTCTGTATTTTATTGGATCGCGTTGTTCGCGTCCGGGGTAGAGACGGAACCAGCGCGGCAGCACCACAGTCTGCGGCCGGTGTACCAATATACCTCATGAAGATTTATCCCCGAGAGAGACCAGCAATCAAGGTAAAAAAAAATCTTTACCACGGTAAACTGCATTAACGTTTCATTTTACAAAAGATTTTGTTAGATTATGAAATTTAATATTTACTGCAGTTTTTGTATGCTTGTTTTAAAGGCAACTGCAACAAAGCGCCAGTTCGCGCCGGCGATTGCTAGCAAGATTTCTGAGGTAAGCTGTACTTGAAATCTTATCACATTTGCAATGAGATGTTTTCTGCCGATGTTATTGTAATACTTGTTTAAAAGCGCGGCCACAGCGAAATTTTGCGGGCCAAAAAGTCATTGTCAATAATATAGCTGAAGCACAGCTAATGCATCAGTCACTAACCAAGCAGCTTTGTGTTGCTCAACGAGGCGAATTCGCCATTTCCCCTTTTTTCACTTTAACACGAAATTCATGATAGTCTAAACTGTTTTATCAAATAAGTGACTTTGCATCATGTCTAACATTATATTTATTACACAGCAAATGAACCAATCAGAAGATGGACCATGTCCAGTCTTACCAGATTAAATTTATCCAGGTAAGCACTGCAGTAAAAACTCTCACTAAATCATTCATACCAAATCTAGCATTCTAAACAACTTTAGTTTATACATTTGAAATATTTTGATCTTTTATTAGGCAGAAGACTCTCTACCATTGCAGTCCCACCTGACCAGGAAGGTCCTAATATCAGCGCAAAGGTGGGTTAACTACTGTAGGAAGGAGAAAAATTATCACATGGTGATTTCTTGCATGTGTTTTACTGTGTATTTGTCTCAAACAGCTATCCCTTCACTGCAGACAAGCTGAAATTGGCTAAATCATTGACTGCAGTCTTTCTCTCTATGGATCTCAGCATTTTTGGACAGAATTTAGGATATGTAAGTATTAAAACTTAATCTGGCATAATTTAATTTACAGATGAAATGTTTGAATATGCTTTTGGCAAAAAGATGTTACTTGAAAATATAAATTCTTAAGTTATAATAAAAAAAGGTTAAAAATAATTTGACACTAATATGGAATTTTATCTCTCTCTGTCATGTTTTATATAGTGTCGGGCAGGATCTCCTACATTTGTGTTTGTGGACACGCATACAGACCAGGGAACATTCTGATGTTGTCAGTCAAGTTCTGAACAGGAACCAATCTTTGGAGAAGTTCATTTATTCCCAAAGGTGGACAAAAACATTGTGTTGGCTTTTTAAATATGATTTTGATAATGAATTCAAGTTTCAAGTTTATTATATTTATAAAGCACATTTAAGACAACCTTGGTTGACCAAAGTGCTGTACAAAGTTACCTATGTCCATCACCAAAAATTAAAAATAGACATTCACAAGACATTAAACGCACAAGAAAACAGATAGGTTTTCAAAAGACTTTTGAACTCAGAATTTAGAGGAGAACAGACATTGATAATAATAAGAAATGATTCTTGAGCAGCTGTCTTTCAAAACCATTAAGACACTTACATACTTAAACTTTTGGCCACCAGTGTACATTAACAAATTTTGGAAATAGTGAAATGATTTTGAAAGTGGGGTTATGTGTCATGTTACCTAATGAGATTGAGAAAATAACTGTATTGTCATGTTCAACATGTCCTTTTTGACTGCTTAAAAATGTATTTATATTCTGCAGTTTTATGAATGTAATTGTTGATATTTAATTATAATAATTTTTTGACAATGAGCTAAACAGCCATTGACTTTACATTGATTTTATCAAATGCTAACGTTTTGTTTAGGATTTAGTTTTTTTAACATAATAAGTATAGTGAAGGACAACACATAATGTGTTATTTTAACATGTTTACACATATTTGTGCTAACCTTTCTGGCACATTTACTTTGTTAAAAACATTAACGCAGCTTAATGAGTTAAAATTAACACAAAAAAAGGTTGTCCCTAAACTCTCCCATCAATTTGTAAAAATTTTGTCATTTTTAACACATCCTTTCCAGCATTGGCAGACTGTTTATTTTGTGATATATATGCAATGTTTTAAATAAAAAAATGATATTTTGCAATATTTTTGTATGTTTTAATTGTATGTCAGTGGTACTTGCTTAGGATAAAAATAAAATTAATTCAATATAAAAATTATGAAATCTAATTTATATTTAGGACAAATAAAAGAATTACAGTAGTGTACCGATTACCTGGGTTTTACAGTAATTGTACCGTATTACATAATTACAGTACCATGTAGTTACTGTAAAACTGAAATACGGTTAAAGTACTGTAAATCTTAATTACAGTAACTTACTGGCAACAGTGTTGCCAGTAAGTTACTGTAAAATCCCCTTGAAATGTCTAACAGTGTACATTATACTACAGGGGCTGTATTCACAAAACATTTTATCTTGCCAATAAGAGTTTTCTCTTAAAACCTGTTTACAAAGCTGCTGAGAAAAATTAAGGAATAGAGAGAAGTCTTAAGCTAAGAGAACGGGTGGGGTTGACCTCGTTGCTATGGATGATGTCAACACACTCATTAACTATGCACACAGTGATATGCTGATAGGGGAGGAGTCTCTGTCAGTGATTTAATCATAGAAATATTGTAGAACGAGATATCATGTTGTCATATTCAAATAAAGATTTTAAAATGTAGGCTAAGTGTCACTAATTAAACAAGTATATGTTCAGCTAATTGTCAGCCTCTTATATGTCTGCATCTTGAGATTGCAGAATTCAAGCGATTCAAATGATGTTTTATAAAAAGTTCGGGAGGAGCATGTTCTTGGTCCATCTAATCAGCTCGAGAGGAGTCATATATATATTTGTGCTGTCAATCGCTTAAAAATATTAACTTGATTAATCACAATTTTTTTCTGTGATTAATCATGATTAATCGCAATTAAAAACAAAAAAGTTTTTATGTCTTTAATATATTTTTTAATGTAATAATTTCACAGTTAATCACCAAATTAAAGAAACAACATAAAGACAGTATATTTTAAATACTTGTTTAATGACATCTTTTTATGAATGAAGGCCAGTATCACTGATACTAATACAGCTACTGATGTCTGGATGAAATTGATTTTTTCCACAATTTTAAACATGAATTATAGCCATTCAACATTACAGTGTAATTGAAAGCTATATTATTTCTTACATTTATTAGGCTTCAAAAATATAACAACTTTTAATTTAAGCGAACTGAGAACAATTCTCACATAAACACATAATATTTTTTTTTGAGAGTTTTCATATCTTCTTTTAATAAAAGAGGTTTCCATATCAAGTTGTTGTTGTTTTTTTTTTTTTATTGTACAAATTTCACATATATTCAACAGATATAAATGTTTCACAAATAATGCTTTGATGAGTTACATATCATCATGAATCAATAACACTTTTAACCTTAGTTATTATATATTACGAACAATAACATTCATATCAAGAATATTAAAAAAATATATATTTTCAGAAATTAAAGAGGAAAAAGAAAAAGAAAGGAAGAAAAGAAAAACAGAAAAGGGTATACATGTATATTTAAATTAAAGAAGAGGAATTTAAGTTTTTGTAAATGTCCATAGTTCTGATTGCTTTGCGGTTTGATAGTCCTTGTAAAGTTTCAAAATAAATCTTCATGTCAGCCTTGAAATGGGTGATATTGGGTATCCTTTCAGACCATTTACATTTGTGTATATGAAATTTACCAAGTAATATTATAAGATTGAACATAAACACATGACTCTTATCTATACCTTTTTGTCATAATAAAAATAACATCTCTTTTCTCTATATTAATTTGGGTTCCACTTAACATATTAAATAAATATTCCACATCAATCCAAAAGAATTTAACATACATACAATCAAAAAAAAGATGTAAAATAGTTTCAGTATCCATTTTACAGAATACACAAGATCCAGAAAGATCATTTTTATATCTTTTTAGGAAATGGTTTGTTGGATAAATTTTATGAATTATTTTGAAATATATTTCATTAACTTTATTATTGATGCAGTATTTGTTGTTAAATGTCCAAATCAATCTCCAATTAATATTCTCAAAATGGTTATTCCAAAAGAATTTATGTCGAAATGTTGCAGGACAATGAATCAAACATATGAAAAATTTATTATTACATTTATTGTCTTTAATATCAACACCGTCCAACAAGACCTCTTTTTTAAACGTTGATTGCTTGTGAGATTCACTGATGCCTTGCAGAAGTCTCAAAAGACCTGTTGGTATTGCATCAAATATGATGCTATATTCTCGTGGAGATATTGGAATACAGAATGTCTGTAAAAATTCAGAATATGTAAATAAGTAGCCCTTGTCATTTATCAATTGTGAGACCATTAAGATACCATTTTTAAACCAATTGTTATAGAAGATTGATTTATTCTTATATTTAATGATTTTATTATTCCAAATTAACTGTTTGTGGGGAATTATGTTTGTATATAAGAAGCCAACACAAAAGAGCCTGTCTATGAAAATTGGATAACTGAATAGGGAGTTTGTTAACCTCAAAGTTGCATTTTAAGAGAAAATTTATACCACCAACTTTTTCAAAAATAAGGTTTGTAATTATATACCATAACTTATCTTTATGTTTAATATAATGTTTAATCCAGTTCAACTTGAAAATTGTATTAGAAGTAGCAAAATCAAGCACGTTCAATCTTCCTTGATTATAAGAATTACATAAAATATTTCTATTTAAATAGTGAGGCTTGTTTTTCCATATGAAATTGAATAAGGTTGAATCAATTTTTTAAGAAAAGATTTTGGTACATCTAATACTTTCGCAGGATCGACTAAGCGAGATAGCCCCTCAGATTTGGACAAAAGAACCCTGCCTTTGAGTGACAAATCCCTCATGAGCCACATATCAAATTTCTTTTTAATTTTCAACATAAGGGGATGGAAGTTTGATTGCACTCTGTCTGACTGATTTTTACAGGGACAATTCCTCCGTCGGAAGTGTAAGAATGTATATCAGCTGCTTTAACAACTTCCATTACATCCTCAGTCAAATCTTTATTTTCTCTGGTGAATGAAAGAGTCTTGTTTATCTTTTTACCTTGGTCTCTTGGTCTTTTCTCGGTCATCTTTGATTTTTTTTTTTTTTTTCCTCAATGTGCTAATTAGTCTGTTTAACTCAAACACACTCCGAACAAATGTCCAAAATCGTCCTTGTACCAAGACAACAACATAAACATATAATTCCAGTTGTTTGCACTGATTGAATTTAACGTTTAAGGTGAGAAAATCATTTATTAATCCTTAGCTTTGAAAATCGCCAACTGTTTCGGCCGCCATCTTGTTGGCCCCCCCATAAACACATAATAAATGTCATACAGAAAATGCGAACCGACGTCATGCCTCGTTGCATGCTGGGGCGGCGCCGCCATTTTGACAGGATCGCCCCCTATTACTTGCACTGAAATTAATATGGATACTTGCTTACCTTTTGTTTTGTTTCTGCCATTAAGTGGAACATTCACATTTTTAATGGTATCGTTTGCAGGGAATAGAAGCTATTTTATCGCATTGCATGATAATTTTATTTATTTTTTTCACTTAAGTTTTGTAGAATTTCGTTTACAATGTTGATCTGTTTACCGTGTTGCATCAGCCATCATATGGTAGAATATCAAGTAAATCTGTGTTCAACACGCTGAGAGAAGTCGATTCAATTATTTGTTGGAAACGTTTAAATGATGCTTAAACGAGCATATCGAGTAGGCCTACAACTGTTGTCATTGAAAATATTCCCCTTTTCCACGATCACAGACATAGAGGAAGAGAATCAGAGATTATGGCTCACATTCAGCGGACAGACAGACAGACAAACAAACTGTATTTTTATATTTATTTCAACAAATGACAAAGAAAATCAAAACCCTAGGAGCTTGTCAACAGTTTAGTAGTGGCTCCCTGCAAGGGGACATTTTAAAAACGCTGGCTTTGTGTACTAAGACAGTGATATTAAAAGATGTGCAGATAAGCCCAGAATATGAACGCAGCGCGTTTAATTACACATTAAGCAATTTCTTCCTTTTATAAAACCGTTTATTAAGAAAATGCTTAAAATGGCATAGGCATTTTAAGTGATACTGAAAGTTTATATTTTGGTCTCATCCGTTTTTCTGCACATATGTGCTTTATTAGTAAACTGAATTTGGTCTCTTTGATATCACAGTCTCAGTGCATTAAACGTTTTCTTTACATGAGAGGAAACCGCTTAACATGTAAACGTGTTGCGTTCATATTTTAGCCTCATATGCGTATCTCCACACAGTATGCTTTAATAGATATGTACAGAATTTTGTCTTTGTCTTGGTGCATTAAGCCACATGAAGCATTTTTCTTGTTAAGCATTTGAATGTCCCCGTTCAAGTTCTACTGATTCACGAGCGGAGTGAGAGTCAGACTCGCAAAAAGTAATAATGTTAATTATTAAACCAAACAAAATCAAAACGTTCAAGAACACTTAGCAATGTGATTCTTTTATTGAGTGATAAGCAGTGGGTTTAATCAGTGCCATTATTAATAGATCTGCCATCCGGCGTCTTCTCGTCATCTCCTTGACCTGCTTCCCTTGGTGTTTTTACACGTAGAAAAGGCGAAAAAACGTTTTTCATTGTCCAGTTTTCTCTCAGAGCGATGATCTGAGTTACTATCGCCATTATCGATGCAGCATTAATGACATACATTGGTGAGATTTTTCACAATCATAACAGAAAACAAATTACTGCACTAAACTCAATGACGGAAAGGCTGCGCGATCCTGTCAATATGGCGGATAAACAAAGAAGTTACTCAGAACTCAATGCGGCGTGACGTCAGATTCGTATTCTCTATTCACCTGTGCCTTTCCTACCTGTCTAAAGGCCTTTGCACACTGAGTCCGAAATTTTCGCACGTTAAAAAATAAATACGACCTCACCTTGTGTCAATCATACGGTGACCGGGAAGGGACATGTTCGGTTCACTTAGTTTTGTCGTGGCCACAACATATAAACTCGTGGGAACATGATATGTCGTGGCCACGAGATATTAATTCGTGGGAACTTTGATAATAAGTCGTGGCCATGAGATCATTTTGTCGAGGTAACGACATCCTTATGTCGTGGCCACGAGATCATATGGTGAGGGAACAACATATTTTTCTCGTGGCCACGACTTCTTTATGTTGAGGGAACAGCATTATTTCTCATGGCCACGAGTTAAATGTGTAAACAACCTGCGCAACCAAGGCAACCTGGAATTATCAGAAATAGATAGGCCTAATAATATTTATTTTTAATTAAGGATGATAAAATAAGGGCGGCATTAAGAAATTATTAATATATTATTTGAATGCTGTCTAAATAGTCAACATCGCGCTCAATGTAATAAGCTATAAATAGCCTATTATATTGCGCGCGATGTTGCCAATAGACAGCGTTTAAATTATTTATTTGATAATAACATGTATGTTAGCTATATTTTGTAAATTCTTTAAATCGGGCATTTAAAGTATTTACAAAATATAGCTAACCTAGGCCTACAGAAGGGTAAAGAGATACGGGAAATGAAGGGGAAAATAAAGCAAATAGGTCTACATAACAATGAATAAAAAAATGTAACCATTAATGATAATAATAAAAATAATAAATAATATAAAAATATGAAATTAAAATGAACAATAAGTGAATGGATTTAAAAGACTGTTGGATATGATAAAAATATGCACTGCATACTCTAACATTTATTGATAAACTTAATTCGAATGCTGCTAAACTGTATTCATCGCACACAACACAATAGGCAATATTAATATAATAATTTTTTAATTCCGCGTTTTTTCTTAATTAAAAATAAATAGGCCTATCCATTTCTAATAATTACAGGTTGCCATGGTCACGCAAGTTGTTTACACATTTAACTCGTGGCCATGAGAAATTATGTCGTTCCCTCACCATATGATCTCGAGGCCACGACTTTACATCGCGTGGCCACAACATAAGATGTTGTTACCTCAACAAATGATCTTGTGGCCACTACTTATTTTCACGTTCCCACGAATTAATATCTCGAGGCCACGACATATTATCATGTTCCCACGAGTTAACATGTTGTGGCCACGACAAAACTAAATGAACCGAACATGTCCCCTCCCGGTCACCATACAATCACATTTACACACTGCCTCCGAAACTTTCATCCGTCATAAAAAAATTCGGATCAGGTTCGATTTTGTGCGTTTTTCACATCCGTGGCATGCATTTTGAGAGACGTTTTGACAATTCAGAGCCACCGTACAAGCAAACGGCAAAATTCCCAATGCCATCTGACAAGTTGATCCACGTCGTCTATTACACAAAGCAGTAGCACTGTATGACAAACAAAGTGCGGAAAGAGACAGAATATAAAGACAGATTGTGCCAGTATCGCTAACAAAGCATCAAATTGAGCCACTGACATCCTGAAGTAAACTTTGAAATGCTCGGGATAATCATGCAGCTTCTTAATGAGGTGAACTCTCCTTCCTCTCTTCGCAATCTCGGGATTGGATGGACCCAATATTTCCTCTGTCTTTTTAAGATGAGAGAGGACAATTAAATCATGCTCACTGATTGAAGACTTCATCTTGTAATATACAAAATATTTGTGTACAATATTTCTTTTTCAGGATTCCTTGATGAATAGAAAGTTCAAAAGAACAGCATTTATCTGAAACACAAAGCTTTTGTAACTTTATACACTACCGGTCAAAAGTTTGGGGTCAGTAAGAATTTTTATTTTTATTTTTTTTGAAAAGAAATTAATTAATTTTTTCAGCAAGGATGCATTAAATCGATCAAAAGTGACAGTAAAGACATTTATAATGTTACAAAAGATTATATTTCAAATAAATGCTGTTCTTTTGAACTTTCTATTCATCAAAGAATCCTAAAAAAGAAATATTGTACACAAATATTTTGTACAATTGTACACAATAAATGTTTCTTGAGCATCAAATCATCATATTAGAATGATTTCTGAAGGATCATGTGACACTGAAGACTGGAGTAATGATGCTGAAAATTCAGCTTTGCCAACACAAGAATAAATTACATTTTAAAATATTTTCAAATAGAACACAGTTATTTTAAATTGTAATATTTCACAATATCACTGTTTTTACTGTATTTCTAATTAAATAAATACAGCCTTGGTGAGCAGATGAAACTTATTTTTAAAACATTAAAAATCTTACCGTGTCCAAACTTTTGACTGGTAGTGTATATATATATATATATATGTAGTCTTAGTTATATATACATATATATACAGTCTTATTTGTCTGTTGTGCCTCATTGTGGGAGTTGCCCCTTCCTTACCCCCACAGTCTTATTTCTTTTATTAAAAGGTAAGGAAGGCTATCACTGTTGTTCCATGATATCTGTTTAATTTCTCTAATTATATTTGCCATCCGTATTATTAAAGGAGATATACCGATGTTAAGAAGATTACTAATGCGTATGTAAGATTATTTAGATTGTTTTGCATTTCTGATATTATTGCACGTTTTCTATGTTCCATGTGGCTGAGTATATTTTTTTGTATTTTACATTGTGATTAAGGTTTATTTGTGTATTTTATTTTGTTCTTCCTATTTGGGATATCTAGCATTTATTTTTGTCTGTCACATGTTGTAGTTTATGTGAGCAATGAGCTTACTATTGAGTAAGCTGCGGTTTTAACTTTGTTGTTTCCCATTATGGATTCTTGTGTATTGTATTTTTGAAGTTAATTTGAAATGAACACAGTCTTATTTCCTGTCGTCGTCCTGTTTTCCTTTGAGAGTGGCTGAATTGGAAAAGAAGCCTAATAAAAGAAAGCTGCTCAGCATTGACTCTACCAATGACTTTGGTGTCCTTCCTATTTACCTGGAAGGACACCTTTCAAGTTTTATTTCTGTTGTAACTGTTGACCTTATATTTTCTTTCTTGTTACTAAATTGTTACTAAATATGTACTTTTGAATTAATCTATTCTGTGTGTGGCTTTCCTGTTAATTGTTGCACAGCTTTGAGCCATGCGGGTTGTAACAATTTGGGGGCTTGTCTGGGATCAGCTGGAAGAAATGGCCAGCGGTAGTATTCCCCTTTGAGAGAATCTTTTTGAGAGTAAGTTTTTGGGGAGCTACATGGATTTGTATTAAGTTGGATAATTTTTTATTATTTTTTTCTCTGGTGTTGGAGAGGGGATATCAAGTGGGCCAAACAAGTAATTTGCTTGAACTGGTGGTGTTTGATTTGGGGTAAGTAGGCCTAAGGCATTGTGTTGCATTTGCTTGACTAAGAAAAAGAAAATAATGCGGTTTAGAGTGCTTTGTAGAGCTGAGTCAACACCCGTGTTATGTTAGAGTGATTGTTTTTTTAGTTTGTTTAGTTTGGTGTGTGGGATGCAGGTAGACTGCTTTGAAGTTGAGCTCCATGTGGACGCACTGAAGAGGTTAGGGAAGTTGTTTTTCTTTTTGTTTATTTGACGGGGTAGCTCTTAAATGTTCTGAACTAATTCTTGGTCCGCCAATCAAACACCAGTAAGGGAAATTGGGAAGTAGTTGGCTCAACTTATTTTGATAATTCCTCATTTTTTGTTTTGTAAGATGGATAATTTGGAAGATTTCTTAGCTGCTCCTACTGAAGAGAAACTCGAGTGTCTTAAAGATCAGTTGCATAAAGTGAGTGAGCACGTAAAGGGGTTAAAGAGAAATTAGTTGAAAGGTTGGTGCTAACCTTGGATACACAAACAGATGTGGAGTTGTCTCCAAGAGGAATGTCAACACCGCATATGACTGAGGTAAGCGAGTTAGCAAATAGTCGTTTAACGTTTGAGCAGCAAAAGGAATTATTACAAATGAAAATTAGAGAACGCGAATTAGATCGTCAACTAGAGTGGGAAAATTAAAAACTTAAAGAACGTGATCGAGAATGAGAGTTTGAGAAATTTAAGGCTCAACAAGGAGTAGAGGAAGAAGGATTGTCTCAAGAGCGAGAGCGCTTCAGATTGATTGCGGAAGGGAGATCTGGTGATGGTTCCGAAAGTTTGACTAATGATCATCAAGGTTTGAACTTTCAGCCCTGTAATTTTGTAAATATGGTTCAATTTCTACCTAACTTCAATGAAAAAGATCCAGACGTGATCTTCTCTCTATTCGAGAACTTTGCCAAGGACAGAGCGTGGAATGATGCAGAGCACATTTCTGTTGCAGAGTGTTTTGATGGGCAAGGCTCAAAATTGCCTTATCAAAACCTGAACGGAGAGATTATGCGATTAAAAGAAGCGGTGCTTAAAGCATATGAGCTTGTACCCAAAGCGTATAGATGGTGATTTAGGTCCTGGAGAAAAGGGGAAAAACAAACCCATGTAGAAGTTGCGAGGGAATTAACCAGTTATTTTGTTCGTTGGTGTGTGTCTACTGGAGTGAACACTTTTGACAGGTTGTGCAACTTAATGGTGTTGGAACAGTTTAAAAACATAGTTCCGAATCTCATACATTAATGAGCATAAAGTGACCTCTGCAGCTGAAGCAGCTATCCTTGCGGACGAGTTTATTTTAACTCATAGAGACAACAATGGAAATCGCCGGCAATTTCGAGGCTTTGATGTGTAATCGTCTCTCTTTTCTGCGTTCTCCGAATCAGCGTATACATTAGGCATTGTTCTCACAACCGTATAGTCTGGAAATTAGACACATCCGAGGAGTTGACAATGTTTTAGCGGATGCGTTGGCACGTTCTATTGGAGATGATGCATAAAGTCACCTATTTGGTTTTCTTCCTTTCTCTCATTTTGGTAACCTTAATTGTGATTTTTTTTTTTTTTTCTTCAAGGCGCCTGAAATTATTGAGAAGGGGGATTGGGAATGATTGGAGGGTGAAAATCTATTTTTTTTTTGTGGTTGACTTTGCATATTATTGTAAATGTTTATTATCTTTGGTTAGATTTGTTAATTGAGTTTGGATAATTTATTTGAATGTCTTTGTGCTTTGTTTCACTCTCTAAAGGTGAAAATCATATTAGTTCACAAAATGAACTTTGCCCTACAACCACAATGTCTGGTAAATTTCAATTGCAGTTAGATGTTAATCAACTCACACTAAGAGATAAAGACAGCAAACAAAATCTTTAAAAAATATTTGTCCGTTTTGGGACATTGGGACAGTTTGAGTTCATGTGTTCATGTATTGAATGATAGATGTTTTAATGAATAACGCATACTATAAATTACAATCTTGATATATTTTTCAACATTATAAAAAACATTTCATGTGTAAAAACAAACCTTAAATATTTAAAACAAATATATTACTGCAATATCTCTTCATACCTCCACATTTTGGATATGGGTTATCCCATTTTCCAGTTGACAGGCATTCAATTGTTCGTTGGCGTACATCTTCAGGTTCACATCTGTGCATTGGAAAACTAAGATATGTCCAGGTTTATAAGGTGAAACGATACCTGGATGTCCCATTAAAATGTCAACACTGAGGAGTTGTTCACCCTCACATGTAACTTCTGTAGAAGAAGAAATAAAATTCAGTCAGTATAAAAAGACAGATGTTAAAGTTTTACTGGAATAAAGAGCAGTTTAATAGCATCTGATATTAACCAATAGCATGAAAAGACATCAAAACCATACTGGAGTGTATATTTGAAGTACCCTACTTAGGGTGTATGGCATGCTAGTATACTACTGATAAAATCAGTGATTCTCTTGTTTTGTAATTTTACTTCAGTTTTATAATTTTCTTCAATTTTAGACCCACATTTGGATTTTATGGAAAATTAACAAAAAAATTTTTTGTACAGGATATGAAATATACTTTAGCTATTTTTTGTATTGTTGTGTTACCTTGAGCATTTGTTGAGATATCCACGATCGTTAATAGAAGAAAGAGAAATAGCTTATAATATTTCATTTTAAGCTGTAAAACATGACAGATTGCTTAGTACAGTTTACAAAGCAAATGAACAGTATCGACTGAACATGGAGTATTTAAAGAATTATTCACTTTCCTTATTTGAAACAAATCAATGCAAAGATTTCTTTAGTATTAAACATAAAATAGTATGGTTGAAAAATTCTGATATTAGCCTACCTGTTTTCCAAAAGATATATTCCTCATAATCTTTTAAGTCTGTGTAATGTAGACGAAAACAAGCAGCCCTTCCCTCCGCCCCATCAAACAGGACTCACCCTCCAATGATTCGTTGAAAACTTGACAGCATTCTTCTTTTATTTAAGGCAGAGAACTGTAATTTTGCATTATTTTAGACAACAATACGACTAAACTGATGTACTGCACAAATTCACGTTCCAGTTAAATTCGCTGACTTGAAATATTGAGAACCACATTTGAATTTTATGCATGAAAATATTAAACTGTGTCTAGGTTTAACTGGACTCTCAATATCAGGGAATCGCTCCATTTTTAAGTCTTCCACTGTTGTGTTTAGAAGACACGTTCACTCCTGTTTGACTTGAAATATTGAGTTTGAATGCAAAAAGGCTCACAACAATTTTCTGAGTTTACACAGCACAGAACTATAACATTGTCTATGTTTTTGCTAATATTAGCTGAAGTTTTATTCCATTTGTGACCAAACTTTTCTCTTTAGTTTGAAGAGTTTGAAAAGAGTTGATGTATTTTCCATAGACTTGTCAGTTCTGAAAACACAGATTGTAATAGATTATACATCCCTTACTTTCCTATAAGTCTCAAATCTTGGTGTTGTTTACTTCTGCACAATATCTTATTACATCTTATGAGTGGTCTTTTACTCATTAAACCTGTATGAGTTTCTTACTTCTGCTGAACACAAAAGAAGATATTTTAAATGTTGGTGACCAGACAGTTGATGGCACCCTTTGACTTCTATAGTATTTTTTTCTTACTATGGCTGTTTGATTACCAACATTCTTTAAAATATCTTCTTTTGTGTTCAACAGAAGAAAGAAACTTTTATTTTTTGAAATGTCTCATAACCACTTCATGATATCTTATGGCTGTGTAAAAGAAGACTTAACTTTTGTTACTTTACTTAAAGCAGACAAAGACTTATAAATATTATGACAGCATTATAACTTTTAATATATCCATTATAACTTAAGTGGATAAAATTATATCAATTGTTTGTTATAAATCATCATAATCTTAATAGTTATAATTAATAGTATAACCACAAACAGTTATATATTACTGTGGTTACGATTATTCATGAGATGATGAACCACATTATAATGTTTATAATGCATTATGAATGTATTATAATGCATTAAGAATACCTTTATAATACATTATAAATACAGGCTTCATAGAAAGTATTACAAAAGTTTTATTTTTGTATAGCCGTATGCATCAGTAATGTTTTATTCTCCTTGTCACACACAGCGAGGCAAATTCATCACTCCATCATTACAGTTCGTCTTAGGTTACTGTCTATTGAATATTTGCCTCTCTTACAACTAAATTCCATTTCATCCTCATGTGGTGAGAATATCTTTTCCGTCCATGCCATCGCAGCTCTATACCTCTTTCATCCATTTCCTCCACAGACACTGAACAGGGCTCTGAAACAAACCCAACATCTCACTCTCAGTGTTACAGGATACATTCATTGATTCATCAGAACCAGAACTACAACTTCAACATCAAGATTACATTAAAATATCAAAAGTAAAATACAGTGAGAAAAGCCTTACATGTCTTTAATGTATATGGTGTTGTAGAGTGTTCATACTTACTTAAGCACTTAATATTCCCTCTCCATTCTCCGTGTTCACAGGTCAAGTATCTGGAGTAGGGCTGACGCTGAACCAGTGTGTATTTATTAAAGCAGCTGTATTCAACTTTTTCCCCTGAATTGTATTCATTTTTTGTCATTTCCGTTGTATCTGCAAAGTTCACACGTGGTGGTGGCCCACATTTCCCTGTGAGCAAAGACATGTTTTAGACAGTTTTTAGATCAAGTAAATGGGGCATTAATACATCTCAATATCAGCCAGATGCCTTTTTTACAGCCTTAAACAACAGAACATGTTTTTAATGTAATGCACATCATTAATATGAGTATATAAGGTCATTTTAATAAAATACTTGAAGAAAATGACTTTCTGCTTTGATCTGAGAGATCTGGGTTGGATTTTTCTATATAATATAAAATAATATAATATAATATAATAACTAGATTTAAATTAGACTTTCTGAGGACAATTTGAGTTGCGTTTATCCATGCAAAACTCGCCGCCATGGCAAGTAGTAGCTATGCTGTCGCTAAGTTGTTTTGGGTGGTCGCTCGATGACTGCTTCTGGCCCAAGTCAAGAGAGACTTGTGTGCTGGCAAAATGGATTTCAATAAAACTTAGCTGCCTTTGTGTTAGAAAGGCAATTTTTTTGTTGAAATCGCTGCTACCCAACTAGAGAAAAATAGGAAAGAGGCAGTAGGAAAACTTAGACACCCATAATGCACTGGGCATGTTGCCGTCCAAAGCCACTCCAACAAGTCTGCTCCTATTGGATAGGCTTGATCAGAGTCAAATAACACCTTGATTATGACTGAAACTTTCTGAGAAGTATTTCCTACTAAAGCGTGTCAATTTGTATTGTTCTCGGGTGCAAATATTCAAAGAGTAAAAGTTTAGCGGGAGTTTTTTCAGTTTCAGGATCCAGAGCGTTGTAGGCAGTGGCTAAAGGCTGCAAAGAATCACAAATATGGAGAGAAAATCTAAAATCTAATCTAAAAAAAAAAAAAAAAAAAACAGGATGACAATGAACACATTGTTTAAGGACAAACAGAAACTGTCACTCCATCAGTCCATAAGTTGCAAACAAAAACTGCTAATAAAACTCAGTAATTAAGAATTTGACCTTACCTCCTACACATTTAGGAATGGGACGTCCCATTCTCCATTTGACTGACAGCTGATTTTGCATGTCCTTGTAATTTCACTCCTTCCCAACACATGAAAGAGTTATTGTGCGTCCAGGTCGTATTGAAACCTCAGGCCCGGGTGTCCGTCCGCAGTGACGTCTGATCTCATGTTCGCTGTCAGGTTTGCAACACACATTACCTCTAAAAACAGAAAGATCGGATCAATCAAGCATCCTCCATGTGAACAACAGATCTATCTTTGATATCTTTGCCCAATCCAAGGCTTTTTGCCATCTGTGGCCTTACCTTCACATTTAGGAAAAGGGCTGCTCCATTCTCCATTTAACAGACAGGTGATTTCTCTCTGTCCTTTTAATTTCAGCCCTTCTCTATTGCATGAAAATATTAACTTGTGTTTAGGTTTGACGGGACCCTCAATATCAGGGAATCGCTTCATTGTTAAGTCTTCCACTGCTGTGTTTAGAGGACACGTTGCCTCTAGAGAAAGCAGACATTTGATCATATATTTATCCACACAGAATCATTTATACTTTCTGTGACCCAGTGTTTTGGAGTCACTACAGGGGCCGTATTCACAAAACATTTGATCTTGCCACTAAGAGTTCTCCTAAACAGCAGTAAAAGTTCTTTGCTAAGAGTTTTCTCTTAAAACTTATTCACAAAGCTGCTGAGACAAACTTAAGGAATAGAGAGAAGTCTTAAGCTAAGAGAACAGGTGGGGTTGACCTCGTCAATATGGATGATGTCAACACACTTATTAACTATGCACACAGTGATTGGCTGATAGAGGAGTCTCTGTTAGTGATTTAATCATAGAAATATTGTAGAACGAGGTACCATGTTGCCATATTCAAAAAGATTTTAAAATGTAGGCTAAGTGTCACTAATTAAACAAGTATATGTTCAGCTTATTGTCAGTCTCTTACATGTCTGCATCTTGAGATTGCAGAATTCAAACGACAAATGATGTTTTATAAAAAGTTTGTGAGGAGCATGTTCAGATGGTGTATATATATATATATATATATATACACACACATTTTGCCCGTATACATAAACGAACCTTTATGTCATCGCAGATTAAAATCTATAAATCAAAATATTTATTGCATTTATGAAGAAAAGGCTCAGCAGCCAAGGCTCTGTCACCTATTGCCTCAATGGTGTACAGTGTCTTTGAGCAGATTGCTGAGGTGGATTGCCGGCAACAGCCATTTTAGGATTGTTTGTGATTTGTTCTTAGTGACTTAGGAGTCCTCTTGACTACTCTTAACTTTTCACAGATTTAGGAACTGGTTTTAATGCTACAATGGTTTGTGAAATACTCTTAGAGCAAAAATTTAGGAGTCTTAAATTTGGGACTGATACCCCCATTATTTTTAAGAGTGTCTTTTAAATCAGCAAGTTAGGAGCTACTTTTAGCCTTAAGATGTTTTGTGAATACGGCCCCTGATTTCCAACGAGTAGGGTTTAACATAACAATTACATTTTTGTTATATGGTATTGAGTTAGAGATGGAGCAAACATCCATCCCCAACAACCTTATGAAAAATCCTGGATGTCCAAAAAGTATTTTGACAAACATCAGTATGACGTCACATGAAGTCGGACAGCATCTCTACCATTGGGAAGTCTTATTTATTTATGTAATTCGGTAAACCAATTTATTTGATTCATATGCTGCATTTTTACCTAGAATATTCAAAAGAATTGTACAAAAATATATAATAATAAAAGAATTGCAGCAAAATACATTATCTTATAAAGAAATGTATAATATAAAACAGTATTAATATATTAACATTTATGTAAAATAATATTTTTGTAGTAGTATATTCAAAATAGTATTATAAAATAAAATGTATAATATTAAAATGATATAAACATTTTATTAATTATACAAAATATTTCTTCAGCAATATGCAAGATAGCATATACAAATACTATGTCTTTTGTTATATAAAATTTGAATATACTCTCTGTGGCCTTACCTACACATTTAGGAAATGGGGCGCTCCACTGCCCATTCGACTGGCAGGTGATTTCTTTTGGTCCTTGTAAAATCCATCCATAATCACTACATGAAAATGTCAACCTGTGTCCATATCTGACTAAACCATCATTTTCAGGGAGCCCCTCCACTTCGACGTTTTCCTCTATGTTGTCTGGGACACACGATATCTCTATAAAAAAAAAAAAAAAAAAAAAAAGTCTCTAGTTTCAATACCTCAGATTGCAAAATCTGTAAGTACCAAAGTTGCCCAACCACTTAAACAGTTAAAAATAATTTAGGAATAATTAAATTAAAAATAATTTTAAAAATAATTAAATTATGCATCATCTCCAACAGCACGTTCTGTTTGGTTTTCTTCCTTTCTCTCATTTTGGTAACCTTAATTGTGATTTGTTTTTTGTTTTTTTCAAGGCGCCTGAAATTATTGAGAAGGGGGATTGGAATGATTGGAGGGTGAAAATCTATTTTTTTGTGGTTGACTTTGCATATTATTGTAAATGTTTATTATCTTTGGTTAGATTTGTTAATTGAGTTTGGATAATTTATTTGAATGTCTTTGTGCTTTGTTTCACTCTCTAAAGGTGAAAATCATATTAGTTCACAAAATGAACTTTGCCCTACAACCACAATGTCTGGTAAATTTCCAATTGCAGTTAGATGTTAATCAACTCACACTAAGAGATAAAGACAGCAAACAAAATCTTTAAAAAATATTTGTCCGTTTTGGGACATTGGGACAGTTTGAGTTCATGTGTTCATGTATTGAATGATAGATGTTTTAATGAATAACGCATACTATAAATTACAATCTTGATATATTTTTCAACATTATAAAAAACATTTCATATGTAAAAACAAACCTTAAATATTTAAAACAAATATATTACTGCAATATCTCTTCATACCTCCACATTTTGGATATGGGTTATCCCATTTTCCAGTTGACAGGCATTCGATTGTTCGTTGGCCGTACATCTTCAGGTTCACATCTGTGCATCGGAAAACTAAGATATGTCCAGGTTTATAAGGTGAAAGCGATACCTGGATGTCCCATTAAAATGTCAACACTGAGGAGTTGTTCACCCTCACATGTAACTTCTGTAGAAGAAGAAATAAAATTCAGTCAGTATAAAAGACAGATGTTAAAGTTTTACTGGAATAAAGAGCAGTTTAATAGCATCTGATATTAACCAATAGCATGAAAAGACATCAAAACCATACTGGAGTGTATATTTGAAGTACCCTACTTAGGGTGTATGGCATGCTAGTATACTACTGATAAAATCAGTGATTCTCTTGTTTTGTAATTTTACTTCAGTTTTATAATTTTCTTCAATTTTAGACCCACATTTGGATTTTATGGAAAATTAACAAAAAAATTTTTTTGTACAGGATATGAAATATACTTTAGCTATTTTTTGTATTGTTGTGTTACCTTGAGCATTTGTTGAGATATCCACGATCGTTAATAGAAGAAAGAGAAAGTGCTTATAATATTTCATTTTAAGCTGTAAAACATGACAGATTGCTTAGTACAGTTTACAAAGCAAATGAACAGTATCGACTGAACATGGAGTATTTAAAGAATTATTCACTTTCCTTATTTGAAACAAATCAATGCAAAGATTTCTTTAGTATTAAACATAAAATAGTATGATTGAAAAATTCTGATATTAGCCTACCTGTTTTCCAAAAGATATATTCCTGAACCCTCTTCAGACCGTTTGCGATATGAATCTTTTAAGTCTGTGTAATGTAGACGAAAACAAGCAGCCCTTCCCTCCGCCCCATCAAACAGGACTCACCCTCCAATGATTCGTTGAAAACTTGACAGCGTTCTTCTTTTATTTAAGGCAGAGAACTGTAATTTTGTATTATTTTAGACAACAATACGACTAAACTGATGTACTGCACAAATTCACGTTCCAGTTAAATTCGCTGACTTGAAATATTGAGAACCACATTTGAATTTTATGCATGAAAATATTAAACTGTGTCTAGGTTTAACTGGACTCTCAATATCAGGGAATCGCTCCATTTTTAAGTCTTCCACTGTTGTGTTTAGAAGACACGTTCACTCCTGTTTGACTTGAAATATTGAGTTTTAAATGCAAAAAGGCTCACAACAATTTTCTGAGTTTACACAGCACAGAACTATAACATTGTCTATGTTTTTGCTAATATTAGCTGAAGTTTTATTCCATTTGTGACCAAAATTTTCTCTTTAGTTTGAAGAGTTTGAAAAGAGTTGATGTATTTTCCATAGACTTGTCAGTTCTGAAAACACAGATTGTAATAGATTATACATCCCTTACTTTCCTATAAGTCTCAAATCTTGGTGTTGTTTACTTCTGCACAATATCTTATTACATCTTATGAGTGGTCTTTTACTCATTAAACCTGTATGAGTTTCTTACTTCTGCTGAACACAAAAGAAGATATTTTAAATGTTGGTGACCAGACAGTTGATGGCACCCTTTGACTTCTATAGTATTTTTTTCTTACTATGGCTGTTTGATTACCAACATTCTTTAAAATATCTTCTTTTGTGTTCAACAGAAGAAAGAAACTTTTATTTTTTGAAATGTCTCATAACCACTTCATGATATCTTATGGCTGTGTAAAAGAAGACTTAACTTTTGTTACTTTACTTAAAGCAGACAAAGACTTATAAATATTATGACAGCATTATAACTTTTAATATATCCATTATAAATACATTAAAACATTATAAATACAGGCTTCATAGAAAGTATTACAAAAGTTTTATTTTGTATAGCCGTATGCATCAGTAATGTTTTATTCTCCTTGTCACACACAGCGAGGCAAAGTCATCACTTTATCATTACATGTTTGTATTAGGTCACTGCCTATTGAATATTTGCCTCTCTTACAACTAAATTCGATTTCATCCTCATGTGGTGAGAATATCTTTTCCCGTCCATGCCATCGCAGCTCTATACCTCTTTCATCCATTACCTCCACAGACACTGAACAGGGCTCTGAAACAAACCCAACATCTCACTCTCAGTGTTACAGGATACATTCATTGATTCATCAGAACCAGAACTACAACTTCAACATCAAGATTACATTAAAATATCAAAAAGTAAAATACAGTGAGAAAAGCCTTACATGTCTTTAATGTATATGGTGTTGTAGAGTGTTCATACTTACTTAAGCACTTAATATTCCCTCTCCATTCTCCGTGTTCACAGGTCAAGTATTTGGAGTAGGGCTGACGCTGAACCAGTGTGTATTTATTAAAGCAGCTGTATTCAACGTTTTCCCCTGAATCATATTCATTTTTTGTCATTTCCGTTGTATCTGCAAAGATCACACGTGGTGGTGGCCCACATTTCCCTGTGAGCAAAGACATGTTTTAGACAGTTTTTAGATCACCAAGTAAATGTGGCATTAATATATCTCAATATCAGCCAGATGCCTTTTTTACAGCCTTAAACAACAGAACATGTTTTTAATGTAATGCACATCATTAATATGAGTATATAAGGTCATTTTAATAAAATGCTTGAAGAAAATGACTTTCTGCTTTGATCTGAGAGATCTGGGTTGGATTTTTCTATATAATATAAAATAATATAATATAATATAATAACTAGATTTAAATTAGACTTTCTGAGGACAATTTGAGTTGCGTTTATCCATGCAAAACTCGCCGCCATGGCAAGTAGTAGCTATGCTGTCGCTAAGTTGTTTTGGGTGGTCGCTCGATGACTGCTTCTGGCCCAAGTCAAGAGAGACTTGTGCGCTGGCAAAATGGATTTCAATAAAACTTAGCTGCCTTTGTGTTAGAAAGGCAATTTTTTTGTTGAAATCGCTGCTACCCAACTAGAGAAAAATAGGAAAGAGGCAGTAGGAAAACTTAGACACCCATAATGCACTGGGCATGTTGCCATCAAAAGCCACTCCAACAAGTCTGCTCCTATTGGATAGGCTTGATCAGAGTCAAATAACACCTTGATTATGACTGAAACTTTCTGAGAAGTATTTCCTACTAAAGCGTGTCAATTTGTATTGTTCTCGGGTGCAAATATTCAAAGAGTAAAAGTTTAGCGGGAGTTTTTTCAGTTTCAGGATCCAGAGCATTGTAGGCAGTGGCTAAAGGCTGCAAAGAATCACAAATATGGAGAGAAAATATAAAATCTAATCTAAAATCTAAAAACAAAAAAAAAAAAAAAAAAACAGGATGACAATGAACACAGTGTTTAAGGACAAACAGAAACTGCCACTCCATCAGTCCATAAGTTGCAAACACTGCTAATAAAACTCAGTAATTAAGAATTTGACCTTACCTCTGAAGGGAGATAATCAAAATTCCATTGCCTCTTCACTACATTTATATATCCTTTTTTGAATGATTGACATGAGTGATTATAATAAGAGTGATAATCAATAATCAATATGTAACCTCTTTATTATTAAATGATTTTAAATGATGTGAGTGATTTATGTCATATGCAACCATAGAATGATTATGTGGTTGCTGAAATGTTCTTTCCAGAAGATCTGCTGATATCTGTGTCTTTGTCTGTCCATTTGGAGACACTCTCACCATATGTCCAGCCATAGATCCATGTTTCTCTAACACCCTGGACAGCTAGGTCACAAAGGTCATCCTAGCTGCTGGACTACGTGACTCTTTCTCATTTCAGGGTGTTATCCTGTCTCTGTGTACCTTTCTAAAGAACAAAGATGAATATTATACGTAATTCTTCACAGAACTAGTACATGTTATCTTGTGTTTTGAGAAAATTTCCTGTTTACAGTTGGAGCCTGGGCTGAATTCAACCTTGAAGAAGCTGTGAAGCTGTGTATCTGTGTATGTGTGCTAATATTCTGTGCAGGTCCTGACAATTGTCAGTTCTACTGGAGACTGAGAGACGCCACCTCATAACCCCAAAGGGACATCCAGACCCTAAATCCAGGGTGCCCTCGTCAGCATCCTGACGCATGAAGATACGCTTCTTACTATCTGTCCATGTGTGGAAAACTTCTAATCTTGTCTATCTTCTCTTAGCCAATCAGAATCATTGTTACCTTAGTAATGACGTAGTTAGTAGACTCTGTTAGAGTATAATTGGTGTGAAAATGTGAATGTACGCAGAGCGGCCTACGAACTCCTTGTGAGACCTGAAGCTGACTTCTGCTGATTGAAACTGCAAACTATTCTACAGTAAAATTTCTTGGTAACACTTTACATTAGGTTCCCTTTGTAAAGGGTTTATAAAGGTGTTTGTTAATGAGTAATAAGTCATTTACAAATGCATTATAAATCATTAACAATGCAGTTATAACTGCATGAATAAAAAGGGCGACTTTAATGCAATCCCTGCCATATAGTGAGCCGTTTTTAACTCACATGTTATAAATGCTTAATAAATGTATTTATTAACACTTATTTAACTCAAAACCAGATTCCTGGTTTATTTCATGATGCAGCAAAAATTGACTATCATAATTAGACTGAAGGGTGTTGTATTTGTGCTTTTCTTATTAATATCTCATGACTGCCACTTTTCTTACTATGTTGCTTACCAGAAGTTTCTGTTTTACCCATGATACTCTCCAAAAAGGTCATGATGCCTATCCACAGCAGTGTATAAAAACTGATTTCTTGTTTTTTTTTAAGATGAAATTCCAACTTTATTTTGAAAATAAAACAAAAGATAATAACCATAACTTGATGAGATATTAATAATGAAAAATTTAATTCCACTATTAGTTACCTGTGAACCTTAATGTAGGGTGCAAACCTGTGAACCATTTATTAATGAGTTATGAACATTAATAACCCGTGAAAGTGAACCTTAATGTAAAGTGGAAACCTGTGAACCATTTATTAATGACTTATGAACATTAATAAACTGTGAAAGTGAACCTTAATGTAAAGTGGAAACCTGTGAACCATTTATTAATGACTTATGAACATTAATAACCTGTGAAAGTGAACCTTAATGTAAAGTGGAAACCTGTGAACCATTTATTAATGACTTATGAACATTAATAACCTGTGAAAGTGAACCTTAATGTAAAGTGGAAACCTGTGAACCATTTATTAATGACTTATGAACATTAATAACCCGTGAAAGTGAACCTTAATGTAAAGTGGAAACCTGTGAACCATTTATTAATGACTTATAAACATTAATAACCTGTGAAAGTGAACCTTAATGTAAAGTGAACACATGTGAACCATTTATTAATGAGTTATAAACAATAACCTGTGAAAGTGAACCTTAATGTAAAGTGAACACACGTGAATCATGTATTTATTAAAGCACACACAGAAGATCTTTTTTTTTTTTTTCCCTGGTGACATATTTTGTTGTTGAAATATTAATAAGCAATTCATAATTATTCTTGATATCATGATAAAGGATACTGTAACTTTAGTATTTGGCCATTCATACAGTACCTGCGCGCGACAGAAGCGGGAGCGCCGGAGCGGTTATTTGTTTAATATAACTAGAAACTAACACAGCGATTACACATATAATATACAAACTAACACAGCGATTATAATATAAACACTTGAAAAACATAGTCTGCAATGTCACCTCAGTTAGCTTACCCATCAAATCAGTAACATAAAACACAAAATTTCACTTCAGAGCATGTTGGAACAGTACTGGTAAATGCGCCACTTCTTCTCATGAAAGTAGCAAGGCTTTATTGGATGCTCACTAGCGCCAACTCCTGTCACACGCCAGAACACGCATGCTGACTGATGTAACCCTGAAAGAGTGATGTGACCTGAAAGAGTATATAAAGTATAGCCTAATATATTATTGTCACGTCTAGTTTTCTATTACTATAGCTTACTATAGTTTGTTCTCCTACATTTTTTTAGTTCAGTTATCTTCATAATAAAAAAATGCTGCATCTAATTCCTGCTTCCTCACTGCTCTTCACAACCAAATGTGACAATAATGTATAATAAGCAATGTATTCTTCTTCTTCTTCTTATAATAATAATAATAATAAATATAGCTGCAAGCAGCAATTACGGGGCCAAGCACAAAAGCGGCACAAGATGCCAGCCAACATGGCTGGGAGCATCAGACCAACTGCAACAGTGAGCAATTAAAGACCTATTAAGATCATTTTAGACAAAAGAGCTGAAAAATGATCAAAAATGAGGATTTACTAGTTCATCACTTTCGACCAATAGGTGGCGCTGTGACCAAATTAATGTGGTGTGGTCAGAGTGAGGTGACAATGACACTTGCAAAGTTTGGTGTCAACATTTCAAAGCATTGCAGAGATACAGTCTCAACAGTGATTTTGGCATCATGCCTCTAATTCGTTGCTGCAGTATGGGAAAAAGGTTATGTCTATCAACATGAAATCCATAACATTTTACCAGCATGGTCTGAAGATGATACGATTCGATTTTGGTGAAAATTGGACCAACGGTCTAGGAGTAGTTCGAAAAAGTATGTTTTTAAAGTAAATCAAAATGACTGACAGGAAGTTTGGCTGACTGTGGCAAAATTGGCATCAGTGTTCTCAGCATGACCCACGGAATCTCATAAGACCAGTTTCATTACAATAGGCCACATTTTTATAAAGCTATTAGCATTTTTTAAATATTTCGTTATAAAATTTGACCACAAGGAGGCGCTGTCTCAAAACCTATTGTGTACCTTCAGAGCATGATGCCGATGCCAAATCCTGAGTTTCGTAATGGTACATCAATGCATTCCTATAATATAGCATTTTTTATCATAATACTGTATTGTAGTTTCATGTTTTCATTTCATGAAACTACATGAATTTCATGTTTTGTTCAATTATAGCGCCACCAAGAGGCACAATCCCACCTAACTTTTTGTGTGTCCTCAGGGTGACCCCATACATGTGTGTATCAAATTTGGTGCAAATATCTCATTTCGTTTTGGAGTTATAGACATTTACATGTAAGAGATCATAAAAAATGACCCCTGGACGACTTTGTTTTGATTTTTTTGCCACTTCCTATCAAAATTTTGACATTTGGGCTTTAAAATCTAGTTAACCAGCTTAGGTTCCGTGTTTCCTACGCTGGTTTCGTCTCGATCGGACTAACGGTTTCAAAGATATTCGCAATTGTTTTTTAAGCGCTAAAACACGATGACGCACAAACCATAAGTTGAAATCCATCATGTTTGGTATCGTTGGACTCGGCAAGGATTCAGGAGTCTAAGAATGTGACTCCCATGAAAATAAGCCAACCAGATCAAAAGTTATAAGCATATGAAAAAAAAAATTCTCCACTAGGTGGCGCTGGTCCGAAACTTCTCAGGCTCCTTCAGGGCATTGTCCTGATGACCCGTACCGAGTTTCGTAACGATACGCTAATGCGTTCGTAAAATACAGCATTTTAGCACAAAATTCAAAATGGACGACTGCCAAAATGGCAGATATGGAAAAACTGGATATCATTTGACTCAGCATGATGCCCCGAATCCAACGAGACCAAATTTATGATTTTTGGACAAACCCATCAGAAGTTATAAGCAAAAATACCCATTTTTTGTATCTCCAGACCAGTAGGTGGCGCTGCGCCGAAACGCTGCATGTTGCCTCAGGTCATGCTTGTGATGACATGTACCAAGTTTGGTCTGAATACGATAAAGCGTTGCGGAGATACAGCCTTATTTATATTTTCGCAAGCGCTTCGTAAAATTCATTTGTGTGTTTTTCGAAAACGATTTGAGAAATCGACTTGAATTCCATAACTTTTTGTCGGCATGGTCTGAAGATGATCTGGTTCAATTTTTGTGAAAATCGGAGTAACGGCCTAGGAGGAGTTCGAAAAAGTAGGTTTTTCAGAAAATTCAAAATGGCGGAAAAATTTTCATGACGGAAAATGAATCGATTCGTCTTGACCCAAGGAATCAGAGGAAAAAAGAATTTTGTTTCTAACCCTTACGGTTTAAAAGTTATTAACATAAACATAAGTGCAACTTTGGACAGCTGGTGGCGCTAGAGGGATTGAGTTAGAGACTCCAAATTTGCTATGGACAAAGGTCAGACTGTCCTCTAACTGTGTGCCAAATTTCACAACTTTCCCGCAAGCGGTTCTATGGGCTGCCATAGACTTCCAGAGCGGAAGAAGAAGAATAATAAAAAAAAAAAGAACGCCAACGGATACAATAGGTGCCTACGCACCTTTAGTGCTTGGCCCCTAATAATAATAATAAGTAGTTGTAGTAGTAGGCTATATACTTTATTATACTCTTTAAAGCTCTCATCACTATGCGTGTTAATTCTGGCGTGTGACAGGAGTTGGCGCTAGTGAGCATCCAATAAAGCCTTGCCACTTTTCACGAGAAGAAGTCACACAGTTCTGTTCCAACATGCTTTGAAGTGAAAATTTGTGTTTACTGGTTTGATGGGTAAGCTAACTGAGGTGAAATCGCAGACTATGTTTTTCTAGTGTTTATATTATATGTGTAATCTCTGTGTTATAACCGCTCCGGCGCTCCCGCGCAGGTACTGCAAGTGCGGATGGCCAAAGCCAAATATCCTATAAGTTATGGTGGCCTTTATCATGATATCAAAAATAATTATTGAATGCATATTAATATGCTAATGTTCTGTAACGGTGCATTTGGTCATTGATTTAATGATTTACACAACTGTTAAATAAAATAATACATATTTAGGTGCCTTTATTCAGCTTGTATCAAATATGTTTGGCTTATAGGTGTGATGCTTATTATCTGTTTTGGAATACTTGATTGCTTCTCTGAATGTTTTAATTTGAGTTTACTTGCATAAGCCACTTTTCATGAGAAGTCATGCTCTGTAATTTTGTGCTGTAAAAGAAAAGTTTAAACTTTCTTTGTTTCAAGTTTAAAGTTGTGTTTACTAATACATGCATCAAAAATAAAATATTTCATCAGAAAAAAATACAATCTTCTGTGTGTACATTAATAATTAATAAATACATGATTCACATGTGTTCACTTTACATTAAGATTCACTTTCACAGGTTATTAATTTTTGAAACTTATTAATAAATGGTTCACAGGTTTCCACTTTACATTAAGGTTCACTTTCACAGGTTATTAATGTTTATAACTCATTAATAAATGATTAACAGGTTTCCACTTTACATTAAGGTTCACTTTCACAGGTTATTAATGTTCATAACTCATTAATAAATGATTATCAGGTTTCCACTTTACATTAAGGTTCACTTTCACAGGTTATTAATGTTCATAACTCATTAATAAATGGTTCACAGGTTTTCACTTTACATTAAGGTTCACTTTCACAGGTTATTAATGTTTATAACTCAGGAATAAATGGTTCACAAGTGTCCACCCTACATTAAGGTTCACAGGTAACTAATACTGGAATTAATTTTTTCATTATTAATATCTAATCAAGTTATGGTTATTATCTTTTGTTTTATTTTCAAAATAAAGTTGGAATTTCATCTTTAAAAAACAAGAAATCAGTTTTTATACACTGCTGTGGATAGGCATCATGACCTTTTTGGAGAGTATCATGGGTAAGACAGAAACTTCTGGTAAGCAACATAGTAAGAAAAGTGGCAGTCATGAGATATTAATAAGAAAAGCACAAATACAACACCCTTCAGTCTAATTATGATAGTCAGTTTTTGCTGCATCATGAAATAAACCAGGAATCTGGTTTTGAGTTAAATAAGTGTTAATAAATACATTTATTAAGCATTTTATAACATGTGAGTTAAAAACGGCTCACTATTTGGCAGGTATTGCATTAAAGTCGCTCTTTTTATTCATGCAGTTATAACTGCATTATTAATGATTTATAATGCATTTGTAAATGACTTATTACTCATTAACAAATACCTTTATAAACCCTTTACAAAGGGAACCTAATGTAAAGTGTTACCAATTTCTTCAATTGATTGCATCTCTGACTCCTGGTCTTTCATTCGACATATCTGGTCAAGGGTCCTAAACTGTTACCCCCAACACCTCCTACACATTTAGGGAATGGGACGTCCCATTCTCCATTTGACTGACAGCTGATTTTGCTACGTCCTTGTAATTTCACTCCCCTCCCAACACATGAAAGAGTTAGTGTGCGTCCAGGTTGTATTGAAACCTCAGGCCCCGGGTGTCCGTTCTCAGTGACGTCTGATCTCATGTTCACTGTCAGGTTTGCAACACACATTACCTCTAAAAACAGAAAGATCGGATCAATCAAGCATCCTCCATGTGAACAACAGATCTATCTTTGATCTATCTTTGTCCAATCCGAGGCTTTTACCGTCGGTGGTCTTACCTTCACATTTAGGAAAAGGGCTGCTCCATTCTCCATTTTGCAAACAAGTGATTTCTCTCTGTCCTTTTAATTTCAGCCCTTCTCTATTGCATGAAAATATTAACTTGTGTCCAGGTTTGACGGGACCCTCAATATCAGAGGATCGCTCCATTATTAAGTCTTCCACTGCTGTGTTTAGAGGACACGTTGCCTCAAGGGAAAGCAGACATTTGATCATATATTTATCCACACAGAATCATTTATTCTTTATGTGACCCAGTGTTTAAGAGCAAATATGCTACTAACTTGCAATGTGGTTTAGCATAACAATTTCAGTTTTGTCATATGGTATTTCACAAGCAGCGTTACAGCCAAGAAAACTGAGTTAAAGATGGAGTATACATCTATCCGTAACATGAAAAATTCAATATGGCGTCTATCCTGATGAAGGTCTGTTAGCTTGTGGGAGATTTGTGATATAAATAAATTAAGCAAATTACATTTTTTTCATTCCCAGCTGATGTTTATCATGTATCTAGTCAATGTTTTATCCACCAGGTAAGTAAATGTGATTTTAGATTCAATTAATTTTTAAGTGACTCTCTTGTGCAGACAAACATTTCAGTCTATTTTGCATTTTCACAGATCCATCATCCTTCTGAAATTTCATCATATGGCTCAGTACAATTGTATTTCAAAATTTCTTCACTTTTGTACGCAGCTTTCCCATGTGCCCAAAATTTCTTATGAAAAAATATACGTGGAGAGAGACTGTGGGGTCAGATTCATTTTTTTATTTTTTTATATATTTTTTTTTTTACATTTTCCTCATCAACAGCTTTACTTGGTGTCTCTACTAATTTATTTAAAAAGTTGCTATTTTAAATCACTCATTGTTTCTTTTCAGGTTAGAAAACTTTTTTTTTTTTTGAGAGAGAGAGAGAGGAGTACTGATAATGTTTAACATTACATTAACATATTAATCTAGCACAGATGGACTAAAAGTACCAAAACTCAAATTCTGATTTCACTGGATCTTCAAAGCAAATTGATTTTGTAATTATTGTCGTCACCATCACAAAATTATCTGGGGACTTGATGTTATTCCTATTGATTATCAAATATAATAATAATAATAATAATAAAAAAGATTAGATATAAATATATAGATATAAAAGGTTAGTTAACCCAAAAATTAAATTTCTGCGTTCACTGCGCCAACTGCATAGCAGACTGACAGGGAAGAAGAAAAATTGTTGAATAAAATCATTATTTTTGTTTTTGAGCACAAAAAGTATTCTCGACGCTTCATAACATTAAGGTTGAACCACTGCAGTCACGTCCACTGTTTCAACGATGTCTTTACTACCTTTCTGGACCTTGAATATGGTCATTTTGTTGCTTTCTATGGGAGATCAAAAAAAACTCTCAGATTTCAAAAATATCTTAATTTTTGTTCCAAAGATGAACGAAGGTCTTACGGGTTTGGAACAACATGTAATTAATGAGAGAAATTTCATTTTTGGGTCAACTAACCCTTTAACTAAACAAATAAACGTAGGATGAGTCATCCAGCATATACTGTATCTTTATGATATAAAAGATTCATAAATATTTGATATTTTTTAGCTGTAAAAACATAATAATGCTTACATTTAAATGTTGCCAATACATCCATATTGTACTTTCAGCATCTATCCAAGCGTACAAAAACGTATGTTTTGTTTGTAAAAGTCACGTGTTAATACCTATGTATTAACAATGAGACCAGTCTGATATAATATATTATCCATATTATCCATGTAAAACTCACCATCACGGTGCTAGTGCATAGCTATGCTGTTGCTAGGTTATTCTCGACGGTTGCTAGGACATTGCTTCTTGGCCCAAGTCAAGAGTGATTTGTGTGCTCAAGAATTAAAGTTGAGCATTTACTTTAATATGAGCAATAGTGATGCTTGTAAACACTGCTAATAAAACTCAATAATTAAGCATGTGAAATTACCTTCTACACATTTATGGAATGAGACGTTTTTTTACCGTCTGTGGTCTCAGCTTCACATTTAGGAAAAGGGCTACTCCATTCTCCATTTGACTGACAGCTGATTTTGCTATGTCCTTGTAATTTCACTCTCCTCCCAACACATGAAAGAGTTATTGTGCGTCCAGGTCGTATTGAAACCTCAGGTCCCGGGTGTCCGTTCTCAGTGACGTCTGATCTCATGTTCACTGTCAGGTTTGCAACACACATTACCTCTAAAGAGCAGAAAGATCGGATCAATCAAGCATCCTCCATGTGAACAACAGATCTATCTTTGTTTAATCCAACTTTTTTTACCGTCTGTGGTCTTACCTTCACATTTAGGAAAAGGGCTGCTCCATTCTCCATTTGGCAGACAAGTGATTTCTCTCTGTCCTTTTAATTTCAGCCCTTCTCTATTGCATGAAAATATTAACTTGTGTCCAGGTTTGACGGGACCCTCAATATCAGGGGATCGCTTCATTATTAAGTCTTCCACTGCTGTGTTTAGAGGACACGTTGCCCCTAGAGAAAGCAGACATTTGATCATATATTTATCCACACAGAATCATTTATTCTTTATGTGACCCAGTGTTTAAGAGCAAATATGCTACTAACTTGCAATGTGGTTTAGCATAACAACTACAGTTTTGTCATATGGTATTTCACAAGTGTTACAGCCAAGTTAAAGATGGAGTATACATCTATTCGTAACATGAAAAATTCAATATGGCGTCTATCCTGATGAAGGTCTGTTAGCTTGTGGGAGATTTGTGATATAAATAAATTAAGCAAATTACATTTTTTTTCATTCCCAGCTGATGTTCATCATGTATCTAGTCAATGTTTTATCCACCAGGTAAGTAAATGTGATTTTAGATTCAATTAATTTTTAAGTGACTCTCTTGTGCAGACAAACATTTCACTCTATTTTGCATTTTCACAGATCCATCATCCTTCTGGAATTTCATCATATGGCTCAATACACTTGTATTTCAAAATTTCTTCACTTTTGTACACAGCTTTCCCATGTGCCCAAAATTTCTTATGAAAAAATATACGTGGAGAGAGACTGTTTTCACAGTTCCCGTGTTCCCCGGACTTCATTTCCCAGGATCCTCTTGTCTCCACACCTGCACTCACTTCCCTCGTCTTCTCCCCATCAGCACTCATCACCTGCACCTGGACTTCATCATCAGCACTCCCTATATAATGGACACTTTCCCTTCACTCTTGGTCTGTTCTTATGTTTGTCTAAATGTGTTGAGCTGTTCATTTGTTCCTGGATTATAAATAAAGCCTGTACATTTGTGGATTTCCGTATTCGCCTCGTCTCTACAGCTACAACCGTAACAACTGTGGGGTCAGATTCATTTTTTTTTATATTTATTTTTTTCCTCATCAACAGCTTTACTTGGTGTCTCTACTAATTTATTTAAAAAGTTGCTATTTTAAATCACTCATTGTTTCTTTTCAGGTTAGAAAACTTTTTTTTTTTTTTTGAGAGAGAGAGAGAGTACTGATAATGTTTAACATTACATTAACATATTAATCTAGCACAGATGGACTAAAAGTACCAAAACTCAAATTCTGATTTCACTGGATCTTCAAAGCAAATTGATTTTGTAATTATTGTCATCACCACCACAAAATTATCTGGGGACTTGATGTTATTCCTATTGATTATCAAATATAATAATAATAAAAAAGATTAGATATAAATATACAGATATAAAAGGTTAGTTAACCCAAAAATTAAGTTTCTGCGTTCACTGCGCCAACTGCATAGCAGACTGACAGGGAAGAAGAAAAATTGTTGAATAAAATCATTATTTTTGTTTTTGAGCACAAAAAGTATTCTCGACGCTTCATAACATTAAGGTTGAACCACTGCAGTCACGTCCACTGTTCCAACGATGTTATTACTACCTTTCTGGACCTTGAATATGGTCATTTTGTTGTTTTCTATGGGAGATAAAAAAAAACTCTCAGATTTCATCAAAAATATCTTAATTTTTGTTCCAAAGATGAACGAAGGTCTTATGGGTTTGGAACAACATGTAATTAATGAGAGAAATTTCATTTTTGGGTCAACTAACCCTTTAACTAAACAAATAAACGTAGGATGAGTCACCCAGCATATACTGTATCTTTATGATATAAAAGATTCATAAATATTTGATATTTTTTAGCTGTAAAAACATAATAATGCTTACATTTAAATGTTGCCAATACGTCCATATTGTACTTTCAGCATCTATCCAAGCGTACAAAAACGTATGTTTTCTTTGTAAAGTCACGATGTTAATACCTATGTATTAACAATGAGACCAGTCTGATATAATATATTATCCATATTATCCATGTAAAACTCACCGTCACGGTGCTAGTGCATAGCTATGCTGTTGCTAGGTTATTCTCGACGGTTGCTAGGACATTGCTTCTTGGCCGAGGTCAAGAGTGACTTGCATGCTCATGAATTATGTAACAAAGTTGAGCATTTACTTTAATATGAGCAATAGTGATGCTTGTAAACACTGCTAATAAAACTCAATAATTAAGCATGTGATCTTACCTTCTAGACATTTTAGGAAAAGGGCTGCTCCATTCTCCATTTGACTGACAGCTGATTTTGCTATGTCCTTGTAATTTCACTCTCCTCCCAACACATGAAAGAGTTATTGTGCGTCAGGTCGTATTGAAACCTCAGGCCCGGTGTCCGTCCTCAGTGACGTCTGATCTCATGTTCACTGTCAGGTTTGCAACACACATTACCTCTAAAAACAGAAAGATCGGATCAATCAAGCATCCTCCATGTGAACAACAGATCTATCTTTGATATCTTTGTCCAATCCGAGGCTTTTACCATCTGTGGTCTTACCTTCACATTTAGGAAAAGGGCTGCTCCATTCTCCATTTGACTGACAGCTGATTTTGCTATGTCCTTGTAATTTCACTCTCCTCCCAACACATGAAAGAGATTAGTGTGCGTCCAGGTCGGATTGAAACCTCAGGTCCCGGGTGTCCGTTCTCAGTGACGTCTGATCTCATGTTCACTGTCAGGTTTGCAACACACATTACCTCTAAAGAGCAGAAAGATCGGATCAATCAAGCATCCTCCATGTGAACAACAGATCTATCTTTGTTTAATCCAACTTTTTTTACCGTCTGTGGTCTTACCTTCACATTTAGGAAAAGGGCTGCTCCATTCTCCATTTGACAGACAGGTGATTTCTCTCTGTCCTTTTAATTTCAGCCCTTCTCTATTGCATGAAAATATTAACTTGTGTCCAGGTTTGATGGGACCCTCAATATCAGAGGATCGCTCCATTATTAAGTCTTCCTCTGCTGTGTTTAGAGGACACGTTGCCTCTAAAGAAAGCAGACATTTGATCATATATTTATCCACACAGAATCATTTATTCTTTATGTGACCCAGTGTTTAAGAGCAAATATGCTACTAACTTGCAATGTGGTTTAGCATAACAACTACAGTTTTGTCATATGGTATTTCACAAGCGTTACAGCCAAGTTAAAGATGGAGTATACATCTATTCGTAACATGAAAAATTCAATATGGCGTCTATCCTGATGAAGGTCTCTTAGCTTGTGGGAGATTTGTGATATAAATAAATTAAGCAAATTACATTTTTTTTCATTCCCAGCTGATGTTCATCATGTATCTAGTCAATGTTTTATCCACCAGGTAAGTAAATGTGATTTTAGATTCAATTAATTTTTCAGTGACTCTCTTGTGCAGACAAACATTTCACTCTATTTTGCATTTTCACAGATCCATCATCCTTCTGAAATTTCATCATATGGCTCAATACAATTGTATTTCAAAATTTCTTCACTTTTGTACGCAGCTTTCCCATGTGCCCAAAATTTCTTATGAAAAAATATACGTGGAGAGAGACTGTGGGGTCAGATTCATTTTTTTTATTTTTTTATATATATTTTTTTTTTTACATTTTCCTCATCAACAGCTTTACTTGGTGTCTCTACTAATTTATTTAAAAAGTTGCTATTTTAAATCACTCATTGTTTCTTTTCAGGTTAGAAAACGTTTTTTTTGGTTTTTTTTTTTTTTTTTTTTTTTTTGAGAGAGAGAGAGAGAGAGGAGTACTGATAATGTTTAACATTACATTAACATATTAATCTAGCACAGATGGACTAAAAGTACCAAAACTCAAATTCTGATTTCACTGGATCTTCAAAGCAAATTGATTTTGTAATTATTGTCATCACCACCACACAATTATCTGGGGACTTGATGTTATTCCTATTGATTATCAAATATAATAATAATAATAAAAAAGATTAGATATAAATATATAGATATAAAAGGTTAGTTCACCCCAAAATTAAATTTCTGCGTTCACTGCGCCAACTGCATAGCAGACTGACAGGGAAGAAGAAAAATTGTTGAATAAAATCATTATTTTTGTTTTTGAGCACAAAAAGTATTCTTGACGCTTCATAACATTAAGGTTGAACCACTGCAGTCACGTCCACTGTTTCAACGATGTCTTTACTACCTTTCTGGACCTTGAATATGGTCATTTTGTTGCTTTCTATGGGAGATAAAAAAAACTCTCAGATTTCATCAAAAATATCTTAATTTTTGTTCCAAAGATGAACGAAGGTCTTACGGGTTTGGAACAACATGTAATTAATGAGAGAAATTTCATTTTTGGGTCAACTAACCCTTTAACTAAACAAATAAACGTAGGATGAGTCACCCAGCATATACTGTATCTTTATGATATAAAAGATTCATAAATATTTGATATTTTTTAGCTGTAAAAACATAATAATGCTTACATTTAAATGTTGCCAATACGTCCATATTGTACTTTCAGCATCTATCCAAGCGTACAAAAACGTATGTTTTCTTTGTAAAAGTCACGTGTTAATACCTATGTATTAACAATGAGACCAGTCTGATATAATATATTATCCATATTATCCATGTAAAACTCACCGTCACGGTGCTAGTGCATAGCTATGCTGTTGCTAGGTTATTCTCGATGGTTGCTAGGACATTGCTTCTTGGCCGAGGTCAAGAGTGACTTGCATGCTCATGAATTATGTAACAAAGTTGAGCATTTACTTTAATATGAGCAATAGTGATGCTTGTAAACACTGCTAATAAAACTCAATAATTAAGCATGTGATCTTACCTTCTAGACATTTAGGAAAAGGGCTGCTCCATTCTCCATTTGACTGACAGCTGATTTTGCTATGTCCTTGTAATTTCACTCTCCTCCCAACACATGAAAGAGTTATTGTGCGTCCAGGTCGTATTGAAACCTCAGGCCCCGGGTGTCCGTCCTCAGTGACGTCTGATCTCATGTTCACTGTCAGGTTTGCAACACACATTACCTCTAAAAACAGAAAGATCGGATCAATCAAGCATCCTCCATGTGAACAACAGATCTATCTTTGATATCTTTGTCCAATCCGAGGCTTTTACCATCTGTGGTCTTACCTTCACATTTAGGAAAAGGGCTGCTCCATTCTCCATTTGGCAGACAAGTGATTTCTCTCTGTCCTTTTAATTTCAGCCCTTCTCTATTGCATGAAAATATTAACTTGTGTCCAGGTTTGACGGGACCCTCAATATCAGGGGATCGCTCCATTATTAAGTCTTCCTCTGCTGTGTTTAGAGGACACGTTGCCTCTAGAGAAAGCAGAGATTTGATCATATATTTATCCACACAGAATCATTTATTCTTTATGTGACCCAGTGTTTAAGAGCAAATATGCTACTAACTTGCAATGTGGTTTAGCATAACAACTACAGTTTTGTCATATGGTATTTCACAAGCAGCGTTACAGCCAAGAAAACTGAGTTAAAGATGGAGTATACATCTATTCGTAACATGAAAAATTCAATATGGCGTCTATCCTGATGAAGGTCTGTTAGCTTGTGGGAGATTTGTGATATAAATAAATTAAGCAAATTACATTTTTTTCATTCCCAGCTGATGTTCATCATGTATCTAGTCAATGTTTTATCCACCAGGTAAGTAAATGTGATTTTAGATTAATTTTTAAGTGACTCTCTTGTGCAGACAAACATTTCACTCTATTTTGCATTTTCACAGATCCATCATCCTTCTGAAATTTCAACATATGGCTCAATACAATTGTATTTCAAAATTTCTTTAGTTTTGTACGCAGCTTTCCCATGTGCTCAAAATAAGAAACTCGAGTGTCTTAAACAGGGTTTCTATAGGTTTTAAAATTTTTTAATGCCATATATATATATATATATATATATATTAGTAGTCAACATTTGAAGTGAATCAAAACCTTTCATCAAAGTTGTCCTAAAACCTTCCTCTTAGGACAACTTAGTTCTTAGGACAATTTTGATTAACTTTTTTGATCCACTTCAAATGTTAAATACTGTACAGTGTATATATGTGTCGATAAATGTCAATTGATGACGTCATAGGGCAATTCAAAAATTCATTGTCACTAAGTTGCATTTGCATTCTGCCAAGTGTCAGCCCTTTACATTTGTTTGCTTCTCTGCTGCTACCTCTTTGTGCTCACATAATGTATTTTAATACAGCCAAATTCCCAATAAAATTGTTTCATCTATATGTTTTTCTGTTTTGTTGTCAGACAATATGAAATGGTGACTGAAATGTGGCCCATTAAGACTACATACAAGGCTAGATATTAAGTCTTGTCATGTGCTTGTCCTTTGGACAAGTAAATTGGTCATTCACTTGTCTGAGTAAAACAGTTGCTTGTCTGGAAAAAAATAGGATTTTTTTATTTTTATTTTTAGTGTAAATATAAATTTATTCTGAAGCAATATCCTTTCAGAATATTCTAGCTTTGACATATGTAAATCTGCATATTTGTGATATTTACACTGAGGGCAATTTCCCCCCACCTAATCCTGTATGATTCATGTAAAATGTATGATTCATCTTTTATTTTTAAATTCTTAAATTTGTTCAATTTGTTACCAATCAAATTAAATCATTTACAATAAAAAATGGGATGTTATGGGATTGTTTTAAATATTTTTTGAAAATTCAAATAATAAATGTTGGGGGAAAAGTGATACTTTTAAAAATGAAACTAAACCACCAGTAGGTGGCGGCAAGTAACCGTCTTAATAAGTGAGTCATTGAGTCATTCATTCAAACGATTCATTCAAGAATGAGGCAGTTGTTTATGAATGAGTCATTGCCTGCGTCTCAATGTGCATTCTATCCATCCTAAATAGTATGTGACATTAGTAATATTCAATACTATTTAGGGTGGATAGGGTGGATAGTATGCACATCGGGATGCAGGGATTGAATCTTTGACTCAACAGATTCGTTCAAAACGCTGAATCATTCAGTAGGCTAATGAAAGCAAGGCTGCTCGAGCAACCTTGTAACCGTCAGTCCATTATACAGCCTATTATTATCCACTATCGATCGCCACTTACACTGATCAAATCTGTCATTCTTGCGTTTTAGTGATCCCCAAGTTTTTTTTTTTTTTTTTTTTTTTGACGATTTAATCAGGCTCCTTGTCCGACCGGGCAAGTAAAATTCTCTTTCACTTGCCCCTTCAAAAAATTCACTTATCCCGGACTAATGGACAAGCGTTAGTGTCGAGCCCTGACATGTTATAATCCTGATTTGTAATCGAGACGTTGTCTGACAAAATCACCATACACATAAGATAAAGACAGTTGCTGTGATCGTGGCTATATGTAGTACATGTAAAATGATCACTCAGGTTAGAAGCAACAGTATCTATTTTATTTGTTCTCTGACAGAGCACACATCCTGAACTGAATGCGCTGCTCCTCTCAGCCGCTGACTGAACAGCAGACGCAGAGAGAGGTGCGCCTGCGGCAGGAAAGCAAGATCTCGCGCTCGTGCGGCAGTACCGGGGGTCTCGGACGCTAGATAATGTTTCAACAAGTCGCTATATTTGTCACAATGCGCTTTCTTGGAAAAAAGTCGCTAAGTTGGCAAAACTGATGCAGCCTTCCGTCTCCAGGTCCAAGCCGGTAAACCGCTAATCAAAAAAATTCTAAAAAAATTTAGATTTCCTTGCTGAACATATGTGCATTTTAAGACGTTTTAAGGCCAACAAATTGGATAACAATAGCTTTAAAGCTGCCTCAGAACTGTGCATGCATGTAGTATGTATTTGTTGACATGGTTTTAATCGCATGTTTAAATTTCATGACTTCATTTACAACAGAATAACGACGGCGCATGCCCGTAGTTTCTTTTGCGCTTTAGTTAAGCTATAATAAAGTAGCCTAATATGCAGCGCGCGCCGCCACATTTGCGCGAGCAATTCTTGAGTTCGCGCTTCGAGCACAGTAGGCTATAGCCTAACGGCTGATTGGAGTTTTACTGACATAGCCTGACAACATCTGATCTCATCTGACCGCAGTTCACTGTTGTTCAACTGAAGGTCCCCCGTCCTCACCGCGCTCGTTTGACTTGCGCCTGTGGCTGAGGCGAAGTTGGAATGCGCGTCTGAAAAGTGTCCCGTTTGTTATGGTCGTAAAGAGACATTTTTTTTTTTTTTTTTAATAAACGCAGCGTTTTACTTGGCGATGTTTTAAAAAAATTTTTTTATTTGTGGTATTTCTTATGCTCTGTTGGTGGTGTGTGGAGTAGTGTCTTATCGATCGTCAATTAAGCAAGGTGCGACGCTCGCAGCAGACACAAGAACAAGAAGCAAGCCCGTTTTGTACAAATTATGGTGATCCAATCTTTAAAAGTGCATTAAAATAGAAACGATGCAAAGTCATTGAACAAGGAAAGCACTAGCCTATAAATTGTGTAAACAGGTCAGTTTAATAAAACTATTTCATCATAGCCTATCGGGCTCTGTGCTTTGAGAGGGCATTGACATATGAGCAGTACAGAGCCCATCTTGTCTCATATCATGATTTTCCCCAGTATTCCAAATCTATTGTCACCATTTGAGAATTGTCAGAAAAGCAAACTGTAGGCTATCTTCCGCACAAGATGTTGCGCTGCCAGGAGAAGCGAAACTGAATACTGGCGCGTGGGAAATAGGCCTACTACGTACTGACATGCTGAAGAAGAGGAAAAACCACAATAGCCTAACTTTTTATAGACAAGCTATAACAAATAATAAATAATAATAAATAATTAATAATTTCGCTTCTACGACTAATTAATTTCCTCGTCCCTCCTTAATTTAAAACCGTAATCGTATTGCGTGTCTGTAATCTCAGTAAATTAAGGGAATTTATTAGTTGGGAACAAATTATTAATTTGTGGCCATGATCTATCTTACCCTGCGAAAATATAGGGCGAGACGGTAATGATTTGGGGAAAAGAATCAAGAGATGAATATCCAGAGGTATACCTCACGAAATTATGGATAGGGCTAAGTATGACTGTGACCCATTAACACAGTCTGTTATATAGGCTATTGTACAACGCGATATACATGTGCCAATATTGTCAAACAAGGTTTACAAAACACAGTCGGTTATGTCTAATTAAGTGACTGATGCGCTCTGAAAAGTGAACAAATGCTGAATTAGAGACGGTAAAAGTGAGTGGGTCCAATATCATTGGTCTTAAAAAGTGGGTGGGTCTTGTCCCACCCATATGGTTCCTACGCCCATGCAGAAATCAAATTTAATGCTTTTTAATGCCATTTAAGGCCTTAATTTTCGCAAAATCCATTTATTGACTTTTAATGCTTTTTAATGCCCCACGGATACCCTGTTAAAGATCAGTTGCGTAAAGTGAGTGAGCACTTCAATATTGAATTAGATTTACCTAAGAGTGCTAAATTAAAACAACTTCGTAAAGGGGTTAAAGAGAAATTAGTTGAAAGGTTGGTGCTAACCTTGGATACACAAACAGATGTGGAGTTGTCTCCAAGAGGAATGTCAACACCGCATATGACTGAGGTAAGCGAGTTAGCAAATAGTCATTTAACGTTTGAGCAGCAAAAGGAATTATTACAAATGAAAATTAGAGAACGCGAATTAGATCGTCAACTAGAGTGGGAAAATTAAAAACTTAAAGAACGTGATCGAGAATGAGAGTTTGAGAAATTTAAGGCTCAACAAGGAGTAGAGGAGGAAGAATTGTCTCAAGAGCGAGAGCGCTTCAGATTGATTGCGGAAGGGAGATCTGGTGATGGTTCCGAAAGTTTGACTAATGATCATCAAGGTTTGAACTTTCAGCCCTGTAATTTTGTAAATATGGTTCAATTTCTACCTAACTTCAATGAAAAAGATCCAGACGTGATCTTCTCTCTATTCGAGAACTTTGCCAAGGACAGAGCGTGGAATGATGCAGAGCACATTTCTGTTGCAGAGTGTTTTGATGGGCAAGGCTCAAAATTGCCTTATCAAAACCTGAACGGAGAGATTATGCGATTAAAAGAAGCGGTGCTTAAAGCATATGAGCTTGTACCCAAAGCGTATAGATGGTGATTTAGGTCCTGGAGAAAAGGGGAAAAACAAACCCATGTAGAAGTTGCGAGGGAATTAACCAGTTATTTTGTTCGTTGGTGTGTGTCTACTGGAGTGAACACTTTTGACAGGTTGTGCAACTTAATGGTGTTGGAACAGTTTAAAAACATAGTTCCGAATCTCATACATTAATGAGCATAAAGTGACCTCTGCAGCTGAAGCAGCTATCCTTGCGGACGAGTTTATTTTAACTCATAGAGACAACAATGGAAATCGCCGGCAATTTCGAGGCTTTGATGTGTAATCGTCTCTCTTTTCTGCGTTCTCCGAATCAGCGTATACATTAGGCATTGTTCTCACAACCGTATAGTCTGGAAATTAGACACATCCGAGGAGTTGACAATGTTTTAGCGGATGCGTTGGCACGTTCTATTGGAGATGATGCATAAAGTCACCTATTTGGTTTTCTTCCTTTCTCTCATTTTGGTAACCTTAATTGTGATTTGTTTTTTTTTGTTGTTTTTTTTCTTCAAGGCGCCTGAAATTATTGAGAAGGGGGATTGGGAATGATTGGAGGGTGAAAATCTATTTTTTTTTTGTGGTTGACTTTGCATATTATTGTAAATGTTTATTATCTTTGGTTAGATTTGTTAATTGAGTTTGGATAATTTATTTGAATGTCTTTGTGCTTTGTTTCACTCTCTAAAGGTGAAAATCATATTAGTTCACAAAATGAACTTTGCCCTACAACCACAATGTCTGGTAAATTTCCAATTGCAGTTAGATGTTAATCAACTCACACTAAGAGATAAAGACAGCAAACAAAATCTTTAAAAAAATATTTGTCCGTTTTGGGACATTGGGACAGTTTGAGTTCATGTGTTCATGTATTGAATGATAGATGTTTTAATGAATAACGCATACTATAAATTACAATCTTGATATATTTTTCAACATTATAAAAAACATTTCATGTGTAAAAACAAACCTTAAATATTTAAAACAAATATATTACTGCAATATCTCTTCATACCTCCACATTTTGGATATGGGTTATCCCATTTTCCAGTTGACAGGCATTCAATTGTTCGTTGGCCGTACATCTTCAGGTTCACATCTGTGCATCGGAAAACTAAGATATGTCCAGGTTTATAAGGTGAAACGATACCTGGATGTCCCATTAAAATGTCAACACTGAGGAGTTGTTCACCCTCACATGTAACTTCTGTAGAAGAAGAAATAAAATTCAGTCAGTATAAAAAGACAGATGTTAAAGTTTTACTGGAATAAAGAGCAGTTTAATAGCATCTGATATTAACCAATAGCATGAAAAGACGTCAAAACCATACTGGAGTGTATATTTGAAGTACCCTACTTAGGGTGTATGGCATGCTAGTATACTACTGATAAAATCAGTGATTCTCTTGTTTTGTAATTTTACTTCAGTTTTATAATTTTCTTCAATTTTAGACCCACATTTGGATTTTATGGAAAATTAACAAAAAATATTTTTTGTACAGGATATGAAATATACTTTAGCTATTTTTTGTATTGTTGTGTTACCTTGAGCATTTGTTGAGATATCCACGATCGTTAATAGAAGAAAGAGAAAGAGCTTATAATATTTCATTTTAAGCTGTAAAACATGACAGATTGCTTAGTACAGATTACAAAGCAAATGAACAGTATCGACTGAACATGGAGTATTTAAAGAATTATTCACTTTCCTTATTTGAAACAAATCAATGCAAAGATTTCTTTAGTATTAAACATAAAATAGTATGATTGAAAAATTCTGATATTAGCCTACCTGTTTTCCAAAAGATATATTCCTGAACCCTCTTCAGACCGTTTGCGATATGAATCTTTTAAGTCTGTATAATGTAGACGAAAACAAGCAGCCCTTCCCTCCGCCCCATCAAACAGGACTCACCCTCCAATGATTCGTTAAAAACTTGACAGCATTCTTCTTTTATTTAAGGCAGAGAACTGTAATTTTGCATTATTTTAGACAACAATACGACTAAACTGATGTACTGCACAAATTCACGTTCCAGTTAAATTCGCTGACTTGAAATATTGAGAACCACATTTGAATTTTATGCATGAAAATATTAAACTGTGTCTAGGTTTAACTGGACTCTCAATATCAGGGAATCGCTCCATTTTTAAATCTTCCACTGTTGTGTTTAGAAGACACGTTCACTCCTGTTTGACTTGAAATATTGAGTTTGAATGCAAAAAGGCTCACAACAATTTTCTGAGTTTACACAGCACAGAACTATAACATTGTCTATGTTTTTGCTAATATTAGCTGAAGTTTTATTCCATTTGTGACCAAAATTTTCTCTTTAGTTTGAAGAGTTTGAAAAGAGTTGATGTATTTTCCATAGACTTGTCAGTTCTGAAAACACAGATTGTAATAGATTATACATCCCTTACTTTCCTATAAGTCTCAAATCTTGGTGTTGTTTACTTCTGCACAATATCTTATTACATCTTATGAGTGGTCTTTTACTCATTAAACCTGTATGAGTTTCTTACTTCTGCTGAACACAAAAGAAGATATTTTAAATGTTGGTGACCAGACAGTTGATGGCACCCTTTGACTTCTATAGTATTTTTTCTTACTATGGCTGTTTGATTACCAACATTCTTTAAAATATCTTCTTTTGTGTTCAACAGAAGAAAGAAACTTTTATTTTTTGAAATGTCTCATAACCACTTCATGATATCTTATGGCTGTGTAAAAGAAGACTTAACTTTTGTTACTTTACTTAAAGCAGACAAAGACTTATAAATATTATGACAGCATTATAACTTTTAATATATCCATTATAACTTAAGTGGATAAAATTATATCAATTGTTTGTTATAAATCATCATAATCTTAATAGTTATAATTAAAAGTATAACCACAAATAGTTATATATTACTGTGGTTACGATTATTCATGAGATGATGAACCACATTATAATGTTTATAATGCATTATGAATGTATTATAATGCATTAAGAATACCTTTATAATACATTATAAATACAGGCTTCATAGAAAGTATTACAAAAGTTTTATTTTGTATAGCCGTATGCATCAGTAATGTTTTATTCTCCTTGTCACACACAGTGAGGCAAATTCATCACTCCATCATTACACTTTCGTCTTAGGTCACTGTCTATTGAATATTTGCCTCTCTTACAACTAAATTCCATTTCATCCTCATGTGGTGAGAATATCTTTTCCCGTCCACGCCATCGCAGCTCTATACCTCTTTCATCCATTTCCTCCACAGACACTGAACAGGGCTCTGAAACAAACCCAACATCTCACTCTCAGTGTTACAGGATACATTCATTGATTCATCAGAACCAGAACTACAACTTCAACATCAAGATTACATCAAAATATCAAAAAGTAAAATACAATGAGAAAAGCCTTACATGTCTTTAATGTATATGGTGTTGTAGAGTGTTCATACTTACTTAAGCACTTAATATTCCCTCTCCATTCTCCGTGTTCACAGGTCAAGTATTTGGAGTAGGGCTGACGCTGAACCAGTGTGTATTTATTAAAGCAGCTGTATTCAACTTTTTCCCCTGAATTGTATTCATTTTTTGTCATTTCCGTTGTATCTGCAAAGTTCACACGTGGTGGTGGCCCACATTTCCCTGTGAGCAAAGACAGTTTTTAGATCACCAAGTAAATGGGGCATTAATACATCTCAATATCAGCCAGATGCCTTTTTTACAGCCTTAAACAACAGAACATGTTTTTAATGTAATGCACATCATTAATATGAGTATATAAGGTCATTTTAATAAAATGCTTGAAGAAAATGACTTTCTGCTTTGATCTGAGAGATCTGGGTTGGATTTTTCTATATAATATATAGATTTAAATTAGACTTTCTGAGGACAATTTGAGTTGCGTTTATCCATGCAAAACCCGCCGCCATGGCAAGTAGTAGCTATGCTGTCGCTAAGTTGTTTTGGGTGGTCGCTCGATGACTGCTTCTGGCCCAAGTCAAGAGAGACTTGTGCGCTGGCAAAATGGATTTCAATAAAACTTAGCTGCCTTTGTGTTAGAAAGGCAATTTTTTTTGTTGAAATCGCTGCTACCTAACTAGAGAAAAATAGGAAAGAGACAGTAGGAAAACTTAGACACCCATAATGCACTGGGCATGTTGCCGTCCAAAGCCACTCCAACAAGTCTGCTCCTATTGGATAGGCTTGATCAGAGTCAAATAACGGCTTGATTATGACTGAAACTTTCTGAGAAGTATTTCCTACTAAAGCGTGTCAATTTGTATTGTTCTCGGGTGCAAATATTCAAAGAGTAAAAGTTTAGCGGGAGTTTTTTCAGTTTCAGGATCCAGAGCGTTGTAGGCAGTGGCTAAAGGCTGCAAAGAATCACAAATATGGAGAGAAAATCTAAAATCTAATCTAAAAAAAAAAAAAAAAACAGGATGACAATGAACACATTGTTTAAGGACAAACAGAAACTGTCACTCCATCAGTCCATAAGTTGCAAACAAAAACTGCTAATAAAACTCAGTAATTAAGAATTTGACCTTACCTCCTACACATTTAGGGAATGGGACGTCCCATTCTCCATTTGACTGACAGCTGATTTTGCTACGTCCTTGTAATTTCACTCCCTTCCCAACACATGAAAGAGTTATTGTGCGTCCAGGTCGTATTGAAACCTCAGGCCCCGGGTGTCCGTCCGCAGTGACGTCTGATCTCATGTTCACTGTCAGGTTTGCAACACACATTACCTCTAAAAACAGAAAGATCGGATCAATCAAGCATCCTCCATGTGAACAACAGATCTATCTTTGATATCTTTGCCCAATCCAAGGCTTTTGCCATCTGTGGCCTTACCTTCACATTTAGGAAAAGGGCTGCTCCATTCTCCATTTAACAGACAGGTGATTTCTCTCTGTCCTTTTAATTTCAGCCCTTCTCTATTGCATGAAAATATTAACTTGTCTCCAGGTTTGACGGGACCCTCAATATCAGGGAATCGCTTCATTATTAAGTCTTCCACTGCTGTGTTTAGAGGACACGTTGCCCCTAGAGAAAGCAGACATTTGATCACATATTTATCCACACAGAATCATTTATACTTTCTGTGACCCAGTGTTTTGGAGTCACTACAGGGGCCGTATTCACAAAACATTTGATCTTGCCACTAAGAGTTCTCCTAAATAGCAGTAAAAGTTCTTCGCTAAGAGTTTTCTCTTAAAACTTATTCACAAAGCTGCTGAGACAAACTTAAGGAATAGAGAGAAGTCTTAAGCTAAGAGAACAGGTGGGGTTGACCTCGTCGATATGGATGATGTCAACACACTTATTAACTATGCACACAGTGATTGGCTGATAGAGGAGGAGTCTCTGTTAGTGATTTAATCATAGAAATATTGTAGAACGAGGTACCATGTTGCCATATTCAAAAAGATTTTAAAATGTAGGCTAAGTGTCACTAATTAAACAAGTATATGTTCAGCTTATTGTCAGTCTCTTACATGTCTGCATCTTGAGATTGCAGAATTCAAACGACAAATGATGTTTTATAAAAGTTTAGTGTTCAGGTGGTGTGTGTGTATATATATATATATATATATATATATATATATATATATATATATATATCACAGCCGATATACATTTTGCCTGTATACATAAATTAACCTTTATGTCATCGCAGATTAAAATCTATAAATCAAAATATTTATTGCATTTATGAAGAAAAGGCTCAGCAGCCAAGGCTCTGTCACCTGTTGCCTCAATGGTGTACAGTGTCTTTGAGCAGATTGCTGAGGTGGATTGCCGGCAACAGCCATTTTAGGATTGTTTGTGATTTGTTCTTAGTGACTTAGGAGTCCTCTTGACTACTCTTAACTTTTTCACAGATTTAGGAACTGGTTTTAATGATAAAATGTTTTGTGAAATACTCTTAGAGCAAAAATTTAGGAGTCTTAAATTTAGTACTGACACCCCCATTATTTTAAAGAGTCTTTTAAATCAGCAAGTTAGGAGCTACTTTTAGCCTTAAGATGTTTTGTGAATACGGCCCCTGATTTCCAACGAGTAGGGTTTAACATAACAATTACATTTTTGTTATATGGTATTGAGTTAGAGATGGAGCAAACATCCATCCCTAACAACCTTATGAAAAATCCTGGATCTCCAAAAAGTATTTTGACAAACATCAGTATGACGTCACATGAAGTCGGACAGCATCTCTACCATTGGGAAGTCTTATTTATTTATGTAATTCGGTAAACCAATTTATTTGATTCATACGCTGCATTTTTACCTAGAATATTCAAAAGAATTGTACAAAAATATATAATAATAAAAGAATTGCAGCAAAATACATTATCTTATAAAGAAATGTATAATATAAAACAGTATTAATATATTAACATTTATGTAAAATAATATTTTTGTAGTAGTATATTCAAAATAGTATTATAAAATAAAATGTATAATATTAAAATGATATAAACATTTTATTAATTATACAAAATATTTCTTCAGCAATATGCAAGATAGCATATACAAATACTATATACAGAGTGTTATTTATTTATTTATACATACAAATACATACTATGTCTTTTGTTATATTAAATTTGAATATACTCTCTGTGGCCTTACCTACACATTTAGGAAATGGGCCGCTCCACTGCCCATTCGACTGGCAGGTGATTTCTTTTGGTCCTTGTAAAATCCATCCATAATCACTACATGAAAATGTCAACCTGTGTCCATATCTGACTAAACCATCATTTTCAGGGAGCCCCTCCACTCCGACGTTTTCCTCTATGTTGTCTGGGACACACGATATCTCTATAAAAAAAAAAAGTCTCTAGTTTCAATACCTCAGATTGCAAAATCTGTAAGTACCAAAGTTGCCCAACCACTTAAATAGTTAAAAATAATTTAGGAATAATTAAATTAAAAATAATTTTAAAAATAATTAAATTATGCATCATCTCCAACAGCACGTTCTGTTTGGTTTTCTTCCTTTCTCTCATTTTGGTAACCTTAATTGTGATTTGTTTTTTGTTTTTTTCAAGGCGCCTGAAATTATTGAGAAGGGGGATTGGGAATGATTGGAGGGTGAAAATCTATTTTTTTTTTGTGGTTGACTTTGCATATTATTGTAAATGTTTATTATCTTTGGTTAGATTTGTTAATTGAGTTTGGATAATTTATTTGAATGTCTTTGTGCTTTGTTTCACTCTCTAAAGGTGAAAATCATATTAGTTCACAAAATGAACTTTGCCCTACAACCACAATGTCTGGTAAATTTCCAATTGCAGTTAGATGTTAATCAACTCACACTAAGAGATAAAGACAGCAAACAAAATCTTTAAAAAATATTTGTCCGTTTTGGGACATTGGGACAGTTTGAGTTCATGTGTTCATGTATTGAATGATAGATGTTTTAATGAATAACGCATACTATAAATTACAATCTTGATATATTTTTCAACATTATAAAAAACATTTCATGTGTAAAAACAAACCTTAAATATTTAAAACAAATATATTACTGCAATATCTCTTCATACCTCCACATTTTGGATATGGGTTATCCCATTTTCCAGTTGACAGGCATTCAATTGTTCGTTGGCGTACATCTTCAGGTTCACATCTGTGCATTGGAAAACTAAGATATGTCCAGGTTTATAAGGTGAAACGATACCTGGATGTCCCATTAAAATGTCAACACTGAGGAGTTGTTCACCCTCACATGTAACTTCTGTAGAAGAAGAAATAAAATTCAGTCAGTATAAAAAGACAGATGTTAAAGTTTTACTGGAATAAAGAGCAGTTTAATAGCATCTGATATTAACCAATAGCATGAAAAGACATCAAAACCATACTGGAGTGTATATTTGAAGTACCCTACTTAGGGTGTATGGCATGCTAGTATACTACTGATAAAATCAGTGATTCTCTTGTTTTGTAATTTTACTTCAGTTTTATAATTTTCTTCAATTTTAGACCCACATTTGGATTTTATGGAAAATTAACAAAAATATTTTTGTACAGGATATGAAATATACTTTAGCTATTTTTTGTATTGTTGTGTTACCTTGAGCATTTGTTGAGATATCCACGATCGTTAATAGAAGAAAGAGAAATAGCTTATAATAATTCATTTTAAGCTGTAAAACATGACAGATTGCTTAGTACAGATTACAAAGCAAATGAACAGTATCGACTGAACATGGAGTATTTAAAGAATTATTCACTTTCCTTATTTGAAACAAATCAATGCAAAGATTTCTTTAGTATCAAACATAAAATAGTATGGTTGAAAAATTCTGATATTAGCCTACCTGTTTTCCAAAAGATATATTCCTCTTCAGACCGTTTGCGATATGAATCTTAAGTCTGTGTAATGTAGACGAAAACAAGCAGCCCTTCCCTCCGCCCCATCAAACAGGACTCACCCTCCAGTGATTCGTTGAAAACTTGACAGCGTTCTTCTTTTATTTAAGGCAGAGAACTGTAATTTTGTATTATTTTAGACAACAATACGACTAAACTGATGTACTGCACAAATTCACGTTCCAGTTAAATTCGCTGACTTGAAATATTGAGAACCACATTTGAATTTTATGCATGAAAATATTAAACTGTGTCTAGGTTTAACTGGACTCTCAATATCAGGGAATCGCTCCATTTTTAAGTCTTCCACTGTTGTGTTTAGAAGACACGTTCACTCCTGTTTGACTTGAAATATTGAGTTTGAATGCAAAAGGCTCACAACAATTTTCTGAGTTTACACAGCACAGAACTATAACATTGTCTATGTTTTTGCTAATATTAGCTGAAGTTTTATTCCATTTGTGACCAAAATTTTCTCTTTAGTTTGAAGAGTTTGAAAAGAGTTGATGTATTTTCCATAGACTTGTCAGTTCTGAAAACACAGATTGTAATAGATTATACATCCCTTACTTTCCTATAAGTCTCAAATCTTGGTGTTGTTTACTTCTGCACAATATCTTATTACATCTTATGAGTGGTCTTTTACTCATTAAACCTGTATGAGTTTCTTACTTCTGCTGAACACAAAAGAAGATATTTTAAATGTTGGTGACCAGACAGTTGATGGCACCCTTTGACTTCTATAGTATTTTTTCTTACTATGGCTGTTTGATTACCAACATTCTTTAAAATATCTTCTTTTGTGTTCAACAGAAGAAAGAAACTTTTATTTTTTGAAATGTCTCATAACCACTTCATGATATCTTATGGCTGTGTAAAAGAAGACTTAACTTTTGTTACTTTACTTAAAGCAGACAAAGACTTATAAATATTATGACAGCATTATAACTTTTAATATATCCATTATAACTTAAGTGGATAAAATTATATCAATTGTGTGTTATAAATCATCATAATCTTAATAGTTATAATTAATAGTATAACCACAAACAGTTATATATTACTGTGGTTACGATTATTCATGAGATGATGAACCACATTATAATGTTTATAATGCATTATGAATGTATTATAATGCATTAAGAATACCTTTATAATACATTATAAATACAGGCTTCATAGAAAGTATTACAAAAGTTTTATTTTGTATAGCCGTATGCATCAGTAATGTTTTATTCTCCTTGTCACACACAGTGAGGCAAATTCATCACTCCATCATTACACTTTCGTCTTAGGTTACTGTCTATTGAATATTTGCCTCTCTTACAACTAAATTCGATTTCATCCTCATGTGGTGAGAATATCTTTTCCCGTCCACCCCATCGCAGCTCTATACCTCTTTCATCCATTTCCTCCACAGACACTGAACAGGGCTCTGAAACAAACCCAACATCTCACTCTCAGTGTTACAGGATACATTCATTGATTCATCAGAACCAGAACTACAACTTCAACATCAAGATTACATCAAAATATCAAAAAGTAAAATACAGTGAGAAAAGCCTTACATGTCTTTAATGTATATGGTGTTGTAGAGTGTTCATACTTACTTAAGCACTTAATATTCCCTCTCCATTCTCCGTGTTCACAGGTCAAGTATCTGGAGTAGGGCTGACGCTGAACCAGTGTGTATTTATTAAAGCAGCTGTATTCAACTTTTTCCCCTGAATTGTATTCATTTTTTGTCATTTCCATTGTATCTGCAAAGTTCACACGTGGTGGTGGCCCACATTTCCCTGTGAGCAAAGACATGCTTTAGACAGTTTTTAGATCAAGTAAATGGGGCATTAATACATCTCAATATCAGCCAGATGCCTTTTTTACAGCCTTAAACAACAGAACATGTTTTTAATGTAATGCACATCATTAATATGAGTATATAAGGTCATTTTAATAAAATGCTTGAAGAAAATGACTTTCTGCTTTGATCTGAGAGATCTGGGTTGGATTTTTCTATATAATATATAGATTTAAATTAGACTTTCTGAGGACAATTTGAGTTGCGTTTATCCATGCAAAACCCGCCGCCATGGCAAGTAGTAGCTATGCTGTTGCTAAGTTGTTTTGGGTGGTTGCTCGATGACTGCTTCTGGCCCAAGTCAAGAGAGACTTGTGTGCTGGCAAAATGGATTTCAATAAAACTTAGCTGCCTTTGTGTTAGAAAGGCAATTTTTTTGTTGAAATCGCTGCTACCTAACTAGAGAAAAATAGGAAAGAGGCAGTAGGAAAATTTAGACACCCATAATGCACTGGGCATGTTGCCGTCCAAAGCCACTCCAACAAGTCTGCTCCTATTGGATAGGCTTGATCAGAGTCAAATAACGGCTTGATTATGACTGAAACTTTCTGAGAAGTATTTCCTACTAAAGCGTGTCAATTTGTATTGTTCTCGGGTGCAAATATTCAAAGAGTAAAAGTTTAGCGGGAGTTTTTTTCAGTTTCAGGATCCAGAGCATTGTAGGCAGTGGCTAAAGGCTGCAAAGAATCACAAATATGGAGAGAAAATCTAAAATCTAATCTAAAAAAAAAAAAAAAAAAAAAAAAAAAAAAACAGGATGACAATGAACACAGTTTTTAAGGACAAACAGAAACTGCCACTCCATCAGTCCATAAGTTGCAAACAAAAACTGCTAATAAAACTCAGTAATTAAGAATTTGACCTTACCTCCTACACATTTAGGGAATGGGACGTCCCATTCTCCATTTGACTGACAGCTGATTTTGCTACGTCCTTGTAATTTCACTCCCTTCCCAACACATGAAAGAGTTATTGTGCGTCCAGGTCGTATTGAAACCTCAGGCCCCGGGTGTCCGTCCGCAGTGACGTCTGATCTCATGTTCGCTGTCAGCTTTGCAACACACATTACCTCTAAAAACAGAAAGATCGGATCAATCAAGCATCCTCCATGTGAACAACAGATCTATCTTTGATATCTTTGCCCAATCCAAGGCTTTTGCCATCTGTGGCCTTACCTTCACATTTAGGAAAAGGGCTGCTCCATTCTCCATTTAACAGACAGGTGATTTCTCTCTGTCCTTTTAATTTCAGCCCTTCTCTATTGCATGAAAATATTAACTTGTGTTTAGGTTTGACGGGACCCTCAATATCAGGGAATCGCTTCATTGTTAAGTCTTCCACTGCTGTGTTTAGAGGACACGTTGCCCCTAGAGAAAGCAGACATTTGATCACATATTTATCCACACAGAATCATTTATACTTTCTGTGACCCAGTGTTTTGGAGTCACTACAGGGGCCGTATTCACAAAACATTTGATCTTGCCACTAAGAGTTCTCCTAAACAGCAGTAAAAGTTCTTTGCTAAGAGTTTTCTCTTAAAACTTATTCACAAAGCTGCTGAGACAAACTTAAGGAATAGAGAGAAGTCTTAAGCTAAGAGAACAGGTGGGGTTGACCTCGTCGATATGGATGATGTCAACACACTTATTAACTATGCACACAGTGATTGGCTGATAGAGGAGGAGTCTCTGTTAGTGATTTAATCATAGAAATATTGTAGAACGAGGTACCATGTTGCCATATTCAAAAAGATTTTAAAATGTAGGCTAAGTGTCACTAATTAAACAAGTATATGTTCAGCTTATTGTCAGTCTCTTACATGTCTGCATCTTGAGATTGCAGAATTCAAACGACAAATGATGTTTTATAAAAAGTTTGTAAGGGAGCGTGTTCAGGTGGTGTGTGTGTATATATATGTGTATATATATATATCACAGCCGATATACATTTTGCCCGTATACATAAATTTACCTTTATGTCATCGCAGATTAAAATCTATAAATCAAAATATTTATTGCATTTATGAAGAAAAGGCTCAGCAGCCAAGGCTCTGTCACCTATTGCCTCAATGGTGTACAGTGTCTTTGAGCAGATTGCTGAGGTGGATTGCCGGCAACAGCCATTTTAGGATTGTTTGTGATTTGTTCTTAGTGACTTAGGAGTCCTCTTGACTACTCTTAACTTTTCACAGATTTAGGAACTGGTTTTAATGCTACAATGTTTTGTGAAATACTCTTAGAGCAAAAATTTAGGAGTCTTAAATTTAGTACTGACACCCCCATTATTTTAAAGAGTCTTTTAAATCAGCTTTAAATCAAGTTAGGAGCTACTTTTAGCCTTAAGATGTTTTGTGAATACGGCCCCTGATTTCCAACGAGTAGGGTTTAACATAACAATTACATTTTTGTTATATGGTATTGAGTTAGAGATGGAGCAAACATCCATCCCTAACAACCTTATGAAAAATCCTGGATCTCCAAAAAGTATTTTGACAAACATCAGTATGACGTCACATGAAGTCGGACAGCATCTCTACCATTGGGAAGTCTTATTTATTTATGTAATTCGGTAAACCAATTTATTTGATTCATACACTGCATTTTTACCTAGAATATTCAAAAGAATTGTACAAAAATATATAATAATAAAAGAATTGCAGCAAAATACATTATCTTATAAAGAAATGTATAATATAAAACAGTATTAATATATTAACATTTATGTAAAATAATATTTTTGTAGTAGTATATTCAAAATAGTATTATAAAATAAAATGTATAATATTAAAATGATATAAACATTTTATTAATTATACAAAATATTTCTTCAGCAATATGCAAGATAGCATATACAAATACTATATACAGAGTGTTATTTATTTATTTATACATACAAATACATACTATGTCTTTTGTTATATTAAATTTGAATATACTCTCTGTGGCCTTACCTACACATTTAGGAAATGGGGCGCTCCACTGCCCATTCGACTGGCAGGTGATTTCTTTTGGTCCTTGTAAAATCCATCCATAATCACTACATGAAAATGTCAACCTGTGTCCATATCTGACTAAACCATCATTTTCAGGGAGCCCCTCCACTCCGACGTTTTCCTCTATGTTGTCTGGGACACACGATATCTCTATAAAAAAAATAAATAAATAAAAAAAGTCTAGTTTCAATACCTCAGATTGCAAAATCCGTAAGTACCAAAGTTGCCCAACCACTTAAACAGTTAAAAATAATTCAGGATATTCAATATACTGTTCACTGAAAGGTTCTTTGCTAAGGTGGTTCTTCTGTTAAAACCCACTTTTAGACCCTTAATTTTTAAGTGTGTAGGTGACTTTTCAGTACCTTCACATACAGGTAATTGATTGTCCCATCCACCCTCCCGACATGTTCTGGTGTCAAATCGACTCATCATCTGGTAGCTTGACAAATGTATCTATAAGATTATTATTTCTTTTTTTCAAATAGTTATGTCTGAATATGAATTTACATACTTACTCATCTTTGCAGATATACTTGATGGTTGTTCCAAAAACAAAGTTCCTACCACTGACAATAGTGTATCGACCATTTGGAATATCTTCAGGCAGCTCACAGCGTTTGACTGATTGTGAATCAGAAAAAAAAGATACAATTCAGAGTTCTGAGAATTCAGCTTTTGAAATCCACATGATAATAAACTAATCTGATTACTTTGAATGCATACAATTTGAAAGTATTTTTAAAGGCACTCTACTGATTTCTAAACTTTGTGTGTGTGTCTTGTATACCCACGTGAACAATTTCCACCACGCAATTTGGTCCACTTATTATCCGTACAATTGTAGGTGATTTTTAGCAGAGATGCATAGCCAGGTTTGCAATTGTATTCAAGTTTATCACCATCAGTGTAGTTGTCCTTCCTTGAGCTTTGAGAAACTTCTGCATTCTCCACCTCTGGGATCTCAGAGCAACCTGCTAAACAATTAGAAAATGACATCATTGCTTTCATTTTTGTATGTTATTCATTTAGTTATTCATTTAAAAGAAATGCCTTACCATTCGGTGTAGATGCATCAACGCCAAAGCATATCCAAACACAAAAAATGGCAAGAATTGATCTCATTTTCCCAATCTGTTAGTTTGCTCACTCTGAGAGATGAAGAAACTCACCAAACAAAGTCTTTAACTTAGTTAATATTTACCAGTTCTGGGCAGGACTTTTGTGTGCTAAATGAGGTTTACTTGGGATCACATAGGGGTATTTATCTGTGAAAGGTTTGTTAATTAATGTCTAAATAATACTAATACTAATAATAATACTAATACTACTACTACTACTAATAATAATAATAATAATAATGATGTTAATAATAATAAAAACAGAAATATAATGAGATTTAAAAGTTTGAGCACTAGGTATAATGGTCCCATTTTGCATTTTCTGTTTATTTTTAAATTCATTACAAAGTAAATCATCAGTAATTACCAACAATTTGACTAAAAAGTGAATTGGGGGGAAAAAGCATTTAAATTGTAACTGCAGCATTGCAATCTTGTGAATTTGGTGAATTTTAAACATTCCATATTTTTTGTAATTATTTTTAATTTCTTCCTCATATGTTGGTTTATTTATTGTTACGTCCCCTTTTTGTCTAAGGGTGGCAGGAGATAAACACAGTAAACTCTTCAAGGTTTTATCTACAAAGTAAATTCTATTTTACAACAATTAAGAATAAGGTAAACAGTAATGGTATCTCAACGCATTTAGCTTCAGGAAGGGATTAAAGCCAAAATAAGAAAAAAAAAAAAAGGGGTAAGCTACCTAGGAGTAAGGGAGTCTAAATAACCTATCTAACAAAAAGTCAAATAAACAACAAATCTCTTCCCTGACTACCTTACTATCCCAAAAACAGGGTTAGTAAAAAAACAAAAGTGGCACCCACTTCCCTACTGCATCTGCGGGCAACAATAATGGGGCAATTACACCCCAGCAAACCTTGGTCCGACGCCAACGTTGTGTCCCTGGCCAGAAATAGCCGCAGTTGGACGCCGGTAATCGGTAATGTAACAGAACATTTCCTAAAAAATGCATTCAGATACGTTTGTACAGTTCTCTGGGGTTCTCTGGCAGCCATTTCCTTCTGTGTAAATGCAAGCTCCTCTCCACAACTCTAATGAGGAACAGGTGGCATCAATTAGGCTCCTGAGATGACAGAGAGGAACAGAGGAAAACAGGGGAAAACTACACTTCCCAGCAGGCTGTTGGGCATCAAGGAAACACAATCACACACACATATATTCACAAAATTATCAACAATAAATGACATACATCCTGGGATATTATAACATTTGGCGTAACACCTGGGACATAGCGTTTGAATTTGATTTAAAATTAAGAAATTAGTTTTTAACAAAACTAAAAATGTAACTACAAAATTTACACTGAAATTACCTTGATTTTTTTTCTACATTCATTTATACAACGTAAAAAGAAAATTCTGAAAAAGTCTGAGATCACAAAAATATACATTCGCAATAACAACCACAAGAGGGAGTTCTGTAATGTTTCTCTCCTGTGTGTGTTGTACTCCAACTTCAAAACATTGACAAATGTGAGCTTAGGACCCCTGGAACTGTTGTGGTGCTGTCGTAACACATTGTACACACTTAGCAAACTGAACCACTGCAAAGCAAACACTTTGTGCAAACATGAAGTGCTCTTTGTATGGGAACATCAAATACAAATAGCCTGGAATTGATTTTTTTGAAGGTAGATGAGGCAAAGCCCTGGACAAAATAAAATCATTCAGTAGGACCTTCTGCAATTTCACAATTTATTGATATCTAACCTCTTCTGAGCTTAAGGTTGATAAGGTTGATTATTTTAATTATTACTATATTATTATATATTATTACTGTTAAATAACACATTTTCTCTTCTGTTTGCCTTTTCATGTTACATGGGCATAAATGAGTGTTGCCAGTAGTTTACTGTAAAATTGAGTTTTGTGGGTCACCATTGTGCTGAAGAGTAGAGCCTGTGCTTAAGTTCAGGAGAAGATCAAAAAGCATTGATGATATGCTGCTAGTTGCTTTATTTAACAGATGGTGACTGTGTAGTTGCTGTTGCAGTGAAAATCTCTTTATTTAAAATATTTGTAGTGAACTCTAATGAAATAATTTTACAATAATAATATGCTCACATTATTAGCATATTATAAATATTAGTTTATAAATTTAAATGGCAGTCTGACAATTAAAGACAGTCCATTTCTGCAAATGAAATGAGGTAACTCGAGTTTTAATTTAGTGCATGGTATCTTTACAGTAACATACTGTAGATTACAGTAAATAACTGTACAATCAACAGTAAATTACTGGCAACAGTGTTGCCAGTATTTTACTGTAAAAAAGCCTGGCAAGGTCTAACAGTGTATGCATGACTTTTGGTGACACTTTATTTTACAGTGCCGTAGTTATACGTTACTACATGAACTTACTATAGTAATAACAGTAAATTCTGCATAATTACAAGTAACTAACCCTAAACCAAACTCTAACCCTAACTGTAACTCTTATGTGGTTAATTAATACTACTCAGTACTTATTTGAGTAATTACACCACACAGAATTTTTTTTATGATTAATTTATTAATGACTCAGCATCATCTAAGACAAAAGAATCACTACATCTGATGTTTAAAGTGAAAAAAAAAAAATTATAATATATATATATATATATATATATATATATATATATTAGCCCAGAGTCACAACTACTGAAGAACTTTGTTTTACAGCAATAAAATTACAATACGAGTTTACATGCCTTGATGTGGGCTATGAATATATTGGCTTATTAGATGTAAAATTCTATTCAGCTCGAACTCTTTTAAAATAGAAAATAGTTAAATACAGGCTTTCCTGTAGCTCAGTGGTTAGAGTATGGCACTAGCAATGCCAAGGTCGTGGGTTCGATCCCAGGGATTGCACATACTCAGATACAAATGTATAGTATAATGCAATGTAAGTCGCTTTGGATAAAAGCGTCTGCCAAATGCATAAATGTAAATAAAATAGGAGGAAAGAGTTTTAAAAAGACACCAGAGTAATAGTTTGAATGTTAAGCTTTATTCCGAAGCAGTGTTAACACAATGCCATATAACTGTAACATGAGCATGAATATTGAAGCATCAAGCAAGTGTGTGTGGATGTGTGTGTGTGTGTGTGTGTGTGTTGCTCCTTCCGCAGCGTGTCTGTCCATCTTCATTCACATCTGTGGGATCAGCAGATCTTCAGAAAACTATGATAAATGCAGAGTTACAGGCTTGTGGACATTAATGTTGTTTTTAATCAGTTTACATGGCCATGATCACACTTATCCACTAATAATCATACAGGATCTTTATCCCATTCAAATTTTGCACTGCAAAATAAACACTGAAAACATAATATATTATTGTAAATCAAATGTGGATAGTGTTTCATAGTTTTTACCTCAGTGTTTTACTCCAGCTTTTCATTTTTGTCTAGCTGACCTGAAGAAGAAGAAGAAAAAGAAAAAAAATGTAATAATATCAATAAAAAAAGTTACGTCACCAATGGATACAGCTATTAACTAAAGTTTTTCATTTGGACACAAAAATACTGAAGTTTATCCAGGAGTTTAAAGAGTTGCCTTATTTAAAACCAGCTTGAGAAGAAATTACAGAGCTTCTTTTACACTTATATAACTCAAAAGAAGTATACAGTACCATTCAAAAGTTTGAGGTCAGTAAGATTTTTTTTTTAAACTCAGTAAGGATGCATTTATCAAAGTTGACAGTAAAGCCATTCTTTACCATCCCTTTCCCAGATTCTATGATAAGGAGGTGATTGGCAGCTCTTAAAGGGTTAGTTCACCCAAAAATGAAACTTCTGTGTTCTGCGTTCACTGCGCCAACTGCATAGCAGACTGACAGAGAAGAGGAAAAAATGTTGAATAAAGTCGTTATTTTTGTTTTGTTTTTGTGCACAAAGAGTATTCTCGACACTTCATAACATTAAGGTTGAACCACTGCAGTCACGTTGACTATTTTAACAATGTTTTGACTACCTTTCTGGACCTTGAATGTGATAATTTTGTTGTTTTCTACGGGAGACAAAAAACCTCTCAGATTTCATCAAAAACATCTTACTTTGCTTTCCGAAGACGAACGAAGGTCTTATGGGTGTGGAACGACATGAGGGTGAGTAATTAATGATAGAAAATTCATTTTTGGGTCAACTAACCCTTTAACTAAACAAATAAACATAGGATGAGTCACCCAGCATACACTGTATCTTTATGATATAAAAGATTTGTAAATATCTGATATTTTTTATCTGTAAAAACATAATAATGCTTACATTTAAATGTTGCCAATACGTCCATACATTGTACTTTCAGCATCTATCCAAGCGTACAAAAACGTATGTTTTCTTTGTAAAAGTCACGTGTTAATACCTATGTATTAACAATGAGACCAGTCTGATATAATATATTATCCATATTATACATGTAAAACTCACCGTCATGGTGCTAGTGCATAGCTATGCTGTTGCTAGGTTATTCTCGACAGTTGCTAGGACATTGCTTCTTGGCCGAGGTCAAGAGTGATTTGTGTGCTCAAGAATTAAAATTTGACATTAAAGGTCAAAAAAAACTTTCTGATTAAACTTTCAATTTGAAAGTTGAGCATTTACTTTAATATGTGCAATAGTGATGCTTGTAAACACTGCTAATAAAACTCAATAATTAAGCGTGTGAAATTACCTTCTACACATTTATGGAATGAGAAGTTTTTTTACCGTCTGTGGTCTTAGCTTCACATTTAGGAAAAGGGCTATTCCATTCTCCATTTGACTGACAGCTGATTTTGCTATGTCCTTGTAATTTCACTCCCCTCCCAACACATGAAAGAGTTATTGTGCGTCCAGGTTGTATTGAAACCTCAGGTCCCGGTTGTTCGTTCTCAGTGACGTCTGATCTCATGTTCGCTGTCAGGTTTGCAACACACATTACCTCTAAAAACAGAAAGATCGGATCAATCAAGCATCCTCCATGTGAACAACAGATCTATCTTTGATATCTTTGTCTAATCCGAGGCTTTTACCGTCTGTGGTCTTACCTTCACATTTAGGAAAAGGGCTGCTCCATTCTCCATTTGGCAGACAGGTGATTTCTCTCTCTCCTTTTAATTTCAGCCCTTCTCTATTGCATGAAAATATTAACTTGTGTCCAGGTTTGATGGGACCCTCAATATCAGAGGATCGGTCCATTATTAAGTCTTCATCTGTTGTGTTCAGAGGACACATTGCCCCTAGAGAAAGCAGACATTTGATCACATATTTATCCACACAGAATCATTTATTCTTTGCGTTTAAGAGCAAATATGCTACTAACTTGCTATGTGGTTTAGCATAACAACTACAGTTTTGTTATATGGTATTTCACAAGCGTTACAGCCAAGAAAACTGAGTTAAAGATGGAGTATACATCTATCCGTAACAACCTCATGAAAAATTCAATATGGTGTCTATCCTGACTAATTGTGTGAGATTTGTGATATAAATAAATTAAGCAAATTACATTTTTTTTCACTTAATACACAATCATTTGCAGCTAATGTTCATCATGTATCTAGTCAATGTTTTATCCACCAGGTAAGTAAATGTGATTTTAGATTTATAAAATTTTAAGTGACTCTCTTGTGCAGACAAACATTTCAGACATCAGTCTATTTTGCATTTTCACAGATCCATCATCCTTCTGAAATTTCATCATATGGCTCAATACACTTATATTTCAAAATTTCTGTATTTTCGTACGCATTTTTCCCATGCACCCAAAATTTCTTATGAAAAAAATATACGTGGAGAGAGACTGTGGAGTCAGATTCATTTTTTTTTTTTTTTTTTTTACATTTTCCTCATCAACAGCTTTATTTGGTGTCTCTACTAATTTATTTAAAAAGTTGCTATTTTAAATCACTCATTGTTTCTTTTCAGGTTAGAAAACTTTTTTTTTTTGAGAGAGAGAGAGAGAGGAGTACTGATAATCTTTAACATTACAATAACATTAATCTGCTGCAGATGGACTAAAAGTACCAAATTTGATTTTGTAATTATTGTCGTCACCACGACAAAATTATCTGGGGACTTGATGTTATTCCTATTGATTGTCGAATATAATAATAATAATAATAATAATAAATAAGATTAGATATAAATATATAGATATAAAGGGTTAGTTAACCCAAAAATTAAATTTCTGCGCCAACTGCATAGCAGACTGACAGAGAAGAGGAAAAATTGTTGAATAAAATCATTATTTTTGTTTTTGAGCACAAAAAGTATTCTCGACACTTCATAACATTAAGGTTGAACCACTGCAGTCACGTCCACTGTTTCAACGATGTCTTTACTACCTTTCTGGACCTTGAATATGGTCATTTTGTTGCTTTCTATGGGAGATAAAAAACCTCTCAGATTTCATCAAAAATATCTTAATTTGTGTTCCAAAGATGAACGAAGGTCTTGCGGGTTTGGAACAACATGTAATTAATGACAGAAATTTCATTTTTGGGTCAACTAACCCTTTAACTAAACAAATAAACGTAGGATGAGTCACCCAGCATATACTGTATCTTTATGATATAAGAGATTCAGAGGTGGAAAGTCCAGGGGTCAGAAAGTAAAAGTCCTGCCATATTTTTTATTTCACCCACTGAAGCAGTGTTAAAGTTAATGAGATAATTAAGTGGTTAATTGAGTGATGATTGACAATTATTGAAGATACCTGATGTTAACAAGCAGAATCACCAAAGGAGAAAATCACAATTTTAAGTCACCATCATGGAGATCAGCGTTTGCTTTAGTTGAGCTCTTGACCCTTAACCTTTAATGTTAGGTTTTGTTTGGTCTGTTAGAAAAGAAGGATCAGGTGGTGTTGGTTATGTTTTCACATAAACATTATTTGATCTGAACCACCAAACTCATTTAGAGTCCAATCTTTGAGTTAGATTTACGTTATTAATTACAGCAGCTCTTCTTCAATATAATCCAAAGGTAAAAGTTGTTCTAATAAAAAAAATTAAGATCTTTCTTTTAGGCACACACAGACATCAAGAATCAGCCTGTGAATCTCAACGACGGTGACAAGCAACATATTCTGATCAACAGATCAACTCTGAACATTAGAAAACAAGCTACTAAAAAGTCACATAAAAACAGCAAAAAATAAAATAGTGAGAATAAAGGAAATTACTAAGACAATTCAGTTCATAATTTATTCATGCAGCAATGCATGATGGGAACCATGGATGAATTTTGATTGGTGGCACCCAGAATGCACTGCAACATGCTTTATTATTCTCACCACTGTTGAGATTCACAGGCTGATTCTTGATGTCTGTGTCTCTAAGTGAAAGCTTTTTTTTTTTTTTTTTTAAACCAGAACTCCTCTTAAGAAATTCTTTGGATTGTTTTGAAAAAGCTGCATCTGCAATCAATAATGTAAATTTAACTCAACAATTAGACTCGAAATGAGTTTGGTGGTTCAGACCAAAAAGGTGAAAACATAACCAACATCACCTAACCAACTTTTTCTTTGTTTGTCTAGTCGTTATAACTCAGTTATAACAGTCAAACAAAATCTAGCCTTAAAAAGTCAAGGGTCAAGAGCTCAACTAAAGCAAACCATGATCTCTATGATGGTAACTTAAAAATGGTTATTTTCTCCTTTGGTGATTCTGCTTGTTAACATCAGGTGTCTTCAAAAATTGTCAGTCATCACTCAATTAATCTCTTAATTATCTCATTAACTTTAACACTGATTCAGTGGGTGGAATAAAAATATGGCAGGACTTTTACTTTCTGACCCCTGGACTTTCCACCTCTGAAAAGATTCATAAATATTTGATACTTTTTAGCTGTAAAAACATACTAATGCTTACATTTAAATGTTGCCAATACGTCCATTTTGTACTTTCAGCATCTATCCAAACCTACAAAAAGGTATGTTTTCTTTGTAAAAGTTATGTGTTAATATCTATGTATTAATGAGACCAGGCTGATATAATATATTATCCATATTATCCATGTAAAACTCACCGTCACGGTGCTAGTGTATAGCTATGCTGTTGCTAGGACATTGCTTCTTGGCCGAGGTCAAGACCCAGATAGCAACTTTGTGTCTGCCCAGATCTGGCCCACATCTGGCACATGCGGAATGATGATCTGGGCCACATGTGGCAGGAATGATGGCACTTGGGCGGACTACTTCTGTTTGCCAGATCTGGGCCACAAGCAGGCCATAGAAATGCCACATGTCTGCCAAGAGCAAAGAAATAAACCAGAACTGGACCTTATCTGATCCACAAAATATTTATATATTATTTATAGAGTCATCTCAGCATTAACAAGCATGTTATGAAGCAGAATCACTGAAGGAAAGAAGAAAAAAAGAGATGAGCAGAAACACAAGAACTAGAACTGACTTCAGCCACAGCCTTAGATGAAAACAACTTAAGATAAAAGACACTAAACCTCTGAAGATCTGATTAAACAACTCCATAAACAGCATTGCCAGCTTCACTTATTACTAACCAGACTGACTTTATTTCTGTCATTCATCTACAGCACTTCTTATTGAGAATTAACAGAAGTTTAACTCTCATGTTTGTTTCATTTGAGGTTACCATGATGGTGATTGGTGTTTCCATTAGTTGGCCTCTTAACTGTTATTACGTAATTGTTTATTTTGGCTGCTGTGATGGCGTGTTTGTAAAACACATTTGCAGTAGCAACAAAAATTGAAATGAGGTCAGGTGTTGAATCTCAACAATGGTGACAATCAAAAGTGTCATGTAGCCACAATGCATGCTGGGTACTATAGTACAAAACTCCCAGAATGCATCAGAGCCTGGATAAATTATGCAACTGATCTGATTGTCTGAATATTTTGCTTATTGTCACCATTGTTGAGATTCGTATGCTGCTTACTGATATCTCTGTTTGTCATTGTAGGTTGCTTTTTTTTTTTTCCATCTTCAATCTTCTAACTGATTTCTGCAATACATCTGAATCTCATGTTGCAGTAACAATTGTTAAATTCAATTATGTTGCTGAAGCAGGCTATTTCATGATGATTATTAAATCATCAATAGCTAACTATCAGTTTTCTTTGCTACTGTTAATGCGTTTGACAGAAACACTACCACAACACCCAGAGAAAACAAATAAAATAAAAAATAAAAAAAAGTTAAGAGGCCAACTAATGGAAACATCAATAACCATCATGGTAACCTCAAATGAAAGAAATAAAGTCAGCCTGGTTAGTAATAAGTGAAGCTGGTAATGCTGTTTGTGGAGTTGTTTAATCAGATCTTCAGAGGTTTAATGTCTTTTATCTTCAGTTGATTTCATCTAAGGCTGTGGCTGAAGTCAGTTGTAGTTCTTGTGTTTCTGCTCATCTCTTTTTCTCTTCGTTCCTTCAGTGACTCTGCTTGATAACAGGCTTGTTAATGCTGAGATGACTCTATAAATAATATATAAATATTTTGTGGCTCAGATAAGGTCCAGTTCTGGTTTATTTCTTTGCTCTTGGCAGACATGTGGCATTTCTATGGCCTGCTTGTGGCCCAGATCTGGCAAACAGGAGCGGTCCGCCCAAGTGCCATCATTCCCGCCACATGTGGCCCAGATCATCATTCCGCATGTGCCAGATGTGGGCCGGATCTGGGCCGACACAAAGTTGCTATCTGGGGAGAGACTTGCATGCTCATGAATTATGTACCAAAGTTGAGTATTTACTTTAATATGAGCAATAGTGATGCTTGTAAACACTGCTAATAAAACTCAATAATTAAGCATGTGATCTTACCTTCTACACATTTAGGGAAAGGGACTTTCCATCGTCCATCTGACAAGCAGGTGATTTTGCTATGTCCTTGTAATTCCACTCCCTTCCCAACACATGAAAGAGTTATTGTGCGTCCAGGTCGGATTGAAACCTCAGGTCCCGGGTGTCCGTCCTCAGTGACGTCTGATCTCATGTTCACTGTCAGGTTTGCAACACACATTACCTCTAAAGAGCAGAAAGATCGGAACAATCAAGCATCCTCCATGTGAACACCAGATCTATCTTTGATCTATCTTTGTCCAGTCCGAGGCTTTTACCGTCTGTGGTCTTACCTTCACATTTAGGAAAAGGGCTGCTCCATTCTCCATTTGGCAGACAAGTGATTTCTCTCTGTCCTTTTAATTTCAGCCCTTCTCTATTGCATGAAAATATTAACTTGTGTCCAGGTTTGACGGGACCCTCAATATCAGAGGATCGGTCCATTATTAAGTCTTTTACTGCTGTGTTTAGAGGACATGTTGCCTCTAGAGAAAGCAGACATTTGATCACATATTTATCCACACAGAATCATTTATTCTTTATGTGACCCAGTGTTTAAGAGCAAATATGCTACTAACTTGCAATGTGGTTTAGCATAACAACTACAGTTTTGTCATACACTGTTAGACCTTGCTGTAAATTCTGACAGTAACAAACCATTTTCCATTAAAACAGTAATATACTGTAGAAAATAATGCATTCTGGGTAATATTTGTCATTTTCGAGAAAGTAGCCTACAGGAATATACTGTGAGTTAACATCGCTCAAAATCGACACTCAGAGGCTGTGTTCTAAATCACACCCTATACCCTCATTCACTATTCCCTACATTTGTTTACTAATATAGTACACCTGACAAAGTGAATTAAAGGAAGTGAGTGAATTCAGACACTGATGAACACCTGATTAGCAGAATCACTGAAGGACAGAGAAACAAGACCAGAAAAAAAGAGAAGAGACGAGCAGAAACACAAGAACTACTACTGACTTCAGCCACACTGAGTGTGAAACCAGTTCACAAACCAGTTTGACATTATTTCTTTCATACATGTACAGAAGTTCTTGTTGAGAATTAACAGATTTGGTTGTTGATGTTTTATTGAAAATAAAAATGTATTGAAGTTTGCAGTCACCATCGTGGTGACCAGTGTCTGCTTTAGTTGTGCTCTTGACTCTTTTATATTAGCTTTTTTTTTGGCTGCTTTAACTGAGTGTTTATAAAACACATTTGTTATGGCAGGAAAAAGCCAACATGAAGTTTATCAGGTGTTTTGGTTGCTGAGATTCTGTAATCATCTTGGACTTGTTTAGTTCACTGATCTCTTTCTGTGTCTAGTCTTTGATTTAATGGGTTTTATGTTTATTGATTATACTATGTCTGTGATTCAACAGCATAAGAGCCAGCTATGTTTCAGTAATCAGTTATTTAGAAGAATATATAAGTCCTATAAGCATAAATAAGCTGCAGCATAAATAAATTATGCAGCTTTATTGCCACCATTGTTGAGATTGATGTGCTGATTTTTGATATCTGTGTGTGTCTAAATAATACTGCTGCTGTTTTTTGTGGTGTTTAAAAACAAACTCTTTTTAGCTGATTGTTTTTGGAACTTTTGCTGTAGTTTTACAGTGGTGTTAGTGTAAAATATTAGTCTGTTTTATATATTCAAAAGACTACATGATGGTTATGTTTCCACAAATGCATAACTACCAACACTCAACGATTTTTTTTGTCCACTTTTGTTTCTGCCATAATAGTTATATAGTTTTAATAGTTAGTTTTCCATTACTGTTGGTAATACTGTTTATAATACCATTACCATATACCATTACTGTGATTCTACAGCAGAAGATCCAGCTTTTCAAAACAATCCAAAGAATTTCTTAAAAGTTGTTCTGGTAAAAAAAAAAAACAGTTTCACTCAGACACACAGACATCAAGAATCAGCCTGTGAATCTCAACAGTGGTGAGAATAATAAAGCATGTTGCAGTGCATTCTGGGTGCCACCAATCAAAATTCATCCATGGCTCCCATCATGCATTGCTGCATGAATAAATTATGAACTGAATTGTCTTAGTAATTTCCTTTATTCTCACTATTTTATTTTTTGCTGTTTTTATGTGACTTTTTAGTAGCTTGTTTTCTAATGTTCAGAGTTGATCTGTTGATCAGAATATGTTGCTTGTCACCGTCGTTGAGATTTACAGGCTGATTCTTGATGTCTGTGTGTGCCTAAAAGAAAGATTTTTTTTTTTTTGTAATCAGAACAACTTTTACCTTTGGATTGTATTGAAAATGCTTTATCTTCTGCTGTAGAATCACAGAGCTGCTGTAATCAATAATGTAAATCTAACACAGAGATTGGGCTCTAAATGAGTTTGATGGTCCAGGTCAAATAATGATTTTGTGAAAACATAACCAACACCACCTGATTATCTTTTCTTTTTGCTTATTTAACTGTTGTAACTCAGTTACAACAACCAAGCAGAACATAATAATAAAAAGTCAAGAGCTAAACTAAAGCAAATGCTGATCTCCATGATGGTGATGGTGATGATTCTGCTTGTTAACATCAGGTATCTTCAATAATTGTCAATCATCACTCAATTAATCACTTAATTATCTCATTAACTTTAACACAGCTTCGGTGGGTGAAATAAAAAATATGGCAGGACTTTTACTTTCTGACCCCTAGACTTTCCACCTCTGAATAAAACATCAACTTCTGTTAATTCTCAATAAGATATTCTGTAGAAATAAAGTTAAACTGGTCAGTAATAAGTGTAATAATGTGTAATGACTGGAAGACTCGTAGAATTGGATTACCTCTAAAAACAGAAAGATCGGATCAATCAAGCATCCTCCATGTGAACAACAAATCTATCTTTGATCTATCTTTGTTTTTTTTTTTTTTTTTTAGTAATCTGTAAGAAGTTTTAAAAGACAGTTATCATCACCAATCAAAATCTTACCTTTACATGTTGGCACTTTTTCCCAAGTTCCACTGCGGCAGAAAACTGTGCTTTTCACATTCATTAAGAATGAGCTTCGACATACGTATGTTACACTAGATCCATGTACATAAAATTCTTCAGGTTTAGATGTTATGAATGCATTTTCCACCTTTGGAGGAATGTCACAACGTACATCCACTAAAAAAAAAGAAAAAAAAAAAAAAAAAAGAAACGTATGGAAATTCATGAACTCCAGTAAGACTGAGGTTAACATTATCAATAGATTCTGCTGTCCACTATATGCTGTCGCTGCTCCTCACAAAAATATAATAAGAGTTTGAGAAGCTCACCCTCACAAACTGGTGTTTCCCATGTACCACTGACACATTTTATGAAGCGTTGAGTTGGTATGAACCCTGGATCACATTCAAATGCTGTTGTGTCTCCATCATGGAAGATCTGTTTTGTTTGCTTTAGTTTTCCATGGTGAACACTGGGAAAAGCACCACATTCGTGCTTCCCTGTAAAGACAGATGATATTTCAGTAACCTATCATTCGTCTAACACCTGAGAGTGACAATAATAAAACTCACGGATGCACCGAGGTACTTCAGACCAAGAGCCTTTGCTGCATGTCACTGAATCCCACCAGTTCCCACTGAATGGTTTATAACCCGTGTCGCAGGAGTAAAAGATTTCTTCCTCATTGGAGGAGAGCGTGTGTATGAACCCATTTTCCACAGATAGATCAGGGCACAATTTTTGTTTTGCTGTGAGGAAACAGTTTCAAGACTTCAAAATAATGATTATATGTTTTTGAGATGTCATTGTGTAGATATATAGTGATTTGATTGAATACTGAAAAAGTTCTGTGATATAACTAACATACCAGTACATTTCCGTATGCCTGTCCATTTAAACTGGTAATTACAGATGATTTCTACAGGCTCCTCTGGTTCAAACCCACGATGACATTTATATTGTATCCTTGAATTGATGTAGTAGTTTGGTCTCTGATCTCCCACAATCTCTGCATTTGAGATTATTGGTGCTGCACACGTTTTTTCTGTAAACAAATATCCATCATATCAACTAGAATTAATATTATATGATGAATAATTTGCACAAACTGTTTTTTTTTTATTTCACAAAAAAAAATTTAATATCAGCACATACCAACACACAGTGGTTTTGGAGTCCATCCGTCTCGTGTGCATGTGGCCTCTGCTGCGTTTTGTTCATACCCAGACATGCAATTGTAAGTTTTTTTTGCTCCCAATTTCATATCTCCCCTGAAGTAATATTCAGGGTAATTCACATGCTGGTCACGTGGAACTTCACATCTAATATCTGAAACAAGATTCACATTATTTTAATAACACAGTAAGTTCAGCTCTTAATGCAGAAGTGTTTCTCTACAATCTTACCCTCACAAACAGGCTCATGATCCCACTTCCCGTTCTCTTGACATGTAAATGATCTGATGCTTTCTTTTGTAAGAAAGATCCAGTATCTTTCAGCACAGGTGATCTCCACACTTTCTCCAGCTCTGAAAATAGTTTTTCCCGCTGGTTTGATCATGTTTACTCCAAATCTTGTTGACTTAAGCTCACAAGTTACTTCTGTACAAGACATACCCAGATAGCAAGCAATGATCAAAACAATGTTAAATCAATGTTAATGCATTAACCGCATTGAATCAATATCACTTTTGCACCCTCAATTCATGTTGAAAAAATGTTGAAATTTCAACAAAAAATCTATGGAAATGGCATTGATGTTAGTTCAACATCATGCTTGCACTCTCAGAAAATGAAACACAACTACAACTGACTTAAAGCCACACAGCCTGAAATCAAATGAAGATAAAAGAAGACATTAAATCTCTCAAGATCTCAGCAGAAGTTCTTTTTGAGAATTAACAGAGATTTAGATGTTGATGTTTTATTGAAAATGTTTGGTCACCATTTTGGTGATGAGTGTTTCCTTTAGTTGTGCAGTTTGACTCTTGGCTTTTCATGAGAGTTTGTGATCTTTGTAACAGTGTTAATCTCTTTATTGTCAGGGTCCAGCTGGCTGGAAGCCTTCCAATCAGCACACCCATGTAGGTCTCACATGGTTTAACCCAGAACACTCAGTGTGAACACTACAGGCTGTTTAATGTAACACTGAGTAACACTGGAGTTAATGAGATAATTAGGTGATAAAGAACAGAAGGACAGAGGAACAACAAGATCTATGACTTCAGCCACAGCCTTAGATGAAATCAACTGAAGATAAAAGACATTAAATCTCTGAAGATCTGATTAAACAACTCCACAAACAGCATTACCAGCTTCATTTATTACTAACCAGATTGACTTTATTTCTGACAAACATCTACAAAAGTTGTTATTGAGAATTACCAGAGGTTTAGATGTTGATGATTTGTTGAAAATAATAGTTTTGTTTGATATCACCATTATCAAGGTCAGTGTTTGCTTTAGTTAGACAGTTTTACTCGACTTCTTTAGTGTTAGTTTTTCTCTGGCTGTTATAGCTGTTTGTTATGGCAAGAAAGACAAGAGAAAATGTGATCAGCTACTGTCAGCTACTTTATGATAAGAATATAGTCATCTTAATTCGCAAATGACTGAGCTTTATAGGAGAAAAAGTTTGTGTTTAGTTTTAATCAAAAAAGCTGAATTAGTTTTAAAACACTAAACACTTCAAAGCTCCTGCCAAACTTCCTCACACACAGACATCTAGAATCAGCATATGAATCTCAACAATGGTGACATGCTTCATGCCACAATGCATTCTTGGGTGCATCATGCAAAACTCATCTATGGCCCCCAGAATGCATTGCGGCATTAAGCATGTCACCATTGTTGAGATTCATAGGCTGATTCTTGATGTATGTTTGTGAGTAACTCTGACCGTAGTTTAAAGTGCTTGGTGTAAAATCTATTTTAAAGCTGATTTAAACAGTGGTGGATATTTACACAGATCAAAACAAAAAGTTAGTAAGATTTTGCTCATATTAAACTTAGTCATAAGATCAGAGAATTAAACCATTACACATTGATTATATTCTTATCATGAAACAGCCACTGCATCAGATTGTGTTTTCACTTGCTTTTCTTGCTATAACAAACTCAGTTACAGCAGCCAGAGAAACTCTAACATAACAAAGACAAGTCAAACTACCCAACTAACGTAAACACTGATCACCATTATGGTGGCTTAAAAAAACTAATTTCAATAAAAAAATCAACAACAAAAACTCTCTTTCTTAATTCTCAATAAGTATATGGAGTTGTTTAATTCTCCTCTGCTGAGATCTTGAGAGATTTAATGTTTTCTTTTATCTAAGGCTGCGGCTGAAGTCAGTTGTGGTTCTAGTGTTTCGATTTTTTTCTGTTCTTGTTTTTTCTCTTTCCTTCATTGATTCTGCTTGTTAACAGCAGCTATCTTCAATAATGCTCAATCATCACTTAATTAATTACATAATTATTTCATTAACTCCAACATTGATTCAGTGTTACAGCCTGTAGTGTGCACTCTGAACAGTGTTCATTTCATCTGGGCTAAACCATGTGCCTACATGGGTGTGCTGGCTGGGAGGTGTCCCGCCAACGGGATCGTGACAGTTAAGGGGTTAAAGGTTAGTATTATGTTCCTGAAACATTCTTTCCATCATTCAAACACCTGCTGTGAACAAACACTGAAAAAAGGAGAAATAAGAACACAAACAACTTCAGCCACAGCCTTAGATGAACTGAAGATAAAAGACATTAAATCTCTGAAGATCTGATTAAACAACTCCACAAACAGCATTACCAGCTTCACTTATTACTAACCAGACTGACTTTATTTCTGTCACACATATACAGAAGCTCTTATTGAGAATTAACAGAAGTTTAGATGTTTGTTTGAGGTCACCATCATGGAGATTGGTATTGCATTGTTGCTTTTTTTTCAGCAATTGCAGATGTTTTTCAGAAAACATTTCTGCATTGATAAATCAGATCAACATGTTTGTTTTAATAACAGACAAACAACTGAAATAAACTAGTTAAACTGTTTTTTTTTTTTTGTAGTTTTTTTTTTAGTTTTCATATTGAAGTGTTATGTGAAAAAGAAATAAACTGCTTTAGACTTAGACATCAGCACTCATCATACAAATCTCAACAATGGTGACAATTAAAAAAACTTCAGCTGCATAATTTAATTATGTCGCAATGCATGCTGGGAACCATGAATATGTTTTGTATGCTGGCATGAAGCATGTCACTATTGTTGTTTTTCAAATGCCGAATGTTGATGTCTGTGAGTGTATAAATGATGCAGAAAAATGTTTTAAACAAAGAGTTAACAATGACAGTGTTGCAAGTGATGTTTCTCACATTGGTTAAGTTTGATACAGTGTTTCAATTTGTGAAGTTAGCAATTACAGAAAAAAGCAGTTGTTTAAACCAGAGATGGAAAGTCCAGGGGTCAGAAAGTAAAAGTCCTGCCATATTTTTTATTTCACCCACTGAAGCAGTGTTAAAGTTAATGAGATAATTAAGTGATTAATTGAGTGATGATTGACAATTATTGAAGATACCTGATGTTAACAAGCAGAATCACCAAAGGAGAAAATCACAATTTTCAAGTTACCGTCATGGAGATCAGGGTTTGATTTAGTTGCGCTCTTGACCCTTGACTTTTTAATATTAAGTTTTATTCAGACTATTATAATTGACTTATTATAGCCAGACAAACAAAAAAAGGGATCAGGTGGTGTTGGTTATGTTTTCACATAAACATTATTTGACCTGAACCACCAAACTCATTTAGAGCCCAATCTTTGAGTTAGATTTACATTGTTAATTATAGCAGAAAATCTAGCTTTTTCAATTCAATCCAAAGGTAAAAGTTGTTCTGGTTTAAAAAAATAAAAAATCTTTCTTTTAGGCACACACAGACATCAAAAATCAGCGTATGAATCTCAATGACAAGCTACTAAAAAGTCACATAAAAATAGCAAAAAATTAAATAGTGAGAATAAAGGAAATTACTAAGACAATTCAGTTCATAATTTATTCATGCAGCAATGCATGATGGGAACCATGGATGAATTTTGATTGGTGGCACCCAGAATGCACTGCAACATGCTTTATTATTCGCACCACTGTTGAGATTCACAGGCTGATTCTTGATGTCTGTGTCTCTAAATGAAAGTGTTTTAAAAAGTCAAGTGTCAAGAGCTCAACTAAAGCAAACCATGATATCTATGATGGTTATTTTCTTTTTTGGTGATTCTACTTGTTAACATCAGGTGTCTTCAATAATAGTCAATCATCACAATTAATCATTTAATTATGTCATTAACTTTAACACTACTTCAGTGGGTGGAATAAAAATATGGCAGGACTTTTACTTTCTGACCCCTGGACTTTCCACCTCTGGTTTAAACCACTTTAATGCAGTCAGTTGTCTGTTATTAAAACAGACATGTTGATCTGACAAAATTCTGTTAGCTGGGAATGCAGATAATCCAGAAAACAAAAAAGTGTCATGGGGACAAATTGGATATGAATAGTTGCAATACACAGTGTTGGACATCAATAATTTTACATCAGATTCCAATTGGATTCACAAATCATCGGATTTGGACTGACAGTGTGAACGTAGCCTAAGTGTAAGGAGAGATGAAGAAAAATTTTGTGAAACAGATATGTAGAAGTCATAAAATGGAAAATAAAGTTTTAGCTTTCCATAAATAGAGTACAATTTGTTATTCCTATGTAAGTATTAGAGGAACATTTTCTATTTTGAGAATTTTTAAGTATTTACCCAGCGAACAGAATTTTGTTATAAGAACGTTCTCTAAATATTCAGTGTTGGTTCTGGGAACATTAAAAACATCCAGTTTTCTTGACGTTAGAGGAACGTTTTTTATAAGGTATGATGTTCCTCAAACGTTCTTTCAAGTTAATTTTGATTTAAAATTCAACATTCTATGAACATTGATTTGTAACATTCCAAGAACATTAAAATGTCCAGTTTCCTTAATGTTAGTAGAATGTTATTTAAAGGTTTGTATGATGTTCCTGAAACATTCTTTCAATCATTCAAACACCTGCTGTGAACAAGCGCTGAAAGAAAGAGAAATAAGAACACAAACTACAACCTTCTTCAGCCACAGCCTTAGATGAACTGAAGATAAAAGACATAAAATCTCTGAAGATCTGATTAAACAACTCCACAAACAGCATTACCAGCTTCACTTATTACTAACCAGACTGACTTTATTTCTGTCACACATCTACAGAAGCTCTTATTGAGAATAAACAGAGGTTTAGATTTTGGTCTTATTGACAGTTTCGTTTAATGTCACCATCATGGAGATCAGCGTTTGCTTTAGTTGGTCTCTTGACCCTTGACTTTTGTTGAGTTGCTTCTTTATCAACAATTGCAGGTGTTTTCAGAAAGCATTTCTGCATTGATGAAGCAGATCAACATATCTGTTTTAATAACAGACAAAAGACTGCGTTAAAGTGTTTTTTTCTGTCATTTTGTTAACTTTTGGAGTTGAGATGTTTCATGATTAGGAAAAAATAAACTCAAATTAAGAGATAAAAATCATTTGTAACACTGAAGTGACTTCTGCAATACTGTGCAAAACTATTTAAAAGTTAAATGCAACACACTTAGACATCAACACTCATCATACAAACCTCAACAATGGTGACAATAAATACATCTAAAAAACAGATTCAGCTGCATAATTTATTCCTGTCGCAGTGCATGCTGGGAGCCATGAATGTGTTTTGTATGCTGGCATGAAGCATGTCACCACTGTTGTATTTCATATGCCGAATGTTGATGTCTGTGAGTGTATAAATGACACAAAACATGTTTTCAACAAAAAGTTAGTCATGACAGTGTTATTTATACACCAACAGACATCAACAATCAGCATCTGAAATGCAACAACGATATTACATACTTCTATTCACATTGGTTTGCTGTGTACTTCTCAATAACTTTCCAATTTCTTAAATCAGCATTTACATAAAAAAAAATATTTTAAATTTTGTTAAAGCAGTAATTTGCCAGTTATTAAAACAGATGTGTTGAGATCCTTCATCAATGTATAAATGTTTTCTGAAAACATCTGCAATTGTTGATAAATAAGCAACTCAACAAGGGTGAAGAGCTCAACTAAAGCAAACGCTGATCTTCATGATGGTGACCTCAACGAAACATTTTCAATAAGACATCAACATCTAAACCTCTGTTAATTCTCAATAAAAAACTTCTGTAGACGTGTTACAGAAATAAAGTCAGTCTGGTTAGTAATAAGTGAAGCTGGTAATGCTGTTTGTGGAGTTGTTTAATCAGATCTTCAGAGATTTAATGTCTTTTATCTTCAGTTCATCTAAGGCTGTGCTGAAGAAAGTTGTAGTTTGTGTTTTTATTTCTCTTTCTTTCAGTGTTTGTTCACAGCAGGTGTTTGAATGATTGAAAGAATGTTTCAGGAACATCATACTAACCTTTAAATAACATTCTACTAACATTAAGGAAACTGAACATTATTATGTTCTTGGAATGTTACAAATCAACGTTCCTACAATGTTGAATTTTAAATCAAGTTTAAGTTGAAAATTAAGTTAAAAGAACGTTTGAGGAACATTATACCTTTAAAAAAGTTCCTCTAACATCAAGAAAATTGGACGTTTTTTACGTTCTCAGAACCAACGCTGAATATTTGGAAAACGTCCCCCAACTAAGTTCTTTACCTTCTCAACAATCCAAATTTTTAAATATTCTCACTATATTGAAATAATCCATTGAATTGATAATCATTGTAGTAAGTAGTTACTAATTTTGATATTATCAAATAATTATAATATTTGTTATAAAAAAAGAAATCAACATCAGTTGGGCCCTTTCAGCATGACAGGAAGATGGATATAATATTTTCTTGAATGTATGGGAAATAATATTTTTTCAATAACTACATTATTTTGTTTTTGAATTTTCCATTTTGAATTTAAGGCTAATGGCTATCTAATTTTAGTTTTTCGCATAACGAAAGTTATATGGATAGAAGGATTTTTGTATTATTTCCCAAATGAATGGTTTATTATGTAACTGTGGTACATTACCATCACATTCTGGTTTCAGAGTCCAGCCAAATTTAGCACATCTGGGGATTCCCTCTCTAGGCTTGAACCTTGGTGAACATCTGTATTTTAATATGGCATCTCTCTGGTATTCTTTCACTGGCTCAACAACATAACCATTTGATATATCAGGTGCTGTGCATGTTATATCTGTGTGGAAAGTGAGAGAAACAAGAATAATTAAAGTGGTGCTTTTAATAAAGCACAGAAATCTATAATCATTGGGTGAAAATACGGAAAAACAAAAAAATAAACAATAGAATGAACCTTTGCATGTTGGAACAGAGCCACTCCATTCACCCGTCTCTGTGCAGTGAATGTCACTACTTCCATCTATCTTTTTGTCAGAAGATACACACTCAAAGTGGATAACATCACCATAACTTCCCTCTTCTGTGTTGCCTGATGCAGTCACAACCGCATTTGTGCGAATGGCTGGACATTTCACAGCTAGCCAATAAATAAATAAATATGAAAAAAGAAACCAACAAACTAATCACTAAGATTATAATTCTCTTGAATAATGTAGCTTATGAGTCACTATCAGAAAGACGGAGAAAATTAAAAAAAAAAAAAAAAACTGACTTTCAAGAAAGCTTACCCTCACAGACAGGGACAGTATTATCCCATCCTTGAGCTCTGCAGGTACGCTGATTGATTCTGCTTGTCATTTCAAAGCTGTGAACACAGTGTTTTTACAATTTTTACTAGTACAAAGAATGTTAAAAGGATAGTATACATTTCATACGTTAGAATAAAATGCATAAAGCACATTTACCCTTTCCTGCAAGTATACAGCACTGTTGCTCCAAAAACAAACTCCGACCCTGCTGTAAGTTTAAAATCACCATTTGCTGTGTCTCCTGGGTGACTGCATTTTTTCTCTGCAGAAATCAAACAAGGTTTACTCTGCATAATTGGCAATGATTTAATTACCAATAAAATGATGTGGTGATCATATTGACAATTTTCTCACTTGCACATTTTCGCTCAATGGTTGTCTTCCATGTTCCCTCTTCACACTTTAATCTGTACATGCCAGTAAAACCTGTCATGCAGTTCACTTTCACTGTTTCACCATCACTGTATGAAGCTTTCGCAGCTGGTTCTGTGTTTTCATATGTGATGTCCTCTCGAAGACATTCTGAGAAGCACAAACAAACATTACACAAAGACATAACTGTCATGTTAAATGCTGAAGTACATGCACAACTAGTCAACACTCAAAAGCTACAGTTTGGGAAGTACATATAATATAACATTTATGTTCAAGTCAATAAAATCTAAATGAAAAAGACTTTCAAATAGATAACAATAAAAAAATTACTTGCCTTGACATTGGCCACAATTAAAGAAAAACAACCAAAAGACGAAGCTGAGGAGTTTTACTGGAACTCTCATTTTGAGCTCAGTTCACAATTATCTTTTTTTGGTCTGTCTCTGATACTCTTGCCTGCTTGGGGATCAACAAGTTAATCATTTACCAAAGTCAAAAAGAGTTTTTTTCTTACATCAGACCACTCTGTGCACAAGCAATATTTCCTGTAAATGATGCAGCAATTCATATTTGCCATTTAGACACACCAAAGTCCAGTTACTTTAGAGAAGTCACTCTTCTTGAGCCATATTTATGCAACACATGAACAGGAAGCAAAGAATCCAAAATAATTGCCATGTTCACTTCTGAACTCTGTAGCTTAATCCTGTTAATGTTTTTCACTGGCTCATGTTCTTCTTGAATCATAAAGTATGATTATGTTGTGAATGAATCTGTCACATGAGTGAGACGGAAGAAGATTCACAACACTTTCAAACTTTTAAACATTTCAATAGTACAGTCATTGCAAAATATATTTGTAACTGCCATTGCAAAATGTATCTATTAGAATTAAGCAATCTATTGAACTGATAAAAAAAAAAGAGAGGCAGAAAAAGAGTATGACACTTAAAGTATTCGACTGACTGCTTAAATTGTTGTTGTCTCATATGACCTAGAATAAAATCCTCCTTATCTCACACTGAAAAAAAAATCACAAATGTACAAGCTGGATGTCATTTACTGGATCTTACATTGTGGACTTTTTGTAAACACTGAAAACAACTCAAAGGTCTTTAACTTTATTTGCAAATGGTTGTCATGTGATAACAGATTCTAGGCACATTCAATGAATATGTTCAAAATAGGACCTGAAACTGTTCGAAAAAAATAGGACTTTTTTTCTTCAGAAAATGTTGACTGTGAATATAAATGTCAAACTAAATACTATATGGAGTTGTTATATTATGGCCCGGTTTCACAGGCAGTGCTTAGCATAAGCCAGGATTAGACTTTAGTTCAGTTAGGGTAATTAAGGAGCTTTAATAAATGTACCCTTGAAAAAAACATTACTGGTGTGCATTTTGAGACAAAACAATGACAGTGACATTTTAAGGTATGTCAGTGCAAATTGCTTTTAGTTAAAACAGCTCAAAGATGCATTTTAGTCTAGGACTAAGCCTCGTCTGTGAAACCGGTGGTATATGTTATATTTTTTATATTTATATTTTCATGTTTTTATACATTTTTAATATATAGATTTATATATTATATTTGAGATATATTATTATATTTTTTGAGGTTTTTGCAACCCTATACCAAACTACATCTATACTAAAATACCTAATTTGATTAGATTATTTTTAGACTATTTTATTTCCCCCCCCCCTCAAAATTCCTTCCCTTGATCAACTGCACCACCAAGTGGTCCCTGCATGAAGATTAAATTTATGATTGTATTTATTATCTTAAAACACTGTTACATGTTCCCTGTTTGTTTGGACTTTTATGTTGTAATTCTAGTTCTTGTTTCCTGTGCCACTTGTTGTAGTCCTGTGTAGTTTCCCCTGCTAATTAGTCCTTGATTGTTCCCTGGTGTGTCTTGTCAGCTTGTTACCCTTTGTGTATTTAAGCCCCATTAAAAAAAAAGGTAGATCTGGTGGACAATTTTCTGGACATTGCTCATCTTACCAACCTCCCAGATTTTGTTATCGTTTTTTATCGCTCTGGGCTGACCCTCCACTAACGTCGGCCGACCAGCTGTTATCCTAGTGGTCCCAGCACATCCAATTTAGGTAGTCCCAAGTCCAGTGGTCTCAGCGCATCCAAGTCCAGGAAGTCCTACCACCATCGGCCTTACTTCCTGTAATGGCAGTTGCCATCTTATGTGTTTGGGCTGCACAAATGTTCACAGCTCCTCCCGAGGTGGTGGTGACTGCTACAGCTCCTCCCGAGGTGGTGGCGAATGCTACAGATCCTCCTGAGGCAGCCACGTCCACTACAGCTTTTCCTGAGGCGGCAATGAGTGCTAAGGATCCTTTCGAAGAGGCGACCACTACTGATCCTCTTGAGTCAGCGGCGATCACTCCTGAACTCTCTGTCTGCCTTGACACGACCACAGAGGTTGTCCCTGAACTCTCTGTCTTCCTTGACATGACCACGGAGGTCGTGCCTGAACTCTCTGTCTGTTTGTGAGTGTAATAAGCAGAGAGTACGTGCGTTGTGCACCCGCATATACCCACATCTGGAACATGTGGCATGATGATCTGGCCCACATGCTGCAATGAATTACGGTCCATGTGTGGGCCGTTTCTGTTTGCCAGATCTGGGCCACAAGCAAGCCATAGCAATGCCACATGTCAGCCAAGAGCAAAGAAATAAACCAGAACTGGACCTTATCTGAGCCACAAAATCTGTGTATATTAAGTATAGAGTCATCTCAGCCTTAATAAGCCTGTTAACAAGTAGAATCACTGAAGGAAAGAAGAGAACAGAAAAAGAGACGAGCAGAAACACAAGAACTACAACTGACTTCAACCACAGCCTTAGATGAAATCAACTGATGATGAAAGACATTAAATCTTTTAAGATCTCAACAGAGGATGATTAAACAACTCCACAAACAGCATTACCAACTTCACTTATAACTAACCACATTGACTTTATTTATGTTAGAAATCTACAAAAGTTGTTATTTGAGAATTAACAGAGGTTTAACTGTTTCATTTGAAGTCACCATAATGGTAAATAGTTGTTCCATTAGTTGGGCTCTTAACACTTATTATGCACTTTACCTTTTCTGACTGCTGTGACAGTGTGTTTGTGAAACACATGTGCAATAGCAAAGAAAGTTAAAGCAAAATTTCATCAGGTAATGATGGTTGTCTGTTGGTAGTCATCATGAAATCTAACAATGATGTTGTGCTATTGAAATATTTACTTTATAAGCCCTGTGATACTGCAGCATTCAGTTAGAAGATTTTAACAGACATGAGCATTGACAGTTAATTTATGATGACACACAGAGACATCAAGAATCACCGTATGAATCTCAACAATGGTGACAATCAAAAGTGCCATGCTGCAGTGCATGCTGGGTGTTTTGTACTATGCTGGTACCCAGCATGCATCCCACTTTTGATTGTCACCATTGTTGAGATTCATATGCTGATTCTTGATGTCTGTGTGTGTCATCGTAGACTAATTTTCAGTGCTCATGTCTGTTAAAATCTTAAGATTGCTTCATCAAGCTATTTCAGGACAACTTAAAAACAAACAACCACCATCACCTGATGTCAATCTGCTTTAGCTTTCTTTGCTATTGCAAATGTGTTTAACAAACTCACTGTCACAGCAGCCAGAAAAGACAAATGTATAATAAGAGTTAAGAGCCCAACTAATGGAACAAATATTCACCATTATGGTGACTTTAAATGAAACACATTAGAGTTAAACCTCTGTTAATTCTCAATAACAACTTTTGTAGATTTCTAACATAAATAAAATCAGTCTGGTTAGTAATAAGTGAAGCTGGTAATGCTGTTTCTGGAGTTGTTTAATCCTCCTAGGTTGAGATCTTGAAAGGTTTAATGTCTTTCATCTTCAGTTGATTTCATCTAAGGCTGTGGCTGAAGTCAGTTGTAGTTCTTGTGTTTCTGCTCTTCGGTTTTTCTGTTCTCTCCTTTCCTTCAGTGATTCTGCTTTTAAACAGGCTTATTAAGGCTCAGATAACTCCATACTTAATATACACAGATTTTGTGGCCCAGATAAGGTCCAGTTTAGGTTTATTTCTTTGCTCTTGGCTGACATGTGGCATTTCTATGGCCTGCTTGTGGCTCAGATCTGGCAAACAGAAGAGGCCCACATAAGGACCGTAATTCATTGCAGCATGTGGGCCAGATCATCATGCCACATGTGCCAGATGTGGGCCGGATGTGGGCCGACATAATGTTGCTATGTGGGATCAAGCATTTTGCATTACAGTATGTATGCCATGCAATACTGTAAACAGCTTAGATGGTAGAGCCACATTACTGTAACTCACAATTAAAAGGTCAACTTCAGTATAGATTCAGCCATTTGGTACAGTGAGGACATTTACTTTATTGGCAGCAAACTCTATTCTAGCATACAGTTGTTGTTTTTTTAATTGCTTTGGTGCAATTTTCACAAGCAATTGGTCAATTTTCAAAACTCTTAGTACTAATATCACAACAGATCATCAAATGTGCACTTTTTTCAATACTTTTCAGCATATTTTCAGTTGTGTACAATACATAAAATCACAAAGTATCCTTTTCACAACATAAAACAAGTGTTTAATTTATATAAACGTTTTATTCACAGTAACTGCCTTTCATAATGTTATTACTATCAAACTTTTGATTTGCATCTCTTCTCATTCAGTTTAATACATTTGTCTTTTATTTAATCTAACTGAACTTACAGTTTGTTTGTTTTTATTCGCCGTGGTGCTATTTTCACATCTAAGGTGTACATTTTCGAAAACTCTTAGTACAAAAATCCAAACTGATCACACTTAACACAGCTAGTCATTCTTTCAAAACCTGATCTCATGCTTTCATTCTAGTTGTACATATTTTCATTCTACATAATCACTGTTTCAAACACAAGATCATTGTGAAATGTAATGAGAACATTTGTTTTAATCACCGAAACACAACAGTATGTTCTTCTTTCAATTTAGTACTTTTAACGCTTTTAACATTCAGTTCATTCAATAGCAAACAATGCAAGATACGTGTTTCAAATCACCCTTGTTGCCACGTTAGAAAATACACTTACATTACCTAAATTACATAATTGGCATAAAATCCATAATGTTTGTAATAGTATTTATTCCGTGTGTTATCAAACGGTGTAAAGTATGACACAGTCATGAGGTTTTGTGTAGAACACAGAGTTTGTTGCCAATACAGTAAATGTTCTCACTGTACCATATGACTGAATCCATACTGTAGTTGATCTTTACAGAGGAAGGGTGAGTTACAGTAATGTGGCAGTCTCTACCATAGTAATCTGTTTACAGTATCACATGGCATACTATAATGTAAAATGATGCCATCCGTCTCCCTTCTTCTGATTCATCTCTGATCAATCTGATGTTATACAATCAATCTGTCCTGCTGTGTTCACAAATTTCAAATCCCTCTGTATCTCTCTCTCTTTCTCTCTCTCTCTCTCTCACACACACACACACACGCACACACACGTTGGTTGTATTAGATCATTCTGTATGATTTATAAGCTGTTTTCCTCATGGGGACCAAAAAAGGTCTAAAATTACCATTCTTGTGGGGACATTTGGTTCACAATGCAGTGTTTACCAGGACCACACACACTTTGAAAATTGTGGCCATCATCTAATATAAATTGCTTATAATTCATTACATTTGGTTATCCATATCGGAAATTGCAAATAAGTTCTATAGAAACTATGGCTATAGAATCTGTATCTATAGAAATCTATAGGTGTGTACCAAATGATTCATTGATTAACCATTAAGATCAGTTAGATTAAATAATAGACAAATGTATTAAACTGAATGAGAAGAGATGCAAATCAAAAGTTTGATAGTAATAGCATTATGAAAGGCAGTTACTGTGAATGAAACATTTATAAAAATGAAACACTTATTTTGTGTTGTGAAAATGATACTTTGTGTTTTTGTGTATTGTACAAACACAATTGAAAATATGCTGAAATGTTTGGAAAAAGTGCACTTTTGATGATCTGTTGTGATATTAGTACTAAGAGTTTTGAAAATTGACCAAAACAATAATAAAAAAAAAAATGGTTAATGGTTAATTAATGAATCATTTGGTACACCTAAAGATTTCTATAGATATTGAGTCTATAAAACTTATTTGCAATTTCCGATATGGATAACCAAATGTAATGAATTCTTTTTACAGTATAAGCAATTGCAGATGATGACCACAATTTTCAAAAGTGTGTGTATGTGTATGGTCCTGGTAAACACTGCGTTATGAACCAAATGTCCCAACAAGGATGGTAATACCAGTAATTTCAGACCTTATTTGGACATTTTTTGGTCCCCATGAGAAAAACACCTTATAAATCATACAAAATGATATTTTTTTATAAAAGGTAAAAATGCAAAACGTTTTCTGTGATGGGTTGGTTCAGGGGTAGGGGATAGAATATATAGTTTATACAGTATAAAAAATCATCATGTCTATGGAAAGTCCCCATAAACATAGAAAACCAACATCTCTGTGTGTGTGTGTGTGTGTGTGTGTGTGTGTGTGTGTGTGAGAGAGAGAGAGAGAGAGAGAGAGAGTGAGAGAGAGAGAGAGAGAGAGAGAGGGGGATTTGAAATTTGTGAACACAGATCAGGATAAAGTACAAGGGAGAGGAAACAGTCAATGACTGTATAACATTAGATTGATCAGAGATGCATCAGAACAAGGGAGACAGATGGCATCATTTTACATTACAGTACAGTATGCCATGTGAAACTGTAAACAGAGGTATTACCATGGCAGAGACTGCCACATTACTGTAACTCATCCTTCATCTGTAAATATCAACTACAGTATAGATTCAGTCATATCATGGTACAGTGAGAACATTTACTGTCTTGGCAACAAACTCTGTTCTACATATATAACACACTGAATACTACTGCAAACATTATGGATTTTATGTCAATTATGTATTTTAGGTAATGTAAGTGTAATTTTAATGTGGCATCTGTAGCTTGTGTAACTGTAATTATTTCAGCAACAAGGGTGATTTGAAACATGTATCTTGCATTGTTTGCTACTGAATGAACTGATTGTTAAAAGTACTAAATTGAAAGAAGAACATACTGTTGTGTTTCGGTGATTAAAAAAAATGTTCTCATTACATTTCACAATGATCTTGTGTTTTGAAACAGTGATTATGTAGAATGAAAATATGTACAACTAGAATGAAAGCATGAGATCAGGTTTTGAAAGAATGACTAGCTGTGTTAAGTGTGATCAGTTTGGATTTTTGTACTAAGAGTTTTCAAAAATGTACACCTTACATGTGAAAATAGTACCAAAGTGAATAAACTGTAACAACAGGGAGCATTACATAAATAATGAACTTTGAAGTTTGAATGATTTTTTACATAAATCAGTATTTAATTATAGGATAAGAATAACATCTTTTCATTTTACTGACTTTATTACTGCACAAAGAATGAATAAGAAATGCAGCATTTTTTTTCTGTATCTTTACATATAGTAATTTACTTGCAAAAATAAAAATTTGCAAAAAAAAAAAAAAAACACAAAACAAATCCCTGAAGCAATAATTATTAAGAAAAAAAAATGTTTTTAATGTTCTGCAAATATATAGTTTTGTAGATGAAGTTTAAATGAGAAAAGTATTCATGGATTTTGAAAAATGTGGTCATTGAATGCATTTTGTGTGAAAGCAATGAAAAATGAAAGCTGCAAGCAGCGATGAAAGGGCCCTCGCACCCGGGCTCACCGCCACCCGTTGGCCTCAGGAAAACAGTGAATAGTGGGCGATATGCAGTAAGCGAGTAAATACAGGAGAAATATGGCAAAGTCATTTTGATGTGCCACACTTCCTGCTGCCAACAGGTGGCGCTTTGACTATTACTGAATATTGTCATGTAGATGTCTTCAGGCCAGGACTATTATCAAACATGTGAAGTTCGGAGCACATCAGACATTGTATGCCCAAGTTACAACAACTTCATGTTTCGTGGAGTTAATCGCATACTTTACTTAGCCAAGTGTTGCATGATTTAACATGTTTCTAGCATGTTTGGTACTTTATGGCATATTTACAGTTTTTCTCAATCAATTTAACACATTTCTCCAAACTCGGATCACTGTTCTCAAAACAGTTAACACAGTGATCTGAACACTTTGTAACTGTCCTAAACAGATTGTATATTTTCATTCATTTCACACAAATTGCAAATCATGTGAATCATTTTCTCAAAACACTATGCACAAAATTCTCAAATGTTTTAATAATAGTTAATACGTCCAGCCAAAACTTTAATAAATCAGGAAAAAAAAAGATCACAGAGTTTTTATCGGCTTTACACAATTTACAAACATTTATGTACCATTTGTCCAAACACAATAAACAAAACTCTGGAATTTGTCAGATTATCAAATGTACATGGCATGTTTTCAATTGGCCAAACTGATATCTGCTTGATTACAGTTTTTTTACAGACGCTAGGACACATTTCTCAATACTTAGGTCACTTTTGCAAAACATGTAACATATACTGCAGTGAATTATAAGCAGTAGAGAGTGTCATTCTTGTTTTGTAAAGAAATTTAAAAAAAGAAAACATTGTATAATGCTAACTGATGTTAGTGTTTTTAGGTCGATGTTTTATGAGTGACAAAGTGTGTTTGCTCAGTGAAAACCTTTGCTAGTGTTCTGCAAAAATGAGTTGATTTGAGACATGTATGAAGTGTTTTGGTAGATTTAGTGCATTTTGAATGTGAATTTAACCTCTGTGCCAAGATGAAAGTTGGTTAGGAGAACTGTGTGAAGAGTTTTGAAAAAGTGACCTAAGTATTGAGAAATGTGTCCTAGCGATTGTAAAAAACTGTAATAATACACACAACACAGAAAATGCAGTTTTTACAAATGTTTATGCATTTATCACAACTGCATTAAGTAATAGAGACATAGAGTAATAGAGTATAAAAGGGAAAGTATAAACAGAGCAAGAAAATATGCAAGAGAAGGGGGAAATAAAGAGGTGTAAGCATAAAGGTGGTGGTGTGGGTAGAGGAAGGGGTGTAATGAGAAGGAAAGGAAGAGTGGGACATATAGAAGGAGATCATATATGAAGAGAGAGGAGGAAGTAAAAAAAGGAGAATAGGAGAAGAGTTGAGTATAGTGGAGAACATTGGTGTAGTGGAAAGAGCAAGAGTTTTAAAGCTGTAATGTAAAAAATGTAATGTTACAACTGAAACTTGTTTAAACACATTGTTTATGACCCAAAAATATGCATTTTATCAGTTTTGAAAAGATTTTTATTACAGTTTTTCTCGATTGCTAAAACACTATAACCAGGCTTTTGAACTAAAATTTCAAAACCATAACGGCATTTATCAAAAAACACACCCATTTCCCTAAACTATAAACACTATTCCCGTTTTAACACATGAGTCGGATTTGTTGAACTTTCACTGCAAAACTCTAGACACAAATCCCTCCATTTCTCATTGCCTATATGTGGTCATTTAGAAAGCACTAGCATTCAATATTGTTCATTCAAGTCAGCACAGCTTTAGCTCAATTAGCACACAGTTACCCAGGTGGAAACACTAAGAGTCAAAATTTATGGATCCCGCCTTCTGTTTGGATCTGCCTGCCTCATCCACGTAGATAAACTCATGTGGCAGTTCGGCGGCATCAAACTCCAGAACTGTCTGTAACAGAAAATATTGAATAGTGTTACTGAAAACACATACAGTAACTACAATGTCTATATTTTCACACAAGAAGGGGCTGGGTTGGGTCAGTATAGACAAAAACTACAAGCTACAGGCAGGGCAGGTGGCAGCATAAACCCTCATTCCCGCCTCACAATATATGGTATGTAAAGTAAAGTGACACATACCTGCACATAATCATGGCGCAGATCCTTGACCCTGACACTGTTCCTCTCAAATGGCACCCTGTACAGCTGCTTTATTCTGAAGTCATGTTTCTGTAGGATGTGACTTAGTGTAGAAATGCTGATCCTGTTGATATTGTTGAATACATTTCTATTTGCAATTATGCGTTGTTGCAACTCACAAAGTCGGATTGCATTATTTTCTCGCACCATTTCAATGATGGCAAGCTCTTGTTGTTGAGTGAAGAGCCGTTCCCTTCCACCTTGAGGAGGTCGTCCAACCATTCTGTAGAAAATGCCACCACAAGATGTCATTGGTTAGGTTCTTTTTCACATACTGTTCTTTTAAACTGTACACAGTACTGTAACATCACAATATACTTCACAGCACTACCCATTCTTGTATAGTACAGTTTGTACAGTAATACTGTAATATGATACAGAATCATGTGACACATACAGTAGGTATACTGTGTGTGTGTGTATATATATATATGAAGATATACCTGTTCTCCAGTCAAAATGTACTTATTATCGATGCTACTGTGTAGTGACTGAGGTTAGGGTGGACTCTTTGCCCAGCCTCCCTCATGGACAGGCCATGATTTATCACATGGTTCACCAGAGTAGCCCTGATGTCATCTGATACACGTCTCTGCACTGGTCCTCCTCTTTGTCCTCGTCCTCTTCCACGTCCGACTCCTCTCCCTCTTTGTCCTCCATGCTTGCAAAGTTCTCAAAATGGCTTACCTGAGGCCTATTTATAGTGCTAAGGCTCAGACCGATTGGTGTTCTGTTTTCTGTGCAAGTGTTTTCAGGTGTGTATGTAAATGCCTACAATTGCCAGATGAGTTTTGCATTTTGAACAGAGTGTTTTCCCAATGATAACAGGTGATTTCGTTTTTGAACAAAGTGTCTAATGTAAGAAAACGTGTGTAGTGTTTTGCAATAAGTGTGTTACAGAATTGCAAACAATGTGCAAAGTTGACAATGTGTTTAAGCTATGGTTACACTGTGTTTAAGGTATGCTACATGAAGTTTAGGTATTGAGGCTTTGGTCTAAGTATTCGGTTTTAGTGTGTAAGCAATGGGCAAAAACCGTAATCGAATCGAAATCGCGATTTGGTTTAGTGTGATTATGACATCGCAAAGGCTGCGATTTTTAGTTCTATAAATATGTACACAGCGTGTTAGTGAAGAGCTGCTCTGTGATCAGTAGGAAATGACGCTCCATCTGAGAGCACTGCATTAGAAAAAGCAACACACGTCAAATATACAAACTTTCCAAACATGAGAAGCCTTCTTTTCTAACAAAAGACAACATTTAATGTGTTTTTACTCCAAACTTACTTCATAACGTCAGTTGAGTGTTTGAAATATCATTTTGATTAGCATTGGATTATAAATATACTTTATTATTACGGAAATACCAGAGAAGGCTTGAAGAACACATATAAACATTGTTTTAGTCGTCTGTTTATTTTATTCATGTTTAATCAATCAAAGCGTTTCTACCTTCTGTTTATTCAGTCACAGCCAGGGGCGGACTGGGACAAAAATTCAGCCCTGGTACTGTACCCGCACCAGCCCACACCCACGGACGTGCGCATTCCCAGGTGAAAAAAGTACACTTCCATAATGTCCTTAAAGTGTTCTATTTTCACACACTAATTTTGTACGTAATATACTAAAAATTCTTCTTTAGTACTTCTTAGGATAATCTTAATAACATCTAAGTTTACTCAACTGTGCTATTTTGAGACACCATGAATTTGTATTTAGTTACCACTTGTAGTACACTTGAACCCATAAGTGTACTACAAATACAGAGATAGTATGTTAAAAGCACATTTTACACTTTAAGTACATTATGGAAGTGTACTATTTTCACCTGAGTTGCTATACGTTTTTGACGTGTTAGACTATATTGCAAGCCTACAGCAGCCTATTTACCCTAAATCCAAACATCTCTGCTGATATTTCAGTCATGTAATTCAGTAACAGGCTAGCTAACAATTGTAACCAATTATCACGAAGCAATGACATTTTAAAATATAGGGGGGTTGTATGCTAAGCTTACAACGGTTTAATAATAATAATAATAATATAATAAAATAATAATAATAATAATAATAAAAAACACTGGAGCTAACTGGCAGAAGTAGCGTGAATTGCATGAAAATGACTTGAGCTAGCTGTATTTTTTGTTTTTTCTTACCTTTATGGCACTATGCAGCAGCTGAATTTAAACCCTTTGAAAAGAGTTCGGTTAATTTTAGGCATTTGGCAGCATCAGACTTTTTTTTTTTTCCTCGACCCTTTTCTGCACCGCCTTTCCTTTTTTAAGGTCCATCATCTAACTTTTACAGACAAATTTGCTCGTGTTGCGCTCTATCTGATGACATGCTTGATTTTGACTGAACTTGCTTTGCAGGGAGTTTGATTGACAGGCGATCTAACCAATCATAACGCCGCATCTACATTTATGTCCGACAAAGCAGTTAGATTAACGTCGTGGACTTGAATTTGAAAAATGGTGTGTATTGTAACGGGCCGCTTGAACTGAGGCGCTACAGCAATCTGTCAAGACAGATTAAAAAGCTACAAAACGGTATTTATTGTTTAGATTTCTCTTCTGTCGACGCATTGCAGTGTCCTCTTTGCTCCAACGTATTTTTCATTCTGAGAGAACATGATGTGTGGCGTGAGAGCGGCATGGTATGTCATACATAGCAACAGTAACTAAAGGGGGCGGGGCGGTCGGCCCATCTCGAGACCGGGCCGGCCGTTGCCGACTGGGCCAAATGCTTAACATTTATTATTAATAATATTATTATAACCATAGTGAAATCGTGCAAGCAATAAAAACCCATCCTCTGCACTGTCGGCCTGCAAAAACTATTTATTTATATATATTAAAATTAAAACTGACCGGCCCACATTAAAAAAAATGGACCGGCCCCTCTGGCATTTGCCAGAATTGCCCGATGGCCAATCCGCCTATGGTCACAGCGATAGCTTGATGTCCACTGGGGATTTCCTGGAACAGCGTTTGTTATATTGCGTATATTTGGAGTATTTGGAGTATCTGCTCAAGGGCGCCCTCCGGCGTCCAGTATGAAACAGACATGTTTAGCGCCAAGTAAAGCTCACACAATCCTATTCAGGGTAAAAATAGAAAAAATAATTCCTCTCTCTAAAGAACTTTGAGGGGAACATATAATCAACATGTTTTTCTCCAGCGTACATAAGTGTACAGGGTTTTTTTTCCCCCACAGTGGATGCATAAGAGGCACGTAGTTCATATTAAATACATGGACTCCATTTTTGATTTTGCATACCTCCTGACAAAAATAAAGAAATTATCGAGACAGATTTTTATCATAATAATATAATATTTGATAATAAATCCTTACACCTTTCTAATGATTTATAGACATGTTAACAGGTAACCCCACATTTTGTCATACAAGTTTTAAATATTATTTTCTAATTATTATAGTTATATTTATAATTAAATACTAACGCTAAATACTTTAAAAATGAAAGTTATTACAACAGTAATATTTCTTTTTTAGTTTAATATTTTTATTTAGCAATAATGATAATAAAAATAATTAGTCAAAATAATATATTAGCACAAAATTTCGGGCTAAATTGTGCAGCCCTACAAACAAGCAAAACAAGTCTGGTATTGTTTATATATATAGTTTTTTTTTATTTGTTTTATAAAATCACATTTTAAATCGCAATTTTAACCAAAAAATCGCAATTAGATTTTTTCTCCAAATCGTGCAGCCCTAACCTTTTTTGAAGCGTTATTTGTGAATGACCCTTATAACAAAAGCTAAGAAACACATTACAATAAAAGTGTATTTTCATTAGTGTATTTGTACATCCACAGCTGAAAATGTTCTAAAATCAACAGACAATACGCCTGTAGTTTTGATATTAGTATTTACTTTTGATAAATGCATTACTAGAAAAAAATTCAGTGCTTTATTTTGCAGTGAAGTTGAACTGTTTGGCTAAGGTAAGAGTGTGTTTAGAACACTATGTTAACTGTTTTGAAAGCAGTTACATTACTTTGGAGAAATGTGTCAAATCAATTGAGAAAAACTGTGTTTCTGAGAGTGAAGCAAAGCATGCCATTTCCTGTTGTCTGCAGGTGATGCTATGACTAACTGAATATTGGCATATAGATGTCTTTAGGCCAGGACTCTTATCACACATGTGAAGTTTGGGGCAGATCAGACACTATATGCCTGACTTACACCAGCTTCCTCTTTTATGGCGAAACATCAGACTTTGTCAGGCCGTCACGGACACACCCTCCAACGAAAACACAAGATCATTGCAGTTTAACATCGCTAAGACCTTAAGATTAAATGTGTGACCAAATATGATGTTGATCTGGTTAAATCTCTATGAGGAGTTGATCACAGTGTAAAAATGTAATTTCCTGTTGCCCACAGGTGGGGCTATGACTGTAACTGAATATTGGCATGTAGATGTCTTCAAACCAGGGCCCGTATTTATCAAGCCTCTGAGAATTACTCACAAGAACACTGCTAAGAATTGACTTAAGAGTAAAAAAATTCTTGGCTTAAAGCTGCGCTTAAAAGTTAGTTGTCAAGCATTTCAGTTGTAATTTAAGTGAAGTGTAGGACTAAATCTTAAGTGTCAGTCTTAGAGATGATTCACGACATGATGTTTTATTAACAAAATTCGGGAGGAGCAACGGTCAAATAATCTGACTAATCATCACGTCATTTCAGCCAGTTGTTAGCAATCAGTAATCAACATATCTACCCAATCAGCTTGAGTGAAAGCATATATACAGACACAGTTGACTCACCCATATTCCTCGACAGTTTTGCAGCATCCCTCCACCACCCCGTCTCCTCACACTTGTCTGGTTACTTTCCTAACCGGAATACGGGGGGAGTTCTCTGGGTTCGGGCCAAATACCGAGCTCGGAGCCCTCTCCTCGGACAGCACGCCAAATACGCATACTATTACGCATACCATTTACTATCTGATTATTTGTAAGTGTGAACTCGTGAAACTTTGCTGTGCCACAAACGGGATTTTGGATGACGACATAGGCATGGACCAATCACTGAATGGATTATTTAAGAATATTCTCAGATAAATTCACATTGAATGATTCCTAAGAGGAGTTTACATTCAACACACATTTGACAATACAGAATTTTCAAGAGAATACAACACATAAACACATTGGAAATGAACACATTGGAAATGAAAGATAAACATGTTTTCCACCATGTTTTGATTGCAAATTTTAAACCGGTGGGCTGTTAACTGACCTGCCTAGCATATAGCCTAGATTTTATGATATAATCAGTCACCATGGAGAAGCACTACTGCTTGCTGAATGGGGCCGTTCACATATCGCGCTTAAAACGTGTGGAAAGCGTGGCTGCCATCACAAGCCCCTACTGACAACTCCTAACCACTTGAGAGACCTCTCGAGCTGTCTTAAATAACTGGGAGAGTAAGAGTGATTCTTAGCTTTAAGAAATTTGATAACTTGCTTTTATGCTTAAGTTTGAAAGTAGGAGTAAATTTAATAAATTCTCAGCACTTAAGACTAAAATGGCACATTGAGAAGCTTGATAAATAGAGTAAAATTTTAGTCTTAAGTGTGTCAAAATTCTAAGAATGACATAATTGTACTCTTATTCCTAGACTTAAGAATAAGTATGATTCATAAAGGTTCCTAAGTGTCAAGACTAGGTCTTAGCTCCTAAATTATTTAGGAAAGCTGGAGAGGTAGTAGTTAGGAGTAACAAGAAGGCAACAAAGAAGAGGAGACACGCGCTTTCCAATGAAGATATGATGTATTGGAGTTATATGATGACATGGAGTTGATAAAATGATATAAACTTGATGTCACGGTTCATGGGTCTGTATGCTTATTCTGTGTCTGTGTGTCTGTGTGTGTATGTGTGTGTGTTTCCGCTCTTTGTGTTGTCAGCGTTGCCTAGTTACAGCGCACCTGACGAGTCAATCAAGTGGTCACAGGTGTAGCACATTTGCACATCTGCACTGCCTTTATTTGGCTGGCGTTTCTGTCGAGTGTTATCAGATCGTTGTTGCTCATGTCCTGTCTTGTTCTCTGTCAGTTTTCCTAGTTCCTGAACCTTTACGCCTGGTAGCTGCTGTCTCTTACCCGGATTTCATACTGGTGGATTTCTTCCCTGCCTTAGCTGGAGTCTCTGCACCGCCGGATTATGCTGCACCTGTTACAGTTCTTCTGCTTGTCACTTGTTGCAGTAGTTTAAATAAAGATTTTTCACTCGCAATTGGATCTTGTATTTCTGTTTCATGACAGAACAATCTGATCCAGCGAGTGCGTCAGATTTAAGAGACTTTTTGACTCACAGTAATTCACGCATGGATCACCAGGAGGAACAGATGACAGCCTCTAATCGCGCTGTTCAAGCCCTGGTATCTCAGGTCTCGGAGCTGACGACCCAGATACAGCGTCTCCAGACTGAGTCCGTCCAGCAACCCGCTGTGTCTATTCCACCTGTGTCTTCAGCCTCGGATCAGGCCGTTCGTTTCACCGAACCCCGCCTTCCGCCTCCAGCCTTCTACTCTGGTGAGCCCCAGCAGTGTCGATCTTTCCTTGCCAAATGTTCTCTGTACATCTCCCTCCAACCTTCATTATTTCCTACTGAGGAATCGAAGATAGCTTTTGTCATCACGCTGCTTTCTGGACGGGCAGCTCTCTGGGGGACTACAGTTTGGGAACAGAAGCTTCCATGCTGCACCTCTTTTCAGTCATTTTCGGAGGAGATTAAGAAGGGACATCTTTTTACATGATGAAATCTACTCACTGGAGTTGCCCACATTGCTGGATGGATTAATTGATCTGGCAATTCAGGTGGACACCAGATTGCAGCAGAGAGATCAACGAGCACGCCGAGCCCCGGCAGTCAATGTGCCGTACCATCTTCCGATCACTTCCTGCGACACGGAAGTCTCCGGTTCCGAACTGGAACCTATGCAGATGGGCAGATCCCAAGAGAAATGTAGTCACCGTAATGAGGGTCTCTGCTTGTATTGTGGAGCTGCTGGTCACATTGCAGCACATTGTCCCGTAAAAGCCAGAACCCGTCAGTTGGTAAGAGGTTACTGACGGGTGGGGTCACATTAACGAAATCCTCTCTTGCTGCTACCTTCCTCTCTGTCAAGTTGTTGTGCTCCTCAGCCACCTATGACTGTCAGGCTTTAATTAACTCTGGTGCTGAGGGTAATTTTCTAGACTCTGATCTTGCTTATAGACTTAAACTTCCTGTTATTGCTCTCCCCAAGCCCATTGCTGTTCATGCTCTCAATGGCTTATCTCTTCCTTCCATCACTCACACTACTGGTCCAGTAAGATTCATCACTTCTGGTAATCACACTGAGACCATTTATTTTCTTTTAACTGACACTCCTGTTAATTCAGTAGTCTTAGGACATCCGTGGCTTGTGCTTTATAACCCTCATATAAATTGGAGTCAGAATTCTATTCTCTCTTGGAGTGAGAGTTGCCATGCTTTGTGTTTGTTGTCTGCTTGTCCTTCTGTGTCCTGTTCTGTGTTTCAGGATGAGCATATGGACCTGTCAAACGTGCCCAGTGAGTACCTCGACCTGAAGAGAGTGTTCAGTAAGTCTCGAGCTGCTTCTCTACCTCCGCATCGTCCCTATGACTGTGCAATAGATTTATTACCAAGTATGTCTCCGCCTAAGGGCAAACTTTATTCGCTTTCTGTCCCGGAGAGGGAGGCCATGGAGAAATATATTTCTGATTCTCTAGCACCCAAGATCATTCACCCTTCTTCTTCGCCGGCAGGAGCGGGGGTTTTTTTCGTGAAAAAGAAAGATGGGTCTCTTCGTCCCTGCATCGACTATCGAGGGCTGAACAACATCACGGTGAAGAATACTTATCCTTTGCCTTTGATGTCTTCTGCCTTTGAACGTCTGCAGGGGGCTTCTTTTTTAACGAAATTGGACCTCTGTAATGCATATCATTTGGTTTGCATAAGGGAGGGGGATGAATGGAAGACTGCTTTTAATACCCCCAGGGGGCACTTTGAATATTGTGCTCTTCCTTTTGGGCTTTCCAATGCTCCCGCAGTCTTCCAGGCACTCGTCAATGACGTGTTGAGAGATATGCTAGATCCGTTCATTTATGTCTACCTGGATGACATACTGATATTTTCTCACTCTCCCAGGAACATGTTCAGCACATCAGGTGGGTGCTTCAGAGGCTGTTAGAGAATGGTCTTTATGTCAAGGCAGAGAAATGCGTTTTCCATGCACAGTCTGTTCCTTTTTTAGGTTACATTGTATCGGTCGAGGGGATGCGCATTGATCCGGACAAGATTTAGGCTGTGGTTGATTGGCCAACTCCAGACTCCCGCAAGGACCTGCAGAGGTTTCTGAGCTTTACCAGTGTTAACCGGTGTTTCATTCGCAATTTCAGCCAGCTTGCTTAACCTCCACCAAAACTCAGTTCAGGTGGTCCAGCGCAGCGGAGGCTGCGTTTGCCAAACTGATAGCTGCTTTGTTTCAGCTCCCATCCTTATCGCCCCTGATCCCTCCCGGCAGTTTGTGGTGGAGGTTAACGCGTCAGAGGTGGGGGTTGGTGCCATCCTATCTTAGCGTTCTTCCTCGGACGACAAGGTGCATCCTTGCGGGTATTTTTCACACCGTTTTTCTCCTGCTGAACGTAACTATGATATTGGTAATAGAGAGCTGCTGGCAGTCAAGCTTGCCTTGGAAGAATGGTGTCATTGGTTCGAAGGTTTGGGGGTTCCTTTTGTCGTCTGGACTGATCATAAGAATCTTGATTACATCAAGTCCGCTAAAAGATTGAACTCTAGGCAGGCCCGGTGGGCTTTATTTTTCTATTTCTTAACGGTTCTGGTGGCCCTCTATGGCTCGTGACATACAATGTTTTGTTTTGGCTTGCTCTGTTTGTGCCATTTCTAAGACTTCCAATCGACCCCCTGCTGGACTCCTTCAGCCGCTGTCAGTTCCTTCGTTCCTTCCCTACTGTTACACACGTAATGCGAGTGGATGTCTGTTTATCACAGCTGACGCGCAACAAAATGCTTCACGAAAAATAAAGCGCAGATGATGAACGAACAACAAGGAAGCACAATTTTTTTCTTTTTCTTTTCATATCTCCCTCTTGCTAGTTCTCTTTCCTCGACCATCATACGCCCCTTAATGCTGATTGGTTAGACGTTTGTTGTTGGTATCGGCCTGACTAACTTCCATACAGTGTATTTGAAATAATCCCCCTTTAATGACTTTGAATAAACTTTTTATAATTTTAAATGTAAAAACTTCTCCCACTCTACAAATCAATGCTGACTGTAGAAATTAAATAGTAATTGCCTTTTTTTGGTGACTGTAAGAATGCAGCAGTGCACCGGTGATGACTTGAGCCCATCAGTCCACAGTAAGCAGGCTCTTAAATAGTACTGTTGCTAAATTTACCACACCAAATATAGTGGCCAAAAATTGATGTGCAAAGGTTTTTTTTTTTTTTTAATGACCCTACAATTTTGCTTAAACCATCAAAATATGAGGAACATATTTTTATTTTTATGTTTATATTATTTAAATGTTTTAAAATATGACATTAAATACAACATAATAAGTTTTTAATATTTCATTGGTTCTCTCTTGTTTTTGCATGATCATAATTTCTTTGCATGACAGCCTGGCCAAAAATCATTTGAAATAATTTCAAATTTCATTTCATTATCTCACATGAAACAATTGACTCCCATCACAGCTACACAATATGCTTACACAATATCTTTTAACACATTTTAAAAAATATTTGAATTAAGGTTGAAGATGTCAGTTTTCATATGGTTGGACATCATATTTGGCCACTACTCTATAGCAGTTCATTGACTTTCCAGCTGACCATCAAACCATGCGGCAAAAGCAAGCCACTTTTATGTTGATAGTGGGCTTCCCTGGAGTTGTTGGAGCCTTTGATGGAACTCGTGTTCACATCATCGCTCCAATTGTAAATGAAGAGATATATATCAATAGAAAAAGATTCCACACCATCAATACTAATTTGTGATAATTTTGCACAATGCAAAGCTATTTTTAAAAATAAATTAAAATATTAAAACATTTCAGTGTCTTTTTAAATGATTTTTTTTTATAACAACATTAAATGATTGGTGCTGTGCTGCTGTGACTTCACCCTTTGCAGGCTTGCTATTGGCTGATTCAGAGGTTGAGAGCAGCCATTTTGAGCTGACATCATTATAGTCCTTAGTTCACAACACTTAAGTCAGCACTTAAGAATCAGTCTTATACTTTACTAAAAGTTGCTTTTAGCTTCTTTATGAAAGTCTCCTACTCTTAGAAAAGTCCTACTCTTTACTAAGAAGTTTTTGACACTTAAGTCAAAACTTAAGTCTATTCTTAAGAACATTTCTGAGAAGTTTTATACATACAGGCCCAGGACTCTAATAAAACACGTGAAGTTTGGTACAGATCGGACAATGTATGCCCGAGTTACAACAACTTCCTGTTTCATGGCGCAACATCGAAATTTGTCAGGCCGCCACGGACACGCCATTCAGCGAAAACTCAAGATCTTTGCAATTTAACGTCGCAAAGGCCTTTAGATTAGACTGACTAAACATGACGTTGATCTGATTAAAGCTCTAAGAGGAGTTCGTTAAAGTATACAATGTCTGGAAATGGCAAAAACTGCAAAAATTTTGCAGAGAAAATTCAAAATATCTCATTCCTGTTGGGTTTTCAGATTTTGCACCCAGGGACTTTTTTGTAGGTATTAGACTGTTACATGTGTCTACCGAATTTCATACGTGAAACGTAGCACTTAATTGAAATTTTGTAGGTGGCGCTATCGAGCCATTTTGCCACACCTAATTGTTACACCTAATAATTTTCACCACTTCTGACACGTGTGCAAAGTTTCATGAGTTCTCGAGCATGTTTAGGAACTCAAAAATGTGATTCAGTTGGGAGAAGAAGAATGACTGAGCAATTACAATAGGGTCCTCACACCATCGGTGCTTGGGCCCTAATGATTGAGTTTGGTCCACATAGACTTCTGTTTCGCTGAATGTATGAAGAGTTTTGAAAATGTGGCTTCAGTCTTGACCGATGCTTGCTAGCAATTGAAAAAAAACTGTAATATGTAAAAAAGTTGTCAATAGAAGTGAGCAGTAGTCATGAATTCTCAGTGTTTTTCCACACTGTCACATGCACTTTGTAATGTCATATACTGTATATTAGCCAAGTTTTATAAATGAGATTCATTTAGATAATGTCCCAGCTCTTAAGCACTACTTTGTCTACGATAAATGGCTGACTGTACATTTATCCCACTGATTACATGGCTACGCACCAGATAAATAAATATATAGACATCAGATATTGTTATTATTTTAAAAACTTGTATATTATTCTAAAGCCTCTGCTAAGAAAATAGTCCATTACAATGCACAAAACAACCAACCTTGCAACACAATGAACACCATAACATAAGTACAGTAATAATAATATTGAATTAAATTCATCCAATGTCATTTTTGAAAAGTTTTTCATTGTATACTCAGTACAGTAAACATATACTCAATTAGCTTTTATAAATGCACATTTTCAACATGTTGCTTTTATCATTTATTTAATTTTAATTGCAGAAATTCCAAAACAGACCAACTGAATTGGGGGAAAAAAAAGGTTTTATATTGATTGGCTTCATTTGTTTTTGCTTTAACAGCTGATGCTTCAGTGATGTTTTATTCACTGTCACACACACAGAGGCAAATTCATCACTCCATCATTACACTTTCGTCTTAGGTCACTGCCTATTGAAGATTTGCCTCTCTGACAGCTAAATTCGATTGTATCCCCATGTGGTGAGAATATTTTTTTCAGTCCACCCCATCGCAGCTCTATACCTCTTTCATCCATTTTCTCCACCGTCACTATACAGGGCTCTGAAACAAACCCAACATCTCACTCTCAGTGTTACAGAATACATTCATTGATTCATCAGAACCAGAACTACAACTTCAACAAGATTACATCAAAATTACAAAAAAACAAAAACAAACAAACAAACAAACAAACAAAAACTCATGTTACCTCATTTCATTTGCAGAAACCAACTGCCTCAAATTGTCCGAATTTAAATTGACAAACTAATATTTATTATATGCTAATAATGTGAGAATATTATTACTATGAACTTATTTCTTTAGAGTTCACTAAAAATATTTTAAATAAAGAGATCTCTTTATTAAAGGGTCGTAAAGGGACTTTGGTTTTACATCATCAATCCACACACGCTCAGTGACGTGAGCTGCATTACACGCGGGGCTGAAATGGTGGCTAACAAAAAAATCTCTAGCGTTAATTTTGATCACGGCTTATCTTGAAAAACGAAGACAATTTGACGTTTGTCGTAGGAGAAGTCACAGGACTGTGCGCCACATCTTCTGACACTGCCAGAATTTCGTCTGAGGTAAAATTTGATCGCAACGGTCATTCACGAATTTACACGTATACCAGTCAAAAGTTTGGACACGGTAAGATTTTTTTGTTTTTAAAATAAGTTTCATCTGCTCACCAAGGGTGCATTTATTTAATTAAAAATACAGTAAAAACAGTAATATTGTGAAATATAATTACAATTTAAAATAACTGTTTTCTGTTTGAATATATTTTATAAAGTAATTTATTCCTGTGATCAAAGCTGAATTTTCAGCATCATTACTCCAGTCTTCAGTGTCACATGATCCTTCAGAAATCATTCTAATATGCTGATCTTCTGCTCAAGAAACATTTATGATTATTATCAATGTTGAAAACAGTTGTGTACACTACCGTTCAAAAGTTTGGGGTCAGTAAGAATTTTTATTTTTATTTTTTTGAAAAGAAATGAAAGAAATTAATACTTTTATTCAGCAAGGATGCATTAAATCAATCAAAAGTGACAGTAAACACATTTATAATGTTACAAAAGATTATATTTCAAATAAATTCTGTTCTTTTGAACTTTCTATTCATCAAAGAATCCTGAAAAAAAAAAAAATATTGTACACAAATATTTTGTAGAATTGTACACAATAAATGTTTCTTGAGCAGCAGATCATCATATTAGAATGATTTCTGAAAGATCATGTGACACTGAAGACTGGAGTAATGATGTTGAAAATTCAGCTTTGATCACAGGAATAAATTACTTTATAAAATATATTCAAACAGAAAACAGTTATTTTAATTTGTAATAATATTTCACAATATTACTGTTTTTACTGTATTTTTAATTAAATAAATGCAGCCTTAGTGAGCAGACGAAACTTCTTTTAAAAACATTAAAAATTTTACTGTGTCCAAACTTTTGACTGGTAGTGTACATGAAATCAAAATAAAGTAATTCGTATAGTAATTTATGCGTATTTGGCGTGCTGTACGGGGGAGGGCTCCAAGCTCGGAATTTGGCCCAAACAGAGTACTCCCCCTCCCTAACTGGGATAGAAACCAGCCAAGAGTGAGGTGATGGAGTGGTGGAGAGATGCTGTGAAACTTAGATAGAGGTGAGAAACGGCTTTATATACCAGCTTCCTCTTGCAGTGATTGGTTGATTACCTGAACATGCGCCTCCTGAATTTTGTTAAATAAAACTTCATTTAATAGGCTGTCGGTGAACATGTCAAACTAGCGATCAAAGACTACAGATTTTTGCCTAGGATTATAGAAATCTTTTAGGATTCTTAAAATTTGTCTCAGACGACCAAATCGTGGCCAAAATCGCACAGTATGCGCCCGCCTTTAATTAGGCCTACATAGATCTGTCTATTCAAATGTGGAAAAAAGACTAATAACTACCACTAATAAATTTAATTTGATCTAAACCGTTTTCTGATTTTTATTGTTTTTTTTTTATGTTTAGTCATAACTACTTTTCTTCCCGGGACTACAGTATGTATGGTTTGTTTCTGGTGGGACACTCATTAGTAGCGCACTGTAGGTGCTCGCTCGGCGCATTAGTTACACCAAAGAATATACACTAAAAAGAAGCGGCACTCAATAGAATGTTCCATTGCAACACCGGCACCCTGCGTTTCCGCCATTTTGGGGTGAAAGTACGGTGGCCCAGTAGTGCACAACACAACGAAATTAAAAAAGCAAACATAAGTTCACAACACAACGAAATCGAGGCACAACGCAACGGAATAAAGCCACAACACAATGAAATCGAGCCACAACACAACGAAATAAAGCCACAACACAACGAAATCGAGCCACAACACAACGGAATAAAGCCACAACACAACGAAATCGAGCCACAACACAACGGAAATGCTCCCGACCACTAGGGGGCTCTCAGAGCTCGGTAAAGTTATGTTCTATAGAGTTGGCAGTGATATCAATACCACGATTAGTTTCAACAGTATGTACCCACTGTATATCGACATGAAATATTAATTCAAAATCACCTACGTGCACAATAGCTTCATATACTTTTAACATTTAAAAACAGACATGTTCAAATTCCAAAGCTTGTCAGTCTTAACAACAGGAACTAACAAGCTTTGGAATTTGAACATGTCTGTTTTTAAATGTTAAAAGTAATTTTAATGAATACAAATTATATGTTTTAACCACTTGGTGGAATTGGCAGACGTTCCCTTCATCATGCGCCGTGGTAGCGCGTCAAATCATTCACAGGTATAAATATGAAGCTATTGTGCACGTAGGTGATTTTGAATTAACATTTCATGTCAAAATACAATGTTTACATGCTTAAAACTAATCATGGTATTGATATCTTTGTAAGACTGTCGACTTTATAGAACAGTGGCAAGGAAAACTAACTTTACCGTGCTCTGAGAGCCCCCTAGTGATCGGTAGCACTTCCGTTGTGTTGTGGCTTTATTTCATTGTGTTGTGGCTTGTTTCCGTTGTGTTGTGAATTTATGTTTGCTTTTTTAATTTTGTTGTGTTGTGGCTTGTTTCCGTTGGGTTGTGGCTTTATTTCATTGTGTTGTGAACTTATGTTTGCTTTTTTAATTTTGTTGTATTGTGGCTTGTTTCCGTTGTGTTGTGAACTTATGTTTGCTTTTTTAATTTCGTTGTGTTGTGCACTACTGGGCCACCGTATGAAAGCGACTCAGCAGTCCACTAGTTTCTATGGCAATATCAGCTGCTTTGTTAAAAAATAAACATACATTAAAGCTGAAATCCAACCTGAATGATGACAACACAGAATAAAATACTATCACTAGTGATCATCAAATACTTTTAACAGTTTATTTTACAGACTTTGTGTAAGCTTTCCACTTTTTCCACAAAGCCTCTTTGCTCTCTAGAAACCCAGTCAGTTTGTGTTAAAATTCTTTAAAAGATCTAGTATTAGCATTAGGCTTATAAACACTGAATTAATACCAACATATGAAATTAAATTAAGGACATACATCAGAAAAATTGGGAATGTTGGACAATAAATATATAAATATAACAGCTTGATTTTGCAGTGTTGTCTAATGTCCGTTAAAGCAAAAGTGTCCAAAAGTGGGAATTATGCGATAACGGACACAGCAATGCATCATGTATTATAAGATCGTTATGTTTGTAGCGTGATCCATTAAAACGGTATTACAGTATAGCCTATTTCAGTTCAGACCTAGTGTGATACTATTATTACTATTACTCCACTAGGTCTGAAATTTTGATCTGAAATTTTTGGTCTGAATATTGTTCACTGCAAACATGATGATCTTAAATGTATTAATTATTAATTTACTATTAATAAATGTGTAAAGTTGCATAAAATGGAAATACTCAATAAAGTAGGCTAACTGCGTTACCTGGTTGAATGGTTGGATTCCACAACTGGTAAAATAAAACATATATAAGACAATACAACATTTACTGTAGGTGCCATAAAATTTACTGAGGATTTCATTTGAAAAAATGTTCTTTTGCGCTTCTGATTTGGCAGTGAAATTCGCTGATTTTGGGTGCGTAAGATGTGAAGGATTCTATGGTACAGTTATTTTCACCCCATAATGGCGGCCGCGCTACTGGAGCGCCATCTAGTGGCTGTTGCCCAAAAAGTGTCACCTCTTGGGTTCTACACTTTTAAAAAGGATGTGTTAAAACTGACTCAAACTGTATTAAATTCTAACACATTAGTGTGTGAGTTTAGGGACAGCACTTGTGTTAATTCTGACACATTCACTGAGTCAATGATTTTAACACAGTGAATGTGACAGGAAGGTTAACCAGAGGTGTAGTCAAGACCAGAGCCTCCAAGACCGAGACCAAGACCATTCAAGAGGGAAGTTAATGAGATAATTAAGTCATTAATCAAGCACTAGTGATGAACACCTGCTGTTAACAGGCAGAATCATTGAAGGAAAGAGGAAAACAACAACAAAATAAAACACATGTGCTACTTCTGAACATGAAGATCAAATTTGCAATGGTCTCTTTATCAAGTATAGTCAAAAAACATCACTTACACATCAGTGCTTTTGTTTTGGGACAACACTTTTGTTCATTTTGACACATTCACTGTGTCAAACACAGACATTCATTATGTGTCAAAAAGCATTTGTTAAAAACCAACTCAAATTGGCTAAATTCTTACACGTCAGTGTGTGAGTTTAGGGACAACATTCATTGTGTAATGATTTTCCAACAGTAAATGTGTCAGGAAGGTGATCTGTTAACAAGCAGAATCACCAAAGTAGAATCACCATCATGGAGATCAGGATTTGCTTTAGTTGAGCTCTTGACCCTTGACTTTCTAATAGTAGATTTTGTTTGGCTGCTGTAACTGAGTTATAACAGCCAGACAAACAAAGAGAGAAGATGATCAGGTGATGTTGGTTATGTTTTCACAAAATCTTTATTTGACTTTAATCACCAAACTCATTTAGAACCCAGTCTCTAAGTTAGTTCACCACTGTGATTCTACAGCAGAAGATCCAGCTTTTTCAATATAATCCAAAGGTTTTTTTTAAAAGTTGTTCTAATAAAATATTTTTTTTTTCATTTAGAGACACAGACATCAAGAATCGGCCTGTGAATCTCAACAATGGTGAGAATAATAAAGCATGTTGCAGTGCATTCAAGAGATCCTTGGGATTATATTGAAAAAGCTGGACTTTCTGCTGTAATCAATAAAGTAAATCTAACACAGAGACTGGGCTCTAAATGAGTTCAGGTCAAATAATGATTACGTGAAAACATAACCAACACCACCTGATCATTTTTTCTAGTTGCTTGTTTGGCTGTCACAACTCAGTTACACCAGCCCAAACAAAATATAACATTAAAAAGTCAAGGGTCAAGAGCCCAACTAAAGCAAACCCTGATCTCCATGATGGTGATTTAAAATTGTGATTTTAACAGCAGGTGTTCGTCACTAATGTTCAATAGTCACACGATTAATTATCTTGATTGAATGGTCTTGTTTTGGTCTTGGAAGGTCTGGTCTCGACCACACCTCTGGTCTTGAATGGTCTTGGCAGAGGTGGAAAGTCCAGGGGTCAGAAAGTAAAAGTCCTGCCATATTTTTATTCCACCCACTGAAGCAGTGTTAAAGTTAATGACATAATTAAGTGGTTAATTTAGTGATGATTGACAATTATTGAAGATACCTGATGTTAACAAGCAGAATCACCAAAGGAGAAAAATAACAATTTTTAAGTTACCATCATAGAGATCATGGTTTGCTTTAGTTGAGCTCTTGACCCTTGACTTTTTAATATTAAATTTTCTTTGGCTGCTGTAACTGAATTATAACGACTAGACAAACAAAGAAAAAAAAATTGGTCTGGTGGTGTTGATTATGTTTTCACGTAATCATTATTTGATCTGAACCACCAAGCTCTTTTAGAGTCCAGTTGTTGAGTTAGTTTTCCATTACTGTTTATAATACTGTTTATAATACCATTACCATATACCGTTACTGTGATTCTACAGCAGAAGATCCAGCTTTTTCAAAACAATCCAAAGAATTTCTTAAAAGTTGTTCTGGTAAAAAAAAACAAAAAAAAAAACACTTTCACTCAGACACACAAACATCAAGAATCAGCCTGTGAATCTCAACAGTGGTGAGAATAATAAAGCATGTTGCAGTGCATTCTGGGTGCCACCAATCAAAATTCATCCATGGCTCCCATCATGCATTGCTGCATGAATAAATTATGAGCTTAATTCTCTTAGTAATTTCCTTTATTCTCACTATTTTATTTTTTGCTGTTTTTATGTGACTTTTTAGTAGCTTGTTTTCTAATGTTTAGAGTTGATCAGAATATGTTGCTTGTCACCGTCTTTGAGATTCATACGCTGATTCTTGATGTCTGCCTAATGTGAAGTTTATTTATGTATATGTGTATTTTTTAAATCAAAACAACTTTTAAGAAATCTTTTAGATTATATTGAAAAAGCTGGAACTTCTGTTGTAGAATCACAAGACTGCTGTAATCAATAATGTAAATCTAACACAGAGATTGGACTTTAAATGAGTTTGGTGATTCAGGTCATATAATGATTATATGAAAACATAACCAACATCACCTAATCACTTTCTCTCTTTGCATGTCTGGCTGTTATAACTCAGTTAAACAGCCAAATAAAACCTAATACTAAAGAGTTAAGGGTCAAGAGCTCAACTAAATCAAACCCTGATCTCCATGATGGTGACTTTTTTCCATGATAGTGAAAAATTGTGATTTTTCTCCTTTGGTGATTCTGCTTGTTAACATCAGGTGTCTTCAATAATAGTCAATCATCACTCAATTAATTACTTAATTATCTCATTAACTTTAACACTGCTTCAGTGGGTGGAATAAAAATATGGCAGGACTTTTACTTTCTGACCCCAGGACTTTCCACTTTTGGACTTTTGTGACAAAGACGTTGAAAAGACGTCTTCCGAACATAACTTTGCTTAGTGGGTAGTGTCGCTATTACTTTATTAAAATAGCTGCTATCATCTCTGTTTTATTTTGCAATTTCACTGAGAATTAACGTGACCATTTTTTAAAAATTGCTCAACCTTCCTTCTCAGGTGACAAGACTTGTTTTGAAGAGAGGAGTATAGCACAATGGCACTAAAACACTAATTTGATTTTGATTCTAGAAAGCATTTGATTGGACAAAACGGTGTAGTGCAGGATGAGACATTAAGCATATACTGTACCAGTGAAAACTGATAATGTTTAACATTACATTAACATATTAATCTAGCACAGATGGACTAAAAGTACCAAAACTCAAATTCTGAATTCACTGGCTTTTCTTCAAAGCAAATTGATTTTGTAATTATTGTCGTCACCACCACAAAACTATCTGGAGCCTTGATGTTATTCCTATTGATTGTTAAATATCAAATAATCTCTCTTCATTTTCACCTACAGAAATGTTTTTTTTGTTTTTTTTTTTTACTAATCTGTAAGAAGTTTCATCACCAATGAAAATTTTACCTTTACATGTTGGTGTTTTTTCCCAAGTTCCACTGCGGCAGAGAACTGTGCTATTCCCATTCATTAAGAATGAGCTTCGACATACGTATGTTACACTAGATCCATCTCCATAAAATTCTTCAGGTTTAGATGTTATGAGTGCATTTTCCACCTTTGGAGGAATGCTACAATGCACGTGTGCTATAAAGAAAAGATATTAATGGAAATTCATGAACTCCAGTAAGACTGAGGTTAACATTATCAATAGATTCTATTGTCCACTATATGCTGTTGCTGCTCCTCACAAAAATATAATAAGAGTTTGAGAAGCTCACCCTTACAAACTGGTGTCTCCCATGTACCACTGACACATTTCATTAAATGTTGAGTTGGTATGAACCCTGGATCACATTCAAATGCTGTTGTGTCTCTATCATGGAAGATCTGTTTTGTTTGCTTTAGTTTTCCATGGTGAACACTGGGAAAAGCACCACATTCGTGCTTCCCTAAAGACAGATAATATTTCAGTAACCTATCATTCGTCTAACACCTGAAACTGACAATAATAAAACTCACGGATGCACCGAGGTTCTTCAGTCCAAGAGCCTTTGCTGCAGGTCACTGAATCCCACCAGTTCCCACTGAATGGTTTATAACCCGTGTCGCAGGTGTAAAAGATTTCTTCTTCATTGGAGGAGAGGGTGTGTATCAACCCATTTTCCACAGATAGATCAGGGCACAATTTTTGCTTTGCTGTGAGGAAACAGTTTAAAACACTTCAAAATTCTGATTTCATATGTTTTTGGGTCGTCATTATGCAAATGTGTATAATGATTTGATTGGATTTTGAAAAAGCTCAAGGTAAAGGCAAATTGTTAATTTCTCTCCATATGACTGAGAGAAATTCAAAGACAAAAAAGAAAACTTCTAAGAAAACTTCTAAGATATTATTATCCCATCTGTGATCTCTGTAGGTACGCTGATTGATTCTGCTTTTCATTTCAAAACTGGGAATACAATGTTTTTACACTTTTTACAATAACCCAATTTAACCTGTCATGCAGTTCACTTTCACCGTTTCACCAACAGCATTTTTAAACTGGTTCTATGCTTTCATATTTAATGTTTTCTTGAAGACATTCTGAGAAACACAAAGACGTAACTGTCATGTATATTAAATGCTGAAGTATCTAGTCAAAACTCTCTAAAGCTACAGTTAAATGTTTTGGGAAGTGCATATATTATAACATATATGTTCAAGTCAATAAAATCAAAATGAAAAAGACAGTCAAATAAATAATAACAAAAAGCACTTGCCTTGACTTTGGGCACAATTAAAGAGAAAAAAACAAAAGACGAAGCCGAGGAGTTTTACAGGAACTCTCATTTTGAGCTCAGTTCTCAAGTGCCTTCTTTTGGTCTGTCTTTGATACTCTTGCCTTCTTGGTGATCAACAGGTTAATCATTTACCAAAGTAGAGGTTTTTCTTATACTAGACCACACTGTGCACAAGCAATATTTCCTGTAAATGAAATCTTATCTGATGCAGCAATTTGTTTTTGTCATTTAGACACAACAAAACGTAGAGAAGTCAGACTTCTTGAGTCATATTTATGCAACACATAAACAGGAACCAAAGAACATTTTCCAAAATAATTGTTCACTTCTGAACTGTGTAGCTTAATCCTGTGAATTTTTTTTTCTGGTTCATGTTCTTCTTGAATCAAATCATACATACATTATGTACATTGTGTGGTGAATGAATCTTTCCCATATGGCATTGGAAAAGAGTGAGATTGAAGAAGATTCACAACACTTTCGAACATTTCACAAACAGTCATTGCAAAATATATTTGTAACTGTCATTGCAAAATGTGTCCATTAGAATTGAGCAATCTATTGAACTGATATAAAAAAAACAGATGCAGAAGAAGAGTTTGACACTTAAAGTATTCAACTGACTTCTTAAATTGTTGTTGTCTTGTATTGTCCTAGTATAGATGATCCTCCTTATCTCACACTGAAAAAAATAATTGCAAATGTAAAAGCTGTGTTCGTCCCAGTGTGAAGTTGAATTTGAATTTATGATTATAAATATACAGCAAATTTCCCAGTGTTAAATTAACACTGCTCAGGGTTTACATGAGTACATTCAGAGTGTTATAAGTAACACTGAATCAGTGATGAAGTTCATTAGGTAATTAAGAGATTAATTGAGTGATGATTGAGCATTATTGAAGACACCTGATGATAACAAGCAGAATCTGAGGAAAAGAGAAACACAAGAACAACAATTGACATCCAGCCCATATGTATAAAGCCACTAAAAGTTTAGTCTTAAGTGTGTCAAAATTCTAAGAATGATGTAATTTTACTCTTATTCCTAGACTTAAGAATAAGTATGATTCATAAAGGTTCCTAAGTGTCAAGACTAGGTCTTAGCTCCTAAACTATTTAGGAGAGCTGCAGAAGTCTCCTAACCTAGTTAGGAGTAACAAGAAGGCAGCAAAGAAGAGGAGACACGCGTTTTCTAATGAAGATATGATGTATTGGAGTTATATGATGACATGGAGTTGATAAAAAAGATATAAACTTGATTGACAATTATTTTTGTAACTGACCTAATAAGAAATAACTTTAAATTAATAACTTTAAATAAATGTAATAAATTCAATAAATATTACTTAAACAATAATTAATACATTTAAATGCATTTTAATACATTTAATGACTTTGAATTAACTTTTTATAACTTTAAATGTTACAACTTCTCCCGCTCTGACTGTAGAAATGAAATATTAATTAATTTTAATTAATATTAATTTTTTGGTGACTGTAATGCAGACTGTAATGCAGCAGTGCACCGGTGATGACTTGAGCCCATCAGTCCACAGTAAGCAGGCTTACTATTGCTAAACTTACCACATCAAACATAGATGTGTTTTTTTTAATGACCCTACAATTTTTCTTAAACCATCAAAATATCAGGAAAATATTTTTATTTTATGTTTATATTATTTAAATGTTTTAAAATATGAGAGAAGATTAAAACACTAAATTCAGCAAAGGTATTTATCTAACAAAATTTTTGGCATAAAAAAAAAAGGAAAACTACAGCTACAGGTTTCAGAAAAACAAAAAAGCTCAGAAAAAAGCACACACTGACTACAACATAAATTAGTTTTTAATATTCCATTGGTCCTCTTGTTTTTGCATGTGTTCATAATTTTTTTGTATGACAGCCTAGCCAAAAATAATTTGAAATAATTTAAAATAATTTGACACATGAAACAATTGACTCCAAGCACAGTTATGCGATATGCTTATATCTTTTAACACATTTTTAAAAATATTTGAATTAAGGTTGAAAATGTCAATTTTCATATGGCCATTTTAAGCTGACATCATTGTAGTCCTTAGTTCACAACACTTAAGTCAGCACTTAAGAATCAGTCTTAAACTTTACTAAAAGTTGCTGTTAGCTTCTTTGTGAAAGTCTCCTACTCTTAGAAAAGTCCTACTTTTTACTAAGAATTTTTTGACACTTAGGTCAAAACTTAAATCTATTCTTAAGAGCATTTCTGAGAAGTTTTATACATATGGGCACAGGTGTCTTCAATAATGGCTAATCATCACTCAATTAATCACTTAACTATCTCATTAACTTTAACACTGCTTCAGTGGGTGGAATAAAAATATGGCAGGACTTTTACTTTCTGACCCCTGGACTTTCCACCTCTGCTGGTAATACTGTTTGTGGAGTTGTTTAATCAGATCTTGAGAGATTTAGGCCCGGTTTCACAGACAGAGCTTAGATTAAGCCAGGATTAGGCCTTAGTACAATTAGGTTATTTAAGTAGCTTTTATAAACATACCCTAGAAAAAAATTTTTACAACCAAACAGATTATTACGCCACAACAAAGTATGTAGCATTTCTTTACCGTTTTTATGGACATACATCTTAATTTATACATTAAATAAGCTACCATTGTTCAGAGAATATGAAATTAACACCCGTGGGGTAACCTATTGCGCAGTGGCGGCGCGGGCGACCTGTTCGTCTTTAAAATGAACGCCTTTGCGTTGACACAGTTAACCAGTTTACACGCGCCTGCAGAAATATACATTTGATTACATTTTGGAGAATTAACGGCAGAAGATCCGTCAATGTGCATTTGATCATTGTTTGTGTGCAGATGTTCATCGATTATGAGCGCGAGTAAAGAGTTTTCTCTCTTTCTTCTTTCAAATGTTGCTGTATATGTTATTATTATACAAAGTAAAGGACATGCAATGATATTTGGGTTACAGATGCCAGAAATAATGCTTGTCTCTTCTGTGTTTGTTGCAAAGATATCTAATTATGAAAATAATTTAAACATCTATCTAAATAATAACATGCTATTGTATTGTTGTGTGTGTGTATATATATATATATATATATCATTACAAAGTAACTAGTATTGAGCTACTTGAGTAGTTTTTTCATTGGATACTTTTTTACTCTTACTCAAGTAACTATTAAGATTATTACTTTCACTTTTACTTTGAGTAAATATTTCTATAAGTACTTGTACTTTTACTTGAGTACAGTTTTTGGATACTCTACCCACCTCTGATAATGAATAATAATAATGTAAATCAAAATTTTTCACACAGTTCTCCTAAACAATTTTCAACTTGGCACATCAAAATGAACTAAATCTACCAAAACCAGTGTTCGGGGGGCAGACCTGGATCTACCATTAGCATTAAGTGACCCCCTATAAAGGCCCAAAAATAACCCTGGTTTTTCATTAAAACTAGAATTCTAGAAATATATAACCTAATCAATAAAACTTTTTTTTAATCAAATTGTTACGCTGCCACTCCAACCCAGCTAACAGAATTTTGTTATAAGAACGTCCTCTAAATATTCAGTGTTGGTTCTGGGAACATTAAAAACGTCCAGTTTTCTTGACATTACAGGAACATTTTTATAAGGTATAATGTTCCTCAAACGTTCTTTTAACTTAATTTTGATTTTAAATTCAACATTCTAGGAAAGTTGATTTGTAACATTCCAAGAACATTAAAATGTTCAGTTTCCTTAATGTTAGTAGAATGTTATTTAAAGGTTAGTATGATGTTCCTGAAACATTCTTTCAATCATTCAAACACCTGCTGTGAACAAGCCCTGAAAGAAAGAGAAATAAGAACACAAACTACAACTTTCTTCAGCCACAGCTGTAGCGAATTAACTCAAAGGGGGAATATTAATAATTATTCATAACTCATTATGATTATTAATTATGATTAATTATGAATATGTGAATTAGTTAATCAGATTAACTTGATTTAGCTACATTAAATTAATATTACAATCAATTAACTTGTTCGTCCAGTGAACACTCAGTGTTAGTTGTTTATTAACACTAAGAAATGTTAATTTCCAGATTATGGAAAGCAACATTCTTATTGTACAGTACTACTCAGAGCATGTAGTCAAGATCTAAATCATTTAAGAGGCAATTTATTAGCAGACGGAGTCAGAACCAAACATGTATTGTGCACAATAATTATTATCTAACTCACAAACACATAACTAAACTAACAAACACATAACAAACATGCAGGTCACACACATACGTAGGTAAGAATGAGCAATGATAGAGTGGAACGGGAAATGGAGCTATGGGAAAAAGTCAAAGACAATCTGGAAAAGAATCATTAGTTTCCTCAGCAGTAAAACACCTTTGGTGACACAGGTGGTTTACAAATTAATACTAAATTGCTGTTCAAATGTACGATACTTGCAAGATGCCTTTAGGCTGAGGAGCATCGGATCTGCTGGCTGAGGAGAAATCTTGATGATTCGGTCCGAAGTTGTAGCCAGTATCTTCTGCGTTGGATGAAGTAATATGAAACAACTTATGCTGTTAATTTGACTCAGTGGGGAGAGAGTTCTTTCTCTCTCTCATAGATGAGCACATGGCAGGGTTGCAGGCCTAGGCCTACAGGCCTTGGCCTGAAGAGGCCTGGAGCAAAAGGGGGTCTCTTCAGTCGTCCAAGAAGCAAGAAGGAGAGAGAGGGAGGGGCGTTGTGCACTGGCTTTTAACCTCTGGTCCAAGTCACACCTCTTAGGGTTGACCTGACCAATGAAGATGTTGTATTTCCCGGCGACAACACACCTCCTGTCAGGGCTTTTATGACCGAGCAAGATTAATTAGCTGAGTTTTTGAAGAAGACCTATTAAAGATTCTTGTAAGATGTGTTGCGCCGGTATCGACATATCGCATCCACAAGCATTTATATCTTCTCGATACGAACCCATAGACACTAAACATGGCATAATTGAAGTTACCTTAAATGTAACATAAAATATGTGAATACAATATTGAGTACAATACAACAAACATTAATAGTGGATATCATTTCCTGGGGATATGCATGTTAATTTATGGAACAGTCTGTCTATAAATTAATACAGGAAAGTCTGTTTTCTGTGGGAAAGATGCAGGTTTTCTGTGTGTATCTTTGTCTCTGCTCTTCCATGTGGCATCCAACATTCTTTGGTGAAATAAAACTTGTAACTGAGAACTTCCCGGGGGATGGGGGACAGGCCCCAAAGTAAGCTTCAAACAATTATTGGTTAACTATAACAAATAACTGTGTCTGATTTGTCTCAGTCGTAAAACAGCCTTAGATGAACTGTAGATAAAAGACATTAAATCTCTGAAGATCTGATTAAACAACTCCACAAACAGCATTACCAGCTTCACTTATTACTAGCCAGACTGACTTTATTTCTGTCATTGATCTACAGCAGTTCTTATTGAGAATTAACAGAAGTTTAGATGTTTCGTTTGAGGTCACCATCATGGAGATTGGTGGTTGCTTTAGCTGACCATTTGACCCCTGACTACTGAAGAGATGCTTCTTTATCAGCAATCACAGCTTTCTTCAGAAAACTTTTCAACATTGGTAAAGTAGATCGACATCTTTGTTGTAATAGAAAAACAACTGCTCTTTTGTGATTTTGTACTACAGTACCCCACATGCATTGCAGCTACATAACACTTTTGATTGTCACCATTGTTGAGATTCATGTGCTGATTCAAAACAAGCAAATACATATTAAAAGTTAAGAGGCCAACTAATGGAAACATCACTCTCAATTGTGGTAACCTCAAATGAAACAGAAGAGTTAAACTTCTGTTAATTCTCAATAAGAACTGCTGTAGATGAATGACAGAAATAAAGTCAGTCTGGTTAGTAATAAGTGAAGCTGGTAATGCTGTTTGTGGAGTTGTTTCATCAGATCTTCAGAGGTTTAATGTCTTTTATCTTCAGTTGATTTCATCTAAGGCTGTGGCTGAAGTCAGTTGTAGTTCTTGTGTTTCTACTTGTCTCTTTTTTTTCAGTTTCTTTGCTTCCTTCAGTGATTCTGCTTGATAACTGGCTTGTTAATGCTGAGATGACTCTATAAACATAAAGATTTTGTGGATCGGATAAGGTCCAGTTCTGGTTTATTTCTTTGCTCTTGGCTGACATGCCCAGATCTGGCAAACAGGAGCGGTCCGCCCAAGTGCCATCATTCCCGCTACATGAGGCCCAGATCATCATTCCGCATGTTGCGACACAAAGTTGCTATCTGGGAAGGCTTTTCGCAATCAATTTTTGAAAAGATTTTCATTATACTCAGTACAATACACATATGCTCACTTAGCTGGCATTAAATGAGGTAATGTCGTTTTCATACAAGCACAATTTTAAATATGTTGATTTTATCATTTATTTAGTTTTAATTGCAGAAATTCCAAAACAGAGAAACTGAATGGGGAAAAGGTTTTTATTTTGATTGGCTTCATTTGTTCTTGCTTTGTAGAACAGCTGAAGCTTCAGTGATGTTTTATTCACTGTCACTCACACAGAGGCAAAGTCATCTCTCCATCATTACATGTTTGTATTAGGTCACTGCCTGTTGAAGATTTGCCTCTCTGACAGCTAAAGGTGATTCTATCCCCATGTGGTGAGAATATCTTTTTCCGTCCACCCCATCGCAGCTCTATACCTCTTTCATCCATTTCCTCCACAGACACTGAACAGGGCTCTGAAACAAACCCAGCATCTCACTCTCAGTGTTACAGTATACATTCATTGATTCATCAGCACAATCTGTAACTACAAGATTACATTAAACTTATAAAAAGAAAAATACAGTGAGAATGTCTTTACATGTCTTTGATGTTGTAGAGTGTTCACACTTACTTAAGCACTTAATATTCCCTCTCCATTCTCCGTGTTCACAGGTCAAGTATCTGGAGTAGGGCTGACGCTGAACCAGTGTGTATTTATTAAAGCAGCTGTATTCAACTCTCTCTCCTGAATCATATTCATTTTTTCCCATTTCTGTTGTATCTGCAAAGTTCACATGTGGTGGTAGCCCACATTTCCCTGAGGGAAAGCAAAGTTATTTTTTTTTTTTTTTGGCATTAATAAATCTCAATATCAGCCAGATGCCTTTTTTATGGCCTTAAACCTTAGAACATGTTATTAATGTTAGTAATGCACATCATTAATTTGAGAATTTGTGTCCATTTTTCTAAATGTTTTAAAAATGCCTTTCTGTATTTAAGAGATCTGGGTTGGATTTTTCTAAAAAATATATAGATATAAATTTACATCTAAAGTTGTGTTTATCCATGTAAAACTCACCATCACAGTACTAGTGTGTAGCTATGCTGTTGCTAGGTTACTGTGGGTGGTTGTTAGAACATTGTTACTTGGCCCAAGTCAAGAGTGACTTTTGAGCCCATGAATTATGTGTCAAAGTTTTTACTTTAATATGAGCAATAGTGATGCTTGTAAACACTGCTAATAAAACTCAACTAATTAAGCATGTGATCTTACCTCCTACACATTTAGGGAATGGGATGTTCCATTCTCCATTTAACAAGCAAGTGATTTTGTTACGTCCTTCTAATCTCACTTCCTTCCCAACACATGAAAGAGTTATTATGTTTCCAGCTCTTACTGAAACCTCAGGCCCTGGGTGTCTGTCTGATTTCATGTTCACTGTCAGGTTTGCAACACACATTACCTCTAAAAACAGAAAGATCGGATCAATCAAGCATCCTCCATGTGAACAACAGATCTATCTTTGATATCTTTGTCCCGTCCGAGGCTTTTACCGTCTGTGGCCTTACCTTCACATTTAGGAAAAGGGCTGCTCCATTCTCCATTTAACAGACAGGTGATTTCTCTCTGTCCTTTTAATTTCAGCCCTTCTCTATTGCATGAAAATATTAACTTGTGTCCAGGTTTGACAAGACCCTCAATATCAGGGGATCGCTTCATTATTAAGTCTTCCACTGCTGTGTTTAGAGGACACGTTGGCTCTAGAGAAAGCAGACATTTGATCACATATTTATCCACACAGAATCATTTATACCTTATGTGGCCCAGGGTTTTGGAGTCACTGTTTTCCCATGAGTAGTGGTTTAGCATCACATTTACAGTTTTGTCATATGGTATTGAGTTTAAAATGGGGTATTCATCTATCCCTAACAACCTCATGATAAATTCAATATGATGCATATACTGACTAAGGTCTGTTCGCTTGTGTGAGATTTGTGATATAAATAAATTGAACAAATTACATTTCTCCACTTAATTCACAATCATTCCCAGCTAATGTTCATCATGTATCTACCCTTACAGAACAAAAATATACGGGAACACTGCAAAATATAATGCGATAGATTACATAATACATTTCCATATATAGGAAACTAGTGCTTATATTTTTCAATATACTGCAATATATGCATTGACCATGTATGGCTATATATTGATACATATTAAATATTTATAAATGAGGACAAAAATAGCATTACATTCTTTAAGAGATATAAAAGTGAGGGGAAGCTTTCGTTCTTTGTCTCACACTCTGCAGCTACTTGTGTCTCTGTATGACTATTTGACTTTTCTTGCAAGAAATAAAACTTTGAAAGACAATTGGACATGTTTGTCTCTTATGCAGTGAGAGTCCTGTTGATTTTTGCCACAACAGTAATATATTTACGCAATATATTTTTCTGTATATTTTCAAATATACTGTTAAATCATGTAATATATTGATCATTCATATATAGGGAAACATATTTTCTTTCCATAAGGGTAGTCAATGTTTTATCCATCAGGTAAGTAAATGTGATTTTAGATTCATTAAATTTTAAGTGACTCTCTTGTGCAGACAAACGTTTCACTCCATTTTCACAGATCCATCATGTTTCTGGAATTTCATCTTATGGCTCAATACACTTGTATTTCAGAATTCCTTTATTTTTGTACGCATCTTTAAAGCCATTCTCAAAATTTCTTAAGAAAAAATATATGTGGAGAAAGACTGTGGAGTCATTATTGTGATTTATTATTTTAAGTTTTCCTCATCAGCTTTGTATAAATTCAGGTGTTCCTAATAATTATTTAAAAAGTTGCTATTATCTCTATTTTATTTTGCGATTTCACTGAGGATTAATGTGACCATTTTTAAATCACCCAATCTTTCTTCTCAGATTAGAAAACTTTTTTTATAAGAGAGGAGTATAGCACAATGGCACTAAAACACTAATTTGATTTTGATTCTAGAAAGCATTTGATTGGACAGAAAACAGTGTAGTGCAGGATGAGACATCCAGCATATACTGTACCAGAGAAAACTGATAATGTTTAACATTACATTAACATATTAATCTAGCACAGATGGACTAAAAGTACCAAAACTCAAATTCTGATTTCACTGGGTCTTCAAAGCAAATTGATTTTGTAATTATTGTCGTCACCACCACAAAACTATCTGGAGCCTTGATGTTATTCCTATTGATTGTCAAATATCAAATAATCTCTCTTCATTTTCACCTACAGAAATGTTTTTTTTTTTTTTTTTTTACTAATCTGTAAGAAGTTTTAAAAGACAGTTATCATCACCAATGAAAATTTTACCTTTACATGTTGGTGTTTTTTCCCAAGTTCCACTGCGGCAGAAAACTGTGCTTTTCCCATTCATTAAGTATGAGCTTCGACATACGTATGTTACACTAGATCCATGTACATAAAATTCTTCAGGTTTAGATACTATGAGTGCATTTTCCACCTTTGGAGGAATGTCACAACGTACATCCACTAAAAAAAAGAAACGTATGGAAATTCATGAACTCCAGTAAGACTGAGGTTAACATTATCAATAGATTCTATTGTCCACTATATGCTGTTGCTGCTCCTCACAAAACTATAATAAGAGTTTGAGAAGCTCACCCTCACAAACTGGTGTCTCCCATGTACCACTGACACATTTTATGAAGCGTTGAGTTGGTATGAACCCTGGATCACATTCAAATGCTGTTGTGTCTCCATCATAGAAGATCTGTTTTGTTTGCTTTAGTTTTCCATGGTGAACACTGGGAAAAGCACCACATTCGTGCTCCCCTGTAAAGACAGATGATATTTCAGTCAGAGGTGGAAAGTCCAGGGGTCAGAAAGTAAAAGTCCTGCCATATTTTTATTCCACCCACTGAAGCAGTGTTAAAGTTAATGAGATAATTAAGTGATTAATTGAGTGATGATTGACAATTATTGAAGACACCTGATGTTAACAAGCAGAATCACCAAACAAGAAAATAAAAAAATTTAAGTTACCATCATAGAGATCATGGTTTGCTTTAGTTGAGCTCTTGACCCTTGACTTTCTAATGTTAGATTTTGTTTGGCTGCTGTACCTGAATTATAACAGCTAAACAACCAAAGAAAAAAAGTTGGTCAGGTGGTGTTGATTATGTTTTCACATAATCATTATTTGATCTGAACCACAAAACTCGTTTAGTCCAATTGTTGCGTTAGGTTTACATTATTACAGTAGCAGATCCTGCTTTTTCAAAACAATCCAAAGAATTTCTTTAGAGGAGTTCTGGTTTAAAAAAAAAAAAAAAAAACACTTTCATTTAGAGACACAGACATCAAGAATCAGCCTGTGAATCTCAACAGTGGTGAGAATAATAAAGCATGTTGCAGTTCATTCTGGGTACCACCAATCAAAATTCATCCATGGTTCCCATCATGCATTGCTGCATGAATAAATTATGATCTGAATTGTCTTAGTAATTTCCTTTATTCTCACTATTTTACTTTTTGCTATTTTTATGTGACTTTTTAGTAGCTTGTTTTCTAATGTTCAGAGTTGATCTGTTGATCAGAATATGTTGCTTGTCACCGTCATTAAGATTTACAGGCTGATTCTTGATGTCTGTGTGTGCCTCAAAGAAGGATTTTTTTTTTAATCAGAACAACTTTTAGCTTTGGATTGTATTGAAAAAGCTGGATCTTCTGCTGTAGAATCACAGAGCTGCTGTAATTAATAATGTAAATCTAACTCAAAGATTGAGCTCTAAATGAGTTTGATGGTTCAGGTCAAATAATGATTATATGAAAACATAACCTACACCACCTGATCCTTTTTTCTTTGTTTGTTTGGCTGTTATAAGTCAGTTACAACAGTCCAAACAAAACCTAATATTAAAAAGTCAAGGGTCAAGAGCCCAACTAAAGGAAACGCTGATCTCCATGATGGAGACCTCTGATTTCAGTAACCTATCATTCGTCTAACACCTGAGACTGACAATAATAAAACTCACGGATACACAGAGGTTCTTCAGACCAAGAGCCTTTGCTGCATGTCACTGAATCCCACCAGTTCCCACTGAATGGTTTATAACCCGTGTTGCAGGTGTAAAAGATTTCTTCCTCATTGGAGGAGAGGGTGTGTATCAACCCATTTTCCACAGATAGATCAGGGCACAATTTTTGTTTTGCTGTGAGGAAACAGTTTCAAAACTTCAAAATTCTGATTTCATGTGTTTTTGAGTTGTCATTATGCAGAAGTATAATGATTTCATCAGATATTGAAAAAGTTCAAGTTAAAGGCAAATTGTCAATTTCTGTCTGTATGACTGAGAGAAATTTCAAAGATAAAAAGGAAACTTCCAAGAAAGCATACCCTCACAGTCAGGGACATTATTATCCCATCTGTGATCTCTGTAGGTACACTGATTGATTCTGCTTGTCTTTTCAAAACAGTGAACACAATGTTTTTACACTTTTTACAAGAACACTATAACCTGATATAACCTGTCATGCTGTTCAGTTTCACTGTTTCACCATCAGCATATGAAGATTTTTAAACTGGTTCTATGTTTTCATATTTAATGTTTTCTTGAAGACATTCTGAGAAACACAAATAAAGCTTACACAAAGATGTAACTGTCATGTATATTAAATGCTGAAATACATGAACAACTAGTCAACAATGTCTAAAGCTACAGTTTGGGAAGTGCATGTAATATAACATTTATGTTCAAATTATTAAAATCTAAATGAAAAAGACATTCAAATAAATAACAACAACAAAAATCACTTGCCTTGACTTTGGGCACAATTAAAGAAAAAACAACTAAAAGATGAAGCTGAGGAGTTTTACAGAAACTCTCATTTTGAACTCATTTCTCAAGTACCTTTTTGGTCTTTTGGTTTTTCTTACACCAGACCACTCTGTGCACAAGCAATATTTTCACTGCTCGCTCATGTTCTTCTTGAATCAAATCATAAACTATGATTATGTGGTGAATGAATCTTTACATAAGGTATTGGAAATGAGTGAGATTGAAGAAGAATCACACTTTCAAACTTTTAAACAAATATTTAAAATGCAGCGTCTTTATTTTGTTACATTTAATTTTAGGAATCATCCAATCAGAATTCAATAAAATCAAAATGGTCTATAATAAAAATCAATAATAATAATAATAAATAAATAAATAAAATCAATAATAATAATAAAATCTTACCAGTACATTCCCGTATGCCTGTCCATTTAAACTGGTAATTACACATGATTTCTACAGGCTCCTCTGGTTCAAACCCACGATGACATTTATATTGTATCCTTGAATTGATGTTGTAGTTTGGTCTCTGATCTCCCACAATCTCTGCATTTGAGATGTTTGGTGCTGCACACATATTCCCTGTAAAACAAAAATTTCAATCATATTAATTTGAATTCATATTATATGATGAATAATTTGCACAAACTGTTTTTTTATTTCACAAAAAATCAGCACATACTAGCACACAGTGGTTTTGGAGTCCATCCGTCTCGTGTGCATATGGCCTCTACTGCCTTTCGTTCATACCCAGGCATGCAATGGTAAATTCTTCTTGCTCCCAATTTCATATCTCCGCCTAAGTAAGAGTGTGGGTCATACACATGCTGGTCATGTGGAACTTCACATCTAATATCTGAAACAAGATTCACATTATTTTAATAACACAATAAGTCATAATAAATCATCAAAATACAGTGATAACCTACTCCCAGATAGCAACTTTGTGTCGGCCCAGATCCGGCCCACATCTGGCACATGCGGAATGATGATCTGGGCCACATGTGGCGGGAATGATGGCACTTGGGCGGACCGCTCCTGTTTTCCAGATCTGGGCCACAAGCAGGCCATAGAAATGCCACATGTCAGCCAAGAGCAAAGAAATAAACCAGAACTGGACCTTATCTGATCCACAAAATATTTCTATATTATTTATAGAGTCATCTCAGCTTTAACAAGCCTGATATCAAGCAGAGTCACTGAAGGAAAGAAGAAAAAAAGAGATGAGCAGAAACACAAGAACTACAACTGACTTCAGCCACAGCCTTAGATGAAAACAACTGAAGATAAAAGACATTAAACCTCTGAAGATCTGATTAAACAACTCCACAAACAGCATTACCAGCTTCACTTATTACTAACCAGGCTGACTTTATTTCTGTTTCATTTGAGGTTACCATGATGGTGATTGATGTTTCCATTAGTTGGCCTCTTAACTTTTTTTTTTTTTTTTTAAATATGTTTTTCTTCTCTGGCTGCTGTGGTAGTATTTCTGTCAAACGCATTTGTAGTAGCAAAAAAAACTGAAGTGTGATTGAGTGGTGATAGTTAGCTATTGATGATTTAAAACTCATCATGAAATAGCCTGCTTCAACAAAATCATTTGAACATAATTGAATGTAATAATTGTTAGTGCAACGTGAGATCCAGATGTATTGCAGAAATCAGTTAGAAGATTGAAGATGAAAAAAAAAGCAACCTACAATGACAAACTTTTTTTTTTTTTTTTTTATTCATTTTATTTTATTTTATTTTTGTTTTCTAATTTCTGCAATACAGCTGGATCTCATGTCACAGAAACACAGGATTTGTAATATTAATGGCGCAAAACTTTTACAAACTTTTAAACAAAATCAGTGATTCAGGCCAATTCACAACGATTACAAACAGAGGTGGAAAGCCCAGGGGTCAGAAAGTAAAAGTCCTGCCATATTTTTATTCAACCCACTGAAGCAGTGTTAAAGTTAATGAGATAATTAAGTGGTTAATTGAGTGATGATTGACAATTATTGAAGACACCTGATGCTAACAAGCAGAATCACCAAAGGAGAAAATAAATTTTTTTGAGTTACCATCATGGGGATCATGGTTTGCTTTAGTTGAGCTCTTGACCCTTGACTTTTTAATATTAGGTTTTCACATAATCATTGTTTGATCTGAACAACCAAACTCATTTAGAGTCCAATTGTTGAGTTAGATTTACATTATTAATTACAGCAGCTCTGTGGTTCTACAGCAACAGATCCAGCTTTATCAAAACAATCCAAAGAATTTCTTAAAAGTTATTCTGGTTAAAAAAAAAAACTCTTTCATTTAGAGACACAGACATCAAGAATCAGCCTGTGAATCTCAACAGTGATGAGAATAATAAAGCATGTTGCAGTGCATTCTGGGTGCCACCAATCAAAATTCATCCATAGTTCCCATCATGCATTGCTGCATGAATAAATTATGATCTGAATTGTCTTAGTAATTTCCTTTATTCTCACCATTTTATTTTTTGCTATGTGATGTGACTTTTTAGTAGCTTGTTTTCTAATGTTCAGAGTTGATCAGAATATGTTGCTTGTCACCGTCGTTGAGATTTACAGGCTGATTCTTGATGTCTGTGTGTGCCTAAACATACATTTTCTTTTTTTTTTTTTAATCAGAACAACTTTTACCTTTGGATTGTATTGAAGAAGCTGGATCTTCTGCTGTAGAATCATAGAGCTGCTGTAATTAATAATGTGAAACTAACTCAAAGATTGAGCTCTAAATGAGTTTGGTGGTTCAGGTCAAATAATGATTATGTGAAAACATAACCAACACCACCTGATCTTTTTTTCTTTGTTTGTCTGTCTGTTATAAATCAGTTACAACAGTCTAAACAAAACCTAATTATAAAACATCAATAGCTAATGGCCAACACCTGATCTCGTTTCAATTTTTGCTGCTACTGTAAATGTGTTTGACAAACATGCCAGCACAGCAGCTAGAATAAACAAACAGAATATAAAAGTTAAGAGGCCAACTAATGGAAACACCAATCACCATCATGGTAACCTCAAATGAAAAACATGAGAGTTAAACTTCTGTTAATTCTCAATAAGAAGTGCTGTAGATGAATGACAGAAATAAAGTCAGCCTGGTTAGTAATAAGTGAAGCTGGTAATGCTGTTTGTGGAGTTGTTTAATCAGATCTTCAGAGGTTTAATGTCTTTTATCTTCACTTGATTTCATCTAAGGCTGTGGCTGAAGTAGTTCTTGTGTTTCTGCTTGTCTCTTTTTTTCTGTTTCCTTCAGTCCTTCAGTGACTCTGCTTCATAACAGGCTTGTTAATGCTGAGATGACTCTATAAATAATATATAAATATTTTGTGGATCAGATAAGGTCCAGTTCTGGTTTATTTCTTTGCTCTTGGCTGACATGTGGCATTTCTATGGCCTGCTTGTGGCCCAGATCTGGCAAACAGGAGCGGTCCGCCCAAGTGCCATCATTCCCACCACATGTGGCCCAGATCATCATTCCGCATGTGCCAGATGTGGGCCGACACAAAGTTGCTATCTGGGCTGTATTATGCAGTTCACTTTCAGTCTCATCATGAGTATATTTCACAAATGGATTTGAGTTTTGGGACCTGCTTTACAATATGTATAACATTTATGCTGCCTTCACGTGCTCTCGGAATTACCGTAAATAAGAGTTTCCTAGGTAAAAATTGCACATGAACGCCCTCCAATTTAGATAATCATAATCACGACTTCACAAGTGGGTCTTATCAAATTTCCAATAGCACATGAAGGCAGCTTTAAATTCAAGTCAATAAAATGTAACCGAAAAGGACATTAAGATGAACAACATCATCAGAAATAATAATTTGCCTTCACTTTGTGCACAACTAAAGGAAAACAACCAAAAGACAAAGCCAAGAATGTTTACAGAAATTCTCTTTTTGAGTTCACATCACAAGTAACTTTTTTGTCATTTGGACAAACCAAAGGACAAGTTACCTTAGACAAATTAAACTTCTTAAGTCACATTTATGTAACATATAAACAGGAAGCAAAAAGAAAGTTCCAAAATATTTTGTGTGTTCACTATTGTGCTTTACAGGTAAACCTGTTAGATATTTTTTTCACTGACTAGTGTTATTTATATTTAAAAAAGAAAATGATTATATGAATTAATCTGTGCCTTAGGACAATGTAAAGAAAAAAAAACTAACTACAGAAATGAGTGAGATGAAAGACTTTTTAAAATATTCACATATTTTAATCTTTCAAACATTGCAAAACATATAACTGCCACTGCACTGAGGCAGACAAAGAGTTTGACCCTTAAAGTATCTGAACATGCTTAAAACTGAAAGACTAAAACTGTTGTTGTCTCCTAGATGACCTAGACCAGGGGTTCCCAAACACATTCCTGGAGTCTCCCCAACACTGCACATTTTGCATGTCTCCTTTGTCTCACACACCCATTTCAGGTCTTGGAGCAGGGGTGGGCAAACTCAGTCCTGGAGGGCCGCTATCCTGCAGAGTTTAGCTGCAACCCTGATAAAACTCACCTGCGTGTAATCCTGAAGACCTTGATTAGCTGGTTCAGGTGTGTTTGATTAAGGAAACATGGAAAACATGCAGTGTTGGGGAGGCTCCAGGAATGTGTTTGGAATCCCTGACCAGAGGTGGAAAGTCCAGGGGTCAGAAAGTAAAAGTCCTGCCATATTTTTTATTTCACCCACCGAAGCGGTGTTAAAGTTAATGAGATAATTAAGTAATTAATTGAGTGATGATTGACAATTATTGAAGATACCTGATGTTAACAATCAGAATCACCAAAGGAGAAATTCACAATTGTTAAGTCACCATCATGGAGATCAGCATTTGCTTTAGTTGGGCTCTTGACCCTTGACTTTTTAATATTAGGTTTAGTTTGGACTGTTGTAACTCACTTATAACAGCCAGACAAACAAAGAAAAAAAGGGTCAGGTGGTGTTGGTTATGTTTTCACGTAATCATTATTTAATCTGAACCACCAAACTCATTTAGAGTCCAATCTTTGAGTTAGATTTACGTTATTAATTATAGCAGCTCTGTGATTCTACAGCAGAAGATCCAGCTTTTTCAATACAATCCAAAGGTAAAAGTTGTTCTAATTTAAAAAAAAAAATAGAAGCCTTTCTTTGAGGCACACACAGACATCAAGAATCAGCCTGTAAATCTCAACGATGGTGACAAGCAACATATTCTGATCAACAGATCAACTCTGAACATTAGAAAACAAGCTACTAAAAAGTCACATAAAAATAGCAAAAAATAAAATAGTGAGAATAAAGGAAATTACTAAGACAATTCAGTTCATAATTTATTCATGCAGCAATGCATGATGGGAACCATGGATGAATTTTGATTGGTGGTACCCAGAATGAACTGCAACATGCTTTATTATTCGCACCACTGTTGAGATTCACAGGCTGATTCTTGATGTCTGTGTCTCTAAATGAAAGTGTTTTTTTTTTTTAAACCAGAGCAGCTTTTAAGAAATTGTTTGGATTGTTTTGAAAACAATCACAGAATCACAGAGCTGCTATAATTAATAATGTAAATCTAACTCAGCATGAAAACTTCTAAATGAGTTTTGTGGTTCAGATCACAGAATGATTATGTGAAAACAACCAAACAACTTTTTTTCTTTGTTTGTCTAACTGTTATAACTCAGTTACAACAACCAGACAAAATCTAATATTGAAAAGTCAAGGGTCAAGAGCTCAACTAAAGCAAACCATAATCTCTATGATGGTAACTTAAAAATAGTTATTTTCTTGTTTGGTGATTCTGCTTGTTAACATCAGGTATCTTCAATAATTGTCAATCATCACTCAATTAACCACTTAATTATTTCATTAACTTTTACTGGATGTCCACCTCTGCTCACAGGAGATACTCAGGAAAAAACACCATTTGCATAGATGAAAGTTGGTTAAGTGGTGTTGGTTATGTTTTCATATAATCATTATTTGATCTGAATCACCAAACTCATTTAGAGTCCAATTGCTGAGTTAAATTTACATTCTACAGCAGAAGATCCAGCTTTTTCAAAACAATCCAAAGAATTTGTTAAAAAATTCTGGTTAAAAAAATTTTAATGAAAAAAATAAATTATGAACTGAATTGTCTTAGTAATATTCTCACTATTTTATTTTTTGCTATTTTTATGTGACTTTTTAGTAGCTTGTTTTCTAATGTTCAGAATTGATCTGTTGATCAGAATATGTTGCTTGTCACCGTCGTTGAGATTCACAGGCTGATTCTTGATGTCTGTGTGTGCCTAAAAGAAAGATTTTTACTGCACTGAACACTGCTTCAGTGGGTGAAATAAAAAATATGGCAGGACTTTTACTTTCTGAGTTCTGCTCTTTCTACTTCCGCCTGTGAGTTTATTTATTAAAAATATATTTCTGCATATTCCTTGTTTTCCTGAGCTTCGTAGGCCTACCATGGTCTGTGATACAGGGGTTTAAATTTAGCATTAACACAAAAAAATACAGTGAATACAATGTTTTTGTATTCTTTACAAGTATTCTATAATCTGATATAACCTGTCATGCTGTTCACTTTCACTGTTTCACCTTCAGCATATGAAGATTTTTAAACTGGTTCTATGTTTTCATATTTTGTGTTTTGTTGAAGACATTCTGAGAAACACAAATAAACCTTACACAAAGACATAAAAGAAGATATAAAGACATTTTTGTTTATTTTATTTAACATATTAATAATAAAATTAATGAATTATACTAATATATTTAAATTAATTTTAAGTTATCTCACACTTACCAGCTTAAGAACCACTGTTCTAAAGCTACAGCTTGAAAAGTACATATAATGTTATAGCCTATGTTCAACTTACTAAAATGTAAATGAAACAGACGTTCAAATAAATAACAACAATAATCATTTGCCTTGACGTTAGCCACAGTTATATATAAAAAAAAACTAAACAAAAGTGTAAAACATGAATCACAACAATGGTGACAATCAACAAAATATTCACACAATCAGATCAACTCTGGACATCACAAAAAAACTACTAAACAGGATCTCATGCTGTAATGATGCAGGACTTGTAGTGTGAATGTATCAATGATACAACACAATTGTTGGGTTCAAATAACATCTGGACCGACACAGTTTTTTTTTTTTTTGGTCTGACTCTTGCCTGCTTAGTGTTCAACAGGTTAATCATTTACTAAAGTCAAATAGAGTTTTTTTTTGTTTGTTTTTTACACCAGACCACTCTGTGCACAAGCAATATTTTCGCTGCTCGCTCATGTTCTTCTTGAATCAAATTAAACAAATATTTAAAAGGCAGCGTCTTTATTTTTTTACATTTAATTTGGAGAATCATCCAATCAGAATTAAGTAAAATCGAAATTATGATAATTTCTATAATAATAATTGATAATAATAATAAAATCATAAATTTCAATTCATATTATATGCACAAATTGTAAGATTTACTATCAGCACATACCAGCACACAGTGGTTTTGGAGTCCATCCGTCTCGTGTGCATGTGGCCTCTGCTGCCTTATATCCATCCTCATACAAGCAATAGTAAGTTTTTTTTGCTCCCAATTTCATATCTCCCCTGAAGTAAGAGTGTGGGTCATACACATGCTGGTCACGTGGAACTTCACATGTAATATCTGAAACAAGATTCACAATATTTTAATAACACAGTAAGTTCAGCTCCTAATGCAGAAGTGTTTCTCTACAATCTTACCCTCACAAACAGGCTCATGATCCCACTTCCCGTTCTCTTGACATGTAAATGATCTGATGATTTCTTTTGTACGAAAGATCCAGTATCTTTCAGTGCAGTTAATCTCCACACTTTCTCGCACGGGACTATTATCACAGAACCTCAGTGTTCGGCAAAATGAGGACGGTTATTTGCGGGGGAATTTTTACTTTATAAATTACAGACATGGCTGATTCGCATGGGATTATGATCACAGACAACCACTGCAATTACTACAAATAACTGGGCAGAACTGATAAAATGGCGGTTTCTTTCAGTTTTTCTGCTCCCTTTGGCCTAAAACACTGTGTTCGTGGTCATTCAATTTGAAATGATCACTGTAAACACAAGGCTGTAAAGTCGAGACAATTATGGCTAAAAATTTGCTAAGGACCCAGCGAACAGAATTTTGTTATAAGAACATTCTCTAAATATTCAGTGTTGGTTCTGGGAACATTAAAAACGTCCAGTTTTCTTGACGTTAGAGGAACATTTTTATAAGGTATAATGTTCCTCAAACGTTCTTTCAACTTTATTTTGATTTAAAATTCAACATTCTAGGAACATTGATTTTGAAATAAGAACACAAACTACACCTTTCTTCAGCCACAGCCTTAGATGAACTGAAGATAAAAGACATTAAATCTTTAATGTCACCATTGTTGTGTTTCATATGCCGAATGTTGATGTCTGTGAGTGTATATATGACACCAAACATGTTTGAAAAAAACAGTGAATAATGTCAGTGTTGCAAATTATATTTTTCACATTGGTTGAGTTTGATACAGCATATACATTTTTTAAGTTAGCAAATACAGAGGAAAAAAAAAAACAGTTGGTTAAACCACCTTAACATAGTCACTTTTCTGTTATTAAAACAGACCTGTTGATTTGATTTATTAATGCAGAAATGTTTTCTAAAAACAGCTGTAATTGTTGACAAAGAAGCGCCTCTGCAATAGTCAAGGGTCAAAAGCTCAACTAAAGCAACCACCAATCTCCATGATGGTGACCTCAAATGAAACATCTAAACTTCTGTTAATTCTCAATAAGAACTGCTGTAGACGTGAGACAGAAATAAAGTCAGTCTGGTTAGTAATAAGTGAAGCTGGTAATGCTGTTTGTGGAGTTGTTTAATCAGATCTTCAGAGATTTTATGTCTTTTATCTTCAGTTCATCTAAGGCTGTGCTGAAGAAAGTTGTAGTTTGTGTTTTTATTTCTCTTTCTTTCAGTGCTTGTTCACAGCAAGTGTTTGAATGATTGAAAGAATGTTTCAGGAACATCATACTAACCTTTAAATAACATTCTACTAACATTAAGGAAACTTAATATTTTATGTTCTTGGAATGTTACAAATCAACGTTCCTGGAATGTTGAATCTTAAATCAAAATTAAGTTGAAAGAACGTTTGAGGAACATTATACCTTATAAAAACTTTCCTGTAACGTCAAGAAAACTGGACTTTTTTAATGTTCCCAGAACCAACACTGAATATTTAGAGAACATTCTTATAACAAAATTCTGTTAGCTGGGGAGTATTTCCTACTAAAGCAAGGTGTTATTTGACTATGACGGCAACATGCCCAGTGCATTATGGGTGTTAAAATTTTTCCTATTTGCCAAAAAGGAAGACACCTGGCCTTTTTCTCTAGTCAGGTATCACCGATTTCAGTTTTTTTTTTCCTTCCTTTCTACTGAATAGGCAGCCAAGTTTTATTGAAAGCCCATTTTGCCAATGGTGAAGTACCTTTAATATATACATTCTAGTGAAACCTGCTAAGCAGTTCACTTTCACTGTTTCACCATCATTGTATGAATCTTTCCAAACAGTTTCTCTGTTTTCATATGTAATATCCTCTCAACAACAATTTGAGAAGCACAAACAAATATTACACAAGGATGTAATAGTCAACACTCTTTAAAACCATTTAAGGTAAGTGTTGGGTGTGATTATAATATGGATAACATTCTACATATTAAAAATGAATAAACTCACCTTGACCTCGCACAACAGTAACAGAAAACAGAAAACAGGAAAAGCTGATGATTTGTACAGGAACTCTCATTTTGAACTCTCATTTCACAAATGACTGTAACTTTTGTTTTCTGTCTCTTTTTGTATGATGAGGGATCAAAAAGTTAATAATTTACTAAGTCAAAGGGAGGACTCTTTTAAACCAGACCACTTTATGGCCGTGCAGAAGGACATTTTATTTAAAAGAAGAGTAATTTTTATCTGATGTTTGCAGCTGTCAACTGAACACATCAAAATACAGTGATAACTTACTGTATCATGCAGTTCACTTTCAGTCTCATCATGAGTATATTTCACAAATGGATTTAAGTTTTGTGACCTGCTTTATAATATGTATAAGATTTAAATTCAATTCAATAAAATATAATTGAAAAGGACATTAAGATGAACAACATCATCAAAAATAATAACTTGCCTTCACTTTGTGCACAACTTAAGGAAAACAACCAAAAGACAAATAAAAGCCGAGAATGTTTACAGAAATTCTCTTTTTGAGTTCACATCACAAGTAGCTTTTTTTTTCTTTTCTCATTTGGACAAACCAAAGGACAAAAAGACAAACTTCTTAACTTAACATATAAACAGGAAGCAGAAAGGAAGTTCTAAAATATTTTATGTGTTCACTACTGTGCTTTACAGGTTAAACATGTTAGATATATTTTTTTCACTGACTAGTGTTATTTACATTTAAAGAAGAAAATTATTAGATGAATTAATCTGTCCTTTAGGACAACGTACATATATATATATATATATATATATATATAACTACAGAAATGAGTGAGATGAAAGACGTTTTAAAATATTCACATATTTCAATCTTTCAAACATTGCAAAATATATAACTGCCACTGCATTGAGGTAGACAAAGAGTTTGAGCCTTAAAGTATCCGAACATGCTTAAAACTGAAAGACTAAAACTGTTGTTGTCTCCTAGATGACCTAGATGATCCTCCTTATCTCACACTGAAAAAAGAAAAAGTTTGCCTTTTTAAACCGTAAATACTGGATGTCATTTACTGGATCTTACACTGTGGACTTTTGGTAAACATTGAAATGTTAAACTTTATAGGTAAATGGTTGTCATGTTGTCATGTGGTAGCTGAGTTTTGGCACATTCAATGAGTAGGGTCAACATTTTTAAAAACAGATTACAGAATTTTTATAGAAATTAATAGAATTTTTTAAAAATACATTTAACCTAACTGTAAAACTAAATATTATATGAGCTATTTTATTTTCTGTTTATTTTCAATGAGGTTTATAATTTTAGCAATGCTGTTTCCAAATTTTGTAAAATAAATAGATAAATAAAAACTTTGATTTGTGTGATTTCATTATTTATTAATCAAAATTTATAAAAATAAATAAATAAATAAATAAATAAAATCCAGATTGAGCAACAGGGTGTGTATGAAATTTTCTGTGTGTTTTTGGATTTTGTCTTCCGTGATAGTTTGCCCCATAATCTGACCTAGGCCACATCCACATGAAGCCAGAGCTTTGCCTATCCGATCTTTTTTTTCTTGTTCTAGAAAAAAAATCCGTAAACACGGCGTTGTCTCAAGAAATATTTGCATATGCACAAAACCACTGAAACCGACTCAAAACGATGTAGTATACATGCCAGACCAGTATGTGGCGCTGTAATTCTGCCACAGAGATACACTAAAAACGATAGACATAAACCTTGTGCGCTGTATACAGCTTAGAAATAAAGCTTTATTTTAGTAAAGCTAATAGGCTCGGTAGCTTCTGGGGCACTAACACGAGCATGTAGTCCGCTACTGTTGTTGTTGTTGCTGTTGCTGTTATGTGACACAGCGGTATCTGACTGGGGTCGACACGTGGGGTGATGACATCACCGCTTCACAAACTATACGGATTGGCTGTACTCATGAAAACGCAAGGGTGTCGTTTTCAGATTTATCTACTCTGGGACCCGGTTTGAAAAAATAGCGATTTCAGGCTCCCAAAATGCCAGATCTGTCTGGACGAATTGCCAATAAGATACAAAATTTTTACGTATACAGCTAAACGCGTCTCTGTTGGGACGGGCTCTTAGTTTTCCTGAGTTGTCTTATTGTCATTATATGAGTCTTGTTAATTAGCTCATTCGTTCCCTTTGTTTGTTCATGCTTATAAGCCTTCAGTACTCCCTTAAACTAGGTACAGACTAAAAGATTTTTAAAATCTTACAAGATTTTCAAAATGTGAGAAACCACAAACATGAGGACAAAAAATTCTAGATTTAACCGTTTTGCTCCTATAGTGTGTGGTGTGCCATGATGTGACAAAGACAGCACACCAAACAAACAGATTTTCAACCAGAGTCCCGACTGTGAACACGGGAAATCTCGCAAAATCTCTTGAGACTTCAGAATAAACATGGCGGACGATAGGCAGGAAGAAACTGTGATGAAAGTGTTTGGAATGATTTTGACAGAAAATTCACAGAAAAAAAAGAAAAGGGTTTGGGTGAAGTCGTGGAGATGGGAGAGGCAGGAAGAGGGTCTTTCAATCAACATGAAAATAACTAAAACGCTGTATTACGCATGCCAGACAAGTCATTGCAGTTTACATGGAGATGAAATCGGTATCGTTTTCAAAAGTTTTAGTTTTCAGGCCACCAAAACTCTTTTGTTGTGTAAATGAACAGACCAGCACACCCATGGGCGAACAGATGGGCGCAAATGCATTTGCAATTTAAACAATGTGGGCGCTGAACGTGAAAATAAGAACTGCATGGGGCTGAAAATAACACTTGCGTCGCATCTGGCGTCGCATTGCGACGGGTGTATGATAGGGTCAAATATTTTAAACAAATACAAATACGCAAGGTTATGTCAAAAACACAGGTTCACAAAACACAGTCGGTTATGTCTGTGAACGTAAACACCAGGAACAGAAATCACATGTGTATAACAGATCTGTGGCGCATTCCCTTCAAAAACAAAACTTGTCCACCATGTCTTCAGCGGCTCTGATATCGGGAGTAAATGAAGACTGTTATGTTCACTCTTACATCCAACAACAAAATACCTCAATCGCTTGCGAGAGATTTGTGTCGCTACAGCTGATCCAGTGTAGAGACAATGGCAGACAGTGTACAACTCGCTCAGGGTGGAAACTATGCTAATACGTGATTAGCATAGTAATTCTATGAGACTGTGAGGTTTTATGGGGATTTTAAAAAAGAAGTGGGTGGATTTTTATCATTATAGGGTTGTTGTGCACACACACTGCCAACACACATTTATGTTCAAGCACCATGACAAAGTGAATTTTGCATAATAGGTCCCCTTTAAGGTTCAGTGAACAAAGCATGAAAAACATTGTTTAAACCCTTTCCAATAAAGATCTGTACAGCTTATTTGGATTTTACAAAACTATCTTTAATATACAGCATCCCTAAAAAGCGACATTTGTTTTCTTTCTTTAATTTTTTCTTGAGTTTGTTTTGCATATATAAAATGCATAAATATAATGCAAGAAACATGCTGAACTAAAATCCACACCACAGTCAGTCCAATTATTAACATGTTTTTAATCACAAGGGTTGTTAAAGGAATGTTGATAAAAAATGCAAATAATTTCTGAGAGATATCGAGAATTTGTAGCTGAATGAGAATATATGTACAAAACAGGGAACAGGTGTGCAACAACCAGAAACCATGGAAACAAACTATGAACAAGAACTCAGAACAGTGACAGGGAAAACCATGACAAAGAAACTAAACAGATCAGGACTATGAAACTGAGGGTATACGTTTACATGACAATGATGTACTAAAAGTGGAAAAAAATTTCCTTTGTGTTTTTCGCATACAGCACTTATGTAAGTTAAGTGAATGAAAGTTAATTTTTCATCTTTTTTTGTGTTAATTTAAAATTAGACAAATCTGATGTTATTTAATCTTTTGTCATGTATATTTTTTTTCATTATTTTTTCAGTATATTTCATTTTTTTCACCCTAAGTAGATTTACACAAACTAAGAAAGTCAAAAAGCGTTAGTGCCCAACTCTGCCCTAATCACATTATTTTTTTGATGTTAATCAAATTACATTCTAATAACACAAATGCATTTATTTACAGTCAAAAAAGTTAGTGCAGATGAAACAGCAGTCACAGTAATAGCTGAAATATAACTAGTGATGCATGATGTCCAACAAGCCTTTCCTAAAGCCCAGGCACAAAAAAAGCCCGCCTAGAGTTTGCCAGGGCCCATGCTGACAAAGATGAAGACTACTGGGACTCTATACTCAGGAGTGATGAGACCAAGATAAATGTTTTTGGAACTGATGGCTTCAAAACTGTATGGCGTCGCAAAGGTGAGGAATACAAAGAAAAATGCATGGTGCCTACAGTGAAACATGGTGGTGGCAGTGTCCTCATGTGGGGCTGCATGAGTGCTGCTGATGCTGGGGAGCTGCATTTCATTGGTAGCATCATTCACAGATGTACTGCTCTATACTGAAAGTGATTCAGTGGCTTCTGATCTGAACCCAATCGAACACCTATGGGGAATTCTGAAGAGACAAGTTGAGCATCACTCTCCATCCAGCATCCAGTCTCTAAAAGAGGTCATTCTTGAAGAATGGAAAAAGATAGATGTTGCAAAATGTCGTCAAATTGTTCATTCCATGCCTAAAAGACTTGGTGCTGTCATTAAAAATCATGGACGCCATACAAAGTACTAGATGTAGTAGTTTTTGTTGTGGGGTGTACTCACCCTAATTTGAGTAAAACTGAAAAATGTGTAATCTAAGTTATATTATTAACCTTACTTTCATGTTATAAGTTAAACAGATGTTATATTAAACTTAGTGTTGTTTTCTATGTGAAATTTGAATTTGAAAATATGAATTCTATTTTTTTTTTTAATGTATTCATAGTTCATACAAAATCATTGACTCTGGTCTGCAAACTCCACCTATGCAGTAACTGTGCACAAGTATAATTTCCTGTAAATGGAAAGAAAAAAAAAAAAAAAAACCTCATCTGATGCAGCAACTCATATTTGTAATTTAGACACACCAAAAGATAAGTTACTTTAGAGAAGACAGACTTCTTGAGTCATATAATGCAACACATGAACAGGAAGCAAAGGACAGTGTCCAAAATAATTGCCATGTTCACCTCTGAACTCTGTAGTTTAATCGTGTTAATGTTTTTCACTGGCTCATGTTCTTCTTGAATCAAATTATATAGTATGATTATGTGGTGAATGAATCTGTCACATAGAGCATTGGAAATGAGTGAGATTGAAGAAGATTCAGAACACTTTCAAACTTTCAAACATTGCAAAAGTACAGTCATTGTGAAATATATTTGTTACTGCCATTGCAGAATTGAGCAATATATTGAACTGATAAAAAAAAAAAAAAATGCAGAAGAGTTTGACCCTTAAAGTATTCGACTGACTGAGCTTAAACTGTTGTTGTTGTCTCTTATGACCTAGATGATCCTCCTTATTTCACATTAAAAAAAAAAAAAAAAAAAAAAAAAGTAAAAGTTGGATGTCATTTACTGGATGTTACTTACTGGACTTTTGGTAAACACTGAATTATTAAACTCAAAGGTCTTGTCATGTGATAACAGATTATTGCCACACAATGAAACTCTTAAAAATGTATTTCAGTTTTTTTAAGAAATATTGAAAAAAAGAGTGCAAAACCTTCAGAAAATGTTGACTGTGAACATAAATGTTAAACTCTCTTGATCAATTGCACCACCAAGTGGTCCCTGTGTGAAGTTTAAATGTGTGATTGTATTTATTATCTTCTTAATAGAAGATAAAAGCACTTCTGCACTTTTTTGCACTATGATGTATATCTGGCCTCTGTATAATAAATTGATACAAGCTTTTTGGCTGATTTTGGATGTGTGCAGATGATTTTTCATTCTTGCATCATTTATTATCTTAAAATATACACCATACTTTTCTGGTGTATTAACTGCAACAGACAAAAAGATTGTCAGCAATTCCATCAGAATACACGTCTATTAACCAGCCAAACCTTGAACCCTTGCTTAATATGCAAAAAAAAAAAAAAAAAAAAAAAAAGTTATGGATAGATGTGAGCAGTAGTCATGAATTCTCTGTATCTTTCCACACTTTGTAATGTCACATGTATTAACCAAGTATTTATAAATGTGATTAATTTAGATAAATGTACATTTTACGTGATATTATATGATTTTGTAGTCAAGTGTCCCAGCTCTTAAGCACTATTTTTATATAATAAATGGCTGACTATACATAATCATGGCTACTCACCAGACAAAGAAATATGGAGACATCAAATATTGTTTTGAGTTTAAGTTATTTTATAAACTTGACTGTATATTATTCTAAAAGCTTCTGCTTAGGAAATGCTTGTTTATTACAATGTACAAAACAACCAACCTTGAAACAAGATGAATACCACAACATGAGAACAGTAATTAGGGCCCAAGCACTGATGGTGTGAGGACCCACAGAACAACCCACAGTTGTTCTGGTTAAAAAACAAAAAAAACAAAACAAACAAAAAAAAAAACTCTTTCATTTAGAGACACAGACATCAAGAATCAGCCTGTGAATCTCAGCAGTGATGAGAATAATAAAGCATGTTGCAGTGCATTCTGGGTGCCACCAATCAAAATTCATCCATGGCTCCCATCATGCATTGCTGCATGAATAAATTATGAACTGAATTGTCTTAGTAACTTCCTTTATTCTCACTATTTTATTTTTTGCTATTTTTATGTGACTTTTTAGTAGCTTGTTTTCTAATGTTTAGAGTTGATCTGTTGATCAGAATATGTTGCTTGCCACCGTCATTGAGATTTACAGGCTGATTCTCTTCTTTTTAATCAAAACAACTTTTACCTTTGGATTGTATTGAAAAAGCTGGATCTTCTGCTGTAGAATCACAGAGCTGCTATAATTAATAATGTAAATCTAACTCAAAGATTAGGTGTTAAATGAGTTTGATGGTTTAGATCAAATAATGTTTATGTGACAACATAACAGCTATAACAGTCCAAACAAAACCTAATGTTACCTAATGTCAGGGGTCAAGAGCCTAACTAAAGGAAACACTGATCTCCATGATGGTGACTTAAAAATAGTTATTTTTGCCTTTGGTGATTCAGCTTGTTAACATCAGGTGTCTTCAATAATTGTCAATCATCACTCAATTAACCACTTAATTATCTCATTAACTTTAACACCGCTTCAGTGGGTGGAATAAAAATATGGCAGGACTTTTACTTTCTGACCCATGGACTTTCCACCTCTGAAGGAGGGGTCACAAAGTGCTTTACAATAAAAATAACAAATAAATAAAATAAATAAGCATAAATATACTCTACAAATACCATCAATACAAACAGGCAAATCATACTGTTAATTAAAAGCTTGTCCAAAAAGATGCGTCTTTAGATGTTTTTAAAAGGCTCCACAGAACCCATAGTTCTCAACATTAAAGGAAGAGAGTTCCAGAGTCTTAGAGCTACTACACAGAAAGCGCGATCACTTCTTGTCTTAAGACGTGTTCTGGGAATAGTTAAAAGGTCTTGGCCTGAAGACCTCAGAGACCGACCAGAGGTGTGTGCATGCAAAAGATCCTGTATATACAAGGGTGCTTGACCATGCAAGGCCCTGTAAATAATAACTAAAATTTTGAAATGCACTCTAAAATTATTAGGAAGGCAATGAAGAGCTTTATGCACAGGAGTAATATGTGACCTCCTGCTGGACCTAGTCAAAAGCCTGGCAGCTGCATTCTGTACAATTTGTAATCAATCCATAGAAGATTTGTTCAAACACGTGTACAAAGCATTACCCCAGTTAACAGAATTCTGTTATAAGAATGTTCTCTAAATATTCAGTGTTGGTTTTAGGAACATTAAAAACGCCCAGTTTTCTTGACGTTATAGGAACGTTTTTATAAGGTATAACGTCCCTCAAATGTTAGCTGTTCATTTTTTTTTATGACAGATTTTAAAATTCGTTATACAAACAGAGTTTTGAGCAATGCCTTTTAGTCACACAGACATCATGAATCAGTGTATGAACCTCAACTATGGTGACAATAAACAAAAATCTTTTTTTTGTGACTTTAGTAGCTTGTTTTGTGATGCTCAGAGTTGATCTGTTTATCTGAAAATTTTGTCACCATTGTTGTCTCTGCTGTCCAAGTTAAGCAGGAGCTCAAAATATTTTATACCCTATATGACTTCAATATTCTTCTAAGTAAATGAAACGTTGCTAGTTCTTATGCTGTTGAATCACAGACACAGAATAATCAATAAACATAAAATAGCCATTAAATCAAAAACTATACAGAAAGAGTTCAATGAATTAGACAAGACCAAGATGATTACAGCATCATCACAACAACCAAAAAACCTGATCAACTTCATGTTAACTTTTTCCTGCCATAACAAATGTGTTGACACATTATTACACATATTATTAACCAGTTTAGCTTTGTTTCTACAGAAGTTCTTATTGAGAATTAACAGAGGTTTAGATGTTGATGTTTTATCGAAAATGTTTGGTTTGATGTCACCATTGAGGAGATCAGTGTTTGCTTTAGTTGAGTTATTGACCCTTGACTTTTTATACATCAGTTTCTGTTTTTTCTCTGGCTGCTTAAATTGTTTTTGCAAGCTGCATTTGTTATGGCAGAAACCTGGTAAACATCTGTATTTTAATATATCTCTGGTATTCTTGCATTGGCTCAGCAACAAAACCATTTGATTTGACAGGTGCTGTGCATGTTATCTCTGAGTGGAAAGTGAAAGAAACAAAAATAATTAAAGTGGTGCTTTTAAAGTAAATTGTTCAGTCAATCCTTCGTCTTCTCCGAAATGAATCACATTTTTGAGGGCCTGAACATGCTCGAAAACTCATGAAACTTAGCACACGCGTGAACACACAGAAGTGGTGAAAATTTAAGTCTGATATGGGTTTCAGAATTAGGTGTGGCAAAATGGCTCGATAGCACCACCTACAAAATTTCAATTAAGCGCCATTTGTGCTACGTTTCACGTACAGGTATGAAATATGGTAGACAGATGTAACAGCCCAATACCAACAAAAAAGCCCCCGGTTGCAAAATCTGTAAACCCAACCGGAAGTGAGAAATTTCGAATTTTCTTTTGCAAAATTTTTGCAGTTTTTGCCATTTTCAGACGTTGTACTTTAACAAACTCCTCCTAGAGCTTTAATCAGATCAACATCATATGTTGTCACTCTAATCTTAAGGCCTTAGTGATGATAAAGTGCAAAGATCTAGAGTTTTCACTGAAGGGTGTGTCCGTGGCAGCCTGACAAATCTGATGTTTCCCCATGAAAGAGGAAGCTGTTGTAACTCAGGCATCCAGTGTCTGATCTGCCCCAAACTTAACATGTGTGATAAGAGACCTGCACTGAAAACATCTATATGGCAATATTCAGTTAGTCATAGCCCCACCTGCTGACAACAGGAAATGGCATGCTTTGCACAATAATTCACTCCCAGAAACACATTTGTTTATGCCATGAAGTACCAAACATTCTTGAAACAAGTTAAATCATGCAACACTTGGCTAAGTGTTAAAGTATACGATTAACGCCACAAAACAGGAAGTTGTTGTAACTCAGGCATACAATGTCCGATCTGCTTCAAACTTCACATGTTTGATAATAGTCCTGGATTGAAGACATCTACATGCCAATATTCAGTAATGGTCAAAGCACCACCTGTTGGCAGCAGGACGTGTGGCACATCAAAATGACTTTGCCATATTTCAAATGTATTTACTCGCTTACATGCATGTCACCCACTCTTCACTGTTTTCCTAAGGCCACCAGGTGGTGGTGGCCCTGGGAGCGAGGGCCCTTTCATCGCTGCTTGCAGCTTTAATTATTTATTTATTATTATTATTATTATCATGGGAGAGGAGGAGAGAGATTATGAAAAGGAGAGGGCATAGGAAGAGTAGGGAAAAGGTGTGGGAGAAGAGATGGGTAAAGTGAATAAGAGGAGAAATTGTAAGAAGACTTGAACAGAAAGGAAGGGGACAGCAGGATAGAAGAGGAGTGAAGAGATGTAGAAGGTGCAGACTTTCAAAGGAAATGGGAGTCACCATAACTGACCATGTAAACAGTAAATCATGGCCTCTTCTTGAGAGAAGCTAGGAAACAAAACCAAAGTGTTTCAATGGCATTCCACTTCTATGAGTATTGTACTATACTATAGCCTTATTCACACGGGATTAGTATTATCTGGGGACCTTGTGTCTGAATTTTGTATGGCGCATTCACACGGGATAAGTGAAGCCTGTGATTTTTCTCAAATTTACTGACTTATCTCCAGGATATGATGTCAGTGGTTTGCGTATGGTCCGGTTGGATGGATAAAAAAACAAACAAACAAAAAAAAACAAATATAGCTTTGTGCCCTGTGTCATTTACATTCTACCAGGTTAAAATCTAATAGCTCAAGCTTTACACTTGATTTATTTGTAACACATTAACCTTGAATTATGCTGTGAACCCCCTCACTTGCACTATTTTGAATAGGTTATTGCTTGGAAATGTCTTGTTGTTATAGGTCTAGCTGTATGATATATCATAAACATGTCATCCAACTCTATCTAATCTTTCTTTTTGTTTTTGCTTTTCTGATGGTTTTCAGCTTTCTCTTTCTGCAAATTGTATAGTTGTATGGTGTATAGCAGTATGATCCAGCACCCAAAATACTACAAAAATACTCCGTTCTTCGCGAAAGACGGATAAAAAGACGCACAGGAAACAAAATCCTTCAAAAAGGATTCCCAGGAAAAATACAAGTCGACACCATTATGGCTAAAAATTTGCTAAGGAGTATTTCCTACTAAAGCAAGGTGTTATTTGACTCTGACAGCAACATGCCCAGCGTATTATGGGTGTTGAAGTTTTCCTATTTGCCAAAAAAGAAGACAACAGCTTTTTTTCTAGGTTTTCTGTAGTCAGGTATCACCGATTTCATTTGTACAGGAGCTCTCATTTTGAACTCTCATTTCACAAATAATTTTAACTTTTGTTTTCTGTCTTCTTTTTCTCTAGTCAGGTATCACCGATTTCATATTTTCTCCTGCCTTTCTTCTGAATAGCAGCCAAGTTTTATTGAAAGCCCATTTTGCCAGCAGTGAAGTAGCCCTTTAATCTATACTCAGATAGCAAGCAATGATCAAAATAATGTTAAATCACTGTTAATGTGTCAACGTTAACTGCATTGAATCAATATCACTTTTGCACCCGCAATTAATGTTGAAATTTCAACAAAAAAAATCAATGGTAATGGCATTGAATCAGTGTTACAATATGATGCTACATGTACATGCTAGTAAAACCTGCATGCAGTTCACTTTCAGTGTTTCACCATCATTATATGAATCTTTCCAAACTGTTTCTCTTTTTTCATTTGTAATATCCTCTCAAAAACATTTTGAGAAGGACAAACAAATGTTACACAAAGATGTACTAGTCAACACTCTTTAAAACCATTTAAGGTAAATGTTGGGTGTGATTATAATATGGATAACATTCTACATATTAAAAATGAATAAACTCACCTTGACCTCGCACCACAGTAACAGAAAACAGAAAACAGGAAAAGCTGATGATTTGTACAGGAACTCTCATTTTGAACTCTCATTTCACAAATGACTGTAACTTTTGATTTCTGTCTCTTTTTGTATTGTGGAGGAAAGGAGGAGGACTCTTTCAGTCAAAAGGAGGACTCTTTTATACCAGACCACTTTATGGTCATGCAGAAGTGCATTTTGTTTAAAAGAAAAATAATTTTTATCTGATGTTTACAGCTGTCAACTGAACACATCAAAATACAGTGATAACCTGCTGTATCATGCAGTTCACTTTCACTGTCATGAGTATATTTCACAAATGGATTTAAGTTTTGGGATCTGCTTTATAATATGTATAACATTTAAATTCAAGTCAATAAAATGTAACTGAAAAGGACATTAAGATGAACAATAATATCATCAAAAATAATAACTTGCCTTCACTAAAGGAAAACAACCAAAAGACAAATAAAAGCCAAGAATGTCTACAGAAATTCTCATTTTGAGTTCACATCACAAGTAGTGTTTTTTTTTTTTTTTGTCATTTGGAAAAACCAAAGGACAAGTTACCTTAGACAAATCAAACTTCTTAATTCAAATTTATGTAACATATAAACAGGAAGCAAAAAGAAAGTTCCAAAATATTTTATGTGTTCACTACTGTGTTTTACAGGTAAACCTATTAGATATTTTTTTCAGTGTTAATAACTAGTGTTATTTACATTTAAAGAAGAAAATTATTATATTAATTAATCTGTCCCTTAGAACAATGTGAAGAAAAACTACAGAAATGAGTGAGATGAAAGACGTTTCAAAATATTCACATATTTCAATCTTTCAAACATTGCAAAATATATAACTGCCAGCAGAGGTGGAAAGTCCAGGGGTCAGAAAGTAAAAGTCCTGCCATATTTTTATTCCACCCACTGAAGCAGTGTTAAAGTTAATGAGATAATTAAGTGGTTAATTGAGTGATGATTGACAGTTATTGAAGACACCTGATGTTAACAAGCAGAATCACCAATACAAAAAAAATTTTGATCAGGTGGTGTTGGTTATGTTTTCACATAATCATTATTTGACCGGAACCACCAAACTCATTTAGAGTCCAATTGCTGAGTTAGATTTACATTATTACAGCAGCAGATCCAGCTTTTTCAAAACAATCCAAAGAATTTCTTTAAAGTTGTTCTGGTTAAATAAAAAAAAAAAAAAAAAATCACTTTCATTTAGAGACACAGACATCAAGAATCAGCCTGTGAATCTCAACAGTGGTGAGAATAATAAAGCATGTTTCAGTGCATTCTGGGTACCACCAATCAAAATTCATCCATGGTTCCCATCATGCATTGCTGCATGAATAAATTATGAGCTGAATTGTCTTAGTAATTTCCTTTATTCTCACTATTTTATTTTTTGCTATTTTTATGTGACTTTTTAGTAGCTTGTTTTCTAATGTTCAGAGTTGATCTGTTGATCAGAATATGTTGCTTGTCACCGTCATTAAGATTTACAGGCTGATTCTTCATGTCTGTGTGTGCCTAAAAGAAGGATTTTTATTTTTTTTTAATCAGAACAACTTTTACCTTTGGATTGTATTGAAAAAGCTGGATCTTCTGCTGTAGAATCACAGAGCTGCTGTAATTAATAATGTAAATCTAACTCAAAGATTGGGCTCTAAATGAGTTTGTTAGTTCAGGTCAAATAATAATTATGTGAAAACATAACCAACACCACCTGATGCTTTTTTTTTTTGTTTGTTTGGCTGTTATAAGTCAGTTACAACAGTCCAAACAAAACCTAATATTAAAAAGTCAAGGGTCAAGAGCCCAACTAAAGCAAAAAACGCTGATCTCCATGATGGTGACTTAAAATTGTGATTTTCTCCTTTGGTGATTCTGATTGTTAACATCAGGTATCTTCAATAATTGTCAATTATCACTCAATTAATCACTTAATTATCTCATTAACTTTAACACAGCTTCGGAGGGTGAAATAAAAAATATGGCAGGACTTTTACTTTCTGACCCCTGGACTTTCCACCTCTGGCCGGAAGCGATCTCTCGCGCGTATACGTCACTCATTGTTTACACAGTGCACAAACATTGTAGGTACGACGGCTAATCAAAATGGTACTTACTTGCGCTTATCCGGATTGTTCAAACTGACTTAATACTAAAAGAGGTTACTAAAAGTTTTCTCGCGTGAACTCATTTGGGAGTGGTGACTTTCCACATATTCCCAACTTCTGAGTCTGCTCGCCTGAAGTTATGGTTGATTGCTCTTCGGCTGGATATCAACACACCCATTAACTTACTAAAGCTGTTGAGGGTCTGCAGCGATCATTTTTCCCCTGATGATTTTACATACCCAGGAGAGGATCACGTACGACTTAAACCATCAGCTGTGCCTATGGTTTTTCCACATCCAACTGAGGTATGACACATACATGATCTTTTTATGTGTCTTTTTTATTGGTAAAGCTGCCTTTATGAAAAGTAACAAAATAAAATGAAGTTTTGAAGTAATAAAACCATGTTTTTTAGTGGTTTACTTCCATTTGTATAACAACTGTTGTACTACAGGCACCATGTTTAAACTACGCCAGAGCGCGTAAACACCTTACGCACCGGATGCCGTGTGCGCGCTCAAGGCAGTTGGACATAGTGGTGTGCTAGAGGTAAAAAATGATATAAATACTGTTCGGTTTCTCGCACAAACCAATTGTTTCGTGTCTTAGGACATCAATGTGTTGTCACGAGCTGCAGGGTTTAACCCCTTAACTGTCACGATCCTGTTGGCGGGACGCCTCCCAGCCAGCACACCCATGTAGGCACATGGTTTAACCCAGACGAAATGAACACCATTCAGAGTGCACACTACAGGCTGTTAAATGTAACACTGAATCAGTGTTGGAGTTAATGATATAATTAAGTAAGTGATTAAGTGATGATTGAGCTTTATTGAAGATAGCTGCTGTTAACAAGCAGAATCAACGAAGGAAAGACAAACAACAAGAACAGAAAAAATCGAAACACTAGAACCACAACTGACTTCAGCCGCAGCCTTAGATAAAAGAAAACATTAAATCTCTCAAGATCTCAGCAGAGGAGGATTAAACAACTCCATATACAGAAGCTCTTATTGAGAATTAAGAGAGAGAGTTATTTTGTAGTTGATTTTTTATTGAAATTAGGTTTTTTTATGCCACCATCATGGTGATCAGTGTTTACTTTAGTTGGGTAGTTTGACTTGTCTTTGTAATGGTAGAGTTCCTCTGGTTGTTTTAACTGAGTTTCTTATAGCAAGAAAAGCAAGAGAAAACACAATCTGATGCTGTGGCTGCTTCATGACAAGAATTTAATCAATGTGTAGTGGCTTAATTCACTGATCTTATGAGTGAGTTTAATATGAGCAAAATCTTACTAACTTTGTTTTATTGTGATTTGTGTAAAGATCCAGCACCATTTTAATCAGAAAATCTGAAGAAGTTTTATAACAGACTGTACACTAAGCACTTTAAACTACGGTGAGATTTACTCACAAACATACATCAAGAATCAGCCTATGAATCTCAACAATGGTGGCATGCTTAATGCCGCAATGCATTCTGGGGGCCATAGATGAGTTTTGCATGATGCACCCAAGAATGCATTGTGGCATGAAGCATGTCACCATTGTTGAGATTCATATGCTGATTCTAGATGTCTGTGTGTGAGGAAGTTTTGCAATAGTTTTAAAGTGTTTAGTATACAATGTGTTTTAATACAAATTTTGCTTTTCTGATTAAAACTAAAGATCCAACACAAACTTAATAATGTTTTGCTCATATAAAACTCAGTCATTTGATCAGTGAATTAAGCCACTACATGACAACTATATTTTTATCATAAAGCAGCTAACAATAGGTGATCACATTTTCTCTTGTCTTTCTTGCCATAACAAACAGTTACAACAGCCAGAGAAAACTAACACTAAAAAAGTCAAGAGTAAAACTGCCTAACTAAAGCAAACACTGACCTCGATAATGGTGATATCAATCAAAACTATTATTTTCAACAAATCATCAACATCTAAATCTCTGGTAATTCTCAATAACAACTTTTGTAGATGTTTGTCAGAAATAAAGTCAATCTGGTTAGTAATAAGTGAAGCTGGTAATGCTGTTTGTGGAGTTGTTTGATCAGATCTTGAGAGATTTAATGTCTTTTATCTTCAGTTGATTTTATCTAAGGCTGTGGCTGAAGTCGTAGTTCTTGTTGTTCCTCTGTCCTTCTGTGATTCTGCTTGTTATCACCTAATTATCTCATTAACTCCAACACAGATTCAGTGTTACATTTAACAGCTTGTAGTGTTCACACTGAGTAGTGGGCTAAACCATGTGGGGCCTCCATGGGTGTGCTGGTTGGGAGGCGTCCGGCCAGCAGGACCGTGACAGTTAAGGGGTTAATTTGGATTTGTCTGTGCATGTTTTTTTTAATCTCATAGATTTTGTTACCCTTGCAATGCAATATACGACTGACAGACTGCAACGGTTGGAGTTAAAAATCATCATTTGTGTTCTACTGAAGAAACAAAGTCACCTACATCTTGGAAGCCCTGGGGGTAAGCAGATAAACATCAAATTTTCATTTTTGGGTGAACTATCCCTTTAAAACTGAAAGACTAAAACAGTTGTCTCCTAGATGACCTAGATGATCCTCCTTATCTCACACTGAAAAAAAAAAAAAGTTTGCCTTTAACTTTATACGTAAATGGTTGTCATGTGGTAGCTGAGTTTTGGCACATTCAATGAATAGGGTCAACATTTTTAAAAATAGATTATAGAATTTTTATAGAATTTAACAGATTTTTTTAATATACATTTAACCTAAATGTAAAACTAAATATTATGAGCCATTTTATTTTCTGTTCATTTTCAATGAGGTTTACAATTTTAGCAATGCTGTTTCCAAAATTTGTAAAATAAATAAATAAATAAAAACCTTGATTTGTGTGATTTCATTATTTATTAATCAAAATTAATAAAAAAAATTATACAAATTAATAATAATAATTTTATTAATTAATAATTAATAAAAAATGAAAAATTCATTAAAAAAAAATAAATAAAAATATCCAGAATGAGCAACAGGGTGTAACGTGTATGAAATTTTGTCTTCTGTGATAGTTTGCCCCATAGTCTGACCTAGGCCACATCCACATGAAGCCAGAGCTTTCCCTATCTGATCTTTTTTGTCCTCGTTCTAGAAAAAAATTACGCAAACACAGCGTCATCTCAAGAAATATTTGCATACACACGAAAGTACTGAAACCGACTCAAAACGATGTAGCATATATGCCAGACCAATATGTGGCGCTGTAATTCTGCCACAGGGATACACTAAAAACGGAGAATAAGAATTGAGCATGCGCATAAACCTTGCACGCTGTATACAAACTTAAGTAAAGCTTAGAAATAAAGCTTTATTTTAGTAAAGCTAATAGGCTTGGTAGCTTCTACCACACGAACACAATTGTGTAGTCCGCCATCATTGTTGTTGTTGCTGTTACGTGACACAGCAGTGTCTGACTAGAGTCGACACGTGGGGTGATGACAAAATATACGGATTGGCTGTACACATGAAAACACAAGGGTGTCGTTTTCAGACAGGTCCACTCTGGGACCCGGTTTCAAAAAATAGCAGTTTCAGGCTCCCAAAACGCCAGATCTGTCTGGACGAATCGCCAATAAGATACAATTTTTTTACGTATACAGCTAAGCGTGTCTACGTGTGGACGGGCTCCTAGTTTTCCTGAGTTGTCTTATTGTCATTATATTCACCTGTGTCTTGTTTATTAGCTCATTCGTTCCCTTTGTTTGTTCATGCTTATAAGCCTTTAGTACTCCCTTAAGCTGGGTACACACTAAAAGATTTAAAATCATAAAATTTTTTAAAATGTGAGAGACCACAAACATGAGAACAAAAAATCTTAGATTTAACCGTTTTGCTCCTATAGTGTGTGGTGTGCCATGATGTGACAAAGTTTCGACTGTGAACACGGGAAATCTCACAAAATCTCTCGGGACTTCAGAATAAACATGGCGGATGATAGGCAGGAAGAAATTGCGATGAAAGTGTTTGGAAAAAAACGCACACTTTGAGACCCGTTTTCAAATGTTTTCGTTTTCAGGCCACCAAAACTCTTTTGTCATGTAAATGAACAGACCAGCACACCCTTAGGCGAACAGATGGGCGCAAGTGCATTTGCGATTCAAACGATGTGGGCGCTGAACGTGAAAATGAGAACTGTGTCAGGCTGAAACTAGCAAAAACACTTGTGTCGCACCTGACGTCGCATTTTGCCGGGTGTATGATAGGGTCCAATATTTTAAACAAATACAAATACACACAAGGTTATGTTAAAAACACAAAGTTCATAAAACACAGTCGGTTATGTCTGTGAATGTAAACACCAGAGACAGAAATCGTGTATATTAGATCTGTGGCACAAACAACACTTATCCACCGTGTCTTCAGTGGCTCTGATATCGGGAGTAAATGACTGTTATCTTCACTCTTACATCCAACAACAAAATACCTCAATCGCTTGCGAGAGATTCGTGTCGCTACAGCTGATCTGGTGTAGAGACAATGGCAGACAGTGTACAACTCGCTCAGGGCGGAAACTATGCTAATACGGCAGAGTCGGTCAGCAGAAGTGGGCGGGGCCGGAGCAATGTGACATCACGTGCAGAAAATGAAAACGGCTTCTTCTATGAGGCTGTTGAGGTTTTATGGGGATTTTAAAAAAGTTCTTGTGTTTCTCTTTTCTTCAGTGATTCTATCATAAATGCTCAATCATCACTTAATTAATAGCTTAATTATCTCATTAACTTTAACTCTGCTTCAGTGTTATTTTAACACTATTCAGAGAGGGACCAAATGTACTCTGAGCAGAGTTGATTTAACTCTGGGGATTTTACAGTGCAAGTCCCCTTTAAGGTTCAGTGAACAAAGCATGATAAACATTGTTTAAACCCTTTCCAGTAAAGATCTGTACAGCTTATTGGATTTTACAAAACTATTTTAAATAGTTGTTAAAGGAATGCAAATAATTTCTGTGAGATATCGAGAATTTGTAGCTGAATGAGAATATACAGGTGCTGGTCATATAATTAGAATATCATCAAAAAGTTGATTTATTTCACTAATTCCATTCAAAAAGTGAAACTTGTATATTATATTCATTCATTACACACAGACTGATATATTTCAAATGTTTATTTCTTTTAATTTTGATGATTATAACTGACAACTAAGGAAAATCCCAAATTCAGCATCTCAGAAAATTAGAATATTGTGAAAAGGTTCAATATTGAAGACACCTGGTGCCACACTCTAATCAGCTAATTAACTCAAAACACCTGCAAAGGCCTTTAAATGGTCTCTGTCTAGTTCTGTAGGCTACACAATCATGGGGAAGACTGCTGACTTGACAGTTGTCCAAAAGACGACCATTGACACCTTGCACAAGGAGGACAAGACACAAAAGGTCATTGCAAAAGAAGCTGGCTGTTCACAGAGCTCTGTGTCCAAGCACATTAATAGAGAGGCGAAGGAAAGGAAAAGATGTGGTAGAAAAAAGTGTACAAGCAATAGGGATAACCGCACCCTGGAGAGGATTGTGAAACAAAACCCATTCAAAAATGTGGGGGAGATTCACAAAGAGTGGACTGCAGCTGGAGTCAGTGCTTCAAGAACCACTAAGCACAGACGTATGCAAGACATGGGTTTCAGCTGTCGCATTCCTTGTGTCAAGCCACTCTTGAACAACAGACAGCGTCAGAAGCGTCTCGCCTGGGCTAAAGACAAAAAGGACTGGACTGCTGCTGAGTGGTCCAAAGTTATGTTCTCTGATGAAAGTAAATTTTGCATTTCCTTTGGAAATCAGAGTCCCAGAGTCTGGAGGAAGAGAGGAGAGGCACACAATCCACGTTGCTTGAGGTCCAGTGTAAAGTTTCCACAGTCAGTGATGGTTTGGGGTGCCATGTCATCTGCTGGTGTTGGTCCACTGTGTTTTCTGAGGTCCAAGGTCAACGCAGCTGTATACCAGGAAGTTTTAGAGCGCTTCATGCTTCCTGCTGCTGACCAACTTTATGGAGATGCAGATTTCATTTTCCAACAGGACTTGGCACCTGCACACAGTGCCAAAGCTACCAGTACCTGGTTTAAGGACCATGGTATCCCTGTTCTTAATTGGCCAGCAAACTCGCCTGACCTTAACCCCATAGAAAATCTATGGGAGTATTGTGAAGAGGAAGATGCGATATGCCAGACCCAACAATGCAGAAGAGCTGAAGGCCACTATCAGAGCAACCTGGGCTCTTATAACACCTGAGCAGTGCCACAGACTGATCGACTCCATGCCACGCCGCATTGCTGCCGTAATTCAGGCAAAAGGAGCCCCAACTAAGTATTGAGTGCTGTACATGCTCATACTTTTCATGTTCATACTTTTCAGTTGGCCAAGATTTCTAAAAATCCTTTCTTTGTATTGGTCTTAAGTAATATTCTAATTTTCTGAGATACCGAATTTGGGATTTTCCTTAGTTGTCAGTTATAATCATCAAAATTAAAAGAAATAAACATTTGAAATATATCAGTCTGTGTGTAATGAATGGATATAATATACAAGTTTCACTTTTTGAATGGAATTAGTGAAATAAATCAACTTTTTGATGATATTCTAATTATATGACCAGCACCTGTATGTACAAGCTTGTGTATGTGTGTGTTTGTGTTTGTGTGTGTGTTTGTGAATGATATTTAGTCATGTAATGTAATGGCAAAAATGGCATTGATAGTCATATTTTCTTAATGTCTTGTACCGCTGAACATGGTATGGTGGATGGGACTATTCATATAGAAATTATATATGACATTATACATGGTAAAACTAGGCGTTGTAAGCTGGATATTTCGGGGAGGTGACGGGGTGGAGATGCATGTATGCACAATCCTCCGCTGACTGGGGTTTTATAAAGGGAATTTTGCACAGGATATGGCATGCGCATGGTTTTATAAATCTGAAAACTTTTGTGGATTCTTGATTCTTGGCTTTTGTGTGTACGCACACTTTGAGGATAAAATCTACGAAAAGTTTTATGAGGCCCCAGGTCTGTATACACCTCTTTTCATGCAGTGTGCTCTCCCTGCTCTTATCTGTGCTAGGCTGCATGGATGAGCAGGGAATGCTTATTGTCAATCATCTTTGATGATAGTGCTCCTGACAGAAAGATAGTAAGATCCAACTTCATTGATTTGATAAGAAAATATAAATTCGATTATTTAAAAAAAAAAAATGTATTTATAGCTCAGACAAAATCATTGGCTCTGGTCTGCAAACTCCACCTATGCAGTAAATACATACTCAAAGTGAATAACATCACCATAACTTCCCTCTTCTGTGTTGCCTGATGCAGTCAAACTCTCATTTGTGCTAATGGCTTGACTTCTCATAGCAGCCAATAAACGTAAAAACAAAAAAAAAAGAAATAAAAAATAAAGAAACCAACAAAAAAACAATCAAACAAGTTAAAGTAAAAAACAGGGCAAAAAAAAAAAAAAAAAGTAAAGTTACTTTAGAGAAGTCAGACTTCTTGAGTCATATTTATGCTACACATGAACAGGAAGCAAAGGGCAGTGTCCAAAATAATTGCCATGTTCACCTCTGAACTGTAGTTTAACTGTAGCTGAACTCTGTAGTTTAATTCTGTTGATGTTTTTCACTGGCTCATGTTCTTCTTGAATCAAATTATATAGTATGATTATGTGGTGAATGAATCTGTCACATAGAGCATTGGAAATGAGTGAGACTGAAGATTCAGAACACTTTCAAACTTTCAAACATTGCAAAAGTACAGTCATTGTGAAATATATTTGTAACTACCACTGCAGAATTGAGCAATCTATTGAACTGATAAAACAAAAACAAAAAAACAAAACAAAACAAAAAAAAAAAACAGATGCAGAAGAGTTTGACCCTTAAAGTATTCGACTGACTGAGCTTAAACTGAGATATTCTCCTTTTCTCCTTTGGTGATTCTGCTTGTTAACATCAGGTGTCTTCAATAATGGTCAATCATCACTCAATTATCTCATTAACTGTAACACTGCTTCAGTGGGTGGAATAAAAATATGGCAGGACCCCTGGACTGACCCCTGGACTTTCCACCTCTGCTCCCTTATCTCATTTGTTATGGCCCAGGATCACGCCTTCCGGAAGGGGGCGTATTGTCATGATTATGCTTAGAGTCACACTTATGGACTCTTAGTTTGTTTATCTTCAGTCACATGTCTCCTTTGTTCTCAGTTTCCAGCCATTTGTTTGTCTTCTAGGTTACTCATCATGCTCTAGATTATTACTGTCGTTACTCATCAGTTCCCTCATTTGTATCACCTGTGTTTATCCAATCATCTTTGTGTTCTCTCAGTATATATTCTGCCTGTGTTTCAGTTCTCAGGATTGGTTCTTGTTAATGTTAGTTCTAAATCTGTCATTTGGTCATTCACTTTGGTCTTAAAGGCTTTTTGCAATCATTTTTTGAAAAGTCTTTCATTGTACTCAGTACAATACACATATGCTCACTTAACTGGCATTAAAAAAATTCAATGTCGTTTTCATACAAGCACAATTTTAAACATTGCTTTTATCATTTATTTAGTTTTAATTGCAAGAATTCCAAAACAAAGCAGCTGAATTGGAAAAAAAAGTGTTTTTATTTTGATTGGCTTTATTTGTTTTTGCTTTGTAGAGCAGCTGATGCTTCAGTGATGTTTTATTCACTGTCACACACACAGAGGCAAAGTCATCTCTCCATCATTACATGTTTGTATTAGGTCACTGCCTATTGAAGATTTGTCTCTCTGACAGCTAAAGGTCATTCTATCCCCATGTGGTGAGAATATCTTTTCCCGTCCACGCCATCGCAGCTCTATACCTCTTTCATCCATTACCTCCACAGACACTGAACAGGGCTCTGAAACAAACACAACATTTCACTCTCAGTGTTACAGGATACATTCATTGATTCATCAGCACCAGAACTACAACTTCAACTACAAAATTACATCAAAATTACAAAAAGAAAAAAGAAAAATCCAGTGAGAATGTCTTTAATGGTGTAGAGAGTTCATACACTAGTGAAAAATAAATGTACTAAAATGTATTTGAAACACATTTATTGCAAAGTTTACTACAAATACATTTACATATTTATGTACTTAATAAAAATACCCTGAAAATGTACTTTTGGTATACTAAATTGATATACTTAAAGTCTGCTAAGCTGGAACAACTAATTTTGTACTTAATACACTTTAATTGTGTGGAAGTAGTGCTGAAGTCCAACTAAACATATTCTTGTGTATATTTGATTGTGCTAAAGTGGAACTATTGCATACGGAAGCCCTAAAAGGCCATGGATTATTATTTTTTTTCTATCTTGTTGTCTCGTGATCACAACTTATTTTCTTGTGATCTAAAGATAAAATTTGTTTTCTCGAGATCACGACTTAATTTTCTCGGCATCTCGAGATAAAAGTTGTTTTCTCGTGATCACAACTTAATTTTGTTGTGATCTCAAGATAAAAGTTTTTTCTAGTGATCACATTTAATTTTCTCATCATCTCGACATAAAATTTCTTTTTACAATGATTGTTTGATTCTGAAACACTGCACCCAGATTCTACTGTTGCTATAGTTACGAACACAACTTTCACACGCATCTGATTGACGGATAAATCATGCGCTCTTATATGTTGTGGATGCTGTGATACAGTATCATGGACCAGATTTACTAAATGGGGCAAATTGGCGTGAGAGAGCAATTCTACTGCTGACACTGTAACGTCTGTCAGAAGGCTTGAAGTCTGCCCAGATGAAAAATAGAAAAACAGGGGGCAAGAAGAAAAACCCGAGGCAAATGAACTGGTAGTCCCACGAGTCTTTATAGATGGTTCGCACAATAAGCACACTCTTCACATACATGTAAAAGAGTGAGAATAAACAGGAAAAGAAAGCACTCTGATAAACGCTACGAATCAAAGTGGAAAAGTAACATTATTACATTGGAACATCAGTCAGCAGTAGAGCAGTCATCTCTCTCGTCACACAAGCATTCTCTCTCAACTCTGTGCGTGCGCGCTCACATGAGAACAGCGTGCACACTACAACGTACGCCATAGAAGAAGTTATCTTAAATGCACATCAACATTAACGTCATGAACAGTATTCAATATAATTTAGGTGGCCGTTACAACACGCAAATTAAAGTCTTTTTTTTTAGCTTTTAGTATGAATATGTTAGCCTTAATGTTATGAATAAGCTGGTGTGTTCCAAAACAATGACAAAATTCACTTTTAGGAGATATAAGCATTCAAATCTTACAGTCTCTCACTTCCGCTAAAATGTATCACAGATTTTCATGACATCACATCGCACTTCAGCTTCCCATCAAATCTTCTGTCCAATCAAATGCTCTCTAGAATCTGAAGTCCCACCCCCTCCTACACAATCAACAGACACTGAAGCTGCGGCTGAAATTGGCCATTTGTTCACACATTTACTAGTTTCTACATGGTGAATGACACATAGTGCAATATATAGAGGATAGGGGACAATTCAGACAGCATAAATATGCTTTCCATAGATGCAAATGAAGTCTGTTTTTGCATTAGTATAACGTGAACCGCCGCAGCGCGAGCACTCTGGCCCAGGGACAAAAGAGCACAGAACAGATCATATGCGTGAGTCGGCTCAGACCACGAAAGGTATCGGACCCATTTAAATTCTGCACAGAATGCTGTATTTTAAAGTGATAAAGTGGAGATTAGGAGGATAAACAGTTAGATATTAAAAGGAAACAGAGGTCTTACTGGGTTTAACGGTTCTGGCCGAGCTGTGATATAAACAAAACGCTATTATTAAAGCAATCATGATGTGTACAATCTGAGCCAATATGAATTAACACAGTAAGGTGGATATACAGTATACTGCACCCCATCAGTTATATTTGGTGCTATGCTGCCACCTGTTGGCACATTTGTGTAACTTAGAGAAGATTGGTCATGATAACAAGAAAACAACTTCTGTTATATCAAGATCACAAGAAAATATTAAGTCGTTATAACGAGAAAACAAGAAAGAAAAATAAATATAGTCCATGGCCTTTTAGGGCTTCCGTAATTGCAAGTATACTTTAGAAAAGTACATTTTAAGTACAATTTAAATATATTGCATTTAAAAATTTATATTACTCAAAGCTTATCAATATTGACATTAAAAACACATTTTAGGCTTAATATTAAGAAATGTGCATTGTGCACAAGCAGTACTCCAAATAAAGTTATAATTTTAAATAAATAATTTTTAATTTTCTATAACAGTAAGTCTGTCAGTAAATATGTTAATATATTTGAACTATTCTTAGTATGAAATAAATGTATTTTAAATATATTACTTTTTTTTACTAGGGTACTTACTTAAGCACTTAATATTCCCTCTCCATTCTCCGTGTTCACAGGTCAAGTATCTGGAGTAAGGCTGACGCTGAACCAGTGTGTATTTATTAAAGCAGGTGTATTCAACTCTCTCTCCTGAATCGTATTCATTTTTTGTCATTTCTGTTGTATCTGCAAAGTTCACATGTGGTGGTGGCCCACATTTCCCTGAGGGCAAAGCAAAGTTATTTTTTTATTTTTAGGCTATTTTTAGATCACCAAGAAAATGTGTCATTAATAAGTCTCAATATCAGCCACATGCCTTTTTTATGGCCTTAAACCATAGAACATGTTATTAATGTTAGTAATGCACATTATTAATATGAGAATTTGTGTTCATTTTTCTAAATGCTTTAAAAATGCCTTTCTGTATTGAAGAGATCTGGGTGGGATTTTTCTATATAATATATTATAACTAGATCTAAATTTGTGTCTTAAGTTGTGTTTATCCATGTACAGTGCATCTGAAAAAGTATTGACAGCGCTTCACTTTTTCCACATTTTGTTACAGCCGTAGTTCAAAAGGGATTAAATTCATTATTTTCCTCTAAATTCTACAAACAATACCCCATAATGACAACATGAAAGAAGTTTGTTTGAAATCTTTGCAAATGTATTAAAAAAAAAAAAAAAAAAAAAAAGAAAAAATCATATGTACATAAGTATTCACAGCATTTGCCATGACACTCAAAATTGAGCTCAGGTGCATCCTGTTTCCACTGATCATCCTTGAGATGCTTGGAGTCCACCTGTGGTAAAGTCAGTTGATTGGACATGATTTGGAAAGGCACACACCTGTCTACAGAGGTGGAAAGTCCAGGGGTCAGAAAGTAAAAGTCCTGCCATATTTTTATTCCACCCACTGAAGCAGCGTTAATTATCTCATTAACTTTAAGTGATTAATTGAGAGATGATTGACAATTATTGAAGATACCTGATGTTAACAAGCAGAATCACCAAAGGAGAACCCTTAACTTTTTAATATTAGAATTTATTTGGTTAATTCAGTTACAACAGCCAGACAAGCAAAGTTAAAAGATGATCAGGTGGTGCTGGTTATGTTTTCACTTAATCATTATTTGAGTCGCCAAACTCATTTAGAGCCCAATCTTGGAGTTAAAATTACATTGATTACAGCAGCACTGATTCTACAGCAGAAGATACAGCTTTTTCTAAATAATCTAAAGGATTTCTCAAAAGTTTCTCAAAAAAAAAAAAAAAAAAAAAAAAAAAAAAAAGAGAAGAGAAAATGATTCATTTAGATACAGACATCAAGAATCAGCCTGTGAATCTCAACAGTGATGAGAATAATAAAGCATGTTGCAGTGCATTCTGGGTGCCACCAATCAAAATTCATCCATGGCTCCCATCATGCATTGCTGCATGAATAAATTATGAGCTTAATAGTCTTAGTAATTTCCTTTATTCTCACTATTTTATTTTTTGCTGTTTTTATGTGACATTTTAGTAGATTGTTTTCTAATGTTCGGAGTTGATCTGTTGATCAGAATATTTTGCTTGTCACCGTCGTTGAGATTCATACGCTGATTCTTGATGTCTGTGTGTGCCTAACATGAAGTTGTTGTTGTTTTTTTTTTTTTTTTTTTTTTTTTTTTTAAATCAGAACAAATTTTAAGAAATCTTTTAGATTATATTGAAAAAGATGGATCTTTTTCTGTAGAATCACAAAACTGCTGTAATCAATAATGTAAATCTAACTCAGAGATTGGACTCTAAATGAGTTTGGTGATTCAGGTCAAATAATGATTATGTGAAAACATAGCCAACATCATCTGATCGTCTTCTCTTTTTGCTTGTCTGGCTGTTATAACTCAGTTACAGCAGCCAAATAAAACCGAATACTAAAAAGCTCAAATAAATCAAACCCCGATATCCATGACGGTGATGTAAAATTGTGATTTTTCTCCTTTGGTGATTCTGCTTGTTAACATCAGGTATCTTCAATAATGGTCAATCATCACTCAGTTAATCACTTAATTATCTTATTAACTGTTACACTACTTCAGTGGGTGGAATAAAAATATGGCAGGACTTTTACTTTCTGACCCCTGGACTTTCCACCACTGCCTCGGACTGGGGAGAAGGTTCATCTTCCAACAGGACAATGACCCTAAGCACACAGCCAAGATATCAAAGGAATGGGTACAGTATAACTCTGTGAATGTCCTTGAGTGGCCCAGCCAGAGCCCAGACTTGAACCAGATTGAACATCTCTGGAGAGATAAGAAAATGGCTGTGCACCGACACTCCCCATCCAACCTGATGGAGCTTGAGAGGTCCTGCAAAGACGAATGGGAGAAACTGCCTAAAAATTGGTGTGCCAAGCTTGTAGCATCATACTCAAAAAGACTTGAGGCTGTAATTGGTGCCAAAGGTGCTTCAACAAACTATTGAGCAGTGAAGGCAGTGAATACTTGGGTACGTGATTTATTTAAAAAAAAAAAAAAAAAATTGCAAAGATTTCAAACAAACTTCTTTCACGTTGTCATTATGGGGTATTGTTTGTAGAATTTTGAGCAAGATAATGAATTTAATCCATTTTGGAATCAGGTAACATAACAAAATGTGGAAAAAGTGAAGCGCTGTGAATACTTTCCAGATGCACTGTAAAACCTGACACCCGCTAGTGTGTACCCAGCTAACAGAATTTTGTTATAAGAACGTTCTCTAAATATTCAGTGTTGGTTCTGGGAACATTAAAAACGTCCAGTTTTCTTGACGTTAGAGGAACGTTTTTTATAAGGTATGATGTTCAGTAGAATGTTATTTAAATGTCAGTAGAATGTTATTTAAAGGTTAGTATGATGTTCCTGAAACATTCTTTCAATCATTCAAACACCTGCTGTGAACAAGCACTGAAAGAAAGAGAAATAAGAACACAAACTACAACTTTCTTCAGCCATAGCCTTAGATGAACTGACGATAAAAGACATTAAATCTCTGAAGATCTGATTAACCCCTTAACTGTCACGATCCCGCTGGCCGGACGCCTTCCAACCAGCACACCCATGGAGTCCCCACATCATTTAGCCCAGATGAAATGAACACTACACAGTGTGAACACTACAGGCTGTTTAACATAACACTGAATCGGTGTTGGAGTTAATGAGATAATTAGGTGATAACAAGCAGAATCACAGAAGGACAGAGGAACAACAAGAACTACGACTTCAGCCACAGCCTTAGATAAAATCAACTGAAGATAAAAGATATTAAATCTCTCAAGATCTGATCAAACAACTTCACAAACAGCATTACCAGCTTCACTTATTACTAACCAGATTGACTTTATTTCTGACATATCTACAAAAGTTGTTATTGAGAATTACCAGAGGACTAGATGTTGATGATTTGTTGAAAATAATAGTTTTGTTTGATGTCACCATTGTCGAGGTCAGTGTTTGCTTTAGTTAGGCAGTTTTACTCTTGACTTTTTTAGTGTTAGTTTTTTTCTAGCTGTGGTGACTGTTTGTTATGGCAAGAAAAACGAGAAAATATTATCAGCTATTCTATGATAAGAATGTAATCATCATGTAGTGGCTTAATTCACTGATCAAATGACAAGCAAAATGTTATTAAGTTTGTGTTGGATCTTTTCTAGAAAACAAAAAAACAACAAAACAGTTTTAATCAGAAAAGCTAAATTAGTTTTAAAACACATTGTACACAAAACACTTGGAAACTGCTTCAAAACCTCCTCACACACAGACATCTAGAATCAGCGTATGAATCTCAACAATGGTGACCTGCTTAATGCCACAATGCATTCTGGGTACATTATGCAAAAAAGAATGCATTGCGGCATTAAGCATGTCACCATTGTTGAGATTCATAGGCTGATTCGTGATGTATGTTTGTGAATAAATTGCACTGTAGTTTAAAGCGCTTGGTGTACAATCTATTTTAAAACTCATTCAGATTTTCTGATTAAAACTGTGCTGGATCTTTACACAAATCACAATAAAACAAAGTTAGTATGATATTATTCATATTAAACTCAATCATAAGATCAACGAATTAAGCCATTACACATTGCTTATGTTCTAATCATGAAACAGCCAATGCATCCGATTGTGTTTTCTCTTACTTTTCTTGCTATAACAAACAGCCAGTAAAACTCTTACATTACAAAGACAAGTCAAACTACCCAACTAAAGTAAACACTGATCACCATGATGGTAACACAAAAAAACAAATTTCAATAAAAAAAATCAACAACAAAAAAACTCTCTTAATTCTCAATAAGAGCTTCTGTATATGGAGTTGTTTAATCCTCCTCTGCTGAGATCTTGAGAGATTTAATGTTTTCTTTTATCTAAGGCTGTGGCTGAAGTCAGTTGTAGTTCTAGTGTTTCAATTTTTTCTGTTCTTGTTTCTGTTTCCTTCATTGATTCTGCTTGTTAACAGCAGCTATCTTCGCTAATGCTCAATCATCACTTAATTAATTACCTAATTATCTCATTAACTCCAACACTGATTCAGTGTTACATTTAACAGCCTGTAGTATGCACATTTCATCTGGGCTAAACCATATGGGGCCTACATGGGTGTGCTGGTTGGGAGGCATCCCGTCAACGGGATCGTGACAGTTAAGAGGTAAAACAACTCCACAAACAGCATTACCAGCTTCACTTATTACTAACCAGACTGACTTTATTTCTGTCACATGTCTACAGAAGTTCTTATTGAGAATAAACAGAAGTTTAGACTTTAATGTCTTATTGACAGTTTTGTGTCTAACACACTTAGACATCATCACTCATCATACAAACCTCAACAATGGTGACAATAAATACATCTAAAAAACAGATTCAGCTGCATAATTTATTAATACCGCAGTGCATGCTGGGAGCCATTAATGTGTTTTGTATTCTGGCATGAAGCATGTCACCATTGTTGTGTTTCATATGCCGAATGTTGGTGTCTGTAAGTGTAAAACTGACACAAAACATGTTTTAAACAAAAAGTTAACCATGACGGTGTTATTTATACACCAACAGACGTCAACATTCAGCATCTGAAATGCTACAACAGTATTACATACTTCTATTCACATTGATTTAGTTTTATACTTTCCAATAACATTCCAATTTCTTAAATCTGCAGTTACAGAAAAAAACTATTTTTTTAATCTTCTTAAGGGTTGTTTCACACTGGACACAATTTTGACGCACAAATTATTCGCGCAATGTTTTTATTTTTTGATCAGCTGTTTGTGTAATGAGTGCTAATTGTGTCCGTGACTATGGAAAGTGAATGTGTTTGTGTTGCTGTCAGTACGACTGTGGCACTTAAATGCTTACATTGTGACTGGAAACATCGTAATATCAACACTTGAACATGACAATCACTGACTTGATATTAAGAGGACAGCTCACCTTAAGCAGACTGCCAAACGCTGCTCTGGATTGATTGGTTCCCTTAAGTTTGTGATTTGTCTCGTCAGATGCGGTGCCACTGTCTGAAATTTGCCACTGTCTCAAATTGTCCCAAGGAAATTCAAAAGTAAGTACGGAACCGGCCATAATAAAGTTTTAGCTCCTGTACAAGATTAGCGTACTCCCCCTCAGACTGTTCTTTAAGACTGGGTGCACCCAAAACCTTCTTTTCGGTCTTTGAAAAAAAATGAAAAGCTCGTCTTCACTGGATGATGAAGTGTCCATGTTGTTTGTCCTGAGCAGTTAAACTGACCAACTTTTTCAATAGGATGAAGATTATTTTTTTGAAATATATATTTTTTTCATTCAGCTGTCGCCGCAAATGTTTTGGAATCTTTCAGAGCACAAACGTCACAAATTCGCCTCGCGGCTGATGTGAATGGTTTTGATGCAAACTATTCGCTTTTTCGTTTCACATTTCTGTTACACGTCTGGTGTGAAAGGGCCTTTAAGCAGTAATTTGTCAGTTATTGAAACAAACACGTTGAGATATTTTATGTATAAATGTTTTCTGAAAACATCTGCAATTGTTGATAAATAAGCAGCTCAATAAGGGTCAAGAGCTCAACTAAAGCAAACGCTGATATCCATGATGGTGACCTCAACGAAACATTTTCGATAAGACATCAACATCTAAACCTCTGTTAATTCTCAATGAGAACTTCTGTAGATGTGTGACAGAAATAAAGTCAGTCTGGTTAGTAATAAGTGAAGCTGGTAATGCTGTTTGTGGAGTTGTTTAATCAGATCTTCAGAGATTTAATGTCTTTTATCTTCAGTTCATCTAAGGCTGCTGCTGAAGAAAGGTGTAATTTGTGTTCTTATTTCTCCTTCTTTCAGTGCTTGTTCACAGCAGGTGTTTGGATGATTGAAAGAATGTTTCAGGAACATGAAACATTCTTTCATACTAACCTTTAAATAACATTCTACTAACATTAAGGAAACTAGACATTGTTATGTTCTTGGAATGTTACAAATCAACGTTCCTACAATGTTGAATTTTAAATCAAGTTTATGTTGAAAATTAAGTTGAAAGAACGTTTGAGGAACATTATACCTTTAAAGAAAGTTCCTGTAACATCAAGAAAACTGGACATTTTTTACGTTCCCAGAACCAACACTGAATATTTGGAGAACGTTCTTATAACAAAATTCTGTTAGCTGGGTAGCTATGCAGGTTATTCTGGGTGGTTTCTAGGACATTGTTTCTTGGCTCAAGTGAATAGTGACTTGTGTGCCGATGAATTATGTACCAAAATTGAGCATTTACTTTAATATGAGCAATAGTGATGCTTGTAAACACTGCTAATAAAACTCAATAATTAAGCATGTGATCTTACCTCCTACACATTTAGGGAATGGGATGTTCCATTCTCCATTTGACAAGCAGGTGATTTTGCTACGTCCTTGTAATTTCGATTCCCTTCCAACACATGAAAGAGTTATTGCGTGTCCAGGTCTTACTGAAACCTCAGGCCCCGGGTGTCCGTCCTCAGTGGCGTCTGATCTCATGTTCACTGTCAGGTTTGCAACACACATTACCTCTAAAGAACAGAAAGATCGGATCAATTAAGCATCCTCCATGTGAACAACAGATCTATCTTTGATATCTTTGTCCAATCCAAGGCTTTTACTGTCTGTGGTCTTACCTTCACATTTAAGAAAAGGGCTGCTCTACTATCATCTCTATTGTACTTTGCGATTTCACTGAGGATTAACGTAACCATTTTTTTAAAAAAAATTGCTTAACCTTTCTTCTTAGGTGACAAGACTTGTTGTGAAGAGAGGAGTATAGCACAATGGCACTAAAACACTAATTTGATTTTGATTCTAGAAAGCATTTGATTGGACAGAAAACAGTGTAGTGCAGGATGAGACATCCAGCATATACTGTACCAGAGAAAACTGATAATGTTTAAAATTACATTAACATATTAATCTAGCACAGATGGACTAAAAGTACCAAAACTCAAATTCTGATTTTACTGTGTCTTCAAATTGATTTTGTAAAGATTGTTGTCACCACCACAACATTTTCTGGAGCCTCGATGTTATTCCTATTCATTGTTACATATCTAATAATCTCTCTTCATTTTCAACTACAGAATTTTTTTTTCTAATCTGTAAGAAGTTGAAAGACATCATTACCAATCAAAATCTTACCTTTACATGTTGGCACTTCTTCCCAAGTTCCACTGCGGCAGAAAACTGTGCTTTTCCCATTCATTAAGAATGAGCTTCCACATACGTATGTTACACTAGATCCATGTACATAAAATTCTTCAGGTTTAGATGTTATGAATGCATTTTCCACCTTTGGAGGAATGTCACAACGTACATCCTCTAAAAAAAAAAAAATGTATGGAAATTCATGAACTTCAGTAAGACTGAGGTTAACATTATCGATAGATTCTATTGTCCACTATATGCGGTCGCTGCTCCTCACAAAACTATAATAAGAGTTTGAGAAGCTCACCCTCACAAACTGGTGTCTCCCATGTACCACTGACACATTTTATGAAGCGTTGAGTTGGTATGAACCCTGGATCACATTCAAATGCTGTTGTGTCTCCATCATGGAAAATCTGTTTTGTTTGCTTTAGTTTTCCATGGTGAACACTGGGAAAAGCACCACATTCGTGCTCCCCTGTAAAGACAGATGATATTTCAGTAACCTATCATTCATCTAACACCTGAGACTGACAATAATAAAACTCACGGATGCACCGAGGTACTTCAGACCAAGAGCCTTTGCTGCATGTCACTGAATCCCACCAGTTCCCACTGAATGGTTTATAACCCGTGTTGCAGGTGTAAAAGATTTCTTCCTCTTTGGAGGAGTGGGTGTGTATCAACCCATTTTCCACAGATAGATCAGGGCACAATTTTTGCTTTGCTGTGAGGAAACAGTTTCAAAACTTCAAAATTCTGATTTCATATGTTTTTGAGTTGTCATTATGCAAATGATTTGATTGATATTGAAAAAGTTCAAGTTAAATGCAATTTGTCAATTTCTGTCCGTATGACTCCGTATCAGAAATTCAAAGTTAAAAAGGAAACTTCCAATAAAGCATACCCTCACAGTCAGGGACATTATTATCCCATCTGTGAGCTTTGTAGGTACACTGATTGATTCTGCTTGTCATTTCAAACCTGTGAATACAATGTTTTTACATTTTTTACCAGAGGTGGAAAGTCCAGGGGTCAGAAAGTAAAAATCCTGCCATATTTTTATTCCACCCACTGAAGTAGTGTAAAAGTTAATGAGATAATTAAGTGATTAATTGAGTGATGATTGGCCATTATTGAAGACACCTGATTAACAAGCAGAATCACCAAAGGAGAAAAATCACAATTTTAAAATCACCATCATGGAGATAAGGGATTGCTTTAGTTGAGCTCTTGACCCTTGACTCTTTAATATTCGGTTTTATTTGGGTTTATTTGGCTACTTAACTGAGTTATAACAGCCAGACAAGCAAAGGGAGAAGATGACCAGATGATGTTGGTTATGTTTTCACATTATCATTATCAATATAATCCAAAATATTTCTTAAAAGTTATTCTGATAAAAATAAAATCACATTAGGCACACACAGACATCAAGAATCAGCGTATGAATCTCAATGACAGTGACAAGCAACATATTCTGATCAACAGATCAACACTGAAACAGAGGTGGAAAGTCCAGGGGTCAGAAAGTAAAAGTCCTGCCATATTTTTATTCCACCCACTGAAGCAGTGTTAAAGTTAATGAAAAATTAATTGAGTGATGATTGACCATAATAATCAATAATAATAAAATCGTACCAGTGCATTGCCGTATGCCTGTCCATTCAGTCTGGTAATTACAGGTGATTTCTACAGGCTGCTCTGGTTCAAACCCACGATGACATTTATATTGTATCCTTGAATTGATGTTGTAGTTTGGTCTCTGATCTCCCACAATCTCTGCATTTGGGATGTTTGGTGCTGCACACATATTCCCTGTAAAACAAAAATATCCATCATATTAATTTAAAATCATATTATATGCACAAATTGTAAGATTTACTATCAGCACATACCAGCACACAGTGGTTTTGGAGTCCATCCGTCTCGTGTGCATGTGGCCTCTGCTGCCTTTCGTTCATACTCAGACATGCAATAGTAAGTTTTTCTTGCTCCCAATTTCATATCTCCCCTGAAGTAAGAGTGTGGGTCATACACATGCTGGTCACGTGGAACTTCACATGTAATATCTGAAACAAGATTCACATTATTTTAATAACACAGTAAGTTCAGCTCCTAATGCAGAAGTGTTTCTCTACAATTTTACCCTCACAAACAGGCTCATGATCCCACTTCCCGTTCTCTTGACATGTAAATTATCTGATGATTTCTTTTGTACCAAAGATCCAGTATCTTTCAGCACAGTTAATCTCCACACTTCCTCTAGCTCTGAAAATAGTTTTCCCTCTGGGTTGATCTTGTTCACTCCAAATCTTTTATCACTTCATCTTATTGAAGTTACTTCGGTGTAAGAAGAAAAACAAATTTTTCTCCTTTGGTGATTCGGCTTGTTAACATCAGGTATCTTCAATAATGGCCAATCATCACTCAATTAATCACTTAATTATCTCACTAACTTTAACACTGACTCAGTGGGTGGAATAAAAATATGGCAGGACTTTTACTTTCTGACCCCTGGACTTTCCACCTCTGATATCTAGTGATGGGTGATTTCAAAACACTGCTTCATGAAGCCTTGAAGCTTTACGAATCTTTTGTTTCAAATGAGTGGTTCGAAGTGTGAATCAGACTGCCAAAGTCGCCCCCAATGGTGAACCATTGAAATTTCGAAACACTTATGACGTAACGATGCCTCGTTCACTGAAATCACGTGACTTTGGCAGTTTGATACAGGCTCCTAACCACTGATTCGAAACAAAAGATTCATAAAGCTTTGAAGCTTCATGAAGCAGTGTTTTGAAATCGCCCATCACTAAATATTGTTGAATAAAGTCATTATTTTGTTTTTTTGGCACACAAAAAGTATTCTCGTCACTTCATAACATTAACCCCTTAACTGTCACGATCCCGTTGGCGGGACGCCTCCCAGCCAGCACACCCATGTAGGCACATGGTTTAGCCCAGATGAAATGAACACACTTCAGAGTGCACACTACAGGCTGTTAAATGTAACACTGAATCAGTGTTGGAGTTAATGAGATAATTAGGTAATTAATTAAGTGATGATTGAGCATTAGAGAAGATAGCTGCTGTTAACAAGCAGAATCAATGAAGAAAACAGATACAAGAACAGAAAAAATCGAAACACTAGAACTACAACTGACTTCAGCCACAGCCTTCGATAAAAGAAAACATTAAATCTCTCAAGATCTCAGCAGAGGAGGATTAAACAACTCCATATACAGAAGCTCTTATTGAGAATTAAGAGAGTTTTTTTGTTGTTGATTTTTTATTGAAATTTTTTTGTTTTTTGTGTTACCATCATGGTGATCAGTGTTTACTTTAGTTGGGTAGTTTGACTTGTCTTTGAAATGTAAGAGCTTTACTGGCTGTTGTAACTGAGTTTGTTATAACAAAAACAAAAAAAAACAAAAAAAAAACAAAACCAAGAGAAACCACAATCAGATGTTGTGGCTGTTTCATGGTAAGAACAAACAATGTGTAATGACTTAATTCACTGATCTTATGATTGAGTTTAATATGAGTAACATTGTACTAACTTTGCTTTATTATGATTTGTGTAAAGACTCAACACAGTTTAAATCAGAAAACCTGTATGAGCTTTGAAAGAAACAGTGAAACTTATTCACACAAACATACATCAAGAATCAGCCTATGAATCTCAACAATGGTGACATGCTTAATGCCACAATGCATTCTTTTTTGCATAATGTACCCAGAATGCATTGTGGCATTAAGCATGTCACCATTGTTGAGATTCATATGCTGATTAGATGTCTGTGTGTGAGGAGGTTTTGCAGGAGTTTCAAAGTATTTCAGGTACAATGTGTTTTAAAACTAATTTAGCTTTTCTGATTAAAACTGTTTTACTGTTTCTTTTTTTTTTCTCTAGAAAAGATCCAACACAAGCTTAATAACATTTTGTTTAGTCATTAGATCACTCCGTGATGATTACATTCTTATCACAGAGCAGCTGACAGTAGCTGATAACATTTTCTCTTGTTTTTCTTGCCATAACAATCAGACAAACAAAAAAAACAAACAAGCACTAAAAAAAACCAAGAGTAAAACTGCCTAACTAAAGCAATCACTGACTTCGATAATGGTGACATCAAACAAAACTATTGTGATGAATGCTGGGGATTTCTCTTTTTGTTTGGCTTTGGCCCCGCCTATTGGAATTTTTCTGCAGCATGTTCTCTTTTCATTGACAGGATGTACGGATAATTGAACTCACCTGGAGGACATTTAAGGGACAACAGGTGAGAGAAGCGTGGGGCAGAGTGAACGTGACTGGCTGTTTGCGCTCAGGGGAATGTGGGGACGCTTTGTGTTGCTCGAGACCATTAGGGTTTGTCCGGCAACGAAGATAGTTAGATGATTCGTATGTGTGTAGTTGGATAATGGCGGGGGGTGTTTAGGAGCGCTGGCCAAATGTTCCAGGAGCGTTTTAAAGACACTTTATTACGCCAAGAGGATTGATCAACAGCTATTACAGACATTGTGATCTCTAAAGAAAATTGTGCTGCCACAAAGGACTACTTAACGACCAGTGACGTTGTGATTAATTGCCGCTCTTGCGGGATTGGAACGTACTGAAAAGAGCGCGTGCTGCCTGCGAAGACACTGACCATCCAGCACGGCTGATTCCTTTCCCTAGACCTCGGGTGGGGTCTTGTTTCTTGGAGATGGGAAGTGTTTTACATTTTAATTCTTTTTCATGTGTTGTGTGTATGTGTGATTGTGTATGCTGCAGTTGTGAGTTTTACAGTTTTATGAACATGATTACTCTGTGTATGCGGGACGGGGCGGCGCTGATCTTTTCACTTTGTAAATTGATTGCAGGATCACGATTTTTAGTGTGTTGTGTAGGGCTGGGAATAACCACCAGAGTGCAGTGTAGTGCAGTGTTAAAGTTTCACTTGTGTAGCGCCATTTGTCCTAGTGAGTGTACCGAGTAAATGTTCGTTGAACTAATTTAAATGCTTCTTTCTATAAGGGTTAGATTTCTTTGTATACAATTGTCAATAAAGTAATACCTTTCTATAAAGTCCTGGTGTTGTAATGTACCCTCTGTCCTTCATTAATTTGATTAAACCTCTTTAAGTTAAATCAGAGGTTTATTACACTGATGGCAGCGGTGGGATAATTAAAAAAAAAAAAAAAAAAAAAATGGAGGAAGAGGGTATGTCTATGTTACAATCAGGAGCAAATTCATTAGTTTCAAATGGCGTTATGACAGCTGCTAACTCTGGTGTAATTCCAGTTTCTCGCCCTCTTTTCATGCCGGAAACGTTTACTGGGGTAGGACGGGAATGGTCTGATTGGTCTGAACAATTCGAGATGGCTGCACAAGTAAATGGGTGGGATAATGAGCTCAAGTTAAAGTTTATGTCTTTATTATTTTCTGGTCGAGCCAGAGATATTTATGGTGGACTTCCTTATGAAGCAAAGAATAATTATGTCCTTTTAAAAGATGCAATGGGCAAGTGTTTAGAGCCTTGTGAGAGTGCAGACTGGAATCGGGTGAGCTTTTCCTCCCGACGTCGGCTCCCTAATGAGACAGCTCGTGAGTTTGGTAATGCATTAAGACGCTTGATTTATAAAGCCTATCCTTCTGCTGATGCTGCTACTCAAGATTTACTGGCTCGTGACCACTTTGTCGCACATGTAGGTAGTGGCGATATGCGTATACATTTGCGCAGTGCAAAACCTGCCACTTTAGAAAGTGCCATTAACTTAGCATCTGAATTGGAGCTTATTCGGAATTTAGAGCATACATATTGTTCAGATTCTAAAGTCCGTGGTCTGAGTGCTCAGAATTCATCTGATAACAAGGTTGATGTTTTACTGGGCATAGTGGAGGAGTTGCGTCAAGAAGTTAAGGCTTTACAAGTTACTGTAAAGGATATGCAGGTGAAGTTTATGCCAGCTACTGTACGCACCACCCCCATGATAAGTTCATCTGAGCCACAGGTCCGTTGGACTGAAGCCTGCTGGGAATGTGGTTGTACTAGACATTTGCGTAGGAATTGCCCTTATTTGCAGGGAAACTAGAGGCGGGCACAGCAGGCCAAATGCCTGCCCCCACGTCAGTGTCTGATAAATTGGCCTCAGTTTCTACAACCGGTGCTGGAGTTTTTCTGACAGGTAAAGTAGGTGGGTGTGAAACACGTTTATTGATTGACACTGGGGCACAGGTTTCTATTGTACCCAAGCAGTTTTGGCTCAATGTAACTAATGGGGTCCAGTTTAAATGGATATCAGGGTAGAGTAGCCGTGGCGAATGGTGGAGAAATGTCAATCCTGGGTCGTTGGCAGACTGTATGCCAGTTTGATTCCTTGGCTGTGATTGCGGAGTTTCTGGTGGCTGATGTTACTCCCAAGAATTGCTGCTGGGTACAGATTTTCTCTCTAAATTTGGGGCAGTTATTGATTTGGGTGAAAACTGTTGTCGGTTAATGGGTAAGAAGCTCCCCTTGTTTAGTGAAGATGGTAGTGTACAACCTAAGGTGGTTAGGGTGCAGGCAGATATTATGATTCCTGCTCGTACTGAAGCTATTGTACCTGGTAAAGTGGAAGGACTTCTTCCACAACATTATGAGGGTATGATGGAGCCTTTTTCTATCATGCTTCCAACATGTGATGTGATGGTAGCTCGAGTGGTATGTAAGGTTGAAGAAGGAGTGGTGCCAGTGCGAGTTATCAATGTGTCAGAAGATAATTGTGTTTTAAAACAAAACATGAAGATTGGTACTTTTTCCTGATGTGGAGGTAGGGGATGGTGCGTTGACCACAAAAGTGAATGAGCCAGTTTCCTCCTCTCCTTTGACTGTGGACTATTTAGTGTCACATTTTGGGTTGAAGGAACGGGGGTTTGATTCCAGTCAGATGCGGGCGATTGAGGAGTTACTACATCGTAATGCGTCTGTATTCAGTAAAGGGGATACTGATCTGGGGAGAACTCACCTCGCTTTGCATAAGATAGATACTGGCTCTGCACAGCCTGTTAAACTGCCCCCTCGTCGGGTCCCTTTGCACCTCCAGCAGGAGGTTGCTGAGCAGATAAAAGAAATGAAAGATAATGGCATAATTCGTCCATCATGTAGTCCATGGGCAGCCCCTGTAGTTTTGGTTAGGAAAAAAGATGGTAGTCTTCGTTTTTGCGTAGATTATCGTAAACTAAATGATGTTACAAAGAAGGATGCGTATCCTCTTCCTAGGATTGATGATGCTCTTGATAGTCTAACAAATGCCTGTTGGTTCTCAACTTTAGACTTGGCGAGTGGCTATTGGCAGGTGGAGGTTGACCCACAGGATAGACCTAAGACTGCATTCATTACTCGTCAGGGTTTATTTGAATTTAATGTTTTAAGTTTTGGGTTATGTAACTCTCCAAGTACTTTTCAGCGTCTGATGGATGTTGTTTTGGCTGATCTGCAGTGGACCACTTGCTTAGTGTACCTTGATGACATAATTGTTTTTGGGCGAACATTTCAAGAGCATCTTCAGAGATTGGATGAGGTCCTTCTTAAGCTTCGTCATGCTAATCTTAAGGTTAAACCTTCTAAGTGTACTCTTTTTGCCTCCCAAGTGCAATATCTGGGCCATGTTATCTCTGCTGAGGGAGTGATGGCAGATCCGTCTAAGGTAGAGGCAGTACGGGCTTGGCCTACACCTAAAACCCAGACTGAGGTGAGAAGTTTTGTAGGGTTAGCCTCCTATTATAGAAGGTTTATTAAAGGGTTTGCTGAGATTGCTCGCCCTCTACATCAGCTTACCGAAAAGGGGAAAAGATTTTGTTGGGGGGAAGAGTGTCAGGAGGCCTTTCAGCAATTAAAAGCAAGTCTGACTGTTGCTCCTGTCTTGGCCTATCCAGACCCCAAAAGGCATTTATTTTAGACACTGATGCCAGTGATGTAGGGATTGGGGCTGTATTGTCTCAAGAAGATGGGGGTTTGGAGCGGGTGGTGGCATATGCTAGTAGAGCTTTGACTAAACAAGAACGGAAGTACGCAACTACAAAGAAGGAGCTGCTTAGTGTGGTAACTTTTACAAAGCATTTTAAACATTACTTGCTCGGGAGGGAGTTTTTGTTGAGAACTGATCATAGCTCATTGCGTTGGCTGCATAATTTCAGTGGGTTGGAGGGGCAGTTGGCTCGCTGGGTAGAGCAATTGGCCAATTTTCAATATAAAATCATTCATAGGCCGGGAAAGCAGCATGCCAATGCTGATGCCCTCTCAAGGCTCCCAGGATCTGTGGGTGGAGGTAATTTCCCTCAGTCTAAGGCACAAGTGACAGTAGTTCGAGCAGTAAGTGAGGCTGAAGTAATGGGAACTCCCATAAGAGATATTCAGGAGAGCGAAGATGATTTGGTTAAGGCTCAGCAAGAGGACCCAAGTATCCAGCTGGTGATTCAGTTGAAAAATGGCTCAGGGGATAGCCGTAAAGAAGCTGAGCTAAACCCTGCTCTTGTTAAATATGTGCCATTGTGGGACCAATTGCAGGTTCAGAATCAGCGGTTGGTGAGGATACCTCCAGTAAATTCTGATGCTGCTTCTGCAGTACAGGTGGTTTTACCTAGAAGTCTAGTTCCAGGGTGCTGTCCATGCTACATAATACACCAACTGGGGGACATTTAGGTATTCAGAAGTTACAAGCTAAGGTAAAGGATCGTTTTTATTGGCCTGGGTGGTTTGGGGATGTAAAAAAATGGTGTAGAGAGTGTCATGATTGTGCATCTCGCAAGGCTAATGGAAAGGCTCCTTGCGCCCCTCTTCAGATGTCTGTTGCATCCCGCCCATATGAGCGTGTGGCTGTAGACATACTGGGCCCATTACCAGAGACTTTAAATAAAAATAAGTACATTTTAGTTATCGGTGACTATTTTTCCAAATGGACTGAAGCATTTCCCCTCCCTAATCAAGAGGCTCAGTCCATTGCCAGAGTGCTGGTGGAGGAGTGGGTGTGCCGGTATGGAGTGCCTCGGAGTTTACATTCTGATCAGGGGAGAAACTTCGAGTCTAGCTTGTTTAAAGAGCTGTGTAGATTGTTGCAAATAAATAAGTCTCGTACTTCTCCTTATCGTCCTCAGTCTGACGGGCTAATAGAACGGTTTAATTGTACTCTATTGTCAATGCTTTCATTGTTTGTGGATGAAAATCAGATGAACTGGGATAGGTTGCTGCCATATGTGATGATGGCCTATCGTAGTAGTGTGCAGGCAAGCACTGGGTTTACACCATATAAGGTGTTATTCGGGCAGGAAATGGTACTTCCAGTGGATATTATGTTGGGGGTAGATAATATGCAGAAATTTCAGTCTGCAAATGAATATGTGACTGGAATAGCAGAAAGTTTATCTACAGTAGTAGAAGCAGTAAAAAGGCATCAGCATCAAGCTTCTCAGCGACAAAAGACATGTGCAAATTTCCACTACTATGTAGTTGGTGAATTAGTTTGGATTCAAAATAAAGCTCGTAAAAGGGGTGTATGCCCCAAATTGCAGAGACGCTTTAAGGGGCCATTTAAAGTAATCGAAAGGGTGTCTGATGTGCTGTATAGAGTGCAGCTAACAGAGGGGGGTTCTGAGAGTGTTGTGCATTTCAACCAAATGAAGCCTTATGTTGCTTGTTCTGTTTCAGAGTCTGTGGGGCAGGATAACCAAATTACCCCTGAGGACTGGACTGCTAAACAACATTCTGAGGTCCAGAGCTGTGCCGAAGAGGAATATAAACTTGTATGGGGGTATCATCGACCTGCTGCTTCAGATGCTGCCCAGACAAGGGAGAAGGCTGTTGCATCTAGTATTGAAAGAAATCAGATATCAGAGGCTGCTGTGGAAGATGTTTTTTCCAGTGGAAACTTATATCCTGTTGCTGGGGACATTGGTTCAGGTGAGGTGCAGCAGGAGAGTGGGGACCAGAGGATGGAAGCTAGAGGCTCCCTTCCAGAGCCATGTCCACAAAGGATTCAGCCAGCTCGTTCTCGGAGACCACCAGCTTGGTCCAGGGATTACAATTTGATGTGACTCGAGGACGAGTCCTATCTACCTGAGGGGAGGGGATAGTGTGATGAATGCTGGGGATTTCTCTTTTTGTTTGGCTTTGGCCCCGCCTATTGGAATTTTTCTGCAGCATGTTCTCTTTTCATTGACAGGATATACGGATAATTGAACTCACCTGGAGGACATTTAAGGGACAACAGGTGAGAGAAGCGTGGGGCAGAGTAAACGTGACTGGCTGTTTGCGCTCAGGGGAATGTGGGGACGCTTTGTGTTGCTCGAGACCATTAGGGTTTGTCCGGCAACGAAGATAGTTAGATAGATCGTATGTGTGTAGTTAGATAATGGCGGGGGGTGTTTAGGAGCGCTGGCCAAATGTTCCAGGAGCGTTTTAAAGACACTTTATTACGCCAAGAGGATTGATCAACAGCTATTACAGACATTGTGATCTCTAAAGAAAATTGTGCTGCCACAAAGGACTACTTAACGACCAGTGACGTTGTGATTAATTGCCGCTCTTGCGGGATTGGAACGTACTGAAAAAGAGCGCGTGCTGCCTGCGAAGACACTGACCATCCAGCACGGCTGATTCCTTTCCCTAGACCTCGGGGTGGGGTCTTGTTTCTTGGAGATGGGGAAGTGTTTTACATTTTAATTCTTTTTCATGTGTTGTGTGTATGTGTGATTGTGTATGCTGCAGTTGTGAGTTTTACAGTTTTATGAACATGATTACTCTGTGTACGGGACGGGGGCGGCGCTGATCTTTTCACTTTGTAAATTGATTGCAGGATCACGATTTTTAGTGTGTTGTGTAGGGCTGGGAATAACCACCAGAGTGCAGTGTAGTGCAGTGTTAAAGTTTCACTTGTGTAGCGCCATTTGTCCTAGTGAGTGTACCGAGTAAATGTTCGTTGAACTAATTTAAATGCTTCTTTCTATAAGGGTTAGATTTCTTTGTATACAATTGTCAATAAAGTAATACCTTTCTATAAAGTCCTGGTGTTGTAATGTACCCTCTGTCCTTCATTAATTTGATTAAACCTCTTTAAGTTAAATCAGAGGTTTATTACACTATTATTTTCAACAAATCATCAACATCTAGTCCTCTGGTAATTCTCAATAACAACTTTTGTAGATGCATGTCAGAAATAAAGTCAGTCTGGTTAGTAATAAGTGAATCTGGTAATGTTTGTGGAGTTGTTTGATCAGATCTTGATATTTAATGTCTTTTATCTTCAGTTGATTTCATCTAAGGCTGTGGCTGAAGTCGTAGCTCTTGTTGTTCCTCTGTCCTTCTCCCCTGTCACTTACGCAAGTGTTTCCCCAGCGTGAGCTGGTGGCCCATCATGTGCAGAACAAGTCGATCTCGGCAGCACCCCGTTGTTAAGCAGCGCGTCACAGCCCCTTGCTCACTTTGCCAATGCATGGCGGGCACTGCCAGCAGTGTCAGAATGGGTGTTAAATACGATCACAAGCGGCTATACACTTCAGTTTGCACGCAGACCACCCCGCTTCAGCGGCGTGATGAAATCACAAGTGTCGGGTCGTCGATTGCGCCCCTTTCGCCTGAACCTGGTGCCAATCTGGGATCTGACATTAGTGCTTAGTGCGCTTTCCGAGCCGCCATTTGAACCACTGCACACAGCGGAGTTAAAAGTGCTCTCATTCAAGACGGCGTTTTTACTCGCTCTAGCGTGTGGTAAAAGAGTAGGTGATTTACATGCACTGTCTACAGACGCTGCATATATGGAATTCGGAAAGGATGACTGTATAGTCAGACTGCAGCCCAGACGGGGGTATGTACCTAAAGTGCTTTCTACTTCGTTTAGACAACAGGTTATAACGCTGCAAGCGTTTGCTCCTCAGGATTCTGTGCCATCACCGCATCCTTTATGCCCAGTTCGTGCTTTGCGCACCTATGTAGACAGATCCAGTTCATTTAGACTGTTGGAGCAGCTGTTCGTTTGTTTTGGAGGCCGCACTAAGGGCCTGCCGGTTTTGAAACAGCGGCTGTCACATTGGATTGTGGAGACAATTACGCTGGCATATGCTTCAAAGCGTGAAACCTGTCCTTTCGGAGTCCGCACTCATTCTACAAGGAGTGTGGCTTCCTCATAGGCTTGGGCAAGAGGAATGTCAATTCAGGATATTTGTCAGGCGGCAGGTTGGTCTTCGCAAAACACTTTTGCTGGATTTTATAGCCTGGAAATCCCATCACTCGCACCGCTCGTTCTGTCTGTGCAGTGAGGTAGCAGCCTTCCTGGATTGGCTGTTTGTCCGCGCCTGGCCACGCCCCCTCAAGTGAGGTGGTTTCAACCAGGTCCGGTAAGTGGGAGTATGCGGAATACGCTGATGCAGTTGGCATTGGAGTGTGATGTTATCAGTTTTAATGGATGCGCTCGAGTTGTTCTCGATGGCGGGGAGCTGATTTTGGATATCTCTGTTCGGGGTCTTCCACTAATTCTTGTGCATCTGTGATGTGCTGTTACGCTGCGCATGTACCGGCCATCAGTGGTGTTATTGCCACTTCACATAAAGTATATTATTGTGTATATCTATAAATAAATATATTGTTGCTTATTCTCGCTTCTCTCTAAGCTAGAGAGTTTTGTTCTTGTTTATTCCCCTATTTGCTTTAGTGGATGTCTTGGTCAACGGGCTCAACTCATTCGAGTTTAGCTCACATATTCTTCTTATTATGAAATCGTTACAACACAGCAGGATTGTACGCAATCCCCATAGCATGGTAACGCAATGTCGAGAGACAGACTTGAAAAGGAACGTCTCCGGTTGCTCACGTAATCTCTGTTCCCTGAGAGAAGAAAACGAGACATTGCGCATACTGCTGTGTTGCAACTTCAAAGTCTCGCGAACCTGGTCGTTCAGTCGGAGATTCTGACGCAATGACGGTGAGCTCCGAGCTATATAGTGGAGCAGGAAAGAGACCATTTCTCTTTAATAATATCTTCATGTTATCTCCTGATGTTACAAGCATCTGACACTTGTTGTAAAAGGTCTGAAGAGCGAGTTTTATCCTCCGCAGGGGCAAGACATTCAAGCTATGTTTGATTTAGCGCTGCCAGAGAAACCGAAAGTAAAAATGACCAGCGTGTGTGAAACGCGCTATACAAATAAACTTGACACGCCTTATAAAGTCTAATAACAAGCACAAACTGTGTTAAATAGAAATTGACGTGCAAGCAAAAAGGTTTCTATCCTACGGTGTTTTTTCTACTTTACCACAGTAAAGAATGTGAATAGCCTATAATAGGCCTAAAAGCGAACAAAAGGAAGAAACATTTATAATCCCCTGCATGAGTGAAGATTTGGGAAAAGAAACAGAGATTCCATGTTCAGTGGAATAACTAATAGATTATTGTTAAATTCTCTGATAATCAGATCGTGATTCGCAAAACAGAATACAAAGCTTAAATTTATGGACTCACGCACCTCTCTCATTCGGCATGAACCAAAATGTTTCCATGGCTGCGATGTCACATTTAATTGATAACCTATTATTTCTTTTGTAAACAAAGCTTTGTGCTTCACTCGTGTCATATTCAAATAAATACTGCCACAGCCCTATCAGTGGGTACCGAATATACCCGGATTCTCGGTACTACTGGTACTACAGAAATGCGGGTATCGTCACATTTTCAAAATTTCAGTACGACTTTTGACAACACTACCCATTACCATGCCAAACACTCCGAGAGTTGTCATGACAGAAATACAAAGTTCTGGCATGAAACTCTAATGGGCAGGCTAATAGGTCCTTTAACTCACCTGCTCATAATCACATCATTATTTATAGGACATAGATGATTGGTTCCTGCTGTTTTAGTAGCCAATGAGCTGTGTGCTCAATCTTAAAATACATGAGCAGCATTTGCCTAGCAGTGCAGCGCGCTTCAGAAACCCTCCACCTTCCCCAGCTCCACCTGTTTAGATCTGCTACGGGTAATTCATGTACGCTATATTGTACAGCAGCAGCATGTCTTACTTGCTCACAGCAGCGTGTCGTGTATGTATTGGCAGTAGCAAGTCCCATACTTGCTCTGCAGCAGCAATAATCAACAGCAGCAGCAGCACTAAAAGCAGCAGCAGCTTAGCAGATCTATTCAGCCAAGACCAAACATATCAACATTGTCATACCCATTACCATGCCAAACACTCCAAGAGTTGTCATGACAGAACTAATATTATCACAGGACCTTGGTATTCGGCAAAATGTGGTAGGTCATTTGCGGGGGAATTTTTACTTTACAAATTACAGACATGGCCAATTCGCACTGGATTACGAACACAGACAACCTCTGCATTTACTACAAATGACTAGAAGTCACCAGGTAATACTAATCCTGTGTGAATAGGGCTTATGTTCGCTGGTAGTGCGCATTTGTAGTTTTGCCTTAGAGTGGCAAGTTTTGTAAATGTCCAAACATTTCTCAGAATTTAAGTTGAGGATGAGGATGACCAAATTTGTTTTCAATGGAATAAGAGCATCTCATTGTCACAATACCACCAACCACAATAGAAGAGGCCATGTAAATTATGTAAATTACAGGCGTGTTCAATAAAGTTAAAATCCAATCACATCATTCATGTTTGTGTATGTAATTTTTAGGGCTTGGGGAAAAAAACAACAAAACTCCTCATTCAAGGACTGAAAATTGTATGTCTGCTCTTTAAACAGCATTATAGTAGAAATGGAAACCTAAATTAACTCACTCCCGCTAAACATTTACACTTTGAATTCTTCCCAGGAACAATACAAGTCGAGACCATTATGGCTAAAAAAATGCTAAGGAGTATTTCCTACTAAAGCAAAGTGTTATTTGGCTCTGACGGCAACATGCCCAGTGCATTATGGGTGTTGAAGTTTTCCTATTTGCCAAAAAAGAAGACAACATTTTATAGGTTTTCTCTAGTCAGATATCAGTGATTTCATTTTTTTCCTTCCTTTCTACTGAATAGGCAGCCAAGTTTTATTGAAAGCCCATTTTGCCAGTGGTGAAGTACCTTTAATATATACATTCTAGTGAAACCTGCTAAGCAGTTCACTTTCACTGTTTCACCATCATTGTATGAATCTTTCCAAACAGTTTCTCTGTTTTCATATGTAATATCCTCTCAACAACAATTTGAGAAGCACAAACAAATATTACACAAGGATGTAATAGTCAACACTCTTTAAAACCATTTAAGGTAAGTGTTGGGTGTGATTATAATATGGATAACATTCTACATATTAAAAATGAATAAACTCACCTTGACCTCGCACAACAGTAACAGAAAACAGAAAACAGGAAAAGCTGATGATTTGTACAGGAACTCTCATTTTGAACTCTCATTTCACAAATGACTGTAACTTTTGTTTTCTGTCTCTTTTTGTATGATGAGGGATCAAAAAGTTAATAATTTACTAAGTCAAAAGGAGGACTCTTTTAAACCAGACCATTTTATGGCCCTGCAGAAGGATATTTTGTTTAAAAGAAAAGTAATTTTTGTCTGATGTTTACAGCTGTCAACTGAACACATCAAAATACAGTGATAACTTACTGTATCATGCAGTTCACTTTCAGTCTCATCATGAGTATATTTCACAAATGGATTTGAGTTTTGGGACCTGCTTTACAATATGTATAACATTTAAATTCAAGTCAATTAAATGTAATTGAAAAGGACATTAAGATGAACAACATCATCAAAAATAATAACTTGCCTTCACTTTGTGCACAACTTAAGGAAAACAACCAAAAGACAAATAAAAGCCAAGAATGTTTGCAGAAATTCTCTTTTTGAGTTCACATCACAAGTAACTTTTCTGTCGTTTGGGCAAACCAAAGGACAAAAAGACAAACTTCTTAAATCACATTTATGTAACCAGGAAGCAAAAAGAAAGTTCCAAAATATTTTGTGTGTTCACTACTGTGCTTTACAGGTTAAACCTGTTATATATATATATATATATATATATATTTTTTTTTTTTTTTTTTTTTTTTTTTACTGACTAGTACGGTGACCGGGAGGGGATGTTTGGTTCATTTAGTTTTGTCGTGGCCACAACATATAAACTCGTGGGAACGTGATAATATGTCGTGGCCATGAGATATTAATTTGTGGGAACGTGAAAATAAATCGTGGCCACAAGATCGTTTTGTCGAGGCAACGACATCCTTATCGAGATCATATGGTGAGGGAACGATATATTTTTCTCATGGCCACGAGTTAAATGTGTAAACAACCTGCGCGACCATAGCAACCTGGAATTATCAGAAATGGATAATAGGCTAGCCTAATAATATTTATTTTTAATGAAGAATGAAAACTAAGGGTGGAATTAAGGAATGATTATTAACATATATATATATAGCCTATATATATATATATATATATATATATATATATATATATATATATATATGCCTATGTTAAATTCCCTTAAATGAACTTACTGTAAAATTCCTATGCAGAAGTAAAATAAAATCATAAATAAATTAGGATATATACAAATAATAAACAAAATATTCTTTTAACATAGGCTATAGCCTAATAATAGTAACACATTTTTTTTAACTTAATTCGAATGCTGTCACAGGCACGAGGGGCTACAAGTGAAAACAGACGCTCATTTAAGCTACTGTAGTCAGAAATAGACTACAGAAATACGGTCATAAAGTCAAAACTTTATTGGCATGATCGGGCATTTACAGTTTTTACAGAATACAAACTTTAAGTAACATAAAGTACAGAATGTTAATTAGATAAAGAGATAGGCTATGGGAAATGAAGGGGAAAATAAAGCAAATAAATTTACAAATGTAATAATATAAAAATATTAAATAAAAAATAAACGATCAGTGAATGGATTTAAAAGACTGTTGGATGGGATTAAAATGTACCCTACAACATTTAAACATTTATTGATAAACTTCATTCGAATGCTGTCTAAGCACCATCGCGCACAATACAATGCACTATGTTAATATAATAATTTCTCAATTCCGTCCTTTTTCTAAATTAAAAATAAATATTATTATAGTCTTATCCATTTCTGATAATTCCAGGTTGCTATGGTTGCGCACAGAGGTGGAAAGTCCAGGGGTCAGAAAGTAAAAGTCCTGCCATATTTTTATTCCACCCACTGAAGCAGTGTTAAAGTTAATGAGATAATTAAGTGATTAATTGAGTGATGATTGACAATTATTGAAGACACCTGATGTTAACAAGCAGAATCACCAAAGGAGAAAATAACCATTTTTAAGTTACCATCATAGAGATCATGGTTTGCTTTAGTTGAGCTCTTGACCCTTGACTTTTTAAAACTAGGTTTTGTTTGGCTACTGTGAATGAATTATAACAGCTAGACAAACAAAGAAAAAAAGTTGATAAAGTGGTTGTGTTTTCACATAATGTTTTTTTGATCTGAACTACAAAACTCATTTAAAGTCCAATTGCTGAGTTAAATTTACATTAATTTACAGCAGCAGATCCAGCTTTTTCAAAACAATCCAAAGAATTTCTTAAAAGTTGTTCTGGTTTAAAAAAAAAAACACTTTCATTTAGAGACACAGACATCAAGAATCAGCCTGTGAATCTCAACAGTGGTGAGAATAATAAAGCATGTTGCAGTGCATTCTGGGTGCCACCAATCAAAATTCATCAATGGCTCCCATCATGCATTGCTGCATGAATAAATTATGAACTGAATTGTCTTAGTAATTTCCTTTGTTCTCACTATTTTATTTTTTGCCATTTTTATGTGACTCTTTAGTAGCTTGTTTTCTAATGTTAAGAGTTGATCTGTTGATCAGAATATGTTGCTTGTCACCATCATTGAGATTCACAGGCTGATTCTTGATGTCTGTGTGTGCCTTTTATTTTTTTTTAATTAGAACAACTTTTGCCTTTGGATCGTATTGAAAAAGAGCTGCTGTAATTAATAACGAAAAGATTGGACTCTAAATGAGTTTGGTGGTTCAGGTCAAATAATGTTTATGTGAAAACATAACCAACACCACCTGATCCTTTTTTTTTTTTTACAACAGTCCAAACAAAACCTAACATTAAAGGTCAAGGTTCAAGAGCCCAACTAAAGCAAACGCTGATCTCCATGATGGTGACTTAAAATTGTTATTTTCTCTTTTGGTGATTCTGCTTGTTAACATCAGGTATCTTCAATAATTGTCAATCATCACTCAATTAACCACTTAATTATCTCATTAACTTTAACACTGCTTCAGTGGGTGGAATAAAAATATGGCAGGACTTTTACTTTCTGACCCCTGGACTTTTCACCTCTGGTTGCGCAGGTTGTTTACACATTTAACTCGTGGCCATGAGAAACAGATGTAGTTCCCTCAACATAATGAAGTTTTAAAATATTCACATATTTCAATGTTTCAAACATTGCAAAACAAATAACTTCAAAGGTTTGACACTTAAAGTATCCGAACTAAAACTGAAAGACTAAAACTGTTGTTGTCTCCTAGATGACCTAGATGATCCTCCTTATCTCACACTGAAAAAAGAAAAAGTTTGCCTTTTTAAACCGTAAATACTGGATGTCATTTACTGGATCTTACACTGTGGACTTTTGGTAAACATTGAAATGTTAAACTCAAAGGTCTTTAATTTTAAAGGTAAATGTTTGTCATGTGGTAGCTGAGTTTTGGCACATTCAATGAAAATTTTAAAAATAGATTATAGAATTTTTATAGAATTTAGTAGAATTTTTTTGATATATACATTTAACCTAATCACCTCTTCACAAAATATACAGATTGGCTTGGCTATACACACGAAAATGCAAGGATGTAATTTTCAGATTGATCCACATGGGACCCGGTTTCTAAAAATAGCGGTTTCAGGCTCCCAAAAAGCTGGATCTGCCTGGACGAATCGCCAATAAGATACAAAATTTTTACGTATTCAACTAAACGCATCTCCGTGTGGATGGACTCCTGGTTTTCCTGACTTGTCTTATTGTCATTATTCACCTGTGTCTTGTTAATTAGCTCATTTGTTCCCTTTGTTTGTTCATGCTTATAAGCCTTCACTTCTCCCTTAAGCTGGGTACACATTAAAAGACTTTTAAAATCTTATAAGATTTTCAAAATGTGAGAAACCACAAACATGAGGAGAAAAAAATCTTAAATTTAACCGTTTTGCTCCTATAGTGTGTGGTGTCCTGACTGTGAACACGGCAAATCTCACAAAATCTCTTGGGACTTCAGAATAAACATGGCGGATGATAGGCAGGAAGAAACTGTGATGAAAGTGTTTGGAATGATTTTGACAGAAAATTCACAGGAAAAAAAAGAAAGAAAAGGGTTTGGGTGAAGTCGTGGAGACGGCAGGAACAGGTCTTTCAATCAACAATCAACAGTGCCAAAAACTCCAGTTTTATTCAAAGAATCTCTTAGGGTACATTTACACGACAACGATGTACTAAAAACAGTAAAAACAAATAGACACAAGGTTATGTCAAAAACACAAGTTCACAAAACACAGTCGGTTATGTCTGTGAACGTAAACACCAGAGACAGAAATCACATGTGTATAATAGATCTGTGGCGCATTCCCTTCAAAAACAAAACTTATCCACCGTGTCTTCAGCGGCTCTGATATCGGGAGTAAATGAAGACTGTTATGTTCACTCTTACATCCAACAACAAAATACCTCAATCGCTTGTGAGAGATTTGTGTCACTACAGCTGATCTGGTGTAGAGACAATGGCAGACAGTGTACAACTCGCTCAGGGCGGAAACTATGCTAATACGGCAGAGTCGGTCAGCAGAAGTGGGCGGGGCCGGAGCAATGTGACGTCATATTGTGCAGAAAATAAAAACGGCTTCTTCTATGAGACTGTGAGGTTTTATGGGGATTTTAAAAAAGAAGTGGGTGGATTTTTATCATTATAGGGTTGTTGTGCACACACACTGCCAACACACATTTATGTTCAAGCACCATGACAAAGTGAATTTTGCATAATAGGTCCCCTTTAATGTTCAGTGAACAAAGCATGAAAAACATTGTTTAAACCCTTTCCAGTAAAGATCTGTACAGCTTATTGGATTTTACAAAACTATCTTTAATATACAGCATCCCTAAAAAGCGACATTTGTTTTCTTTCTTTCATTTTTTTTTCTTCAGTTTGCTTTGCATAAATAACATGCATAAATATAATGCAAGAAACATGTTGAACTAAAATCCACACCACAGTCAGTCCAATTATTAACATGTTTTTAATCATAAGGGTTGTTAAAGGAATGTTGAATGAGAATATATGTACAAAACGGAACAGGTTTGCAACAATCAGAAACCATGGAAACAAACTATGAACAAGAACTCAGAACAGTGACAGGGAAAACCATGACAAAGAAACTAAACAGATCAGGACTATGAAACTGAGGGTATACGTTTACATGACAATGATGTACTAAAAGTGGAAAAAAATTTCCTTTCTGTTTTTCGCATACAGCACTTATGTAAGTTAAGTGAATGAAAGTTAATTTTTCATCTTTTTTTGTGTTAATTTAAAATTAGACAAATCTGATGTTATTTAATCTTTTGTCATATATATTCTTTTCATTATTTTTTCAGTATATTTCATTTTTTTCACCCTAAGTTGATTTACACAAACTGAGAAAGTCAAAAAGCGTTAGTGCCCAACTCTACCCTAATCACATTACTTTTTTGATGTTAATCAAATTACATTCTAATAGTCAAAAAAGTTAGTGTAGATGAAACAGCAGTCACAGTAATAGTATGAATTGTAGCTGAAATATAACTAGTGATGCATGATGTCCAACAGGCCTTTCTTAAAGCCCAGGCACAAAAAAAACACGCCTAGAGTTTTCCAGGGCCCAAGATGAAGACTACTGGGACTCTATATTTTGGAAATTGTTTTCTATTTGAAATTTGAATTTGAAAATATGAATTCTATTAAAAAAAAAAAAAAAAAAAGTATTCATAATTCATACAAAATCATTGGCTCTGGTCTGCAAACTCCACCTATGCAGTAAATACATACTCAAAGTGAATAACATCACCATAACTTCCCTCTTCTGTGTTGCCTGATGCAGTCAAACTCTCATCTGTGCTAATGGCTTGACTTCTCATAGCAGCCAATAAACGTAAAAACAAAAAAAAAAAAAAAAAAGAAGAAGAAAAAAAAAGAAACCAACAAAAAAACAATCAAACAAGTTAAAGTAAAAAACAGGGCAAAAAGAGGTCTTTCTTACATCAGACCACTCTGTGCACAAGTATAATTTCGTGTAAATGGAGAAAGAAAAAAAAAAAAAACCTCATCTGATGCAGCAACTCATATTTGTAATTTAGACACACCAAAAGATAAGTTACTTTAGAGAAGTCAGACTTCTTGAGTCATACACATGAACAGGAAGCAAAGGACAGTGTCCAAAATAATTGCCATGTTCACCTCTGAACTCTGTAGTTTAATCGTGTTAATGTTTTTCACTGGCTCATGTTCTTCTTGAATCAAATTATATAGTATGATTATGTGGTGAATGAATCTGTCACATAGAGCATTGGAAATGAGTGAGATTGAAGAAGATTCAGAACACTTTCAAACTTTCAAACATTGCAAAAGTACAGTCATTGTGAAATATATTTGTAATTGCAGAATTGAGCAATATATTAAACTGATAAAAAAAAAAAAAAAACAGATGCAGAAGAGTTTGACCCTTAAAGTATTCGACTGACTGAGCTTAAACTGTTGTTGTTGTCTCTTATGACCTAGATGATCCTCCTTATTTCACATAAAAAAAAAAAAAGTTGGAAATGTAAAAGTTGGATGTCATTTACTGGATGTTACTTACTGGACTTTTGGTAAACACTGAATTATTAAACTCAAAGGTCTTTATTTGCAAATGGTTGTCATGTGATAACAGATTCTTGACACACAATTAAACTCTTAAAAATGTATTTCAATTTTTATTAAGAAATATTGAAAAAAAGAGTGCAAAACTTGAATTAACAAACATAAATGTTAAACTCTCTTGATCAATTGCACCACCAAGTGGTCCCTGTGTGAAGTTTAAATTTGTGATTGTATTTATTATCTTCTTAATAGAAGATAAAAGCACTTTTGGCTGATTTTGGATGTGCGCAGATGTTTTTTCATTCTTGCATCATTTATTATCTTAAAATATACACCATACTTTTCTGGTGTATTAACTGCAACAGACAAAAAGATTGTCAGCAATTCCATCAGAATACACGTCTGTTAACCAGCCAAACCTTGAACCCTTGCTTAATATGCAAAAAAAAAAAAAAAAAAGTTATGGATAGATGTGAGCAGTAGTCATGAATTCTCTGTATCTGTCCACACTGTCACATGCACTTTGTAATGTCACATGTATTAACCAAGTATTTATAAATGTGATTAATTTAGATAAATGTACATTTTACCTGATATTATATGATTTTGTAGTCAAGTGTCCAGATAAAGAAATAGGGAGACATCAAATATTGTTTGACAAGATGACAAGATGAACAAGATGAACACCACAACATGAGAACAGTAATTAGGGCCCAAGAACCGATGGTGTGAGTTCTTCTTCTTCTCCGAAAATGAATCGCATTTTTTGAGGGCCTAAACATGCTCAAAATGTATGAAACTTTGCACACGTGTCAGAAGTGCTGAAAATTTACATCTGATATGGGTTTTAGAATTAGGTGTGGCAAAATGGTTCAACAAAATTTCAATCAAGTGCCCTTTTAAGCTGCGTTTCACATACAAGTATGAAATTTGGTAGACACATGTAACCCAATACCTACAAAAAAGTCCCTGGGAGCAAAATCTGAAAACCCAACAGGAAGTGAGAAAAGTTTTTGCCATTTCCAGACGTTGTACTTTAACAAACACCTCCTAGATATTTTATCAGATAAACATCATATTTGGTCAGTCTAATCTAAAGGCCTTTGTGGCATTATATTGCAAAGATCTAGAGTTTTCGTTCAACGGCGTGTCCATGGCGGCCTGACAAAATTCGATGTTTCACCATGAAACAGGAAGTTATTGTAACTCGGGCATACAATGTCCGATCTGCTCCAAACTTCACATGTTTTATTAAAGGGACAATTCACCCAAAAATGAAAATTTGATGTTTATCTGCTTACCCCCAGGGCATCCAAGATGTAGGTGACTTTGTTTCTTCAGTAGAACACAAATGATGATTTTTAAAACGTTGCAGTCTGTCAGTCGTATAATGCATGGCAATGGTAACAAAATCTATGAGAGTAAAAACAAACAATGCACAGACAAATCCAAATTAAACCCTGTGGCTTGTGACAACACATTGATGTCCAAAGACACGAAACGATCGGTTTGTGCGAGAAACCGAACAGTATTTATATCATTTTTTACCTCTAAGACACCACTATGTCCAAATGCCTTGAGTGCGCACGCTTGTTGCACACTGCAGATAGATCGATTTTTAGAATATCATATTAAATGCTGGATGGCTTGTCTTGATAAATGGCATGCAATTAATTTTAAAACGTATTGTATGATGGAGAAAATTCTGTATTACTGTTACTAAAATAAAGCTGCATCTGATTATGCTATGTTAGCTACTTGACAAAATAGTGTTTTTCTCTGAGGCATGGTAAAACATGGTACTCGCAAAAATAAAAATTAGATTTAAACAATAAGACTAAACGTGTTGAGCTATATAACAATAATTAGTTTTCTGTCTATAAATATATCAAACAGTTGTTCCCTTGCCTATTAAAACATGTAAATATTAAAGCGTCTTTGGTGTTTCCATGGTTTCTACAAAATAAAAACGGAAACCGAGGGTAACGCGGGTATGACACAATTGACAGGCGACTCCTCACACGTCCCGGAGCCTTGGTTAAAATTGCAGTTTTCTCACGATTTACAAATAGTTGCAAACATTTGGGATGTTGTACTTAAGTACTCAAGTGAACAAAATATATAACACTGGCCTAGTGGTTTTTGGATATTTTACTGCAAAATTCTTACATATTGCACCTTTAATTTCTCACCCTCATGTCATTCCAAAGTGGTAAGACTTTCGTTCATCTTCTGAACACAAAGAAAGTTAATTTTTGATGAAATCTGAGAGCTTTCGGTCCCTCCATTGACAGTCTACACAACTGACACTTTGATGCTTCAAAAAGTCCATAAAGAGATTCTAAAACTAATCCACATGAATTGAGCGGTTTAGTCCACATTTTCTGAAGAGACCTGATAGCATTATATGATGAACAGATTTAATTTAGTCTTTTATTTATTTATTCATTTATTAATTTTTTTTCATATAACCTTTGATCACCGAACATAATCAGAAGCTCAACCAAACTTGCTTGACGTGCAAAAACAAACCCTATTGGTTCTTCCGGAAGCTCAAACGTGTTGTGTAACACACGATAATGAACCTCATTGTGTAATGATGGGTCGACAGAGTGGGGATCCATTTGCAGCTTTTATTAAGATAATCACCAAAGCAGACAGGGGCAAGGGCAAAGACATAAACAGGGACAGGCAATGGTCGAGGCAGGCGGCTGACAAACAGAGTCGGGTCACAGGCAGAGATCAGGGCAGGCAGCAGGCAAACGCAGTCCAGTACACAGGCAAAGATCAGGGCAGGCAGCAGAGAATCACAGGAGATAAACAGTCCAACCGCAACAGAAAAACAGTCCACAAGAAAACGCTCAGTAATGATCACCGGGGCAAATCAAGACTTCGCAAAGTGTGTGTGTGTGACTTATATAGGGTGAGTGTAATGAGGTGCAGGTGTGTGCGCAATCAGTCCCAGGAATGAGGGCCTATGGGAAACGTAGTCCGAATGGAAAACAGTCAATATTCAGGTGACGGCTCCCTCCGGTGGTGCGGAGGAGGAGGCGCTGGAGCCACATTCGTGACACATTGGTTCTCGCACACGTCAAGCAAACATGCTTGAGTTTCCGTTTACCACAACTGATGTGTGAGTTGATGAATGTTTACATTTGAATAAAAGGCTAAATTCAATCTATTCATCATAGGGTATAGGGATATATATATATATATATATATATATAGGACACATTTCTCAATAGGTCATCTTGTGGATCTTGTGGATCCAACTGTGGCATAAAAATGCATTCAATATTTTACATTTTTAAAATATTTTAATTTTAAAATGTAACTACGGCACTGTAAAATAAAGTGTAACTGGTTTTCCTTGTATTAATAAAGTCTGTTTGAATGAATCTTTATAGTCTCCTAACCCATGCTTAGGAAATGTGACATTATGAGAGCTTGTGAAAACCTATTAAAAAAGTGACCCAAGTATTGATAAATGTGTCCATTCGATTGTAAAAAAAAAAAAAAAAAAAAAAAAAAAAACTGTAAAAGGTTCATTATTATGTATTATTAATAATACATAAATATATAATATAATTATTAATATGTATTATTAATAAATTAAATAATATCATTATTATGTCTCCTATAAATGATGTTAATAATATAAACATGTCAGTGGTCACATTTGTAATCAGCAGGAAGAGTAGAAAGAGTAGAAAGAAAGTTTAATAAACTCTCTCTTAAACTTTCTAAACTTTCTCTTTGGTCTTAAAGGCTTTTTGCAATCAATTTTTGAAAAGTCTTTCATTGTACTCAGTACAATACACATATGCTCACTTAGCTGGCATTAAATGAGGTAACGTCGTTTTTTATACAAGCACAATTTTAAACAGGTTGCTTTTATCATTTATTTAGTTTTAATTGCAAGAATTCCAAAACAGAGAAACTGAATTGGAAAAAAAGGGTTTTTATTTTGATTGGCTTCATTTGTTTTTGCTTTGTAGAACAGCTGATGCTTCAGTGATGTTTTATTCACTGTCACACACACAGAGGCAAAGTCATCTCTCCATCATTACATGTTTGTATTAGGTCACTGCCTATTGAAGATTTGCCTCTCTGACATGCAAAGGTCATTCTATCCCCATGTGGTGAGAATATCTTTTTCCGTCCACCCCATTGCAGCTCTATACCTCTTTCATCCATTACCTCCACAGACACTGAACAGGGCTCTGAAACAAACACAACATTTCACTCTCAGTGTTACAGAATACATTCATTGATTCATCAGCACCAGAACTACAACTTCAACATCAAGATTACATCAAAATTACAAAAATAAAAATAAAAATCTAGTGAGAATGTCTTTGCATGTTTTTAATGGTGTACAACTACAACAACAAGATTACATCAAAAGTTCATACACTAGTGAAAAATAAATATACTAAAATGTATTTGAAACACATTTATTTCATGCTAAGTATACTACAAATACATTTACATATTTATGTACTAAAAATACCCTGCAATTGTACTTTTGGTATAGTAAACTGATATACTTAAAGTCTGCTAAATTGAAACACCTAATTTTGTACTTTATGCACTTTAATTGTGCAGAAGTAGTGCTGAGGTCCAACTAAACATATATTTGATTGTGCTAAAGTGGAACTATTGCAAGTATACTTTAGGTACACTTTAAATATCTTGCATTAAAAGATTCTAAAATTCATACAATCCTTATTAATATTGACATTAAAACACATTTTAGGCTTAATATTAAAAAATGTACATTGTGCACAAGTAGTACACCAAATAAAGTTTAATTATAATTTGTATCTCAGTAAGTCTCAAGCAATATGTCAGGAAATATATTAATGTTTTTGAACTATATTTAGTATGAAATAAATGTATTTTAAATATGTTACTTTTTTACTAGGGTACTTACTTAAACACTTAATATTCCCTCTCCATTCTCCGTGTTCACAGGTCAAGTATCTGGAGTAGGGCTGACGCTGAACCAGTGTGTATTTATTAAAGCAGCTGTATTCAACTCTCTCTCCTGAATCATATTCATTTTTTGTCATTTCTGTTGTATCTGCAAAGTTCACATGTGGTGGTGGCCCACATTTCCCTGAGGGCAAAGCAAAGTTATTTTTTATTTTTAGGCAATTTAGATCACCAAGAAAATGAGGCATTAATATATCTCAATATCAGCCACATGCCTTTTTTATGGCCTTAAACCTTAGAACATGTTATTAATGTTAGTAATGCACATCATTAATTTGAGAATTTGTGTTCATTTTTCTAAATGCTTCAAAAATGCCTTTCTGTATTGAAGAGATCTGGGTTGGATTTTTCTATATAATATATTATAACTAGATCTAAATTTGTGTCTTAAGTTGTGTTTATCCATGTAAAACTCACCGTCACAGTGCTAGTGTATAGCTATGCTGTTGCTAGGTTATTCTCGACGGTTGCTAGAACATTGCTTCTTGGCCCAAGTCAAGAGTGACTTTTGAGCCCATGAATTATGTACCAAAGTTGAGCATTTACTTTAATATGAGCAATAGTGATGCTTGTAAACACTGCTAAATAACTCAATACTTAAGCATGTGATCTTACCTCCTAAACATTTAGGGAATGGGACGTTCCATTCTCCATTTGACAAGCAGCTGATTTTGCTATTTCCTTCTAATTTTGATTCCCTCCCAACACATGAAAGAGTTATTATGTGTCCAGGTCTTACTGAAACCTCAGGCCCCAGGTGTCCGTCTGATCTCATGTTCACTGTCAGGTTTGCAACACACATTACCTCTAAAAACAGAAAGATCGGATCAATCAAGCATCCTCCATGTGAACAACAGATCTATCTTTGATCTATCTTTGTCCAATCCGAGGCTTTTACCGTCTGTGGTCTTACCTTCACATTTAGGAAAAGGGCTGCTCCATTCTCCATTTGACAGACAGGTGATTTCTCTGTGTCCTTTTAATTTCAGCCCTTCTCTATTGCATGAAAATATTAACTTGTGTCCAGGTTTGACAAGACCCTCAATATCAGGGGATCGCTTCATTATTAAGTCTTCCACTGCTGTGTTTAGAGGACACGTTGGCTCTAGAGAAAGCAGACATTTGATCACATATTTATCCACACAGAATCATTTATACCTTATGTGGCCCAGGGTTTTGGAGTCACTGTTTTCCCATGAGTAGTGGTTTAGCATCACATTTACAGTTTTGTCATATGGTATTGAGTTTAAAATGGGGTATTCATCTATCCCTAACAACCTCATGATAAATTCAATATGATGCATATACTGACTAAGGTCTGTTCGCTTGTGTGAGATTTGTGATATAAATAAATTAAACAAATTACATTTTTCCACTTAATTCACAATCATTCCCAGCTAATGTTTATCATGTATCTAGTCAATGTTTTATCCATCAGGTAAGTAAATATGATTTAGATTAATTAAATTTTAAGTGACTCTCTTGTGCAGACAAACGTTTCACTCCATTTTCACAGATCCATCATGTTTCTGGAATTTCATCTTATGGCTCAATACACTTTCAGAATTCCTTTATTTTTGTACGCAACTTAAAAGTACCAAAACTCAAATTCTGATTTCACTGGGTCTTCAAAGCAAATTGATTTTGTAATTATTGTCGTCACCACTATCTAAAAACTAAAACTATCTGGAGCCTTGATGTTATTCCTATTGATTGTCAAATATCTAATAATCACTCTTCATTTTCACCTACAGAAATGTTTGTGGTTTTTTTTACTAATCTGTAAGAAGTTTTAAAAGACAGTTATCATCACCAATCAAAATCTTACCTTTACATGTTGGCACTTCTTCCCAAGTTCCACTGCGGCAGAAAACTGTGCTTTTCCCTTTCATTAAGAATGAGCTTCGACATACGTATGTTACACTAGATCCATCTCCATACAATTCTTCAGGTTTAGATGTTATGATCAGTGCATTTTCCACCTTTGGAGGAATGTCACAATGCACATCTACCAAAAAAAAAAAGAAACGTATGGAAATTCATGAACTCCAGTAAGACTGAGGTTAACATTATCAATAGATTCTATTGTCCACTATATGCTGTCGCTGCTCCTCACAAAAATATAATAAGAGTTTGAGAAGCTCACCCTTACAAACTGGTGTCTCCCATGTACCACTGACACATTTTATGAAGCGTTGAGTTGGTATGAACCCTGGATCACATTCCAATTCAGCAGTTCTTTGATTATGAAGGATTATCTTTAGTTTTCCATGGTGAACACTGGGAAAAGCACCGCATTCGTGCTCCCCTGTAGATACAGATGATATTTCAGTAACCTATCATTCATCTACTCAGCTAACAGAATTTTGTTATAAGAACGTTCTCTAAATATTCAGTGTTGGTTCTGGGAACGTAAAAAACGTCCAGTTTTCTTGACGTTACAGGAACGTTTTTAGAAGGTATAATGTTCCTCAAACGTTCTTTCAACTTAATTTTGATTTAAGATTCAACATTCTAGGAACGTTGATTTGTAACATTCCAAGAACATAAAATGTACAGTTTCCTTAATGTTAGTAGAATGTTATTTGAAGGTTTGTATGATGTTCCTGAAACATTCTTTCAATCATTCAAACACCTGCTGTGAACAAGCACTGAAAGAAAGAGAAATAAAAACACAAACTACAACTTTCTTCAGCCACAGCCTTAGATGAACTGAAGATAAAAGACATTAAATCTCTGAAGATCATATGAAACACAACAATGGTAACATGCTTCATGCCAGCATACAAAACACATTCATGGTTCCCAGCATGCATTGCGACATGAATAAATTATGCAGCTGAATTTTTATTTTTTATTGTCACCATTGTTGAGGTTTGTATGATGAGCGCTGATGTCTAAGTGTGTCGCTTTTAACTTCTAAACAGTTTTGGACAATATTACACTGATCACTTTAATGTTCAAAATGAATTTTATCACATTTTTGAGTTTTTTTATTTCCTTTTCACGCAACACTTCAACACCAAAAGTAAAAAAAAAAAAAACAATGCATTAAACCACTTTAATGCAGTTGTTTGTCTGTCTTTATCAATACACAAATGTCTTCTGAAAACACCTGTGATTGTTGATAAAAAAGCAATTCTGTAATAGTCAGGGGTCAAGAGCTCAACTAAAGCAAACGCTGATCTCCATGATGGTGACCTCAAACGAAACATCTAAACTTCTGTTAATTCTCAATAAGAACTGCTGTAGATCAATGACAGAAATAAAGTCAGTCTGGTTAGTAATAAGTGAAGCTGGTAATGCTGTTTGTGGAGTTGTTTAATCAGATCTTCAGAGATTTAATGACTTTTATCTTCAGTTCATCTAAGGCTGTGGCTGAAGAAAGTTGTAGTTTGTGTTTTTATTTCTCTTTCTTTCAGTGTTTGTTCACAGCAGGTGTTTGAATGATTGAAAGAATGTTTCAGGAACATCATACTAACCTTTAAATAACATTCTACTAACATTAAGGAAACTGCACATTTTATGTTCTTGGAATGTTACAAATCAACGTTCCTAGAATGTTGAATTTTAGATCAAAATTAAGTTGAAAGAACGTTTGAGGAACATTATACCTTCTAAAAACGTTCCTCTAACGTCAAGAAAACTGGACGTTTTTAATGTTCCCAGAACCAACACTGAATATTTAGAGAACGTTCTTATAACAAAATTCTGTTAGCTGGGTAACACCTGAGACTGACAATAATAAAACTCACGGATGCACCGAGGTTCTTCAGTCCAAGAGCCTTTGCTGCAGGTCACTGAATCCCACCAGTTCCCACTGAATGGTTTATAACCCGTGTCGCAGGAGTAAAAGATTTCTTCCTCATTGGAGGAGTGGGTGTGTATGAACCCATTTTCCACAGATAGATCAGGGCACAATTTTTGTTTTGCTGTGAGGAAACAGTTTCAAAACTTCAAAATTCTGATTTCATGTGTTTTTGAGTTGTCATTATGCAGATGTATAATGATTTGACTGATATTGAAAAGGTCAAGTTAAAGGCAAATTGTCAATTTAATGCTGAAATACATGAACAACTAGTCAACACTGTCTAAAGCTACAGTTTGGGAAGTGCATGTAATATAACATTTATGTTCAAATTATTAAAATCTAAATGAAAAAGACATTCAAATAAATAACAACAACAAAAAGCACTTGCCTTGACTTTGGGCACAATTAAAGAAAAAACAACTAAAAGACGAAGCTGAGGAGTTTTACAGAAACTCTCAGTTTGAGCTCAATTCTCAAGTACCTTTTTGGTCTGTCTCTGTTACTCTCACATTACCATAATCATTTACCAAAGTCAAAAAGTGTTTTTTCTTACACCAGACCACTCTGTGCACAAGCAATATTTTCACTGCTTGATCATGTTCTTCTTGAATCAAATCATAAACTATGATTATGTGGTGAATGAATATTTCACATAAGGCATTGGAAATGAGTGAGATTGAAGAAGATTCACACTTTCAAACTTTTAAACAAATATTTAAAATGCAGCGTCTTTATTTTTTTACATTTAATTTGGAGAATCATCCAATCAGAATTTAATAAAATCAAAATTATCTATAATAAAAATAATTAAACAATAAATAAATAATTATAATAATCAAAAATAATAATAATAAAATCTTACCAGTACATTCCCGTATGCCTGTCCATTTCAACTGGTAATTACAGATGATTTCTACAGGCTGCTCTGGTTCAAACCCACGATGACATTTATATTGTATCCTTGAATTGATGTAGTAGTTTGGTCTCTGATTTCCCACAATCTCTGCATTTGGGATTATTGGTGCTGCACACATTTTTTCTTTAAAACAAAAAATATCCATCATATTAATTAAGTTGGCTTGGAAAAGCCAACTTACTGATCTGCTACTTTATTCTTCTTCTTCTTAGACTAAATTTCTAAATGCTACTCCACCTAGACTTTTCAAGCTACAACCACCAAACTCGGACTAGACCTTCAGACTGTTCTGACTTAGTGTGCTATATCTTTTCAGACTGATCAGACTTACGGTTTTCCTAAAAATGCTGATTAAACTTGGAAAAATCCCATAGACTTTCATTGACGGAATGTTCAGATGAGCCATGACTGAATTCAAATTTTGACAGTTGGAGAGGCTCATCAGACCCCATTAGCTGCCATTCTATGTACTATTTCTAAACCATTGACACTCATTCAAACTCCCATTCTATCTAATATTTCTAATCTATCTATCTATCTATCTGACTATTTCTATCTATCTATCTATCTGACTGTTTTTTATCTATCTATCAACCACCCAGAACACCTGCATAGCAACCACCCAGAACAACATGGCACCAGCAGAGCAACCACACAGACCACCCTAGCAACAGCATAGCAACCACCCAGAACATTCTAGCAACCACATAACCACCCAGAACACCCTAGCAACTGCATAGCAACACCCTAGCAACCACCTTGAGTACCCTTGCAACTGCATAGCAACACCCTATCAACCAACCCAAGTACCCTAGCAACCACATAAAAACACCCTAGCAACCAACCCAAGTACCCTAACCCTTTCTAATCTGTCTATCTATCTATCTTTTAAAACTACTAAACTTAAACTACTTCAAACTTTCTGACTAGGCTTTTTCAAGCCAACATAAAGTTTGTCAACAAACTTTTTAATCTAGTTTGAATTCATATTATATGCACAAATTGTAAGATTTACTATCAGCACATACCAGCACACAGTGGTTTTGGAGTCCATCCGTCTTGTGTGCATGTGGCCTTTGCTGCGTTTTGTTCATACCCAGACATGCAACTGTAAGTTTTTTTTGCTCCCAATTTCATATCTCCCCTGAAGTAATATTCAGGGTAATTCACATGCTGGTCACGTGGAACTTCACATCTAATATCTGAAACAAGATTCACATTATTTTAATAACACAGTAAGTTCAGCTCTTAATGCAGAAGTGTTTCTCTACAATCTTACCCTCACAAACAGGCTCATGATCCCACTTCCCGTTCTCTTGACATGTAAATGATCTGATGCTTTCTTTTGTAAGAAAGATCCAGTATCTTTCAGCACAGGTGATCTCCACACTTTCTCCAGCTCTGAAAATAGTTTTTCCCGCTGGTTTGATCATGTTTATTCCAAATCTTGTTGACTTAAGCTCACAAGTTACTTCTGTAAGAATCAAAACAAAAATCTGTGAAAATGAATTTGAATTCTGTGTTTTTTTTTCCTAAAGTGACAGAGGTGGAAAGTCCAGGGGTCAGAAAGTAAAAGTCCTACCATATTTTTATTCCACCCACTGAAGCAGTGTTAAAGTTAATGAGATAATTAAGTGGTTAATTGAGTGATGATTGACAATTATTGAAGATTGCTTTAGTTGAGCTCTTGACCCTTGACTTTTTAATATTAGGTTTTGTTTGGCTGCTATAACTGAGTTATAACAGCTAGACAAACAAAGAAAAAAGTTGGTCAAGTGGTGTTGGTTATGTTTTCACATAATCATCATTTGATCTGAACCACAAAACTCATTTAGAGTCCAATTATTGAGTTAGATTTACATTATTAATTACAGCAGCTCTGTGATTCTACAGCAGAAGATCCAGCTTTTTCAATACAATCCAAAGAATTTCTTAAAAGTTATTCTGGCTAAAAAAAAAAAACACTTTCATTTAGAGACACAGACATCAAGAATCAGCCTGTGAATCTCAACAGTGGTGAGAATAATAAAGCATGTTGCAGTGCATTCTGGGTGCCACCAATCAAAATTCATCCATGGTTCCCATCATGCATTGCTGCATGAATAAATTATGAACTGAATTGTCTTAGTAATTTCCTTTATTCTCACTATTTTATTTTTTGCCATTTTTATGTGACTCTTTAGTAGCTTGTTTTCTAATGTTCAGAGTTGATCTGTTGATCAGAATATGTTGCTTGTCACCATCATTGAGATTCACAGGCTGATTCTTGATGTCTGTGTGTGCCTAAAAGAAAGATTTTTATTTTTTTTTAATTAGAACAACTTTTGCCTTTGGATCGTATTGAAAAAGAGCTGCTGTAATTAATAACAAAAAGATTGGGCTCTAAATGAGTTTGGTGGTTCAGGTCAAATAATGTTTATGTGAAAACATAACCAACACCACCTGATCCTTTTTTTACAACAGTCCAAACAAAACCTAACATTAAAGGTCAAGGTTCAAGAGCTCAACTAAAGCAAACCATGATCTCTATGATGGTGACTTAAAATTATTATTTTCTCCTTTGGTGATTCTGCTTGTTAACATCAGGTATCTTCAATAATTGTCAATCATCACTCAATTAATCACTTAATTATCTCATTAACTATAACACTGCTTCAGTGGGTGAAATAAAAAATATGGCAGGACTTTTACTTTCTGACCCCTGGACTTTCCACCTCTGCTGTCAACAGTGATAAGGTATAGCTAAGAGTGGTCCAGATCAACCTTACGAAAGTATGACTTACAGAAGGTATACTTAACTAAGAACGTTTCGAGAAACATGTATTAACGTGAAGGTACAGCTTAGATTGACATACAGTTAAGGAGGTTTCGGGAAATCCAGCCCTGGCTGCTCTCAAAGACATTTTGAGAAGGACAAACAACACTCTTTAAAACCATTTAAGGTAAATGTTGGGTGTGATTATAATATGGATAACATTCTACATATTAAAAATGAATAAACTCACCTTGACCTCGCACAACAGTAACAGAAAACAGAAAACAGGAAAAGCCGATGATTTGTACAGGAACTCTCATTTTGAACTCTCATTTCACAAATGACTGTAACTTTTGTTTTCTGTCTCTTTTTCTTTGATGAGGGATCAAGAAGTTAATCATTTACTAAGTCAAAAGGAGGACTCTTTTAAACCAGACCACTTTATGGCCATGCAGAAGGATATTTTGTTTAAAAGAAAAGTAATTTTTGTCTGATGTTTACAGCTGTCAACTGAACACATCAAAATACAGTGATAACTTACTGTATCATGCAGTTCACTTTCACTGTCATGAGTATATTTCACAAATGGATTTGAGTTTTGGGACCTGCTTTACAATATGTATAACATTTATGCTGCCTTCACGTGCTCTCGGAATTACCGTAAATAAGAGTTTCCTAGGTAAAAATTGCACATGAACGCCCTCCAATTTAGATAATCATTATCATGACTTAAGAAGTGGGTATTATCAAATTTCTGATAACACATGAAGGCAGCTTTAAATTCAAGTCAATAAAATGTAACTGAAAAGGACATTAAGATGAACAATAATATCATCAAAAATAATAACTTGCCTTCACTAAAGGAAAACAACCAAAAGACAAATAAAAGCCAAGAATGTCTACAGAAATTCTCATTTTGAGTTCACATCACAAGTAACTTTTTTGTCATTTGGACAAACCAAAGGACAAGTTACCTTAGACAAATCAAACTTCTTAACTCACATTTATGTAACATATAAACAGGAAGCAAAAAGAAAGTTCCAAAATGTGTTCACTACTGTGCTTTACAGGTAAATCTGTTTTTTTTTTCACTGACTAGTGTTATTTACGTTTAAAGAAGAAAATTATTATATGAATTAATCTGTCCTTTTATGACAATGTAAAAAAAAAAAAAAAAAAAAACCTACAGAAATGAGTGAGATGAAAGAAGTTTTAAAATATTCACATATTTCAATGTTTCAAACATTGCAAAACAAATAACTTTAAGAGTTCGACCCTTAAAGTATCTAAACTAAAACTGAAAGACTAAAACTGTTGTTGTCTCCTAGATGACCTAGATGATCCTCCTTATCTCACACTGAAAAAAGAAAAAGTTTGCCTTTTTAAACCGTAAATACTGGATGTCATTTACTGGATCTTACACTGTGGACTTTTGGTAAACATTGAAATGTTAAACTCAAAGGTCTTTAATTTTAAAGGTTTGTCTGGTAGCTGAGTTTTGGCACATTCACTGAATAGGGTCAACATTTTTAAAAATAGATTATAGAATTTTTATAGAATTTAGTAGAATTGTTTTTGTATACATTGAACCTAATCACCTCTTCACAAAATATAAGGATTGGCTTGGCTATACACACGAAAATGCAAGGATGTAATTTTCAGATTAATCCACATGGGACCCGGTTTAAAAAAAAATAGCGGTTTCAGGCTCCCAAAACACCAGATCTGTCTGGACGAATCGCCAATAAGATTTTTACGTATACAACTTAACGCGTCTCCGTGTGGATTGACTCCTAGTTTTCCTGAGTTGTCTTATTGTCATTATATTCACCTGTGTCTTGTTAATGAGCTCATTTGTTCCCTTTGTTTGTTCATGCTTATAAGCCTTCACTTCTCCCTTAAGCTGGGTACACACTAAAAGATTTTTAAAATCTTATAAGATTTTCAAGTGTTTGGAATGATTTTGACAGAAAATTCACAGAAAAAAAAAGAAAGAAAAGGGTTTGGGTGAAGTCGTGGAGACGGCAGGAACAGGTCTTTCAGTAAAAACAAATAGACACAAGGTTATGTCAAAAACACAAAGTTCACAAAACACAGTCGGTTATGTCTGTGAACGTAAACACCAGAGACAGAAATCATATGTGTATAATAGATCTGTGGCGCATTCCTTCAAAAACAAAACTTATCCACCATGTCTTCAGTGGCTCTGATATCGAGAGTAAATGAAGACTGTTATGTTCACTCTTACATCCAACAACAAAATACCTCAATCGCTTGCGAGAGATTGGTGTCGCTACAGCTGATCCGGTGTAGAGACAATGGCAGACAGTGTACAACTCGCTCAGGGCGGAAACTATGCTAATACGGCAGAGTCGGTCAGCAGAAGTGGGCGGGGCCGGAGCAATGTGACGTCACATTGTGTAGAAAATAAAAACGGCTTCTTCTATGAGACTGTGAGGTTTTATGGGGATTTTAAAAAAGAAGTGGGTGGATTTTTATCATTATAGGGTTGTTGTGCACACACACTGCCAACACACATTTATGTTCAAGCACCATGACAAAGTGAATTTTGCATAATAGGTCCCCTTTAATGTTCAGTGAACAAAGCATAACAAATTTTTTGTTTAAACCCTTTCCAGTAAAGATCTGTACAGCTTATTGGATTTTACAAAATTACAAAATTTAAATAGTTGTTAAAGGAATGTTGACAGATAAAAAATGCAAATAATTTCTGTGAGATATCGAGAATTTGTAGCTGAATGTGAATATATGTACAAGCTTGTGTGTGCGTGTGTGTGTGTGTGTGTGAATGATATTTAGTCATGTAATATGATGGCAAAAATGGCATTTATAGTCATTTTCTTAATGTCTTGTACTGCTGAATATGGTATGGTGGATGGGACTATTCATATGGAAATTATATATGACAATCTTTTGCTGCACATCAGAACTATATTCTTTGGTTTTACTCATTGTGATGAATGATGAATTTGGCCTTTGTGTTTCCTCGTGTTTATACTTCTGTGGAACAGGAAGTCATGGCTGGACAATGTCATGTTCATGATCACCCTAGTGTGCTATTAAAAATAAATAAATATGAATGGGAATATACTTCAGAGATATTTTATATTCTAGGGGTGCCAATAATTGTGGCCAACGTATTTTGGAGAAAAACATTTATTTTATAATGTGATTTCCCCCCACTTTCAATTCTTTTCCTTCAATGAAAGGTTAGATTTTTGCTAATTTTAGGAATTAAAGATCAAAAAGATAAACAATGCAGATTTATTTTTATAGTCATCTTTGATCATATTTACCAAGGGTGCCAATCATTCTGACCGCCACTGTATATATATATATATATATATATCTATAAACAGATGCAGACCCTTTGACCCTTAAAGTATTTTGACTGACTGAGCTTAAACTGTTGTTGTTGTCTCTTATGACCTAGATGATCCTCCTTATTTCACATTAAAAAAAAAAAAAAGTTGGAAATGTAAAAGTTGGATGTCATTTACTGGATGTTACTTACTGGACTTTTGGTGAACACTGAATTATTAAACTCAAAGGTCTTTATTTGCAAATGGTTGTCATGTTATAACAGATTCTTGCCACACAATGAATATGTTCAAAATAGGACCTGAAACTCTTAAAAATGCATTTTAATTTTTTTAAGAATTATTGAAAAAAAAAAGAGTGCCTAACCTTCAGAAAATGCTGACTGTGAACATATATGTTAAATTCCCTTGATCAATTGCACCACCAAGTGGTCCTTGTGTGAAGTTTAAATTTGTGATTGTATTTATTATCTTTTAATGGAAGATAAAAGCACTTCTGCACTTTTTTGCACTTTGATGTATATCTGGCCTCTGTATAATAAACTGATACAAGCTTTTTGGCTGATTTTAGATGTGTGCAGATCTTTTTTTCATTCTTGCATCATTCATTAGAATACACGGCTTATGGCTATTAACCAGCCATACCCTGAACCCTTGCTTAATATGCAAAAAAGTTATGGATAGATGTGAGCAGTAGTCATGAATTCTCTGTATCTTTCCACACTGTCACTTGCCTTTTGTAATGTCACATGTATTAACCAAGTATTTATAAATGAGATTCATCTAGATAATGTACATTTTACGTGATATTATATGATTTTGTGGTTAAGTGTTCATAAGAGTTCTGGCCATCTTATTCCTGGGAGTGAATTACAGTGTAAAGCATGCCATTTCCTGTCTTTACAAGTTACCTTAGACAAATCAAACTTCTTAAGTCATATTTATGTATGAACAGGAAGCAAAAAGAAAGTTCCAAAATATTTTATGTTCACTATTGTGCTTTACAAGTAAACCTGTTAGATATATTTTTTTTCACTGACTAGTGTTATTTACATTTAAAGAAGAAAATTATTAGATGAATTAATCTGTCCCTTAGGACAATGTAAAGAAAAAAAAAAAAAAAAAAAAAAATACAGAAATGAGTGAGATGAAAGAAGTTTCAAAATATTCACATATCAACCTTTCAAACATTGCAAAATATATAACTGCCACTGCAGGTAGACAAAGAGTTTAAAGTACCCGTACATGCTTAAAACTGAAAAACAGGTTGCCTAAATGACCTAGATGTTCCTCCATATCTCGCACTCATCACAAAAATGATGAGTGTTTTTAAACCGTAAATACTGGACGTCACTTACTGGATCTTACACTGTGGACTTTTGGTAAACACTGAAATGTTAAACTCAAAGGTCTTTAATTTTAAAGGTAAATGTTTGTCATGTGGTAGCTGAGTTTTGGCACATTCAATAAATAGGGTCAACATTTTTAAAAACAGAGTTTCTCTCTCTCTCTCTCTCTCTCTCTCTCTCTCTCTCTCTTTTCTCTCTCTATATATATGTTTGTGACAAATAATAAAAACCTTGATTTGTGTGATTTGATTTCATTACTTATTAATCAAATTTCATAAGATAAAAAAAAAAATAAATCCAGAATGAGCAAAAGGGTGTAATGTGCATCATATTTTCTGTGTGTTTTTGGATTTTGTCTTCTGTGATAGTTTGCCCCATTGACTGACCTAGTTTTTCTGAGTTGTCTGATTTGTCATTATATTCACCTGTGTCTTGTTAATTAACTCGTTAGTTCCCTTTGTTTGTTCATGCTTATAAGCATTCAGTTCTTCCTTGCAATGCAAATGGTGTTTTCTCTAAGTATCTCTTGTGATTTTTTATTAAAAATGTATTTCTGCGTATTCCTTGTCTTTGTGAGCTTTGTACCATGTTCTGTGATACAGGGCTGTACGTTTAGCATACACTTTAACCTCAGTAGGTGCTACACAGTAGCTTTGTACAAAAGGTTGATTTGTAATGACCTGATCTGAAAAACTAAAAAACTTTGTGGGGGGTAATAGTGAATGAATGGGGGAAAGTTATGTGAGGGGAGGCAATTCCTCCATCGCGCTATGATTGGATGTGATTGGTTATGATTGGATATGATTGGTTTGTGCGATAAATCCTGCCTCTTTTTTCGTGTGTTCCACGCGTCAGTCTCAATGAATAGCTCACCCATTTAGATATCACTGCTTTATGTCACACCAAAATCAAACTTGAAAAGATCTGAAAACATGATGACTACGGGGGGTTTAGTGAGCAATCTGCTTGGTAAAATTCAAGATACATCTTAATGTCTATGACAGAGTGTTTACCAAGCATGAATGATGAGCCGAAATAAGTTGACTATTGAAAAGAACAGCTAAAAATCAATACACAAATAAAATATATTGTTTAAATTGTTACTGCCTTTAGTTATTATTTTGTTATTAAAATAAAAATGCTTAAAATGCTAACTTGATGAGATTGACTTAGTTTTAATAAATAAAACAATAATTACATTGTTAATGTAAAAATACAAAATAGAATTGTATTAGGTTTCTTTTTTCTTTTCTTTTTTGGTGTAATGTAAAGGAATAGTCATTTAATGAGGAAAATGTGACAAATAACGGACATGAATTCACATTTGGTTTATAAAAAATTAAAAAGAAATAAAAACTGTGACACCGTGTCCTAACCAGACGCGATGCGATGTGATAAGATTCCAGCAACAAGCAATTTGACTGTCCACACTTGACTCGACGCAACAATGAGAAGTTATAAAATCAATCAAAAATCACAGCCAATCAGAAGAGAGTGTGGGCGGACTCTCATGGCAAAAGTACAGCAGACATGATGAAATGGGCAAGTACATAGTAAAACTCATAAATATTACACAATTTAAACGGTGTGACTGAACCAAACTTTGTTATAGAATACACTTGTTTGTTCGCATTGAGTTGACAGTTTAAACGTTCTTGTGCCCATTTATTTATTTTCAAGATCTGAGATGAATTAGCCAGTGTTGTTTTCATTACAGCTAAAAAGCTGGGAACACAGAATGATATTCAAACTCACGTTAGACGCTTTTAACATTAAATAAAGCACATAAACAGTACCTGATATTATCATTGCCATGAGGACATTGTTTGCTTCCTCATTTCAAAACACTACTGCATGCCACTGATTTGGTCACATTTTTTTATAACTTGGATAACAGGGCAGAAGGCAAAACTTAAAGAATATGATCAGTGCTACAATATTTGTAAAAATTGAGAAAACAAATTTAAATTTCACTTACTATGATGCTGTATATCAGAGCATTCAAGGCAATTAAGAGATTTAAATATTGGTTGGTTTTCTTTTATTCAGTAGTTTAAATATCAGTTTAAATACTGGAAATTGGACATGAACAGCCTCTCAAGTGGGATTTATGACTGGGAAACTCAGACTGGCAATATCAACATAGCAGTCAGTATATGTTGTGGCCACCAGCTGCTTTAAAGGGTTAGTTCACCCAAAAATGAAAATAATGTCATTTATTACTCACCCTCATGCTGTTCCACACCCGTAAGACCTTTGTTCATCTTCGGAACGCAAATTAAGATATTTTTGTTGAAATACGATGGCTCAGTGAGGCCTGCATAGCCAGCAATGACATTTCCTCTCTCAAGATCCATAAATGTACTAAAAACGTATTTAAATCAGTTCATGTGAGTACAGTGTTTCAATATTAATATTATAAAGTGACAAGAATATTTTTAGTGCACCAAAAAAAAACAAAATAAAGACTTATACAGTGATGGCTGATTTCAAAACACTGCTTCAGGAAGCTTCGGAGCGTTATGAATCTTTTGTGTCGAATCAGCGGTTCGGAGCGCCAAAGTCACGTGATTTCAGCAGTTTGGCGGTTTGACACGCAATCCGAATCATGATGATCTTTCTCTTGGTGTTTTTCACATTAACATTTCCTTTTTTTTTTTGCTGAGTTTATGTTTTGCATATATAAATGCATATATAATGCAAGAAAGAAATATGTTGAACTAAAATCCACACCAAAGTCAGTCTAAGTATTAACATGTTTTTAATCACAAGGGTTGTTAAAGGAATGTTAACACAAAAAATACAAATTATTTCTGTGAGATTTATAGAGTTTGTAGCTGAATGAGAATGGTAATATATGTACAAGCTGTGTGTGCGAGCGTGCGTTTCCGTTTTCACAAACACATAATTACATGCTGCATTTTTCCATTATTAGGCCACTGAAAATATTTAATATTCATCAGTTTGTTTGACAATAGTTATTTTTTACATCAACATTAAGTGCTAAAAACATCTGAAAGTAAATACTAGAAGTCATTCCTAAAATCTTACTGGGTTACATTACCTCAGTTACCACTCCAGTTTACATTCAATTATTTTGTGTATCACCTAAAGAAACAACCAAATAAACAAATAAATAAATGTCCAGAACACCAACATGACTAATCCAGGTTCTGAAAACAAGACAAATACTCACAACTTTTGTCAATCTGTAGATTTCCATTAGAACACGACACGTCCACATACGCTCTCATCTCACTTCCTGTATTCCATCCAGCTATACAGTTCAGTCTATACTTGTTAGCATGTGCTATATAGACTTTTTCTGTAGGGAGCTGCAGATTGTACTTCTCAACTATGTCATTAATTTCACAAGGTTCTATGACAGAGACAGCATCCAATGAAAAACAGTACAAAACAATTAGAAATTTGTTTCAGGAAAAACAAACAAACAAACAAAAAAACAATTATATATATATATATATATATATATATATATATATATAATGACACTCACTCAGACATTTCGGCGGAGCCTCCCATATTCCATCCACACACTTATAAGATTCCTGTTGCTTGTCCAGTACATAGTAAGACTGGCAAGTGTAAGATACCTCTGTAATAACCTTTTTTTCCGTACTCGTGACGATGCTGTAATCTCCATGTTGAAGATACGGAGGTGGCGGACAGATCCCACCTAAACAAATAAAAATATTACATTTACATACATTTTTGAGCAGAGTTTGGTGTCCGTGATTTTTCTTATAAAAGTCTTGTGGCAGCTTTGACAACAAGTTTCTGTGCTCCTGAATGTTTCTGTGTTCGAAGCATGATCTCTGGTCTCTGAGTGACTGTGTGTGTGCGCGCACACGCGCGTTTTTGTGATTTATGCGGACACAAATTTGTATAATGACATGGATATTACACTGGTATTACGACGAAAACATGAAATATGAGGACATTTCATGAGTCCTCATATTTAAAATAGCTTTAAAAACATACTAAACAATGTTTTATTAAAAATGTAAAAATGCAGAATGTTTTCTGTGATGGGTAGGTTTAGGGGTAGTGTAGGGGGATAGAATGTACAGTTTGTACAGTATAAAAACCATTACGTCTATGAAATGTCCTCACTTTGATGGTGTGTGTGTGTGTGTGTGTGTGTGTGTGTGATTCAGCTTCATTAAAGCAGCACATTAATAAAGAACAGTGATTAAACTGACTGGAACTACCTGTGCTTTACACGTTTTGAATGTACACATTTACCCAAACAGAATCAAGTATTCAGACATACCATGTCATATTTGTATATAATGATGACTACCCTTAACAATACACTAGTGAATCATGCTGAAATGAAGGTTGTTGTCAGGTGCATGTAGATACAATCAAAACAGAGATGCATGACGCAGAATGACCGATATACAGAGACTTTAATTAACGCAGGAAATATATACCACAGATGTTAACAAACACCGAACAATGAACTGAGGGAACTAAGGGCTTAAATACACAAAGGATGCTATAAGAAACAGGGAACAGGTGTGCAACAATCAGAAACCATGGAAACAAACTATGAACAAGAACTCAGACAAAACAGTGACAGGGAAAACCATGACAAAGAAACTAAACAGATCAGGACTATGAAACTGCGGATATACGCTTACACAACAATAAGTGCGTTTACATGGAGCATTGTAATCAGTTTAAAAGTCCAATCCGAATGAAAATTCTCCATATAAACACCTCAATCGGAATAAAAATGCCCAAACCGAATGAAATTGTAATCAGTTTGAGAGGGGTGGGATAAACCTTTTTATAAACCGAACAAAATAAAAATTCAGCCATGTAAACACGTTAAACTGATTACTTTGCGTCTACGTCATCACGTCAAGAGGCCAGGGGTCGTCAGAATGCACAATGGCGGCGGCAAAATTAAACTGGAGTAAAACTAAAACAACATATTTATTAAATACACTGAAGGAACATAGTGTATCATTATTACGGACCTTCATCCACATGCTTTTGCTTTTCGGAGGAGGGAGGGGTATTGAGATGCTCCTTAGAGATGCACATGCAGCCACCAAAAAGGTCAGCTTCCCGCGCCCGTCTTTTCCTCATACCTTCCAGCAGTAATATGCTACAAATTCACGCTGTTGCTTGATTAAGAGCAACACTTTACATAAAAATAGCATGCATAAGAAATAATGGAGCTCCATGTTGACAGGAATAAAAGGTGGAAAACAGGACATATAATGTGCGCATGTCACAAAGTCATTCCGATTGGAAGTGCCGGTGCTTGTAAACACCATATCGGATTAGATAACGTCTCATGTAAACAGTCCACCGAATCTTTCAATCGGAATGATTTTAATCGGAATGACAAAAAAGTGTACATGTAAACGTGGCTACTGATGTAATAAAAGCAAACGTTTTTCCCTTTGTGTTTTTTGCATACAGATGACAACTTTGTCAAAACAATCCCCCTTCACACATATTATGCTGTCAGTAAATAGTGATTTCACCATGTAAAGAAGAAATACACGCCTACGGGTTTCAAAGTGCAAGTTCTTAAAAATGATACCGTTATTGTCTCTGTCTCTACAAAAATGCGGATTTGTGAAAACGGTGACTTCATGCTCATGCGTATTACATGTTCAGTCTATAAGCGTGTATAGTGCTTCTTTACAAAGAGACATCGCCAACTACTGGCCTGGAACATTTTTTCAATCGTTTTCACAGATCCGTGTGAACGGAGATCGTTTTGACAATGTTGTTGTCTGTACGCGAAAAACGCAAAGGAAAAAACTTTTTTAATTTTAAGTACATTATTGTCGACGTGCCCTAAGGGTATGTTTGCATGACAACAATGTTTTTCCTTTACGTTTCTGAAAAGTTTTGCGGACAGACAACATTGTCAAAACGATCCCCATTCACATGGAAACACAAAAAAATGACTGAAAATGCTGCATTATGCTGCTAGGCCAGTAGTTGGCGATGTCACTTTGTAAGAAAACACTACGCATCTATAGAATGAACACGTAATACGCATCTGCATGACATCACCATTTTCACAAAATCACACTTTTTTAGTTTACATGGAGACAACAAAAGTATCGTTTTGAAAACTTGCACTTTGAAACGTGTTTTAAAGTTTGTTTTAAGGCCCTGAAAATGGCATTGTCATTGAAATGAACGGCCAAAATGTATAAAAAAGTTATTCGTTTTTAGTTGAAAACAGTGTTGTGACATGAACGTGACAGTTATATCATTGTAATACTTTTTGATGCACCCATAATCCACATTTGGGATTGAATCATCACAGTTCAAGTTGGATTTGCTGCTGGGTAATTAAAATGTGAATGCAAGATTTTGTGGGGACTCACTTTTGCAGATAAACGTTCCGTTCCATTTTCCATTTTGACACATCAAAACTCCTCCTGAATTTTTATTGTATGGTTCATTGCACTTGTATGTCAGTATCTCAAAGTTGCTGAACACAGTTTTCTCATCTGGCAGTGTCACAAATCGCAAGTTCTTTGTTGGTTGGGAACACTCAACTGTTCCTAGAGGAACAATTCAATTCAAAGTATTATATGAAAAATACTGTTAGTTCATTATAAAGATTTCAAATGTTTATTTGAATTAATACTTTGATTCTGATTTATAGAAATGTTTTTCCTAATATAAATACAATCCTGTAGTCGATATATGTCTGTACCTCCACATTGTGGATATGGATAATTCCACCTCCCATCTGGTTGGCATTCAATTGCCCGTTGGCCGTAAAACCTCATGTTGACATTAGTGCATCGAAAAACTAAGATATGCCCAGGTTTATAAGGTGAAGTGATGCCTGGATGTCCAAATAGAATTTCTACATTTTTGAGTTCTTGCTCCTGACAGGTACCATCTGTATATAACGAGAGAATTTATTTTTGAATACTCAACAGTATATTAACAGTACTCCAGTGTCTTTTTATAAGAATATTATTTTTAATATAAAACTTAATATAAGACACATATATCAGCTATTTAACTATGACTTGGAAATGGTTTATCCAATTATCTTACCAGTTTTTCATTAAAAGTATCTATATAAATTTATGATACAATAAAATCAAAACAAACAACAAAACAACATCAAGCTGTAACTTTCCAGTGCAGGTCTGTATGTCTGTCCATTGGCCCTGGGAATCACAAGTGATTCGTACAAGCTCCTCTGGTTCAAATCCAGGACGACATTTATATTCTATTCTTGAAGAGATTTTGTACTTTTGGTTCTGACCTCCCACAATCTCTGCATTTGGGATGTTTGGTTGGTCACACATAATTTCTAGAAAACAAACATTCACATAATCATAGAATTTATATTAAGTGATTTTGTGAGTAGTGAAGATTTTAATACTCTACAGTAAAACATACCAGCACACAGTGGTTTTGGTGTCCACCCGTCTCGTGTGCATGTGGCCTGGACTGCCATTTTACGATATCCAGGTTCACAATTGTAAGATCTTTTTACATTCAAATTCACATCTTCACGGAAGTAATATGTTGGTAGATATACATGCTGGTTGCGTGGAACTTGACATCTAATCTCTGAAACAAGACTCACATGCTTTTGATAATGTACAAGGAATTCAGCACCAAATCCAGAAGTGTTTTTCTACATTCTTACCCTCACAAGTTGGCTTGTAATCCCACTTCCCATTCTCTGTGCATGTAAATATCTCCTGCTTGTAAAAGACCTGGTTTTTGCCAGAGCAGGTAATTTCCACCGTTTCTCCAGCTTTGAAAATTGTTTTTCCCTCTGGTATGGTTCTTACTGCTGCAGATTCGGTCAACTCAAGCTGGCAAGTTACTGTAAAGACATAGTGATGCAAAACATATTTTTTTGTAACATTACCAGTTTTGTATAGCAAAAAGTACTGTGGCCTAAAGAGCTTAAACTACAACTGAAAAAAACACATGCAAATAGAAAAACACCAACAAATTAAGAAAACATCTTCATCAGTTTGACAATACATGTGCTGCAAATACTCACAATGCAAACCAAATATAGAAGCTATTTTCACACATTGACTGCATTTAGTTGCATATTAAAGCTGGACTACATATCTTAAGCCCTGTTTACACTAGAGGTCTTCTCAGGTCCTAAAATCTGTGCCCAACCAGAATCGACCCGAAACATTTTTTTTTTTTTTTAAAGAAAAACCCAACCCAAAGCAGACCTGATAAAATTAGACCCGAGTCCAACTTGACCCGACGGCATTTAGCCTAGCCCATTTTCGAACCCGACAGGAAAAAGGAAAAATCCCGGTGTCCTGCTGACTAATTTGGCCACTGCTCCATTACTTTCATTCAGCCTATTTATGGCTGTCACCTAAACAGTCACATGTCATCATGTGATTTCTCAGGACAGTTATTTCAGTGATATCTTTCAGGGAGTATTCTGGTTCTGGTTCATTCTGGTTGCCATTTTATACATATGAACACATGCATTTAAACTTTTTTAAGTGGAAACGGTGTCAAATCAAACAGGGCAGATTTGAACTTTATAAATTAGTAAAGAGAACAGAGAGGAATAAAGAAAACTTTTTTTTTTCTTCACATTTACCCTGTCTTGCAAGTATACTCCACTGTTGCTCTGTAAGTATAATCTCTCCCCTCTCTAAGTTTAAAATAACCATTTGGTGTTTCCCCTGGGTGACCACACTTTTTCTCTGCTGAATTCAAACAAGTTTTACTCTAAAACTGAACATTTGAATTAAATGAGAGGAAATGATCTAGTCATCATATTGACAATTTTCTTACTTGAGCAGCTTCGTGCAATGAACGTCTGCCACTGTCCATCTTTACACTTTAACCTATAAAAGCCTTAACCTGTCATGCAGTTCACGTTCACTGTTTCATCATTGTTTTATGAAGCTTTCGCAACTGGTTCTATGTTTTTATATAGCCTATAATATCCAATCGAAGACATTCTGAAAAGCACAAACAAACGCACACAAAGATGTACCAGTCAACACTCTTTAAAACCAATTTACATCATTTAAAAAGTGTTGGAAGTGTATATAATATGTATAACATTCTACATAGTAAAAATAATAAACTCACCTTGACCTTGCACAAAGGTAACAGAAAATAGGAAACAGGAAAAGCAGATGATTTGTACAGGAACTCTCATTTTCATCTCACAAATGACTGTAGCTTTGTTTTCTGTTTTTGGTCTCTGTTATATGATGGGGGGATCAAAAAGTTAATCATTTACTTAGCCCATAGGAGGACTTTTTTATATACCAGACTAGCCTACTCCATGGCCGTGCACAAGAAATATTTTGACTAAAAGAAAAGAAAGTTTTATCTGATGTTTACATTTTACATTTTTCACCAAACGACTCTTAAAGAGAAATCAAGCTTCTTGATTCACATTTTCATATAACAGAAGAGAAAGCAAAGGGCAAGTTACAAAATAATTGCTGTCTTCTCTTCTCTATATGTTAATTTTCTTTCACTTTTTTTCATTGATTTTGACTAACGTCACCAGAAAGTATTGTAAGGGGGCTTAAATTCTCCCATTATACTTATCATCCACACCAAATAAACATTAAACTTGTTGCATCACCCGCTGTTAGATAAGGGTGTTTCAACTACTGGCCCTTTTGGTCCAACTGACTTTTAAAATGACACTCGCTTAAAGAAGCAATCAGTTTTTGATTAAGCCTATGTTTTGCTGGCTTTGCTGAAATAAGCAGGATAATCTTCAGTAAGACATGAAACGAAATCAGCAAGTCCTCACCAAGGCTGAATTTATCAAAAATACAGTATAAAAAAAAATAAAAAAAAAGTAATATTGTGAAATATTATTACAATTTGAAATGACCATTTTCTATTTTAATATATTTTAAAATGCATTTTATTTCAGTAATTTTCTAGATCATTACTCCAGTCAGTGTCACATGATCCTTCAGAAGTCATTCTGATACGTTGATTTGCTGCTTAAGAAACATTTCTGATTATTATCAAAGTTGAAAACAGTTGTTCTGATTAATATTTATGGAAACAGCCACGTTTACACTTTCTGTCATTCCGATTGAAAGATTCAGTGGACTGTTTACATGAGACGTTATCTAATCCGATATGGTGTTTACAAGCACCGGCACTTCCAATCGGAATGACTTTGTGACATGCGCACATTATATGTCCTGCCTTTTATTCCTGTCAACATGGAGCTCCATTATTTCTTATGTGTGCTATTTTTATGTAAAGTGTTGCTCTTAATCAAGCAACAGCGTGAATTTGTAGCATATTACTGCTGGAAGGTATGAGGAAAAGACAGGCGCGGGAAGCTGACCTTTTTGGTAGCTTTGGTGCATCTCAGTAGGCCTATCCCTCCCTCCTTCGAAAAAGCAGAAGCGTGTGGATGAAGGTCCGTAGTAATGATACTGAATAAATGTGTTGTTTCAGTTTTACTCCAGTTTGATTTTGCCGCCGCCATTTTGCATTCTTACGACCCCCGATGCAAAGTAATTGGTTTAACGCGATTACATGGCAGAATTTTTATTTTGTTCGGTTTATAGAATGGTTTATCCCTACAATGCTCCATGTAAACGCACCCTACTTTTTTTTTCAAGATTTTTTGATGAACTGTAGTTATACAGTAGAACAGAAGTTATTTGAAGTTGAAAAATTTTGTAAATGCCCCTACATTGCTGAATAAAATACATTTCTTTACCTTACTGACCCCCTACACACACACACACACACACACAATTATTATCATAGAAACATGTAAAATGTACACATTTGTACAATTATTATTATTATCCATGTTGCATTTATAAAGGTCCCCAAATATAATGCTAATTAGTTGTTGATTAACTATGATGAATGCTATGAGGAATGCTAATTTGTGTTCTCTGTTGTTGTAGTACTTTAGATCCGCCACTAGAAGGCAGAAATGACCTTTTGAATCAGCTCCTCAGAAACCGTCCTGATGCCGCAAGAACTGACAGTATCTGAGCCACAGAAAATAGCATGTCATAAAATGTTTCACAAATATGTTGTGAATGTATATGTCCTCTTATTGTGTAGGTTTGAAAATGAACTGTAATATTAAAAAAAAAAAGGCACTATTTAAAATTAGCTATTTTGTCAGTCTGTATGTACTTTTTCACTATTTTCAATTTTGTTCAATTCTCAATGGATAAAAGCAAGTTCTGTCTTTTTTCACTCATGGAATATTACCAAAGAGTCGTTAATCGTTTTAAGTGTAATTTTTAACAATGAAATCCTAGATTGCAATTTATTTGTCTATATGACTCTACATTTCTGCACTTAAAAACAATGGCCTAAGTAACGCACAGTTAGGCCAAATGCTAAATGCATGGCGAGATTAATGGCTCCATCAATGTCCAGGCAGCCGTAGACGTGGGAGGTATTTGCACACTGTTTGGGCTACGATGGTCCTCGGCGTCAGGCCCGCTCTAAAGGTTTCCTTTGGCCGGAGGCAAAGTGAAAACTCCTGCTTCACTCTCTGCCATAAAGGTAAGAGAGAATAATGGGTGGGTGGTTGACAGATGACCTACATTAGACACCGCCACGAGAGGAGGAGGAGACAGAAAATGAAAGCGAGAAAGTATGCATGAGCCGCGCTAAAGGACTTTAACACACCTTTTTTGTACACAGCTGCATTCATCAGCCATTAATGAACAGCAGAAAGGGGCAGGAATGCAAATTCAGAGGCACGATGCATCCTCCATTCATTTAGATAAATGAAAAACACAGTGTTGGCGCAGGCCTCGAGGCCATCTCTTAGTCACCCTCACAGTCAAGTGCTCTCCAGCGCTGTTGACATGGAAGCTTGTCATTAAAGTGATATCAGAGCCCACTATGGGTCAGTGGTCTCTCTGTGTGCTCAGAGGCACCTCTCTACCATCTGATTTTGCACACTGGATAAGCCCATCTTATCCATAGCAGTTATTTTTATTTTTTATGATCATTGTATTTTTAGACTTTGAATAGAATGTTTTGTGTTTAGTAAGAATGGAGAAAAACAGATCAGTTATCTGGGGCTGTCAGTTAATATATCCATAAAAAAGGAGAACACTACAGTAAAATGGCTAAAATTACTATTGGATTTATGAAATTATGATCAGGAGTGATCTTTACACAGGTCTGCTAATGTTTTCTTGAGATGGGGAAAAGCAAGTTTAAAGGGATAGTTCACCGGAGGGATAGAATGTCGGTAACCAAACAGTTAATGGGCTCCATTGACTTCCATAGAATTTGTTTTCCATACTATGGACGTCAACGGGTCCATCAACTGCTTGGTTACCCATATTCTTCAAAATATCTTCTTTTGTGTTCAGCAGATAAAAGAAATTCATACAGGTTTGGAACAACTTGAGAATGAGTAAATGATGACAGAATTTTCATTTTTTTTTTTTTGGGTAAACTATCCCTTTGAGATATGAAAATAGTAACATTACAGCTTTGAAATCAGAGATGGTCACTGAAATTTTCTTCACACAAATGAAACATTGCATTTAGTTTATTTTCTAAATTACCACTAGCTGTAGTAGATTAAAATACATAATAAATGTGAAAAGAACAATAAAATAACTTTTAAAGGAGTGGTTGATTATGATTTCATTTTTTTTAACTTTAGTGTGTAATGTTGCTGTTTGAGCATAAGTTCAATGCAAAGGGAGATATTTTCTTTTACAGAAATCGCTTTTTCAGGACTACAACAAATGGCTGGTAGGGACTACAACAAGCTTCTTACCGGGTTGGTGACATCACAAACCCTAAAATTTACATAAACCCTGCCCCCGGAAATATGCCGGACTGCTTCACAAACGAGGGTCAATTCAATGCTGGATTTGCACAAAAGATTAACATGATGGCACATGCAAGTCAATGAGTTGAATCAACTCCACTGCAACTACATAAATTTATCCACTAACCATTCAGAAACGTCCAGATGCATTCTAAAGTTGTAACTTCCTGAGTCTCTCCATCAGTGTCCAACTCCAGTTTGAACAATGTAAGGCTGAACAATTGTCATTTTGGCTGCGTGAGATTCTCCAGCTTTGTTGTTGTTGAGCAACCAAAGCGTGAGCTGTTAAAGCCCCGCCCTCTTCTGGAAAGTGGGCCGGAAGCAGCAGCTCATTTGCATTTAAAGGGACACACAAAAACGGCATGTTTTTGCTCACACCCAAATGGGGCAAATTTGACAAGCTATAATAAATGATCTGTGGGGTGTTTTGAGCTGAAACTTCACAGACACATTCTGGGGACACCAGAGACTTATATTACATCTTGTGAAAAGTGGCATTATAGGTCCCCTTTAAAATAACATTAAATAATTAAATTACTATAAAATAAAAATAAACTATTATTATTATTATTATTATTAAAAATAAATAAATTAACCACCTATGTGCTATCAGAAGGAAGAGGTATATATATATATATATTTTTTTTTGTAATAATAATAAATAAAAATACATACTGTCCTTAAATTTGGTCAGATATTTATGTAAATGTTTCAAACAAAATCAGGCAATATTAAAGTCATCCCTCTTCCTTATAGGCCCTTTTCCCCCATATTTCTTCTGCCATGAGTTCAGCAGCACCACACAGGCTCTGGTGAATTTTTACATATACTGTGTCTGTGACATATATCCAAGTGAAACAGCTTCTGGAACAAATAAAAATGTAGGGTGGGGCTTGATTTTGTCCATCAGGAACTGATTGGATTGTTTGAATGGTTGCAGTTTGCTATTGGTCGATCTCATGTGAGTGACAGTTTGCCCCGCCCTCATGCCAGTAAACACATCATCAGAGAAGAGGGGATGTTATTTTGATGAAAGATTAGTAGGGACATGAATTAAAAAAAAAAATGATGTGCAAGTAGGCTACTGCAATATGCAGAAAAAAAAAATTCTCAATTCTGATTTCATAATGACTTTTAACATGGTCATCTAAACGGTAAAGATGTAGGCTGGACAATTTCCCTATTTTTTCTCGAAACAGCAGTGTGAAAATTAAAACTTTTTCAAATTTCTTCCACTTCTGTAGCTTTGTTTTTTTTTTCTAATTATTTGCTTAAACTATGATGGTTTCCATGCTCTTCATCACAAACTTAACCTAAACTTCATAATAAAGTCATAAGAATCATGCTAAGCTAACCTCGCTTAGATCTAACAAGGCTTTTTGCATCCACTGCTAGAAATCATTGATTCTCCATGTCTCTTCTTCACCAAGAGCAATTAGTTCCAGATCGTTTTCTGATTGCCCGGCGTTTGATTTATCGAAGTGTCATCCGCGTGTTGGCTAACTGTCTTACAGCACCCCTCCCCGCCAATAGACCCTGATTGGGCCTAGCGCTAACTATCCAATCACGATCACCATGGAAACAGCAGGTGCATGAGGAAAGCTGCTCGTAACCTGGCTGTTTTGCAGAAACATATCTTGATAGCTTTCTGTTACTGTTTTTTTTTTTCTTTATCTAAACCTAAACATTCAACAAAGAGCCCTCCTCCCCTCCCCCCCCTCTCTCTCTTTACAAATCAGGAATTATATAAATTATTACACATGTCAGTGTCTTTCCATGCCCTGTAAATTGGGATTCAAGGTGAATAAACTGAAGGAATTAAATATTCATATCCTGATTAGCTATTCCCCTCATTCAGAATGAGGACATGCATTAAATATGCAACAAATGTCTTGGAAATAGAGTGGAATCAAAATGAAAGATTGCTTCAAACTTGAAAGTGTGGCTTCTTTCAAACTCACATTTGATTGCTGATGCATAAGGTTATAATAAAATGTTTTTTTTTTTCTTCTTTTTTTCCCCCTCACAGCATCTCATATGCTTTTTTTTCCCATCTGTGCTATTAAACTCAATTATTAGGTCACATTAAATGGAAATTTTATTCATTTGGGCTTACTAAAAACTCCTCAGTCAACCTACTGTGCTTGATGTGATCAAATTGTTCTCAGCGATGTGGAGCAATAAACAATGACAGAGCAGCTGTGTTCAAAGGATCTATTCTCATTGCCCTCCGTGGTGCGGATCTAAAGCTTGAACACATACTTTTTTTAGCCACAACCAAAAGAGTTGCTCTAACCAACCATTAAAACAGCAGTTCAATTTGAAATTCAATCTGTACGATTCGGTCCATTTGCATTCCACACTTCTCGCCACTAGGGTAAAAGTGGTTGACGGGTAAAAGAAAGGAGAAATATTGTGAAAATGATCGAGTTGGATCCGGTTTGATCCAGTTTGTTTGGTTGTTTGATGAGAGTGCGGGCATTGAAAGTGTATTTGGCTTAATTTAGAGTAGCATTCAGGAACATAAGATCAGCAGAAACTTTAAGCAGAGAAATATCCTTCTGTCTCACAATGACAATATATCACATTATATAATATCATAATATCACATTATTTCACATTATAACATCATAATAACACATTTTTAATGCTAAAACTATTACCACCACTGTTATTTTCCCCAGCAACCTCATCCGAACAGATTACATAGAGGCCCATCTGACAGACCTGGAGTCTGAAAAAAACGTTATCCATCCTCTTGTTGCATCCTACTGTGTTGAATTGGCCTCTGTGGATGGTTTTAGCCTTTGATTCTAGGTACAGGAAAAATCACACGCCAGTTGCAGCTAAACACGGCTGAACTTTACACCAGTACAGGGGAAAAGCAGCAAGCGTGAAAAATGCTATGAACAATGCACAGAGATCTGTTGGTACTTAGAGGACTTAGAACACTTTTGAGTGAAATGTTGCTTTTTTATGACAAGCAAAAGACCTGATGACAAAATCTGTTTGGTTACTGACATTCTTCCAAATATCTTCTTTTGTGTTCAGCAAAACAGAGAAATTCATACAGGTTTGGAACTACTTGAGGGTGAGTAAATGATGACAGAATTTACATTTTTGGGTGAACTATCCCTTTAAGTGTTCTCAACTAGCAAGCCAGAGGTGACAGTGGCAAGGAACCCAAACTCCATCAGCTGACAGAATGGAGAGAAAAGAAAAAAATATATATTGGGAGAAACCAGGCTCCGTCAGGGGTAACGAACAAACACGGTGTGATTATGATTCAAAAGTACAATTTTTAGAAGAAAAAAAAGAAAGCATTAATATCTTCTCCGAAACCTATCTGTAAGTGGGGTGTACAAATTAAATTGTACAAATTAGCCAATAATTTGCCATGAGTGTTTATTTTTAGTTTCTTGTTTTAGCCTTTTTTTGAGTCAATATTTTGTCAGTTTTACTCTGACTGATATGCCATCTATCCTCAGTTGATGAAAATGTCCTTTTATGTGAAGAAAAAAGAAAAAATTAAACCAAATTTTTTTTAAACATTTTAAAATCACTCATAGATGTATAAACAAATAACAAAACATATGAAAACCTGATTTAAATCTTTTATTATCCTCATATTGTGCAGTTTTTGGTATCAGTTTGCTGTTTGTTGTGATTAACAGAGCATGTGAAAGTTTGGTTGTGATTAAAATAGTTTGCATTTCCCAACATGGATGGAGTCCATGAGGTGCAGCAACATAAACACACACAGTGGGAGTTTCTACCATTTGACACATGTAGCTCCTGATACGCACGCATACAGTGGCTCTTATAGGGGATTATTGTCAAACCATTTGACAGCTATGTGTCTGCTTACAGCATGTTACAGAGCATAAGTGAGATAACTGCTCTTTGAACGTGATGCTGGCCTGCTGAGTATAGTTCATTGGGCTTCCTGTCCCTGGGGCTTTATGGTCTGTAGCATGACAAAAACTTCATCTTGAGATGTACCTACTCAAAGCTGTCAGCGACTGCTTCACATTTTTGTTTATCACTCTTTAAAGTGACCCTCTCCTCATAGACATTTATCAGCTCTACCAGATATGATTGGCTGAATTTCTCTTAAAGGGTTAGTTCGCCCAAAAATGAAAATTATGTAATTTATTACTCCCCCTCATGTCGTTCCACACTCGTAAGTGTGGAGCACAAATTAAGATATTTTTGATGAAATCCGATGGCTCAGTGAACCTCTCAAGATTTAGAAAGATACTAAAGATGTATTTAAAACAGTTCATGTGACTACAGTGGTTAAAGCAGTGTTTAGAAATCGGCCATCACTAGATGTTGTTGAAAAGTCATTCATTTGTTTTTTTGGCGCACAAAAAGTATCCTCATCACTTTATTTTATTAAGGTAGAACCACTGAATTCACGTGAACTGTTTTAAATATGTCTTTAGTACCTTTCTGGATCTTGAGAGGTTCAGTGACATTGCTGGCAATAGAGGCGTTATTATATAATTATTTAATATTATATAATATCTTATTTTGTGCTTCGAAGATGAACGAAGGTCTTATGGGTGTAGAACGACATGAGGGTGAGTAATAAATGACATTATTTTCATTTTTGGGTGAACTAACCCTTTAAACTGTCCAGGTCATATGCTGCCTTGATCATAGGAATGATCTTTTTTTATGAATTGAGCGCACAGGCCAATTGTGAAGTTGCAATTGCAATCGTGTTAATTACATTAACATAAATTTTGTATTCAGTTTGCATATTTTTGAGGTACAGTATATAATACATAATAATATAATGATTTCCCAGGAGGACTTGAAGGCAGATACATTTCACCCCAAAATCAAAAGAAGGGGCAAAAAGTTTTTTGTTTTTTTTTTAATAAAGAAAATTAGACATATTTTTGAACCATTTTTACGTTGTTATATTATTTTTATAACAATTAACCATATCCCCTAGCTTCCATAATTGTCAATAATGTGAAAAAGCTCGTTCTCTTTTTCTGATACAATTACTTTTAATTAAAATGAATTAAAAAAAAAAAGTGATATAAACTTAATATAAGTGCAATAATATGAACAATAATGAAATGATGATTTATATTTACAAAGTATTTTTGATATAGAGTACATCATGGTATTTCTTGTACTCGTGTCATGCTTTTCAAATTTAAAATTTTTAAAATAAAAAAATACAATTGTCTGGAAAAAGCTATACTGTAATGGGAATTTGAATTAAAATGTGAATGATAATGAAAAAAATGTTAATGTTAAAAAAAAAACCTTGTATTTACACACACACACACACACACATATATTGTTTATATATATATATATATATACATGCACGCACAACTGTGAGCACATCAGTTGATGTCTATATTAATGTGCCAAGTTACTACGTTGCTTGGCAACTGAAAACAGCCTAGTTACACCAACAAACAATCTGGAAAAACAATTGTTTATTGGCATTATTAGTTCTTTTAATGGTTTATTGAACATCGATGCCTTTTATCATGCTGCCATTGCTTCTGTTTAATGAAAGCCATAAGGCACTTGAACCCGTATGTTACATTGATTTTTACCATGATTAAGGGGGGTTTTAACAGCCCTAAACTGTGGTAAAATTCATTGTAATGCATGGCTCCGAGTAGCTTATTGCTTATTAAAACCATCTATCAAAGTTCATCCATGTGGAGTGCATTTCTAATGATGTGTTAATTGGCATAAATACATCAGCACACAGCACGTTCTTCACACGGACGACCTCCAGTAGTTCTCGACACACTAAAATCCAATGTACCGGGAGTTCTTAAACTATGAAAGAAACCTTAAAACACACTCTGACCTGGCCCACAGCCCAGCGATCAAAAGCCCACCAGACTGATGCGCAAGGTGAATGACAATGCGAGAAGTAACATCCCTAGAAAACGAAAATATGATAAGTGCAAGTCCATTTGAAAACGACTATATCCGCTCCCATTATCGCCACTGCAATTTAGAAAGCGAAGGCATCAGCAGAGCCAGAGCTAAAGCAGGGCTGCTCTTCTATCTCCAGCAGAATAGAGATTCATGAGGTCAGGATCTTTTATATTTTCAGCATATTGATGCATTTTTATTTACAGTGGGGTCCAAAAGTCAAGTGAAAATGCTGCTACTTTGCATTCCTTTTTAATTTAATACAAATGATTTCATGCTAATTATATTGCTGAATCGAGAATTTTACATGCATTTCAGAATGTATTTGTTTTGCCCTCCTTTTAGATTTAATGACAGCAGCACCCGAGCTGTATGAACAGTTTGCATAAAATCTGATGATCATGTTCATCATCATTTGAGAATCATCCAAAGAGTTTTTTGTGCTTCAGCTAAAACTGATGTTGAACATTTTTTTTCTCCACATCTCATAAAGAGTATTAAAATAGTCTTAAGTTGTATTTTACATATTAAGAAACACGTTACTCCATTTAAAGGAATAGTTAACCCAAAAATAAAAAAAAAATTCTGTCATCATTTACTCACCCTCAAGTTGTTCCAAACCTGTCTATTTTTTTTTTAAAATCAGTACTACCTGACTAGAAAAAATGGATAAAAAACAAAAGACTGTTGTCTTTCCTTTTGCCAAATAGGCAGGAAAACTTCAACACCCATAATGCACTGGGCATGTTGCCATTCAAGGCCAATCCCACCAGTCTGCTCCTATTGGATAGGCTTGATCAACTATATAACGCCTTGTTTTAGTAGGAAATACTTCTTAGCAAACTTTTAGTCATAATGGTGCTTACTTGTATTGTTCCCAGGAGCAAGAATTCAAAGTGTGAACATTTAGCGGGAGTGTGTTACTTTCAGTGTTCAGTGAAGGAACCAGCGCGCTAAAAGCTGAGAGAATGGCGCAACAGAAAATCTGAAAAACCTCTGTGTTTGTAGTCAACATTTCAAACTGAATGACCACAAACAGTGTTTCAGGCCAAACATAGGAGAAAAACTAAAAGAAACATTCATTCCACACAACTTCCTGAAGCAAAACTCTGTTGCGTACAGGTAAGAAAGCGGTTGCCATAGGGTTCCATTTGTACCGTAATGCTGTTTAAAGAATAGACATAGTACATTACAATTTTCAGAGATAAACCTACCCTTACAATAACTGTTCTGTTAATAACCCTCTGTCAATCCTACTGTCCGTGCTCAGGGATACAAAAAATGCGGAAATACAATCTGTAGTTTTCACGAAAGCCCTGGAGCTGTCAAAAGTTTTGCTGTCAACTAAACATTTCTTGATCCAGGTAACACAGAGTGTGTAAACATTACATATAATATCGACATTGTAACAATACTTTCAATAGGGTTGAAAATTTGGAAAGTTACTGTTAAACTGTGAGTTCTATCTATTGTGCCATTATTCAAGTATTTTAGCTAAAAATTAATTGGGCCACACAAATGATGACCTCATTAGATCAATGGACCACAGTGGTCTGGTGTCTAGTAAAGATATGGACTATTTCTAACAACAACCTTACTTGAGGACAGTTGAGGAAGCTTTAAGGGAATATATGGAACAACTGGGATAGCAAAATACTGCTACAATTAAATAACTTAAAATTGCATTAAACTGAAATGATGTAAAATTGAGTCTTTAAATTACATGAGTGTGGAATATATTTTATTATTATTATTATTATTATCATTATAAAACAAATTCAACTTAGCTGGGTTGCTATTCAAACAGGTTGACCGTATAAATTATCCAAAAAATGATCAATCTGATCAATTATCCCTCTGATAACTAGGCCTACCAAATAAATTAAACATGAAACATTGATTTTATCTTATTAGCTTGCAGTATGTAACCCTCATTACATTTCCAGAATTATATTAAACTTCCACTCTGAGCATGTTTTCTTCTTAATATTCTCTATATATTTCACATTTTTGGGTAATTGTACTAAAGGTTTGTAAATCCCATCCTTACCTTTCTGACGGAGTAAAATAATATTTCTAATAGGGCAATTTTTTTTTCTAAAGCTTCAACTACAGGTTATATTTTCTGTTCAACCATTTGTTTGTTTGTTTGTTTTATTCTTTTGAATAAAACAATGCACTCCATATAGCATTTCCAAGCTGCTGTAGCACGTACTGCTATGTCCAGATGTCCTTGAAATGTTTCGATGAGCTCAGTTTTGACTGGCATCTGTTGGTTCTCCTTCGCAGAGCACCACACTCTCTGGGTAAGATTTCTGGAAATAACTTCAATTCATTCATGTCACTGAGGATTTTCCTCAGGTTCAAGGGTGTACAGCTAATTATTGAGCTTACAGAGGATTTCTAATTTGCCGGCCGCCTACAGCCTGTTCCACACTACCAATAGAACAAGCAAAAAAACAAGCACGCGAAATCAACAGCGTACATCTGTATCTCTCTGGAGGGCTGTGTGTAGTTAATTATCACAGGTCACATGAAGGGAAACGAGGAAAGAAGGTCAGTGAAAAAATTTCATTCTCCAGAAAAACAAAAGAAATACATATTCCCATATACATATATATGTATTCCCAAGATACAATTAGTGCAAAATATATTATTTATACTATATATATATTATTTGATTCAGCATTTTTTAATTAAAAAAATCCAGCCGCTTTAAAGTGATTTATTGCCAAATTCTTTAACCTCTCAAGCAAAATGGCCTAAATACCAACATTTCATTTTGAAGTCTGTCATTTCCGTGTTTAAATTTTTTTTGTGTAGGCTATCCCAATTCAATATCCAGAGTCAACAGTGTATAAGCAATTTGTAGGTTGCGTTTAAGCATTATAGTGCTATCATTGTTCTGCAACCCAACCTAGTGACATTAGGGCTGCGTTTAAGTCCATTTTTATGCCTTTCCCTCCACCTGGTTCACTCGCATGTACATCATTGTTTATGTTGCAGGCCCCGCCTCCGGACACCTGTCAGACAGATCCAGTTCACTAGTGCCGTGTCCAGGTATTGACCCGATAACCTTGGCAACGCGGAATAGTTCGTCAGCAGGTAAGGAAATTAAATCTTTCGATGTCTCACATCAGCCGCTTCCTCTGTTGCTCTCTGTCGTCTTATCCATGGTAGCCTCGAACCTCAGGATGAAGACAGCCGCCCACAGATTGCCTGGCACATGCCCCATTGTCTCGTTGTCCTTGGATGTAGCAGCCGCCGGCCTCTAGCCCCAACACCACCTGGTCCCAATGGTTCTGGAATCTTTGGATCCGCCTCCTAGTGTCACGTGGAGTGGATCCCGGACGAGCCCCCAAGAATCTGTTGCAGGCCCCACCTCCGGAGACCTGTCAGACAGATTATAGTTTACCTGTAAAACAGGATAAAATGAGAAGAACAGGAGAGTCGTGTCTGCTCTTTTACAGCTCCTCTGTGGATATGAGGGAGCATGCGCAGTTCACCAGTCCGTTTGCGACTTTCCAGACAGAATGTCAAAATAAAAATCCTTTTTATTTCTGTCCATATAAATCAATATGATGATTAGCCATTAAGTCGTATCCGACTCTTGGCGATCCGATGGGCCAGCTCTCGCCATACTTTCCGGTCTTCTGCTTTCTTTTTCAGCTGTTCTATGCCTAAGCCAGTGTCACTTTTGATGGTGTTGAGCCAATGTGTTTTTTGGCGGCCTCTTTTCCTTTTTCCGCTAACCATGCCGAGCATCACTGCATTTTCTAGTGAAGCCGTTCGCATAGGTGAGCCGCAGCTTGGTAATTTTTTCCCTCAAGTGACATCTCTGGTTTGATGCACTCCAGGACCTCTCTGTTGGAAACCCTCACTGTCCATGGTATCCTTAGGAGCCTTGTCCAACACCATAATTCAAAGCCGTCAATCCTTCTACGGTCAGTTTTTCTTTCAAAGTCCAGCTTTCGCATCCATATATTGATATGGGAAAAAAAATCAATATACATTTAATTTTCAAATCAGCATAAGATAATAATGCAATCATTGAACTTATACATATTCATAGATAAAGGAAAAGAAAGAAAACAATTGTATACATACTTTGTGTTTATCACATTTTCGTTGCACGAGTGCCCAAGATAAATGTGTTTAAATGGTACGCCTAAGCCCTTGATCACTTGGAATCCATAATGTAGTTTATCATTTACAGTTTTTTCTTTATGAATTTGTTTTATGCTCTATTCTATAGACCTGTATGCTTGGAGAAAATATAAAAAATTACACAAACGAAAATTATAACAATACAATAAACTATAACTGTGTAAAAACAGTCAGCTTAGGATAGCTACAAGTATTATGTGGTTAAATATCAAAATAACTCCAGTTTCATATAGAGTTCTGTGGGGTGGGGGTAAATTAAGTGCAATCTGCTGTGACATCACAGTCGTGTTGCATTGTGGTCTATGGATCTGCCTGAAGTGAACATACTGAGTAGACTCAAAATCAAAACTTGATGAATTTGAGTTAAACGCAGTCTATAGATGTGTTTGACTTGAAGTGGCACTCTGCAGACTGATCAGTGTATGACATCAAAGTACCACTAGAGCGATTAGAGAGCAGATGGCTCCGCTTCAAGTCGAACACACCCATTAGCTTCGCCAGTGTTGCTAGTTTTTGGGGCAGGGCTAGTATTTGTCTAACCAATAGCTGTCGTTTTTTGGAGATTAAATTTTCTGTTGCATATGATTGCTGTCGCTATTCAAAAGTATCCATGTTTTTTTTGTTTTTTTGCCAGAACATATAAATTGCAAATGTGTCATTATATTCTAGTAGAATATAAAAGTTTGAAATTTACTTCCTGTTTTATTATTATTATTATTATTATTCCATGTCTTTGAAATAATGTGCATTTCCTTTGCCACACTGCTGAAATTCAGGAGTAGTGCAGTAAACATCTCATTCTAGGTGATGAGTCCAATACCTCTGGAAAGTAAATGTTAATGATGTTATGCTTTAATGTTGAGCAGTGCATTCTAGGGTCAGAATGTGAACAGAACTGGACTTAGTACAGAGCCCTAGGGGACTCATTGCAAAGAATGGTAGAGCACATGTCCCATATGGACAATGATTCTTTGCTGCACATAGTCTAGGATTCAGCTGTAGAAGGGTTTAGTCCAGGATATTTGTTTTTGCCTGAGTGTGTGTTGTGTTAAATGGCAAACTGAAATCAATGAAAATCAATAAGACACACAGTGGCAAATACACTACACAAGTGCAGCATTTTTCATGTAGTATTATAGATTGTGCTTTATTCAAAAGTCAGTGCAATTTGCATTTTAACATTGTTTATTTATCATTATATATATATATATACAGTCAAACCAAAATTTATTCAGACACCTTTCTGATTTCATTCATTAATACAGCTTATTCACTATAGTTTAAAAATGGTATTAAAATATGACAAGATCTCAGAGTTAAACTGTGTCAGAAAAAAAATAATCTTAATTATGTCAGATAACACTTAAGCAAAACATGGTCAGGTCAAAAGTGGCTGAATAATTTTTGGTCCAAAATTTGTATAAATGTTGCTGGTAGTCCGCTGCATGAAGAATTTTTAGGTATAATATGTCACACTTTATTTTGCTATCCTCACTTACATAAATGAAATAGTGTCCTGCACCCACTAGTAAAAATATATCAAAAAATATAAAAAATGTCTGAATAATTTTTAGTTTGACTGTATATTATATTTTAAGTTTAAGATTTAACCCATATCTAAACCTTTTTGGTCCATTTTCTATAATTTTTTTCTTAAAAAAAAAAAAAAAAAAAAAAAAATTAAAAAATCTTGATCCCACAAGACACATGCCATGGATACAACATATGAATTAATGAACAAAGTTATCTTATTCAACGCATTATTAATAGCCTGCAGTCAAACATCGGGGAGATGGCTTATCAACAGCAGTGTATGACATTTTAACACACAAATCTTTTCTGGTCTTTCTCTATTCTTTGCTAAGCATAATTGCATAATAAAATCAGGTGATGAGTGCAGATTTCTAGAAGAGATTACCAAGTTATGTCACAGGCACAGCCATGAACCATCATGGTTTGCTACTTGTTAGTCAGATGCAGGTAGTATTAGGGAGAATGACTTTCTGATTGGACAAAACAAGTCATCAAAATACATGTCTATTTCTGCAGAATATTAGTTTCTTAACTTTTAGGAGAGCACTAGATAATCTGGTTTCAAAGCAAATAGATGCAAACTTGTAGCCCTTTGAATCTGACAGGATTTACAGTAAAAGTGGGGAAGACATGCAGTAACCCTATTTACCTCTAGTGGGCGATTTTTTTTTTTTTTTTTTTTTTGTGGTCCTGTTGTGCTCAGTTGGCAGCCATCTTGTTGAGAGAAAAGTGCTAAGACACCTGTTGAGTTGGAGTGATTAGGGCAGAGGAGAGTGGATGAGGAGGAAAAGATTCAATTATTAATTCAGTTTCAAGAGTATGCGATAGAAGATACTATTTTGAAGTATTTTATTTCAAGAAATTCAGATGTTTTCCTTTATGTTCTCTCTACTGATTAATCCTGTGCTGGAAATGTTGATTGATGAGGAAAAATAAGACCAATAGCTGATGACTGATGTTAAAATATTGAATTATATACATTATGAATTCATGATTACTGTCATTTAGCTATAAAAAACAACAACCATTGTTAAATTAAAATTTATATTTAAATCATTTACATCAAGTATGCTAGATTTTTACAATTTGGAAAAATATGTCGATAAAGTGCATGAACATTATGTATTATATTGATTTTAATGTAATTTGATTTGTCTGAATTTGTTAATTGTGTGAGTGTGTTTTCCTGCATTTTGCTGAAAAAGTTATTGCACAGTTGCAAATGTATTATTGTGAATCTTAAATCTCACATCAGGTTTCTTTGATTTAATGAACGAGTGAAAACAGGTTCTTTGCATTATGCAGGTTGGTATTTTAATGAGTATAACTATACTTCTATTGGAATAATGTTGATGTTGGATGATTAAACAGCAATTCAGGTGGCAAGTCAGTTCACTTGGCAGTTCAACTATTTCCAGTCATGTAAGTACAGCTCCTGCCAAAACGAAAACACTGAAAGGAAAAAGAAAAAAAAAAGTTATGCTTAAATGTCATATGTTGTCATTATATTGTGCTTTTTAGCTTAAACGACTGGGTCTTTTAACTTTAGAATAGGACTTTGATTATCAAATATGTTATTGGTTATTAATGATATTAATGATTCTTCCCATTCAATTTTACACTAATGGGCCATCTTCTCACCTTATAATGTCTGACGTCACCCAGTGGATTGCAAAGACTCAATTTCTTTCCAAAAAGATTTATTTATTTTATTTTATTTATTTTTTTTCTTGTCCATATCCACTTGTCATATATTCCCCGTGTCTTGTCAGGACCTTTGTTGTATTTCCTGTCCTAGTGCCATGTTTGTAGTTCAGTGTAGTTTTTCATGTTGATTTTTCTCCCCAGGTGTGTCTTGTTACTTGTTATCTTGTTAAACTTGTTTGCCCCTGTGTATAAATAGTCATTCAGTCAAACTGATGGATATGGATTATTTGTAGCACAGCCCTATGATTTGTTTCAGTCTTTGACTGGAACTTCCCAAAACCGGAAGTGCCTCCCATCATCTAAAACACAGTAGACTCATTATACGGAGTGATATTAAGAACATTTTTCGATTGTTGTTGGCTACTGTGGTGCTGAGGGATTCAGTAAGGTCTTCTTCAAATTGTCATTCAGGCAGCGAAGACCTTGTTTTCTCATTATAGAGCAATCGAAGGTAAATCATTCTTAGTGTCCCACATTTACCAAAGGAAATGATTCTAAACTAATCATATTGACGTAACGAAGCTGAGCTTCCCGACTTTCCAGTTGAAGAGTCGTGTGCTGCAGTCTCTGCATTTTGAATGTTTCCGTGCTGCTGACTCAACAGATGGCACCGTTCAAGCATCCAGACGTCTGCCTGAAGTGAGTGCATTCAAAATGAACAAACACTCAACTGAGAAATGCTACAATGAACTCAGACAGAAATTCAAAAGCAGAGATGTGAAGCCGTAAAATGATGAAACATGTCCTCGACTCTATTCTTGGCTTTGTAAAAGGCGTGAAATTAAATATTTTTCAACTTATCTTTGGACTGAATGGAGACACAAGTAGTGACTACTGGAGAGAAATGCAAATTAAATTTAGCTTACAACATACCCTCTGAATGAGCAATGGTTGCGTCACATGCACGCTTATTTCGGCTCAAAACTTTACTCTCCAACCACCGCTGAGATAGCACTGTGACATTTAAATTAAAGCATACTTATTCTTTTCAGCATGGACATGCATTCTTAATTTATTTATAAATTAGGCTTATATATTGCGCTTTATTAGAAACTCACAAAGTAGGCGATAAACAAAACTTTATTTAAAAGAGTACTCCCATATATTCATAGCGGCTCCCTGACACCCATATCCCGGAAATCGAGCGTGCGAGAGAAGATGCATTTTCGGTGATCCAATCACAAATGATCAGCCAAAAAATATGACCATTTTCACCTGGTATTATCATATGTTTCAAATGTTTCTCCTGTGACCACTTGTGTTTGGATTTCCTGTTATTTCATCACACTCTACATCACTCACTTTCGTTGCACAAATTCTATTGAATCAATGTTAGGCAGCTCACAAGAATTAATTTACTATAATACAATATAAGTAAGCAATAAGGTACTCGAGGCTGTGCTGTATTATTCACGATACAGCACTAGCCTCGAATATCTTATTGCTTTTATAAAACAGTTACCACACAATACAAATATTAAAGCCAATAATATGTATCATTTAAAACTTTCACTAAAAGCCTTCCTTCCGCCGGAAAAAAATAGTTCCTGACCATGAACAACAACAGAAGTTACATTATTACGCCATTAGATGGCAGCAAAGACTGTCTTTATGAGTCAGTAGCGAAGACTTTTACATTGAAAAGACTGAATTGTTGTGAACACGGAACAAGACGCAACTGACAAATGCTTTGACTAGCACTGTTAGTCACGGGAAAACCCCTTAACTGTTAAAAGGACAAGATAATACATCAGACATTTAAACATATTTTTTATTATGAGCATAGGACTGACCTGAAGGAAAATGCTAAATCTGAATGCAGGTAATAAACTCGCTCAGTCGATCTCTTTCTCACAGTACTCTTCTAGTTCTACACAATACACTAAGCTTCAATGAACAATATCAACTGAGAACAAACAGTTTACGTTGCTAAAAGTGGTTGCTAAGGGTGTTGTGTAGTGATACACAGAACGTTGGGTGAAGCGGTCATAGCTGTGTTTTATCGTGAATAAAACACAGCTATTGACCAATCAGAATAAGACAACACTTATAATATAATGTAATGTAATATAATATAATATAATATAATATAAATATTTCATTTATGTAAGTGAGGATAGCAAAATAAAGTGTGACATATTATACCTAAAAAAATAAATAAATAAAAATAAAAAAATATATATATACATAGATACACAAACACACACTTTTATATTAGATGTGATTAATCATGATTAATCTATTTGACAGCACTTAATATAATATAATATTAAATACATTGTGTTTGTTTGTGCTTATTTGGCTGTAATACCTAGAAAAAGTATGTTTATTTATTTATTTATTTGCTGTGGAATGCATGCAAACCATAATCTTGTGATTAGTCCATAAATATGCAATATTGCTCAAGGCAGAATTCTTGTGGTACATGAAAGCATATCTGCCTGCCAACAGCAGTTGATTGTTGAATGAATAATTTGATTATTCAGCATAATCAATGCATTATTGCCATTCGTGGCAGAAAGGCTGACTGGTCCATCAGTCATAACTTCAGGCAGTTGAATGCATTAACACAGGACAAACGCCATTTCATTTCAAACAGTTCAGTGATGCAAAACCAATGTTTTGTTTGTTGTTCTTCATTAGCATTCAATTTCATTAATAAGTCATTTCCTGTAATTCACCATCATGTGCATGCTAACAGACAACATGTATTACAAACTGTGTAGGACCACAAAGTTTTGTGTCTTATTAATTATTTACAGTGGTACATCTATCTATCTATCTATCTATCTCTAAAGATCTGTGGTTTCTCCACTATTTTCCGTAATAGGTGAGGACATGACCTTCATGAAATCTGCAATTGCTCTGTGAGATCCGCAAGGCAACACTATCCACATGTACATAAGTCCCTATTAGGTTTGTACAAAGTTAAGAAGCAGGGAGGTCGATCTGAAAAGCAATACAGCAAGTTTTCAGCTTTCCAGCGGCTCTTGAAATATGGATTTCTGGGTAGAATTCTGTGAAAGACATCTGAGATGTCTCCTTTTGCACCTAAAAAAATCAATTAGCCTGCTTTGAAGTATGAAACAATATTTTGAAAGGCACTAAAGTCACCTTGTAATGATGCCTGAACCTTTGACTGTCCAGTTATGTTAGAGTAATTAAACATAAGTGTATGTGTTGTGCTGGGTGATAGGGTGAGTACAGCTGGGAAATGTGTAAGCAGCTGTGAGTCACTCTGTGATGTTCCATTATAAGTGTCAATAAGTGTTTTTTGAGTGTGCGATTGTGTTAGAGTTAAAAAATGACTGTGTGCATGTCCATGTGCCCTAACCTCCAGAAATAACCAGAAATAAACATGTGACAGCGAAGGGGGTTGGGGCTGAGCTCACCTGTGACTCATTAGCAATAGACTTCCAGGGTTACACAAAACATGCGCAACATTCCGTCAGTGAACTCAAAATATGCCATCGTGGGGTTTGATTCTCCCCTGAGGTTGCACATCAAAGAGAATATATGAATATCCACTTGCATATTTTCACAATGCTTATCTAAAATATTCTCAAGAACTGACCTAATTGAGATCCGACCCTGTCCCATCATATCTGCGTGTTTGCTATGGTTTTGTCTCAAGGAGGTTGTGAAATCAGACACATTTGTTGGCATTTCTAGACATACATTATACATCAAAAAAGCATGTGCTGTTTTTATTACACATATAGAGAGAGAGAGAGAGTTGTAGCCCATTAACCACTTTTAACTCCATTACCCACCAATTCGCAATAAGCTCTGCTACTTTCGATAAGAAACAAAGTCTCATCCCGCAAATTCAGTCCATTTTATCATGAAATTCAAACTATAAATGCCATTTTGTCCCTCTTTGATGTGGCGTGACAGATCACTGTACAGGCGCCTCATTTCAAGCAGCAGCATGAGTGAGCGCGATTTTCTCTTCCTCTTTAATACTAGTTACAGAATAATATTTAAACGAACATCTGAAGGTATGTTGAAAGATACAGTACAACTTACTGAAACGCATCTCACATAATCGCTCAATCAGTGTTTCAACTGCGGAAAGACAATAAAACAGCTTGTAAACAATGTCACATAGCATTTACCTCAGAAAAGCCATTCAGTGTCAGCTTGTTAGTTCGCTAGAGAAATTAACTATTTCACTACATATATACACTATATTAGCCTATATATTAATTATATTTTACTTAACCTGTCTTGATTATTTAATCTATATGTTTAATGTATGTTTAAACAAATCTGTCATGAAAACAAGTTATGACTGCCACTGTGTATATATATTAACATCAAACTGGAGTAGAAACCGATTAGAAGTTCAATCAAAGACTGCCTTATATGCAATTTATATGTTTGCAAAGCCTACAATTTTTTTATTATATCTATAAATAAATAATTTAATTTAAGAATTTGGGCTCTGTTGTTAATTGTAACCTTTAATATTAGAGTAATATGCACGTAAGGGCTCCCTAGAGTTTACCGCATTAGCAGAGATAGATTTTTTTTTATCCTTATAAAAAAAATTAATTATAATTGATTTTATTTAAAGACAGAGACAATTTGTTTAGTAAACCACTGTTTAATAAAAAAGAAAAAAAGCAATTTTATGTTTAGTTTTCTCCTTCCTGTTGTACCAAATCCGTACCGAACCGTGATTTCAATACTGAGGTACGTACAGAACCTTCATTTTTGTGTACGTTACACCCCTGAAATATATATATACACTACCAGTCAAAAGTTTGGAAAAATTACTATTTTTAATGTTTTGAATGAAGTCTCTTATGCTCATTAAGGCTGCATTTATTTCATAATAAATACAGAAAAAACAATAATATTGTGAAATATTATTACAATTTAAAATTATGGTTTTCTATTTTAATATACTTTAAAATATAATTTATTTCTGTGATGCAAAGCTGAATTTTCAGCATCATTACTCCAGTCTTCAGTGTCACATGATCCTTCAGCAATCATTCTAATATGCTGATTTCATACTCAGTTGTTATCAATGTTGAAAACAGTTGTGTTGCTTAATATTTTTTTGGAACCTGTGATACTTTTTTCAGGATTCATTGATGAATAAAAGGTTAAAAAGAACAGCATTTATTCAAAATATAAATCTTTTTTAACAATATAAATCTTTACTATCACTTTTTATCAATTTAACACATCCGTGCTGAATAAAAGTATTAATTTCTTTCAAAAAAAGAGAAAGAAAAAAAATTACTGACCCCAAACTTTTGAACGGTAGTGTATATTGTTACAAAAGATTTCTATTTTAAATAAATGCTGATATTTTTTTAACTTTTTATTCATCAAAGAATCCTGAAAAAGTACCACAGGTTATAAAATAATATTAAGCAGCACAACTGTTTCCAACATTGATAATAAATCAGCATATTACAATGATTTCTGAAGGATCATGTGACACTGAAGACTGGAGTAATGATGCTGAAAATTCAGCTTTGCATCATAGAAATAAATTATATTTTAAGGTATATTAAAATAGAAAACCATAATTTTAAATTGTAATAATATTTCACAATATTATTGTTTTTTCTGTATTTATTATGAAATAAATGCAGCCTTAATGAGCATAAGAGACTGTTCAAAAACATTAAAAATAGTAATGTCTCCAAACTTTTGACTGGTAGTGTGTATATATATATTACACACACACACACACACACACACACTACATTTAAGTAGTTACTGAGATTATTGCTAGATTTGCAAATTATTTCATTATCAGATTTACTATTTCTAGGGTGTGGTTGTGGGTGGTTGTCAGGGTACTACTATGTGGATGCAAAGGTGTTCAGAGTTGCTAGAGTATTCTAGTTGGACTCCTAAGGCCAATTCACACTGCACCGACAGACGGCAACAGACACTTCGTCGGGTTTTGTTGGATCAGTGTGTTGCCCCTGTCTGCGTTGTTCAGCTCTCGTTTTCACCGATTGAACATGTTGAATCAGTATTTGTCGGGTCGAGGAATGTCTGAGAAGTGACGTTGGCAGCGTTGGTCAGTGTCTGTCGGTGCAGTGTGAATTGGCCTCCCGGGGCCTAAAAGGAAGACTGCCAAGTCTCTGTGATATTTTGGTTTCTAGATATGGCTCAGATTTCTCCATCAGTATAAGTCTATGCGATTTTGTTGTCATTTTAATGTATACCATGAAAAAAAAAATCAGATCACTTTGAAAGTATTAGAACATGTTGATGTTACTGGACTAATGGTGCAGAAAAGTAATGCTATCCAATTATTTTCATTGTGGTCCATAAAGCTTTGAGATCTGTGTGCATTTTCAATGTTTCTCAATTGTCAGTTATTAAGTGTTGTAACATCATATATAGCTACAATTATGCTACAGATACCAACATTTCTTTCTAAAGACATTTACTCTTACTCTTAAGCAAACCTCTGTTATAGGGCCTTTGGAGCTACTATTTCTGAATTATGCATGCAGGCAGGTTTGACTGTGCTGTCCCAGGAGGTCAGCAGGAGTAATACAGAGGAAAAAAGACATCAATAAAACACAAATATCATGTTCTCATATGAAAGCAGGAAAACAACAAAAGAAAAAGTGTTTGTATTTCAGCACTGGGATCAAATGCCTTCAGCGATGTCACACAAACACTCACACATGGCCAATTTGTAACCTTTAGCCTTCCCAGCACCACTGTTGCCCCGACACACATGCAGTCCCACTTCAAAAGCTTCTACTGTTCACAAATTCATCTGAGCTTGTCTGTTTTACCATCCTCCATATGCAACCTGCAGTTCTGCATTGACCATTAGATCAAATGTAATATCACAGTGGGGAAATGGGTGTGAATATGTAGGGGAATAATCCAATTATGGAAATGCTCAGGCACATTTTGACTCCAAAAAAATAGGCAAGAACTAGGCAGTGTGGGCACTGGGCTTCTGTAATTTCCTTTTTAAATGAATGACTGTGCTTAGTCTTTCCACATGGCTCATCAGCCTCTGAACCTCAGATGGGTTTTGGAAGCATATGCCCCATATGTGGAGAGATGAGCCAGTCGGAGAGCGGAGGGAAGGGGTGGCGTGGTGTTGGTTCTTGACTGAATTTGATGGGCCCAGAAATGAAGCATAATTCCCCTTCCCAATGAGGCAACTGATATTTGGCCTTGGAACATTAAAGGAGCCATTGCCAGGCACTGATAGCCCTACGATTAGTAGCAATTTGTAGATTTCATAGAAGTAAACAAGGGTAAATTGATATTATGCTAGATTTGTATTATAATTACACATATATATGTGGTTTCATTGTAACTCTGTACGATTATGATATTTTTTTTTTATGTAGATCAGCCAATTAAACCACATGTTTTGTGGTTGACTGATATAGTTTTATTTACTTTTTTTTTTTTTTAGGATTTATCCATTTATTTTATTTATTGATTTACATAAAGGCCATTAAATATTAATAAAATAATTCTGATATTGAAGTTGCATTAAATACTGCAAGTGTAATGATTTATATTGTTTTAAGTTTAGTGTAATTTTGCAGTTGTCCTGCAGGTGATGCACTTTTTAGTACTTGTAGATCTGCAACAATTGAAAGGACAACTTGAATTATAATGCTTTTGTAAAACTTTTTTCTAAACCTTTTTGTGGTTGTTTCTACCATCTACTTAGTCGGTACATCAGTCTATGACTAATCATGACTTGGCCATCATAGTGATTATAGACAAGAGATAATGTAGAGTAGTGCTCGCCTACAATGGCACTCGTGTATCAGATTTGGGATCTATCGTAAAAACACAGCCAGCGAGTGACCTTTCTTTAGCAACACCTTAGTGTGAAGTCATCTGTGAGAAGGGTACAGATTTATGAGCAGTCTCAAGGCTGAGGCCAGCCACAGCTGACTGGGAAGCCTTCACCTTTGGAACGCTACTGCTGCAGGCTTGAAGATGTAGGGCAGTGGCAGAGTCTTTTTTCTTGCTTTCCTGGTCTGCTCTCACCTTCAGGAGCTGATCTATCACATGCATGCAGGCGGCAGTAATGCATGTCATTACTCTGTGTGTAGTTTTATTGGACTTTCGGCTTCCTGGGAAGGATGATCCCTGGGGCCCTCGAGAGAGGAATAAATGCATTTTAAAACCCAGCTTGAAACCAAGCACCATCCCGCACCTACTTGAATGATTAGCGGAAGGGTATTATCAGGTCGGGGAGATAGGAAGGCACATCAAAGAGGAAAGCAAAGTCCCTCTTAAACATTTTAGGTAAACTTTACCTTGTGGAGGACCAAGATCTCACTAGAGCTGCCATTTTCAGCAAACTTGCTGCCTTTTTCGACTGACAAGGTGCTGGTACTAAAAGTTCCACTTGTTCCATTTTGTCCCCTGCTTGTCTTAAACAAGGAAACTCGAATGTCTCAGGATTGGGGGAAGGATAATGACCTTTCCAAGTAAGGTTTTCAAACCAGCTATCTGACAAGACTGATGCAAAAAACTAGATGATCCTAAATCGTAGTCTACACTGGAAACTTCAGTTAATTTTATTAGTGCGGTTCTGAGACTGGTTCCTCCAGTCTTCCGCTTGCTCTGATAAAAGAACCAACAACATTTTGGTGGAAAAAGGTGTATAAGTGAGTCTTGAAAGTTCCGATAAGGTTATATGTAATCAAAAATGCTTTGCGTATTTGGAAAGCAAGGTACCTTCTCAATGGTGTATTGAGGTAGCAAGTTCCTTTGTGGGTTGTGGATGTTAGTATGTTTTGGACCCAAAGCAAGCATTTGGGGTCAATCAGCATTGTAGCGCCAATTCACAGTGGAACAATGGACCCATTTAGCAAAATGCTGAGACGACTGTAGTGTCTCGTCTCCACTCCATAGGTTTTGCCCCCTCTCTGTTTTTTCCTCATCAATGCACATTTGATCAAGTTGCGTTTGCCCCTGCTAGTCGATTAATCTTTGCCACCTTTCCAAGTCTTTGCCTGCTGCCCACTACTGTCTGGGAATCCCTCTGCGGCAGCACTCTCTGACAGGAACATAAGTCACAGGCTGCATTAAAAACACATTAGACTATCGGATGGAATTAGGGAGGCCTCTCTCCTTATCTGACGGTGAACCGCAGCACACACCCCCTGCCTGAAGCAACTCGCGTCCCACCCCCACTGCATGTATCACCATCTGCCTCTGACAATCACATGACTTATGTATCCCTTCGATACACTCCCCTGCACTTCGGCCATGCGAACATTATGAATTTATGATATCTCGAAATAATCCGAGCGACGTTCCCACAACCCCCATTTCTCCTGGGCCCACAGTGTCACTTTCCCCCAATAGAGAGTGTGAGAAGTTTGGCTTGCAGTAATTTAATTTGCCATGACACGTAATGCTGCCATGCCCAGATGACTGCACTGAGAGAAATCAGTCAGAGCAGTCCATTAGTGGAGCAAACTGTGGCTCTGTTGATTGATAGCCAGAAATGAGACAGCAATTGCAATATTTTATGATTGAAGAAGGGCCGCGTGTAGGCCAGACAGATAGATAATGAAGCACTACCCCACTCATGCCCCTGCCTCCTGCATATTTACATTGTAGCTTGGCGGTAATAATCTTCGCTGTTGCATTTATTTTGAGTCTGGGTGTTTATGAAGTGCACAAAAACCCCACTCCCATTTAAATAAAGAATTATCACACTAGCTTAGAAGCAGTGCAAATGATGCATAGTTACAATCAGTAGGTTTGAAACATCTAGATTTATTTTATTTTATGCTTTTTGGAAGCTAAGTCAAAACATTATCCGCATGAATGTTGATGTAATTCAGGAGGATTTATGCACAATTCCGTTGTCAGCGTCGGCAACAGGGAAGCCAATTAAATTTAAGATCTATTAAACTAGTTAAATGGCACAAAGGTGGGAAGTTCTGTTTCTGTATCATTAGGAGTGCTTTTTAACTGCAGTTTTACCTGTCGCTAGTTCACAAATCCCTTAAGTATTACTTTCTGGGATATTAATCTCAGAGGTTCTTATTATTTGAGTCATCATCTCTCAGAGAAATTACAGCTAACACTAATTGGGACCATTGATTTTCTGTCACCGAGGCTTAAGACATGCCAAACCTGCTAAAGCCACTAATGAATTAGTTACTGAGATATCTTAAGGGTAAAGCAATATCTAGATCAATGACTGAATTAACTATCTTGTTTCCTTTCTGGGAATCTTCAGCCTTTAAACATGTACGACTATAGGGAGTGTTCTCTTTGTACTCTACACTTGTTAAATTATTGTCTAAATGTAACTACGTTATGTTGAGGCTGGTTTATTAGAAAAATGTACCTGTGAGAACATTTTCGCGAGTCGCAAAATACATACCAATACATGCATATCATCACAGTTTCAATGTGAAATGTCCACTGAGTGGCGCTAAAAGTGTGTTCATTTTTTTGTCGGTGAAAAAACGTGATATATGGTATGTAAACGTGAATATGGTATGTTTTTTGACGTTGTTTTTATACATATCACCGCAGTTCTGATTTGAAATTCATCCGGTGAGTGGCGCTAAAAGTGTAATGCTACATTACGTTTTAAAATAACGTACCACCAACACTACACCTAAACCTACCTGATAGTGTTAACAAAAGCAAATGTGACAAAAAGCATCCATAATCGTGCCGTTTTAGCTTGTTTTGATCTTTATTTTGATCTAAATTACTCTCATCTTTAAGCTCTTTTACCGTGACTCGTTTTTCACGGATTTGTACCCAAGGCTTCCTTGTCCTACATACCAAAATCAAATCAACTCTTAAATCAACTCTGCTCAGAGTACATATCTGGTCCCACTCTATATAGTGTTAAAGTAACGTTGAAGCAGAGTTCAAGTTATTGAGATAATTAAGCGATTAATTAAGTGATGACTGAGCATTAGTGATGAACACCTGCTGTTAACAAGAATCACTGAAGAAAAGAGAAACACAAGAACTTCAACTTAGTTATCAGCTTAATTATCCCATTAACTTGAACTCTGCTTTAGTGTTACTTTAACACTCTGTAGAGAGTGAGAGGGCAACTCCGTACCAGCTGAGCTACCGAGTAAGCTTGTTATGTCAGAAAAGCGAAACATATGGAGCTGGTTAAGCGATGCAAAGTCCAAAATATATTTGTTTACAAATTGCGCACTTTGGTAAAACAGCGTTTTGAAGTCATAACATAATATTGTGTAAGGAGACATGAAAACAAGTCTGACCCTGTAATCGTAACTGTGTATGAAAACGATTAAAAGCACTTGCTGTTTTACTGCCTCTAGTATTCATTTCTGTTGGAAACTGCAGTGATATGTACGTATTGGTACGCATTTTTGTGTCTCGCAAAAACATTCCCACATGTACATCTTTCCATGAGACCAGGTTAGAGCTGTTTTGTGTTCTGGTACTTCTGTGTTTGTGTCGCGAATGTGGCTTCCACGCCTCCTCCTCCGCACCACCGGAGGGAGCCGTCACCCGAGTATTGACTGTTTCCCATTTGGACTACATTTCCCATAGGCCCTCATTCCTGGGACTGATTACACACACACCTGCACCTCATCACACTCACACTATTTAAGCCACACTCACACGCACTCACATTGCGAAGTCTTGATTTGCCCTGGTGATCATTTCTGAGCGTTTTCTTGTGGACTGTTACCCTGTTACCCTGTTACCGTTGGACTGTTTATTACCCTGTGATTCTCTGCTGCCTGCCCTGATCTCTGCCTGTGTACTGGACTGTGTTTGTTTGCTGCCTGCCCTGATCCTTGCCTGTGACTCGATCCTGTTTGTCTGCCGCCTGCCTCGACCATTGCCTGTCCCTGTTTATGCTTCTGCCTTTGCCCTGTTACTTTTGGTGACTATATCAATAAAGCTGCAAATGGATCCCCACTCTGTTGACCCATCATTACAGTTTGATTAGTAAACCTGCATAAAAAATTAGGAATGCACTATATTGGCTCTCAGGTATTGGTCGATATTGAACAAAAATTAATATAATGCCAAAATGTATTAAAAGAGAGCTAAATAATAATAACTATTTGTGTTGTTTAAAGTTACTCACCAGAATTAACATTCTACAGAGAATGCATGTGTATATAAATTGCAGCAGTGTGCAATGCATCATATCATGGTTAAGATTAATGATTATCAATGCACGAATCAAAGAATGATGACAGTTTCTTACAGTTTTCCACAAATCATTTTTTTGTTATATTGCTTTATGTGGACAGAGACAAATCCTATAGAACAGTGAAATCACTCACAGTAGCATTAACTTCTCTGTCTTGCCCACACTCAACTACAGCATCTCACAGGAGACTGAGTCACCAACTCTCATTCAGAATAAATGATTTCAGGATGCAACGTCCCTGCCGATTGCTGTCAGTGCGAAGGCTCCTTAAGGCATTGAAACCCTTGCATTAGACAACTGAACTGATATGAAAGTTTAACACCTGTAGTACAAATGTCCTGTGCTTGTTTTGTTATTTAGGGAATCATCTACCTGTTATTTAGCTGTCATCTCTATCAAATATTCTTTTTTGTAGTCTAAGGAATAAATATCTGCATATGGGTTTTAAACAACATGATAGTAAATACTATCTCTTTAAGGCTCGCAGGCGTTGTGCATGATCAGCTAACTGCCCTGGTACTTGGCATTTAACGTGTCTTGTGCACTTTACTGTAAGTCACTTTGCTAGGAAGGCATATGCTGAGAATATAAATGTAAATATAATATGCAAGTTGCACAGATTCTCTGCATGAGGAATATACTGCATCCAACCCAAGGTCAGTTTAAGCTGCTGGCTTGTAACAGGACATTGCAAACACATTGGTAGGAATGAATCTTTGCAGATGTCAATGAACAATGGAGGAAATATGAGCATTATCTCTGAAATTGTCACTATTATACGGAGATCAATCCTGAGTAATTTCCTCAGGGAATATTATGATTTGATTCAGGCACACCCCAAATCAGACTGAACTGATGTTTGATGTGGGAGAATTAAGTTTATTGATAGCATGTTCAAAGCACATTTTTATCTGTTGACTTGCATACTAAAACACATGTAAATTAATATCTAGCACATGTGTGTTATTCAGTATTACATTTAAGGTTAATATATTTTAAATCTATTAAATTGCAACCTAATTATTACAAATGTGTATTTACGAATATATTTAAATACATCACATACAAGTTTAAATTAAAATGACAAAAATACATTAAAAAGCCTATATTTTAGTTGATCATAAATGCTTGTCAGTACATTCAGCAATACAATTTAACCATTTTTCAAAGACAATACAAGTAATTATAAAATTACATATAAAGATGTACTTAACTCCCACTTAAGAAGGTCAAAAAACATTCTACATTTCAACTAACTGCATATTATATCAATATCAACTATAATACATTTTCATCTAATTTCAAATAACATTCAATCGGGTGTTTGAAAACATTACATTCACATTTGCACTAAATATATTCTGTTAAAGTATATTATATTACTGTTTTTAAAAATGTGCTAAAGTGTACTTATTTTTCACAAAGGAAATAATGATGCACAGATGATGAACAGTTGCAAAATAAATCCTGACATATTGATCAGTATGATACTGAAGGGGTTTGTTTTGTGATAATGGCCAAATTATTGTAAGTTATCCTGCTTATTACATGTCCATTTATTTACTCATTAAGTTGGCCATGAAATATTGATTTGAGCTGTAATTATATTATTATTTGAGAAGGAAAAACCATGGAGTGCTAGATAAGACATGAAACTATACAGTGTTGGAGACTGGGCTTGGTAAATATTTGATCGCAAAATGAAGAGAGCAATGTAATAAATTTATGTTCAAATGTCTCTAACTATACGGCTAAAGCATAAATATCATTTTCTCCCTCATCATCTTAATTTAGTTCATTAATATGGCTTATGTTATGCAGTAAATCTTCCAGGAAAAAAGGTTACTTTGTTACATTCATACGGACTGGAATATAAACACTTTTGTGAACAAGGTAAATTGACGGAAATAATTTAATCATTTTCTTTGGCAGCTTGTTTTACATATTTTCTCAAGTGTCTATAATCTTTAGAGACATTTATTATAGTTGATCATTTAATGTTTATTATATTATGCATAATATTTCGCCTGTTCTCCAGAAACTTTACCTACGATATATTTGTATCTATAAGAACAGTTAATGTTACTACAGTAGAAGCAGAAAGTAAACACACTGAAGTCTTAAGTGGCGTATAGAAAAAAAGTACTATGGTAATAATAGTCATATTTGGCTTTGAAAGCCAATCCTTCTATTAAAACAGGTTATGGCTGTGCAGAAACTGCATTTTCAGAACAGCTGTAATTGCTGAATTTAAGGGTTTTCTTCTAAATTATTCCACTGACTCATACTGAATCAAATGTGAACATAGTTGGAAAGAAAATCTTTTAGTGTTTTTTTTTTTTTTTTTAAGAAAGTCACAGTAACAGTCCATTCATGTCAATGGCAGTTGCTTGGCTGTCTCAATCAGTCAAGCTGGAATAAGCATGCAATGCTTTCTTTGTTAATTTAAGACATTTACACAAAGAACTGAATCGTGATTTTGAGAAAAACAATGTCTAGATTAAAACTTACTGAATTCTGGGTAATTTCCCTGAACAGATTTTATTGTGGAGAATTCTTGTCTTGTCTTGAATATTTCAAGCACCGCTAATGCATTATATTTCAAGTTTGACCATATTTTTTATTTGTTCTGGATTTTGTTACTAACAATTTACAAATTCCATTTTCTGATTCAGTCAAACAGCTGAACATCAGAGCTCTGTTTCAAAACCTTACTGCCTATTTGGGAACTGCCATCTAAAGTTTCTGTAGTCTCCGACATTCGTATACGATTGTCAAATTATATCCCCTAATGACAGTCGCACAGCACTTTCAATTTTGTGGTCTGTCATATTTGACTTTGAAAGGCAGTCTTACCATTTCAGCAGGTAATTCCAGTGCAGAAACCGTATTTTCAGAACAGCTGTAATTGCTGAAATGCAAGGAAAATCATTCCACTGTCTCAATTTAACATAGTTGGAAAGTATGGTGACTGGAACATGTTCAGTTCACTTAGTTTTGTCGGGGCCACAACATATTAACTCAACATATGAACATGATAACATGTCATGGCCACGAAATATTAATTAGTGGGAACGTCATTTTAATTCATGGGAACGTGACAATAAGTCGTGGCCACGTGATAATTTTTTCGGGGTAACGACATCCTTATGTTTTGACCTTGAGATCCTATGTTGAAGGAACGATGTCTATTTCTCATGGCCACGAGTTAAATGCGTAAATAACCTGTGTGACCATAGCAACCTGGAATTATCAGAAATGGATCGGCCTATAATAATATTTATTTTTAACTAGCCTAATAATGACAAAATAAGGGTGCAATTAAGAAATTAATGATTATATTGCGCACGATGTTGCCTATAGACAGCATTCAAATGAAGTTTGTTATTATTAATAAATGATAAAAGAATATGTAAGAACATAATATAATATATGTGAATACATGAAAAACATGAAAACATTTTTATCCATCCCATCTCACAGCCTTTTAAATCCATTCACTGGTTGTGTCTTTTATTTATTTATTTATTTATTTATTTATTTATGCCTGTTAAACCTAAATAAAATGAAATATGTTAAATTCTCATTCTCAAGTGAATATATAGGCTAAAATATTTAAGATAGCCTACTTATCAGTGAATGGATTTAAAAGAGATTTAGGATGTGATAATTTTTTCTTTTTTCTTTTTAGTAGCTTAAATATTCTTTTAAGGCCTAGTTTTACAAACAGGGCTTAGAGGGTGCTTGTCAATACTCAAATTGATGCTTCCTCGATTCCTCTCTCCTCCATCCTCCACCCCGTGACCCGGAAACCAATCAAAGAAAGCCATCTTGAAGGACATCTCAATTCTCTAATTGCACCGCGAGGAACGAGGAGTGAGGAAGCTTCCTGGAGAGCTATGAGCGAGGATGGACAGGTGTATTTACACTCTTTACACATTTGTAAATTCTCCTTCCCCTTCACATTTGTCACAATAATTTTAATTTATGATTTACCTTTGCCATTTAAATAAACCATATATCTCACATATTTCAACAGGGCATCTTGTTTTATTATTATTATTTATGAATTTCTTAAATAACCAAACTTCAACAACATAAGGGCAGATGCCTTGAGCGCAGCTGATGATGCTGTGAAGTGACACTTGAGTGATCAAGAAAATTTTAATATACAAATAAGTTTACCTTCAATTTCCTCCTCATTTCCTTTCCTTGCATCCTTCAGAGGAAAGGAAATGAGGATGCACAAATAAGAAATGAGAAGCTTTCCTAATGTGTGCCAGTTTGTTCCCTTGGTTACTGATTACATTCACCTGTTGTTCATTTAGTTTCCTCATTACCTCTCCTTGTGTATTTAAGCCCTTATTTCTCTATCGTTGTGTTTGCTGACCAGCAGTCCATAACAATACCTCATTATTGGTTTTCTGAAGCTCAACCATCCAGCTGCACACACTGTCAACACATTCTCAACTTGATACGCACATTGGCGGTTAGGTTTAGGGGTCATGCGCATTTTTGTATGAAACGTACAATATCTTTTTTTGTTATTTCACATTTTCTCGTTAAATCAGGTTGGTATATTTATAATCAACATTTCTTTCAACTTGTCTGCCATTCTGGACTTTTCAACTGAATGATACATACAAATCTGCCTTATTATTTGGCCTTAACAATGTTGAAAGTGCACTTATGACCTTTAGTGCTGCCTATGTGGACTTCTCACTAGGTTTTGGAACTGAGAACTGGTCCTGCATTACAACTGGCAGGATTTACATATATTAATCGCATGCATTATCGCATTAATTTTGTCAGCCCCTATATATATATTTAGGAATTAAGACCAAAGATTATCAGTCAGCCCAGCCTGCAGCTTTGCTGTGTTCCAGAACAGGAAACCAAGTTGCCTTGAGGTAGCCATCTTTAGATGTACTTTTGGGGTTGGTTCTTTTGATGAGGAAAGAGGGACTCAGCAATATCCATCTTGCTGGGAAGAAAGAGCTAAATATACAACCAAACTTTTGTGCAAAGCATTATATTTCAGTTCTTTTAATATAATATTCACAACTTAAGATGTTGTGTTATGCTTCCTCTTGGGTTTAAATACATTATACAAGGCTCAAACTCAGCAGGATTTCAAAAATGACTAAATATCAGCCGAACCATGGTAGTAATTTAAGTGCTGTTCACAATTACAGCTGGAGTCCTGCAGAGGGTGAAGGCAGCCTGAATGACATGAATGTGAGTTTTTCCTTCGCTGTTTTTGCCTATTAGGATTCTAGAGGTATTTTGAAGTCTGCCAGTAATGTGAAACAATGCATCCATAATCAGGGACATACGACTTGAATGGACGCCATTCAAAAGAGCTCTCCCGCATTGTATTGTAGTGATTAGGAGACGCTACAGCCGAATTCAATTTGAGTTTCTTTTCCACAGTACGTGACACTTCTTCAGGAGATAAAAATGACGGGGCTGTGTGGCGCTTTGTGTATTCCCTGAATTCACTAATTGCAGCCACCGTCTCTGCCTGGAGATGGCTGAGCTATTAAAAGTTTATCGCTGAGTAATCGTTTCGCAGGCCTCAACTTTAATGACATTGGATGTTAAAAGCCAGTCCAACAGTGTAAAATCACTCAAAGCAGACCCTCATGCTAATTACGTCTGCCTCAGAAATAGCTTTCATTGAAAAACATGTCATGACTACGTACACCTCTGACTTACATGTAGTTTCCCTCCCAAGTCAATTTATTTAAATTTTTATAACATCTGATGAGATTTTTAGTGAGTATGAGGGTAGTAACAATGAGGGTAGTAACAATGTTAGACTATTGAGTTTTGTTTTTTTCCTTGATTCCTTTTGATTTGTTTTTAGATGTCACAATCTGTATGTTTCTTTATCAGAAAGAAATATAGGGGTGAATTCACTAACAATAAATTGACCCTTTGCCAGGAGTTTGATTGACAGGCAATCTAACCAGTCATAACGCTGAATCTGCCATTTTGTCCGACAAAGCAGTCAGGGGAGTTAGCAGATTAACATAGGTGGACTTGAACTTGAAAAATGGTGTGTACTGATGTCTTTACGCGATTGAAACAACATTCCTTATGATGTTCATTCATGTTTATTTGATCCTATAAATGAACTAGAAAAGATGATTGGTTCACGAGGCGTTACAGCGATCTGTCACGTCACATTAAAGAGCCGCAAAATGGTATTTATTGTTTAAATTTCTTTAAAAATGACAAAATTTGAAATTTGAGACTTGTTTCATATCAAAAGTAACCTGCTCTGTCTTGTCTGTCGTGTCCTCTTTGCTCCGCGATGTATTTATCACTGCGTGAGAACATGATGTGTGGCGAGAGATCGACATGGCTTGTCGGACATAGCAACAGTAACTAAAGGGGGAGGGTCTTTGCGAACGGTCAATTGCGCTGTTGGTAGCATTTATTTGCATGCATTGTTTGTGACTATTTTTAGCACCTAATGGGATTATGCACAGGGTTGTCAGGTTTGTGTAACAAATCCAGCCCAAATGCTATTCAAAACCAACCCAGTCACAGCCAAAACTAGCCCAATCACCTTACAGGGGTCGCTTCAACCCATAGACTACAAAAAGCAACCTGAGGCAACAGTGTAAAAGTAGCCGCGGACTTGGCAACACTGATTATGCAAGCCAGGTAACATTCAAAGCAAAACAAAAAAATCCACTTAACGCAATTTGTGCATTGAACACCTAGATTAGTGAATGATGCAGGTTTGGATTAGGAGTCCTCCCAAAAGGATTGACGCTTTGATTCAGAGGTGTTGAGAATCCACTACCTTGATTTCTAAACTACTACACTTCCCAGAATAGCATTAAGAGCTAGTAGAGGTGATTTATTCAACCCAGAGGCTCAGATCATTTAATTCAGTTCACCAGATTTATTCAGTCATTTATTCAGAGACTGATTGTTTACATCATTGCCTCGGTCAGACTGTCAGTATAAAATTTGATTGTTGTGCATACCCGATTGAAATTCGATCAGATTTAGCAAGTGTGAATGGCAAAAGAAAAAAAACATGAAATGTGATTAGGGTGAACAAATTAGGGTTAGGGTTAGAGAACAACCTTAGCATACCAGCCTCTTACGTTTCTGCCGCTGCCCCACAAGACACAGTAGTAAATTACAGACATGGCATCTGAAGGCTAATTCTAATTTTTCTCAGTTATTTTGCTTTATTTCCAGTTTCAGTCATAGGCTCGTTCTTACATACTAGAGCACGTATGCATATGCATACTCTTCAAAAACGGCACTTTAAAGAATTAGTTCACTTTTAAATGAAAATTACCCCAATCTTATTCCCCCTCAAGCCATCCTAGGTGTGTATGTCTTTCTTCTTTCTGATGAACACAATCGGAGTTATATTATTAATAGGGGTGTAACGGTACACAGAAGTCACGGTACGTACCTTGGTTTTGGGGTCACGGTTCGGTACAATTTCGGTACAATAGGAAAAATGGTCACACTTTACTTTAGGGTCCAAATCTTACTATTAACTAACTATTAACTATGACTTTTTAATAAACCCCTAATTACTGCTTATTAATGGTTAGTAAGGTTGTTAAGTTTAGGTATTGGGTAGGATTAAGGGATGTAGAATATGGCCATGCAGAATAAGGCATTAATATGTGCTTTATAAATACTAATAAACAGCCAATATCCTAGTAATATGCATGCTAATAAGCAAGAATTGGACCCTAAATTAAAGTGTTACCGGACAAAGGAACAAATCCACAATGCTAGGTTTCTTTTATTTTATATTGAACAGACAGTAGTGCAAATCACAGTTTGTTCCACCTAGCGGAATTTAGTCCTAGTTGGTACAGTACAGCCTCCTATAATAGTGTATTAAGAACTAAGCAGTAAACAGAACGCACTCTTGATTAGGTCATATTTTTTGCAGGGCTGATAAAAAACAAAAGGTATTTGGTCACTATCAGCTACAAAACTGAAAAGCATCTCATGTTATAAAAGTACAAAATCAATAGAATAATGAAAAATAAAACTTGTGCATTATGAGTGTTGCAATTTGCTAAACTTAAACTATATTTAAACATTCAAAGCTTAAGCCCAACCCTCCTACTTAATTATCTGCGTTCCTCTCTGTTTCATGCATAGTTGAGTGTGCGACATTTTCAAAGTATTCTCCGTTGTCCATGAGTGCAGAAAGACGCATTCGACGTGTGCGCACTGTGTAGTTGACGAAAACTGGAAAAAGCTACCTTCGGAGGACACATTTCAAGGTAGGAAGGCATCAAGGGACGTCTGAATCCCATGTTAGCTTCACTTCCTGTCTCCTGAGATACCTTCGTCTGATCGATTTTTGAAGGCAGCATAGAGCATCCTTCACTGCCTTTGATATCCCACAATCTTGTGCTTTCCATTCTGCGACAGCTGAGCTAGAAAAATAAAGTCGGTGTCCGAAAGTTGCGTTTGCTGGTCGGTTTGTGTGTAAATGTACATTTTTGACCAACATTTTTCACTTTTGATGTCATTTCTAGCAAGAAATTACTACTGTAGTAATTAAATATTTGTTTAGTTATCACCAAAGCTAATGCTATTTCGCTGTAGATCATTAAACCGTTAAGCTGCCTCAGAAGTCGTGAGGTGCCTTCATGCTCAGACACTGCCTTACAAGTCATTGCCTGATAGGGCAGCAAGGCAACAAGTCAGCTGCCTAGGTTTTCGGATTCAGCCCTCGTTTTATGCGCCATACTTCTTTTGGGGCCGTATTCACAAAACATCTTAAGACTAAAAGTAGCTCCTAACTTGCTGATTTAGGAGAAACTCTTAAAAATAATGGGCGTGTCAGTCCTAATTTTAGGACTCCTACATTTTTGCTCTAAGAGTGTTTCTCAAAGCTCCTAAATCTATGAAATGCTAGGAGTAGTCAAGAGGACTCCTAAGCCACTAAGACAAAATCACAAACAATCCTAATGGCCGTTGCTGCCAATCCCTCTCAGCAATCTGCCCAAAGACACTGTACACTATTAAGGCAAATAGCGATAGAGCCTTTATTCATACCTTTTATTCATAAACGCAATACATATTTTGATTTATAGATTTGAATCTACGATAAAACGGCAAAAATAAATCTTTAATAAATAAATAGATAATGTCCGATTACCTGTACCAGTTGTTTTCACGAGTTCACACTTATAAATGATCGAATAGAGTAAAAAAAAAAAAAAAAAAAGAAAGAAAGTATTTGGCGTGCTGTCCAAGGGGATTGAGGACTCCAGGATTGAGGACTCCAAGCTTGGAATTTAGCCCAAACCCAGAATTCTCCCTCGTATCCCCAGCCGAGAGTGAGAAGCGGGATGGCGGAAGGATGCAGAAAACTATCGAGGTAACTATAGGTGAGTCGGCTCTCGTCTGTATTCCTCCACTCAAGCTGATTAGACCGTTTGAATGTGTTCCTCTCAAACTTTGTTTATAAAACATTATTTGTTGCTTGAATTCTGCAATCTCATGTAAGAGGCTGACAACTAGCTGAACATATACTACTAGTTTAATTAGTGATACTTAGCCTACATTTTAAAACTGTGAATATGGCATGTGCTCAAAAATCTTTATTGGAATATGGCAACATTTGTATTTTAATATGGAAACATGATACCTCATTCTACAATATTTCTATTATTAAATCGCTGACAGAGACTCCTCCCCCATCAGCCAATCACTGTGTGCATAGTCCATAGCAATGAGGTCAACCCCCCGCTTACTCTTAGCTTAAGACTTCTGTCTATTCCTTAGTAAAAGTTGGTCTCAGCAGCTTTGTGAACAGGTTTTAAGAGAAAACTCTTAGCTAAGAACTTTTACTGCTATTTAGGAGAACTCTTAGTGGTAAGATAAAATGCTTTGTGAATACGGCCCCTAATGTTTTACCTGTTGTGGTGGTTAGCAAACAGCGCTATATTACCGTGTAAGCCCCCTTCTGGATTGGAGCGTGGATCGACCATGACTGACTGTATTCATTGTCTGTTTACATGCACCGAACCGTGACGTCTGTACGGTACGGTTCAGGACGAATACATGTACCGTTACACCCCTAATTATTAAATGTCCTGACACACCCAAGCTTTATAATGGCAGTGAACGAGAAATATGAAGCTCAAGAAAGTGCATCCATCCACATCCATCCATCATAAACGTGAAAGAATTAACAATGAACCATTGTAGGCCTACACTACCAGTCAAAAGTTTGGAATCGGTAAGATTTTTAATGTTTTTAAAAGAAGATTTGTCTGCTCACCAAGGCTGCATTTATTTAATTAAAAATACAGTAAAAACAGTAATATTATGAAATATTATTACAATTTAAAATAACTGTTTTCTGTCTGAATATATTTTATCAAGAAATTTATTCCTGTGATCAAAGCTGAATTTTCAGCATCATTACTCCAGTCTTCAGTGTCACATGATCCTTCAGAAATCATTCTAATATGCTGATCTGCTGCTCAAGAAACATTTATTGTGTACAATTGTACAAAATATTTGTGTACAATATTTTTTTTCAGGATTCCTTGATGAATGGAAAGTTCAAAAGTACAGCATTTATTTGAAATATAATCTTTTGTAACATTATAAATGTCTTTAATGTCACTTTTGAACGGTGGTGTATAATGTTACAAAAGCTTTGTATTTCAGATAAATGCTGTTCTTTTGAACTTTCTATTCATCAAGGAATCCTGAAAAAAAAAAAAAGTACACAACTGTTTTCAACATTGATAATAATTATAAATGTTTCTTGAGCAGCAGATCAGCATATTAGAATGATTTCTGAAGGATCATGTGACACTGAAGACTGGAGTAATGATGCTGAAAATTCAGCTTTGATCACAGGAATAAATTACTTTATAAAATATATTCAAACAGAAAACAGTTATTTTAAATTAAAAATAATATTTCACAATATTACTGTTTTTACTGTATTTTTAATTAAATAAATGCAGCCTTGGTGAGCAGATGAAACTTCTTTTAAAAACATTAAAAATCTTACAGATTCCAAACTTTTGAATGGTAGTGTATATTTATATATTCACATTAGCCTAAAGCATTAACTAATGCTAATGAATAACCTTATTGTATAGCATTACTAGTTTGTTCAAAAACACAGTTCTAATTCAGCATTAATTTAAAATATTTCAAAAGAAAAAGCAGCTAAATGATATCTTGACAACTGTACGATCAATAATAACAAAGTAAAGTATAATTTATTCCAAATGTCTGGAATCGAACAGCTCTAGACATTTGTCAGTTACGTAGCTGCATTGCAGTATATAAATCAGTGGGTTCTAAAGATTCATCATGCGGCTGGTGTGTTTTAACCAGCCTGTGGCTTTTTGTGCAGATAAAACTACTTCTCAACACGGAATAAAAAACACTCAAGTCAATAATGGACAAGGCTTTTTTTCACGCTAGTGTCAGAGTTAGAGAGTGATAATAACTATGAAATGGGAGCCGGGATGAAAGTACTCCTAACGAGGGAGTGCGGATTGGACTCCGGGTTCTGACTTCAAACGGCAGATTGATTTTCCTGCAAGTGTGCTCAATTACAGTATGCCCGCTTTCACTGGTCTCGACATAGGTACCATGGAAACGAACGGAGAATTGGACATGAGAGGAGTCCCACTAGCTTTATCTTTATTGTACTAAAACTATTATTATCTCAAGAAACCCTGTGACAAGACACTGACTGACACTGCTGGACAACAGTTATCTGAAGGGTTTCTATGGGAAACATTTTGTAATTGTATTTTTTGGTGCATATAAACATACATTATAATTCAAAAGTTTGGGGTCGGTATGATTTTTTAAATGTTTTTTTAACATTTAACATTTTTTGGTCAAGCATTTACTTACTGTGCAAGTTACTGTTGCTTTGTCCGACCAGCTATGGCGCCGTCACACCACACAGAGTGAAAAATACAATGCGGAGCAAAGCGGACACTGACAACACGTCGACAGACAAGACAGAGCAGGTTACTTATGATATTAAACAAAGTCCCAGCTTTCAAATTGTGTAATTTTTTAAAGAAAATCAAACAATAAAAACCATTTTGTAGATCTTTAATGTGTTGAAACAGCTCAAGCAGCTCATGAACCGATCATCTCTTCCTACTAGTTAATTAATAGCATCAAATAAACATGAATGAACATGAGAAGGAATATTGTTTCAAACGCGGAAAGACGTCAGTACAGACAAATTTTCAAGTCCAAGTCCACCGAGGTTAATCTTCTAACTCCTGACTGCTTTGTCGGACAAAATGGCAGAGTCGTCGTTATGATTGGTTAGATCGCTTGTCAATCAAACTCCCGGCAAAGGGTCAATTGGACTCCAAAGTGTCAAAAGTGATAAGACTTTTCAGTTTTATGGACGTTGCCATCTTTGATATTACTTTGGTCACTGTCGCTATGGTTACTAAGAAGAGAAAATGGGCTTGACTCTCGCTGCACGTTCATATTCGAGACGCTGCTGACGTTGCTGTGTGAACGGGACATTTCGAGACTCACACCTGTAAGTAAATGCGGTTGTCAATCCCTAAAACTGAGAGTGTGAATGTAGCTAAAGACAGCAGTTTGAAGTGGGATTTTTTTGAAACACTGAAATCTCATCGCAGGTTTCTCATTTATCATAAATGATGGGAGAAACTGTCAGCAAAAGACCTTTTTAATTTAAAAAAAAGGCAAATGTATTTAGAAATGAAATCCAGATGGTCCTGATAAGCATTTGCACTCTTTGTATGAACATAATTATCATCAAAGCTCAACAAGTATGAATGTGTTGTCATGATGGTTCCAACCAGTCTTTAAATATCACACCATTACAAATATATATATATATATATATATATATATAAAATAAAAACAACTAGGTAAATGTGTTAAATATCTTGGTGTTATTTTTTTGTTAACAATAATCTAATTCATTATAAATACAATAACATGTTCTATGAACCTCAAAGGATTTGTAAACACTTGCACATTTCTAAAGTTGCCAGGGTTGATAGATGCAGCAAAAATTCAAAAGTTGACTTGAGAGGTAACACGCCTGATGTAAACAGACAAGTCTATGTTTTTTTTATTTCCCCGAACTGTCAATCTCATTGCCAAGTTTAGAGCCTGAACCCCCTCACCCTTCGCAGAAGAGACAGAGGTGTTAAATGATCGATGTACAATGTAGGTCGTAGGCCTTCCACAAACAGATCTCTGAGCTAAGCTTTTGAATATTTCGGTGGTAGATCTGATTGACGGGCTCAGCTGTGATCGCGACTCCGTGAGATGAGAGGTCAGGATTAGTCAGACTTCGTAAGGAGTTATAAGGCCTTCCGACCAATCATCAGCCCTTCCTCGAGGATATCGCAAAGACAGATGGCTTTTCTCGGAAACGACACCCTGTCAGAGCTGTGAAACATGTACAGCTGATTGAAAATTGCCTTCCTGTCACACTTTGCATTTAATCACCTGAGTATGTCGCACGGTTACATGTGAGAGATGATTTTTATTGGGAGCGACGAACAGTCGGGTTCCCTCGGGGCGACCTGGGGTTAGGCATCTTGCTCAAGGGCACAGTTGAGGTAGGGGAGCTCAGGAATTTTGCAAACTTTGCATTACCGCCACAGTTTGATTGGCTATGGCATCCAGGTCTATCCACATGACAGAAACAGAAAATCCAAGTGGAAATATGCAAAGAAAGGACAGTCGCTAGAATATTCACGTTGCTGTCGGACACACATCAAAGCAAAACGCCCTAAGACATTATGTCTTCGTTTCGGCCTGTATAAGATATGCAGCTCATTAAAACTACAATAGGCTCATCTTATAGCAGTTATGTCAAGTTACATTTTCATCAGCCATAAAGAAGAAAAGTAAGAGCTGTCAGGATGTGTTGAACATGTGTGACTGTTTCTTTAGATTACACAGTCGTGTTTGACGCAGTAGCCTTTTCCTGAGGGAGTGCCGGAGTACCTAGCCATCAACAAACACAGTGAGGAGAGAAAGACATTATGGGAGCAGTGCACCAAAAATGAAAAATCTGTCATTATTTACTCACCCTCATGTCGTTCCAAACCTGTACGCTGTTATTTTGTTGTGCAAATATGTACACAGCTTTTTTCCATTATTTTCTCCAACAACGGTTCACAGTCCATATGCAGTCCATACAATTATGTGCCATGTTTCATGTTTTTTACATGTACATATATCCATTTTATCCATTATATCCATTCATTTTGCAGATGCTTTTACAGTGTGTTCAATCAAGGTCAGGGTACGTTTACACAACAACGATGTACTAAAAACGGAAAAGTTTTTTTTCTTTGTACAGATGACAACGTTATCAAAACTATCTCTGTTCACACGGATCCGCGAAAATGACTAAAAACGCTGTATTACGCATGCCAGACAGGTAGTTGGCGATGTCACTTTGTAAAGAAAGATTACACATTCGTGCCAAACGCGCATACAGTATCCACCTTATTCTGTAAAAGTCTCGCACATTTACAGAAAAACTGTAATTCCGCATTGACAAACAAGGTGGATAGACTAAAAACGTAATACGCATGTGCATGCCGTCACCGTTTTCACAGACTCGTGTTTTTGCAGTTTACAATGGTGTCATTTTCAAAAACTTACATTTTAAAAACCTGTTTTCAAAAGTTTGTGTTTACTGGCCATCAAAACGCAGTTGTCGTGTAAATGAATGGAAAAAACACATAAAAAGTTGTCGTGTAAACAGCCCCTCGGTTTATGTGCTTTCTGGGAATCGAACCCACAACCTTCCCCTCTAAATCTCATTCTTCATTCTGCATATTCGATCTTGCACCACACTGAACTGTTAGGATTTTCAGTTTGTTGAAGCCTGATTCAACAAAATATTTAGAATCTTTTTTGTTGTTGTTGTTGTTGTTTTTGTTTGTTTGTTTTTCAGTTTGTTGTAGTCACAATTCAGCTCATAAAAACAAAATAAATATATATTGAGAAGCTAAATATAATTTTGATTTACACTAAACTGTTTTGTTTTTCAGTTAATGATTCAGCTCATAAAAATAAAACAAAATGTAGAATCTAAACATAATTAGCATTTACAAACTGTTTTGTTTTTTCAGTTTTTGCAGTCATTTCAGCTCACAAAACAACAACAGAAAAAATAGAATCTTAAAGTAATTTGCATTCACACTAAACTGTTTTGTTTTTCAGTTTTTTGCAGCCATGTTTCAGCTTATTTTTTTTTTAGAATCTAAATGTAATTCCTACTTACAATAAACTGTTTTGTTTTTCTGTCATGACAACTATCTCAGTGATTGGATATGGATGGATATGGCAATGTTAATGTACTTCTGACCGCTCAGAAAACCAAGAACATGTGCATCGATATGTCATGAAATCAGGAAGCAGTCCAATGTACGATTGTCGATAATCATTCGATTGAATTGGTCGAAAGTTATAAGTACCTAGGCACTATTATCAATAATAAATTAAATTTTGTAGAGAATAGTGATAGACTGTGTAAGATGAGTCAACAAAGACTTTATTGTCTGTGGAAATTTGCCAAATTTAATATTGACAGGGCATTGATGACTGCTTTTTATAAGGCATATATTGAATTGATTTTAACATTTTTATTGATTTGTTGGTTTGCCTCTTTAAAGGTCAAACAAAAGAATGCACTATCAAAGGTTGTAAATAACTGCAGTAAAGTATTGGGTGTGAAATTGCCTGGGTTGTCAGATTTGTTTGATATTCAGGTGAATATCACATTATATCTGACATATCTCAACCATATTATGATGCATTTCAGACCCTCCCCTCAGGATCTTTGTAGAGGGTCCCTTTAGCTAAGACAAACAGATTAAAATTTTCGTTTGTACCATGTACTATTAATCTGCTTATTTTAAATAGGAAGAGGTAGTTTTTAAATGTAGTTTTTTCTTAATATGCTATTAATGTTGTTTATTTGTCTATCTTGTATGTGGTGTAAAAAATGCTGCAGAGCAAATTGCCCCTAAGGGGGACAATAAAGTTTATATAATACAATAAAATGTTAATGTATTTGATCTTGGCGGAATAGACCTGATTATTGCTGCTGCAGCTGCAGATCAAGTACAGATACTTGCTACTGCCAATACATCCAAACACATGCTGCTGTGAGCATGTAAGACATGCTGCTGCTGTACAATATCATACATGAAATAACCCCCCAACAAAGCAATGACACAAGAAATAGACAATACAAGCCAATATATATGCTGCTGACTGTAAGAAAACAAGCTGCTGCATCTGTACACTGTAAAACTCAATAAGTTCAGAATACTCAAAACATTTGAGGAAACTTATTACCTCAAAACATTTAAGTAAACTAACTCATTTTTTTTAAGTAAGTAGAACTTACTTAAAAAATTTTTGTGACAAGTGGGACGGGGCCAAGAGCCGTGGAAGCGGAGGCCAGTGTGGTGCACAGGTGTCTCTTATTAACAATCACGTCACTGGCATCCCTTCGCTCCCAAAGTTGTCAGCCTCACCCAACTCATTATAATGTTAATTACAAACAGTCAATTTACATAAACATCACATTCATCTTGGTTAAATGTTAGATAGCAAATAACACAGTATAACTATCAAAAAGACTGTCATTACTGTATATACTTGCATGTATATAATCAAACAACATACAAATGTGATCTTAAAAATTTTGCAGCCCATCCTCAACCTAACCACAGGCTCTACTCTTCACCACAATGGTAACCCTATAACAGTCCCCTGTAAATCCCAATATAACACAACATTAAACACTAACCTATGTCTTCCTATGTTAATCTTGTGCAAAAACACACAAAATAACACTTAATTTCAACATTTTTACACAGTCTGACGCAAAGCATGCTGGGGATTAGAAATCAACTAAACTCAATCATATTAAGTTCAGCTTACTACAATGAAATTTTATGTTCAAGCAACTTTTTTCTATTAAGTACAATGAACTTTCATTATTATTTGAGTGAAACAAACTCATTTCATTTAATTAATTTTACTGTTTGCTTTTACAGTGTAGACATTCATATATCCACACATATGGATGAACATAGACAGAACGGGATAGGACAAAACACCCCCCAAACATGCAGATCTGCCACCAAGACATATGTACTGCTGCTTCTCTAAAGAGCCACGAGACTGCATGTTTTAATATCTATGTGTGCCTGGGCTGCCACACTGAATGGTCAAGGTCCAAATGCATCTTATAAAACAAACTGAAAAAAAAAAGACAAGAAATGTTATTTTCTCTTGCTCGTTTTAGGGCAAAGAATTGCATGCCGTAGATTATCAGGAGACTCCACAGCAGACTCAACTCGGTGTCCTGCGCAAGAGCTGCTAAAAGCAGGCCATGAACTCCTGGGAGGTGCCGTCCCGGGGTGCTCCGCGCAGCTCGATGGTGTGTTGTCATTGTGTCAGAAAAATTACAGATGTGTCGGAGATGGGTGACTCACAGTTCAGTGTTGCAAAAAGTCTTTTACAGTAGTTGGATGTTTTAAAATGGAGGAATATTGGACAGAGAGAGACAGAGAGAGGTGCTGGAGCTATTTATATGCACCCTGTCGAGGTCTGCTCTTCCTTCCCTGTCTTTAAAGGTCAGGCTCATTAAAGATGCGCTCCATGTATTGGATCTGCAGTGCCGAAGTATTGCAGCCACTCAAAAAGAGCGTTTATTGATATAGTGCAGAGTGTAATAGAATAAATTCTTTGTATGGCCATCCTTGCTCATTCACACCAATGATATGCATGGTATGAGTTTGACGCCTCGGATTATGCCTTTTTGAAAACATTATTTTACTAATGGAATGAACTGGGATAATCCTTTTCCACTGATTCACTGTCATCCGAGCCGATTTTCTACAGCATATAATCTATTTAACTGGATTTAATGACCCTCAAAATGGGGTTCATTGACCATTTCTTGGAATGCTTATAGGGAATAGAAAGTAGTAATCCTTAATAGTTTTAACAAAATCAATTTTGAATAGTTTGATGGACCAATTTGGTCTGCAACATATTTCTTTAGGTTTTTTTATTTGCAGTAACATGCATTTCACATATTTTAAGCATATTTTTAAGCAACATTTATATATAGCTATAGTCTATGGCTAAAAAATATGCTAAAACTATCTTGGTTAAATTTTAAGAGAATGCATCTTTAATATGTGTATTTTTTCTTATTTCTTAGACTTGTTTCACTAATTTTAAAATTAACAAAACACACTAATATTTAAAGCTGCAGTCCGTAAGTTTTGCCTCTTTGTCGCCATCTCTGTTTGAAACCTGCAATTGCAGTTATTTGCAGAATTATCATCTTTACGTGGGTTGTGCATCGGCACGGCTCCTCAGCGTGGATGAATCTAATGTTTGCTGTCAGTCACTGCACCGGTGTGGATACTGTACTTCGGAATCACAGATTCTACATCTTGAAGTATGACCAAAATAAGAATTTTCACTGGAAAATATCATCTGAACAAGCCACTTTTGTTCTGATCAACTGAGAAAAAAGCATTACAATCACGCTGCCAATGGTGTTTAAATCTAAAGATCGCTTAGCTCATATCACATCAAACCATGCAAATTATTATTATTGTTATACTTTGTTCTCAAATTGTTAATGTTAATAACATCAGCATTGCGTGACTATGTGTATTTAGTGTGTATTAGTGTTACCTGTAGATTTCAATTTCTGTAGCCACTCTGCAGTTCGAAGTCTTTTGCTTTTGACTACGAGTGAATCTCCAGTTGTCATTGATGATTGTCATTTGGACCTTTCTGGATTACAATCTGCCATCAAAATGATACGTTTAATTATTGCAGCTGCTGTGAGAAAAGTCTATAAATGATCCGTCACCTGCAGCATCTTCACATGCCATATAGCCTACTAGCTGGGACTCGTTTTTTATGTAAACAGACGTGACATAATGATGCAAAGACGAATGGCTGCATGCTCGAATTTCCTGCGGAAACCCACCAGTACCGATTTTATTATAAAACATTATTACAAGCTTACCGTTGTGAATTGGGCTAAGGTAAGGAGATAGTTTTGAACACTTGCTCGGTTATGTACTTGCTCAGAAATTGACCAAAAAAGTTACAGACTGCAGCTTTAAAGATACAAATAAAAAGTTCAAATGTCTTATGCATTGTTGCTTCTCTGGTAAATTTAATAGTTTTAAGAATCTTTAGATATTTTAACTGGAAAACAAGTCAAAAAAGAATGATTAAAAATTTAGGAAGTCTCTTTTTTCAGTAAAAAAGCTTTATTAATACATTAATGTATTTGTAGAGGTATTCTTTTTACAATTGAAGCTGTTAGAGTTTGAGAAGTTAATGCTTTCATAAAATTTAGAGTTTGTACCGTATAATTACAAATTTGACAAAGACGTGCCTGGTTGAAGCTCATAATTATGGTAATTCTAACATGATGTGAACACACCAGTACTCCCCAAACCTGTTAATAACTCATTTTTACTCGCGGGTGTCAGTGGAGGCTGTTTTTCCCCGTCTCTCGTTCCTCATCGTCATTTATTCTTGAATGTTCCAGTTGCCTGATCTGTACCTGCCTCATCCACCTTCCACTGGAGCAGTGCTATATCATTCTGTCGTTTCAATAAATAAATTAGTTCCAGTCAAATTATTCTCTAACTTATCCATGTAAGAGCTTTTGTACTCTTTGGGTGCTTCAGTACATCACAGAAAACGGATAAAGCCAAGCAATAATTCAAGAGCACTGTACCTGCTCTAATGATGTCGCTTTGCTTTCTTCTGTCCTTGAAAAATGAGGTAAATAGCGGTTTTAGGCAATGTGCTATTATAAAATACATCAGTATATATGTGTGTGTGTGTGTGTGTGTGTGTGTGTGTGTGACATACCTGACATTTTTGACCTTGTGGGGAGATTTTTGTTGTTGTTGTTTGTGTGAGGGTTGTAGACCAGATTATCTGAGCGTGTACAGTATAAGTAGATGGAAAAAAATGGCTTTTTGCTATTTTATTTTTGAAAACATCATGCTGCTGTCATTATACTGAAAAAAATACAGTTAAGGTAGTTGTCGCTACTTTTTGTTAATTATTCCTTAAAGGCTGATATTTACTGCTCTCTGGTTTTACTGAGATTAATACTAAACAAAACCAGCTAATCACTGGTTATCACTGTTGTCATTTGTAAAATACTACCTAATTTCTTTCATAAAGAGAAACTAAGCCATTTTATGGACTAAAGCTTATGCCGTCTGAGCATGCATCAGTGATCAAAGTGTTTTAGTTTCAAATTAAGCTCTGTTCCTATCAGAACCAAACAGAGTGTCTTCTCAGGAAAAGGAATGCTCCATTCAAAGCCTCTTTGAAAGTAATTACATTTTTTGATTTGCAAATGAGTCTGTTTTTTCCTGTTTTTTTTTTCTTCTTTTTTCTTTCTTTCTTTTCAAAGTATGGTTTGCTTTAATTATAAATCAAGTTTTCAAAAATGGAGGATTCTGAATGAATTGAGGATAGAATAACTTCTGTAAAAGTGGCACTATATTACTATATCCCTGAATATACTGTGGCTTTATTACTGCATTTATCACAACAATTGAGTTCTTCTCATTCCTTAAGCTTTGGTTCTTTTTGATTGATTGCTCTGGTCTTTATATCATGGGCTGAATCTACTGTGCCAAGACAGTTTTAGAAAGTTACTGGTGTCTATGTTAACTACCATAACTTGTAGGAAGCAAATAAGGAATCCTTAAAAGAATAGCAAAAGATGACAAACACAGTAGTTGTGTTTTAATTTAATTTAATTTAATTTAATTTCAAAATATACTTATTTAAATGTTTTTAATTAGAATAAATTAATTTATAAATGTATTATCTATCAATTCATATATTTATTTATTTTAATGTTTAAGTTTTGTTTACTAAATAATAATAAATTAATCCTTAATTTTTTATTTATTTATTTCATCTAGGAGTCTAATACTTATTTTTTTACATGTTTAATTTAATTTTATTTTCATTTTTCCATTTCATTTTATTTTAAAATATTTAAATGATTAATTAGAATAAATTTATTTATAAATTTTTCTATCTGTCAGTTTATCTATTTATGTATTTGTTTATTTTAATGTTTTTAACCATTTTTTTTTTACTAAATAAGAATAAATTAAATAACAATTAATTAATTTTAATTCTATTTATCTATGTATTTATTGCACCTAGAAGTTGTCTAATATTTATTTATTTATTTATTTTAAAGTTTTTAATTGGATTAAAAGTATTTATAAATTTTTATTATCTATTTTCTATCTATCATTTTATTTATTTATGTATTTATTTATTTTAATGTTTTACCAGTTTTTTTGTATTAAATAAGAATAAATTAAATAAGAATTAATTAATTTGAATTCTATTTATGAATTTATTTCACCTAGAAGTTGTCTATTACTTATTTATTTATTTTAATGTTTTATTTAATTTAATTTGGTTTTAAAATATTTTTATTTTAAAGTTTTTAATTGGATTAAAAGTATTTATACATTTTTATTATCTATTTTCTATCTATCAGTTTATCTATTTATGTATTTACTTAAATGTTTTAAAAGGTTTTTTTTTTTTTTACTAAATAAGAATAAATTAAATAACAATAAATATTTTTTGTATTTATTTTTTTAATCCAGGACTCATCTAATATTCAAGTTGTAATGAGTAGTGAGTAATATAGTAATATAATGTCAAAGGCAAAGGGGCCATTGAAATGGGTAATTTTGTATAGTCTGTAAGAAGGTTACTCTTGCAATAACTTCCTGTGTGCAACAATCAGAGCTCGCTAGCTCAGGTACTACCTCCCACAATTCAATGTTTTATCACTTCCATTCCAGCTTGTAGTCAATGGCAGTCGTCCAGGAATGGTTGCAGGTCATGTGCCAGTGATTTAGCATGTGTTGCACCGAGTTGCCTGAGGGTGGGATAAAGTTTGTAAGTAAAGAGAATAACAAATTATTTTTTTGTTTTTATGTGTTGTTTTTAATACATAGTGATTGGAGGGGGAACAAAATGTAACCCCATGTTAAAGTTGTCCCTTGGGCTTAAAACAGTTGTTTCAGTGAAACAAAATCCGTTCTCTGTACAAAATACATGTTGTCACTGGAGCAGAAGCTAATGATGTGCAGTGCTTTTGAAGAGATTACACTCGCTGTCAGAGGAAAAAAACAATCACACATTCTTATTCAACCGAGTTCACCGAGTCTGTGGTAATTGTGCTCTTAATAAGCAGATCAGAGAGAGTGAGAAGGCTAAATATTGAAGTGAGTTACCATTCATATTCCAACTCGTTTCCTCAACACTGAATGAAAGAAGACGCCTTGACTTAGGAGTCTCATTAAAATAACCGCAGAACAGGTCGTCATCTGAGAGCGCATTTCCAACGAGCAAACCACTCAGAGAGATGCCTTTTTCATAAATAAACACTTCTGCCAGAGCTTTTTACATTTAGATTCAATGCTGTGGTGTTGTTCGGTGTGTTTGCGGAGAAAGCAAAGTTTAGCAAGCCTTTAAATAATGGAGGTTGCTCAGATCAAGCGCATTTGAGGCTACTTCAAAGACTTGTTTCAGATGATTATTATAAATGCAGCATAGAAGACATGAAAGATACTGTCAAACTTATTTAAGCTTTTCATCAGCCATGTTCTTGACCCTTGACTTTTTCTGGCAGTCTGGATTTTTATAAAAGAAAACATGTATGTTGCTATGAGACAGTTTGTTTAATGTTAAAAAGCTTAATTTTTTTTTAGATGTATTGATACTTTCACTCGAGGCCTAAGGAGTATTAATGGAGAAAGTCATCCGTTAGCATTCCCATTCATCTTAATGGCATTTTGCTCAATTGGCAAAGGGTTTAAAGGTGCAATGTGTAAATTTTAGCGGCATCTAGTGGTGAGGTTGCGAACTGCAACTAACGGCGCACACCCCTCCCTTTCAGAGAAGCTACGGTGGCCGTCTGGCCGGCACAAGACAAAGATGTCATCGTCTGAGACAGCAGAGAGTACATTAGCCAGTGACGCAATAAGGTTTCTTCTTACTTCTAACAAAGAACGGTCTCTGCTTCTAATAAACCAGACGACTGCTACTACTACTACTTTGTGCATATTCAACGTAGTGACGATGCAAGCTGCCTCTAAAAACACGAACATAGTGACTAAACGAGCTCTGTAGAGCATAGTTATGTATATTATTTTGCATTTCTGTCAATAGATCCTCCCAAATTTTGCACATTGCACCTTTAAATTCTGCCATAATTTGTTCAAGGAAGCTCAGTTCCAGATCCAGAAGTTTTGTTTTTGGTGTTCTGTGTGTATTTTAATTCATCCCAGTGACTAGAGTCTTTTAAATACATTCAACAAAAATAAATCAAGTTCAAATTCATTCACTGATTCATTCAGCTACCATTGTTTTCAGATTACATATTTATGCCAGTAGGTGGTGACAAATGAGTGTCTTATTATTTTATTTTATTGTATTGTATGTTTTTTAATTGTTCAAATTGTACTACAGTATGCTATAGCCAGTTATCTTACTTGCGTTCTGCGTCGGAGTGTCTGTTTTTGTTTTAGTCTGTGCAAGACCGCACGTTGCTAATTTACTCAATAGTATTTCGCAACCCCAGATTGCCATTTGGCGGAAAACACAAGCAGCGAATTGCAGCCATGGAAGCCAGCGAACAAACTGGGTCAGAGATAGCAGATTCTACCCGACCTAAGAAGCCTCAGCATCCATCTAAAAATCTCTATGAACGGGAGCATATTAAAACGCGATATCAACTCATCATAAATCAATAAATCAACTAATCATCTTACAGTGTGTTAGCCTCCTCGCCTTCCAATGTCAATTGAGCTCGCTCCTGTTCCGTGTCCTCAAACTGGCAACCCGCGAGAGCGTCGAGTCTGATGAGGAGGGGGCGGGGCAAACAATATTTTGAATTTGGACTGCAGTACCAATTTCAACCACTAGCTGTCATTCTTACATACCGCACCTTTAACTAATGTTCAAAGAATGTTCTATTTCGGTTTAAAACAAAATCTTTCCTAGCTAACCAAGAGAGACTACTGGGATGTCCTTTTTGGGTTTCAGCAGAAGATTCACAAACAAGATGCTTAATCCATTTATGATCTATGATATGTTCTGTGGCCCATTCAGTAAAAGCCTATGTGATTTGTTCCATTTTTTTCCCCCCACCAGGCGAAAAATCGCAATCACTTAGAAAAGTAGTAGCACACTTCCCAACATTGTTCGCAATTTGAGGTGTCCTTCATGTCAAAAGCACAGGCAAAGCGTGAAGAGTTATGCGCTTAAGTTTAATACTCAGCGATAGGGGTTAATTCAAGTATGAGCAATCGTAACAGTGATGCTTGCCTCAGCAAGCAGCACTAATTAAAATGTCTATGAGCTATAGTCTCACCCCTATTGCTCTGTGCATATATGTTGAGAGTGTCTGTGAGGGTTTGAGGGTTGGGGTTAGTATCTCACTGTAGATACGTCCTGTCGGTACGAATTAAGCTCGGCTCAGAGCTGCCTGTCAGTGTTAACCCATGGCTTTCTCACAATTAATCACAGAGCGGGACAGATCCATACCTCCATTTAAATGGCAGGACTGGAGCAGATGTCAGAAGACATTATTCAAAAATAGACATTGTAATAAATCACTCTGGCACTAGATTGGGAGCATGGATGTATAGCTTTGTTCTGCACCCCAGAAAAACTGAGTCAGTCTATATTCAGGATATGGATCATCTGTAGTGCTGCAGTATGTTTACTTGTGCTTTTTGTTTAACTTGTTGTAGCAGAGGCTAATGTGGAAAAACATACAATATAGAAAAGAAAAATCACAAAGTAGATATTTTTAATATCTCATTTGGTTTTTCAATTTAATTCATATTTCAGTTAGTTTTGATTAGATTCTGATTCATTTGGGCATATTTCAGTTATAATATACATTTCATTGGCTAATGATTTCAGATATAATAATCAACATGGCCAAAAACTTGTCTGTGATCTCCAATGAATAAAAGTTTCAGTGAACTATCCTTCAGTCTGATTCAAATGGGAACTCCTGAGTCTTTTTGAATTGTTCATTGGAAGATCCGGCTCATAAAAGTAATTTGTTCATGAATCAGACTACACTAATCAAGCTATATGTTTTTGATTAATTAGAAAGAACTGTTTCAAAATAACAATTTTTTGCTGATTCAAATAGTAACCCGAGTTTGTGGGTTTTTTTATCGAATGATTCATTAGATTAGTAGTTCTCAACTGGTTTGTCCCACATTGTCCCATGGTCATTAAGCCATGACCCACTGATCCTGATGATTGCATCTGAAATTGCATCTGACAAAAGAGTCAACAACTTTCAAGCATGTCTTTCAAAATAAAAGACTTGCATTAGAAAAAAACATTTAGAATTACGTTTTGTTGTTGGTGGTGGCGATGTTGTTTCTTTGACTCACTGTAAAAAAAAGATGATCGTGATTTTAATGGTAAAAGACACCGTAGCATTTTAAATTCTATGGTGAAAAACAGTTGGTTTACAGAAAGTTTCCGTACTATATACGGTAAATAACTGTAATAGATCTAACGGTACATTTAATGTAATTTTACGGTAAAATACCGTAAGTTTTTGGAAGTGAAAAATAACATGGCATTGTATAATTTACAGTGAAAAAAGAATCATTTGTTGCAGAATAAAACGTTAACTCCTGAGTTTGTAGGTCTTTTTGAGTGATTCATTACAAGGACCACCTCATTAGAGTAATTTGTTCATTAATTGGACTATACTGATTGTGCTGTTGCTGTATATTGTTGTTTAACTAAAAAGACCCGGTTCATAAGAGTCATTTGTTTGTGAATGAGACAAAGTTGTGCTCTATTGTTGATTCTCTAAAAAGAACCGGTTTAAAAGAATCATTTGTTCATGAATCAGATTACACTGTGGTCAAACTGTACTCTACCTGAAGGCCATTGTATAACTCACACCCTACTCCCCACCATATGCCAGCGTGATGAATCCCAATTTTCAAGCAGAAGAAACTGTATTAAATATTCTAAATGACACCAACACATAATCTGACTTGTGATGCAGCCTGGAATCATAACCACACAATGTTGGTTCATTTGGCCAGAGAAGGACTGGTCCCCCGACTGAGCCTGGTTTCTCCCAAGGTTTTTTTTCTCCCTTTTTGTCAGCTGGAGTTTGGGTTCTTTGCCGCTGTCGCCTCTGGCTTGCTTAGTTGGAGACACTTAATATTCATTAATATTATTGATTTGACAGTTTTCTTTTTAGAGCTGCTTTACAGCAGAACTGAACTCTGTTTGCATCATTGAATCATTTTTTTCCTGTTTATCCCTTTAGAGCTGTTTTGAAACAATCTGTATTTTATAAATCGCTATATAAATAAAGGTGACTTGACTTGACATGTAGTGTATGTTATTGTGTGAGGACAACTCAACAGAAAAAAATTGTGTTTTCTTGTCATTTCACCATTTTATCTCATCACATTCAATTAGGACTGCAAACTTAGGTAAAACATGACTTCTTTTGGAATTAAGCTGTTGATCCAGAAGCTGGGAAATACTGGCATAGCATAAAAATTGACCTCTTAAGGAATTTTTAGAAGTGATATAGGTGATTGTTTAAATGAAGGTCATGATTAATTGGAATATTTTTACACAGCCCTAAAGAGTTCAAACATTGTCATTGAATACTTTCTATAGCAAATTATTTTAGAGCTCATTCAGCAGTGTATGGTGAACATTTCTATCAGCTGTTTCTCTTGAGCAATATTACAAGAAACATCTGTAACAAAAGGCAGAATCTCACTGAGGTACGTTGTTGATTCTTTTAAACCATTGTTATTAAATGAAATATATCTGAGAACTCAATTTCTCCTCTAACAATTTTATATTCCAAGTGAAAATTGGCACATTTTCGTAGGGAAATTATGTAATCCTATCAATTTGGTCATTTAGACATGCAGACTTGGCAGTTTCCAAATGTGAAGAGACACCTGGCATCTTGGGGAAAAGCCTGCGACACACTTGAGTCTTTTCTCATCTCACTTAACACTTGTTTGTTAGTGTCATCACACAGTCAAAATGCAAAATATCTGATAAGTGAGAATGTTGTGAGTTCATCCAAAAAAAAAAAAAATGTTTTCAGGAGAAACATTTCACTTGTGCAGCAAGAAGACTTACTCTCTTGCTATTAAAAAATCATGGCTCATGTCAGTGGAGACTGTTTCAAAGGCCTTATTCAGCATAGCATGAATAATTCATCACAAGACAGAGACACAGATTTCTCAAAACAGTGAAGACAGGATTTAATACCCCATGATTTTGCAAACTCAAAGCATCACTTTGACCGTGGCATAATGAGGGTAACCTCTAAAAATAACTTCTGAAGTCTAACTACCGGCAGTCAAGCCATGATGTTGAAATATGCAGAGGAAATATCATGCGTTTACATCAAGTGATTCCAAAGAGATGAGGCCTATGATGAAATATAATATATATTGCATGATATTGAAATAAAAGATTCGTATTTGGGTTGTGAAAGAGTTGGAAGTTGCCTCATTTTGGGGGGGTCCCACTTTAATACTCAAGATTTGATTTCTAAATCTGTTTCCTCTCCAGTTGTTACAGCTAAATGTTTTTTTGTTTGTTTTTTTTTTTGTTTTTTTTTTTTTTTTGGCTCATTCATTTTCATTTTGAGTTTTGTATCTCTAACTGTTTTTCTCTTTGGCTGTGACATCTCTTGCTAACTTTTTGCAGGCTGAAAACCTTCAGGATTGATTTATTAAGAAATGAGGGGTTGCAGGATAAGCCATCTGCCCCGTGGAGTGAGCATTTTGGCCCTGCTGCCATTCATCACTTCCAGACAGATTACAGATGTTGAGATCAGAGGAGGTCTGGAGCTCAATAAACCTGGAGAGTGGGGTGTGGGGCATGAGAATGGCTCTGAATTTCACTGTACTGAGAATAACCTACCTGTTCCCTTACAGTATAGACTATTGAGTTTCTTTTCAATCAGTGTGTTATGAATGAACCCAAACAAATATAGAAGTGGAAACATTTTGATACTTGTTTTGCATTCACCAGCTAATTTTCCTACTCTTGCTACTTCTCGATGCAAGAGCTGTCACTCAAGAAAATGTTGGCATTTTATGTTGTGATTTGTGAAAAGAAAGCAAAAAAATAATTGGTTTATATTTTTGTTCAATAGTTGATAAGTAATATTCTGTACTTCTAATACAAGATCAAATATCATCCCTATATAATGTCATTCCATACTAACAAATTCAGGGCCATAAAAATATTCCATGTCAAGAGCACACAGTGGCATTTTCTTAGAAATCTGTGTAAGCTGACAGGCCACATATGTGCAAATGCTGTATGCCATGTGCTTACAACCATTCATTACAGTCTTTTACTCAGTGACATGAGATATGTGGGTGAACAGAGCTATTAGAGAAAATTATTAACCCTGATTTCACAGAAACTCTGAAGCTGAAGAAAGTTTTGTGGAAATGTTACAGAAAATTGTGCAGTATTTTTACAAATATGAAATAAAAAGAAAATGACTACATTGCCTTTATATATAGATAGATGGTTGAATAGATAGACAGACAGATAGATGAACAGATGTATAGACAAACAAATGGATGATGAACGAATGGATAGACAGACAGATAGATAGATGAATGGAAGGACGAATTGATGGAGGGACAGACAGATGGATGGAGAGAAGGATGGATAGAAGGATAGATGAACGGATGGACGGATGGGTGAATGGACAGATAGATGGATGGAGAAAAAGATGGATAGAAGGATAGATGAACGGATGAACGGATGGACGGACAGGTGGACGGATAGATGGATGGACAGACAGATAGATGGAGAGAAAGATAGATGAACGGACAGACAGACGGATGGATGGATGGATGGAGGGACAGACGGATGGAGAGAAGGATGGATAGAAGGATAGATGAATGGATGGACGGACAGATGGATGGAGAGAAGGATAGATGAACGGACGGAAGGATAGATGGATGGATGGACAGACAGATGGATGGATAGAAGGATAGATGAACGGACAAATGGATGGATGGATGGATGGATGGACAGATGGATGAGAGAAGGATGGATAGAAGGATAGATGAACGGATGGATGGATGGATGGATGGATTGACGGACGGATGGGCGGATGAATGGACAGACGGACAGACAGATGGATGGAGAGAAGGATGGATGGACAGACAGATGGATGGAGCGAAGGATGGATAGAAAAATAGATGAACAGACAGATGGATGGAGAGAAAAATGTATAGAAGGATAGATGAATGGATGGGCGGATGGACGGACGGAGAGAAGGATGGATAGAAGGATAGATGAATGGATGGATGGATAGACAGACAGATGGATGGAGAGAATGATGGATAGAAGGACGGATGGATGGACAGACAGATGGATGGATAGAAGGATAGATGAACAGACGGATGGATGAATAGATGGATGGATGGTACCAGAGCTCTGGAGTATTGTCTTCTCACACAGTTGCTCAGATTTTGTTTGGCATTTTCTGAGCTGCAGATGTCTATCTGTGATTACAGATGTCTGTTGCCTTGATTTCTGGCAAGCAAACACTGCAGAAATATCAAATGATAATGATTCATTAAGCTAACATTTGTGCAACTTTGAAAGCCTGGAATTCAGCCAAACAGGAAGCGCAAATTCCAAGAAAGTTTTCACACATAGCAGTCGTCCTTGGAATTGTGACAGGACCATTGCCAAGTTGTCTGTCTTTGGAGGATTGTTACCGGGCAACATAATAACATTAATAAGAATGACTTAATATCTCGGCCTTGAATGCATGAACATATTTCCTTGCATAAAAGCTCCAGAAAAACACTTTCATGTGGCATTTGGGAATTTGAATGATTAGTTTCTTTATTCCTGCATATCACAATTTTTCCACCTGTTTTATCTTTTTATTATTATTATTATTATTCAAGATTTTTTCAGGCTGAATTATGTATTATATAATCCTTCCTTTGAAGCTGTTTACATATGCGCACCCGTTTTTGACAGCAAGCAAATGGCACAAAATAACCAGTTGTCCTCATTAATTTAAACCACAGTCTTCATAAAGTGGATTCCCACCACATGTGGGATTTTAACGGTGATTCATACATTATTAACTGTTGTTGATGTTAAATGAATGATAATAGAGAGTATTTTTACAACCACGGCTGTTTGAACCTGTGATCGGTTGGTGTACATCGCTCTTCCTGGCTATTTTTATAGTGAACTCTCCATAAGAGGTTGGTGATATTTCGCATCATTACTGGGCTCCCCTAGGACATGCTGTTTAATTTTTTATGCCAGACTGAATACTGGATGCACATTATTAAAATATGGATCACCATTCTGTTCCCAGCATGCACGGCAGCTCTGCAACACTGAAGCTGCTGCTTGAAAATAACACTAAAATAATGCTCTTCCTTGTTTCATTAAAGCTAACAGGAAAAATGCATTGTGTGCTGCTGCTAATGACGGTGTCATAAAGCGTCAACATAAGTGCTAACTGTATTTGTACAAGTGTGGATGATGTTCAAGTAATTATGTGTTTTTCAAAAGGCACTGACAGGCCACCTGAAAGAGATCATTTATTTCTTTGAGCATTTTTTTTTTTAAATGAACATTCTTTTGTTATCTGAAGATGACTTTAAATTTTGAAATCTTTTTTCTGCCTCTTTTTTTTTTTTTTTTTTTCAGTATGGCCAGCAATTTCCTCTCAATTAATTTTTTACAGAAAACAATATACTTGTTTACCAAGGAGACAAAGGTTTCAGTCAATGGCTTGAGATTGAATAAGACGTGATGCATGAAGAAAACAAGAAAAATTCAATTAAGGTAAACATCACTTGTGAAGTGAGTATTTTATATTGCATTTTTGTTGTCAAATTATGCAACACATTTGAAAATGTAATTTTATTAATTTATAAAATTCCATTTTAAATTATATTTCTTATTGACCACTTATTTTATGGTGATTTTGCATTCTTTTTAAATCTTGAAAGCTCTAATTCCCATTTTAATTGCATGGATTTGTACATTCTTCAAAATATCTCCATTTGTGTTCCACAAAAGAAAGTCTTACAGGTTTTGAACATCATGAGAAAATAATGACAACTACTATTTCAAAGCCTCAGACAACCCCATAATTCTCACTCTGTAATTAGTATCAGTAGTTACGAAAAAGACCAAGGCTTTGGCCTGATCTGATGATCCCATCAGAATTCCCATCAGGAGGTTTCTACTTATAGTGCTGTTTGACATTTGTGAAAAGCACAAGTGGTTATTCATAGTAGTGGAAGGATAGAAGAGGAAGGGTAATAAGGAAAGAGTGTAACTGCTCTACTGTGGCCTTAGACCTTCAGCTGGAACACCTACTATAGGAAAACGTCCATTCTTTTGGAGAAGGAGGAATTCCTAATGTCATATGAACCTGTAAGCTCCACGGAAATCCCTTTATAGATTTATCTTCTGGCGTGATCAACTCTAAGTAAATGCGAAAAATTATGTACAAGTTAATCCTTCTGAAAATGTCAGTGGTGTTTGACTGTGTAAAACTTAACACAATTCTAAGGTATTGTGGGTGGTTGCCAGGGTGTTGCTGTGCAGTTGCTATTGCGTAATGACCCAAGCCCCAAGAGTTTCTCTCACTTACTCACTCACTCAGTAGTGGGGGAGCATTTGGTATCATTTTATGTTATTAACATTTTTCCAGATGATTTTAAAGGGCCAGAACATGTAGCTTGAAAAATACATTCATGAAATGAATTGTCTTGTTGATGGCATATATCGTATTAATTTTGTCCATTTTTGTTGACACAACTACTGCAAAAATATTTGAGACATTACAGTTCAAAAGCTTATGGTCAGTAAGATTTTTTGAAAATATTTTTAAAAGAAGTCTCTTCTTTTAAATAAATGTTCACCGTTTATTTGATTAAAAATACAGCAAAATCAGTAATATTGGGAAATATTATTACAATTTAAAACAACTGTTTTCTATTTGAATACATTTTAAAATATAATTTATTCCTGAATTTTTAGCATCATTAATCCAGTCTTCAGTGTCACATGATCCTCATTCTAATATGCTGATTTGCTGCTCGAGAAACATTTCTTATTATTATCAATACTGAAAACAGTTGTGCTGCTTCATATTTTTGTGAAAACCATGATCATTTTTGTTCATTATTCTTTGATGGATACTGCATTTATTTGAAAAACAGCTTTTATTTGAAATAGAAATTTGTATTCACATTATAAATTTCTTTACTTTCACTTTTGATCCATTTAATGCATCCATTCTAAACCCCATCTTTCTGGGAGCTTACTCTGTTCTGGTTGGTCAGACAGCCCAGTCTTTTGTGATTGGTCTACCGCTTACGGATCATTACCATATCTGAATTTCAGCTCCGGATCTTCCTCAGTGCTTGATACAGAGTAATATGAACAGTAACGATGGCATAATGTTTTAACCCCCATTTCAATTCCAATGTGAGTCCTCATCCTTTTGAAAAGCATGCAAAGTGGATGTGCAATGCTGAAAACAGCATCTTCTCAACATGTTGACAACACAAACCAAACTCTTCCAGGCCTGAACTACAACTACAGTGTTTGAGGGTTAAAGTAGACGTTCACGGGCAGCCAGTAAAGAGCATAGTTTGGCATTGTGCAAATTTGTTACATAGGTTTAGGGCTGCACGATTTATCTCAATTTTATCGCACGTGATTTGGCAAAGGCTGCGATTATTTTATACACAGCTTGTCAGAGCTGTACGGCTCTGTGATCAGTAGTAAATGCTTCTCCATCTGAAAGCCAGAGGGCGTTCTCGCGCACAAACTGCAAATATGCTGCCGATGTGGAACACCCGTCATTCCAGGAAATCCCATACTAGCGCTGTAGCTGAATAAACAGAAGATTGAAACGCTTTGATTGATTAAACATGACTAATAAACACACAACTGCCTCATTCTGTGTAAAGGCAGGAACACACCAAGCCGACGGTCGGCCGTCGGGCAGTTTTTGTTCGTCGGCCGACTAAGTTTTCTCAGTGTGTTCCGCACCGTCGGCTGAAGTCGGCTTTTTTCAGCCGATTCCACATGTTGAATCTGCGTCGGAGCTCGTCGGTCCGTCGGGCCATCTGATCATTCTGATTGGCTGTTCAGCTACTGCCACCTGCTGGTACGGAAAGGCATTTCATCTTACGCAGGCACAGAACGGACGTGCTACTTGGTCGTCGGCTTTTGGTGTGTCAGGTCAACTTTGGACCCAGACGCTGCCGATTTGAGCCAACCCCGCAGTCTGCTTTCGTCGCCACTAGTTCGTCGGCGTCGGCTTGGTGTGTTCCTGCCTTCAGAAGCCACATCATCTCACAGAAGGACGCTCAACTGTCGTTATGAAGTGAGTTTGGAGTAAAAACATGTTATTAAATGTTGTCTTTTGTTGGACAAGATGTTAATAAATGCTTCTCACGTCTGGAAAGATGTTTGACGCGTGTTGCTTTTTCAAATGTACATTATAAGCGGTGCAAACTCGCAGTGTTTTCAGATGGATTAGTATTTGGAGCAATAGTTCATTGACAAGCCGTGCATAAAAAAATAATTAAAAAATAATTCATAATCGCACTAAGCCAAATCGTTTAAGCATGATTTCAATGTTTTTTTCTAATCGTCCGATTAATCGTGCAGCCATACATAGGTCTCTTTCTTTTAAGAGACAGTAACTTAATTTGTTGTGCACTTTGCATTTTTAAAACTTTGCAGGCTTGTTACATTTACAAACAGCTATATTACACACTGCATGAAAGGTAATTCAAAAAAGCATAATGGGGCACTTTAACAAGCAACATGATTTTAGGTATCATTCAAGTCTGTAACACATAAAAAAACATAATCAAAACAAAACCAAAGTGGTTCGAGAAAATATAGAAAAATGCTGTAGGTACAATGATTCATGTCAATATTTCAGCTTAAATATTATGTTTATCAACCATTTTCCAGGCTTTAGTTGCTTATAACTTAATTAAAAATTAAATCTGACCAGTCATGTTTCGATGAGAACTTCTGTGTATTCACTAATTGCCTCTGAAGCACTTCCTGCCAATCACTGGGAGGTCCAGCATAGCTATAGTTGCGGTTTGTTCACACAAGCCCAGCAGACCGACTTGCTTTGACAAGTTAGTAAGCATTCTCTCCTCCAGCACTCCTTCTCCTTGTCTCTCCATCTCCGAAAACAACAGCAGGGAGTGGAACACGGGGTCAGGCCTCCTCCAATCATCTAAAACATGGCCGTGCCCACCTGCCACTCATCTCTCCGAGTCCGCAGCCTGCCGTGAGAGAGTTGAACAAAGAAAGTGAGATAGCCTGTCCTCCAGGAATAGCACTGCATTGAAGCCCGACACTCCTGTGTCTGAAGCACTGACGCAAGACTGTCAGATCCTCACTGCTGGTCTTCCTCTACGGGTCCTGCGCTTGGAGATACAGTATGACAGAGAGCATCACGTCTCGCTTCAAGTTAATGTTGACAAGGTGGACGGCCAGCGCTGGACTGCTGGAGGCTTCACACATGGCTCACAGATGCACAACCTTTCATATTTGCCTCGGGCCACATTTCTTTTTTAAAATCGTTTGTTTTCGACATGAAAGACATCTCAGGGTGAAGACTTCATGACGGGAATGTAATCGAAGCTTAATATGACTAAGTATATGAGTGGTCAGTTCATCAAAAGAGAAGAGTATTGATTTGGCATACTGCTGATGGAAACCACGTTAGAGGAGTAGGTAAAGTCTGCGGAAAGTTACTGCATACATCTGCAGTTCTTTATTTATTTAATGTGAAGGGCCATACTATTTGACCACCTTTTTTTCTCATTTTCCGGACTGTATTTTCTGGAAAATAAGTCGCATCTGACTATGTCACACTGGGGAAAAATTGCATTGTTGAGAGGAAAAAAAACACATAAAAGTCCACTTTTATTATTACATTCAGAAATAATGTAAAAAAAAAAAAAAAAAAGAGAAAATAAATTACATAACATAAATCAAGATAAACACTATCCTTTAAATGTACTAATATTCAGAACAGGAATTAAAAAGTATAAAACAAATATAAATTATAGTGGTATTAATTATAATCAACATTTCTTAGAAACGGCATACAAATAAACTTTTAAATAATAAATAATAATAAAAAACATTATAGAAAATATGGTAATCCATACATTGTCAACACAGTTTTATTAAAAAATGTAAAGAAAATGTAAAAAAAAAAAAAGAATATTTAACTGAATTCTAAAGGTGAGACGGTGATGGAGGAAAAATACGAGATTGGAGGAAAAATTATATTTCAGTGCTTTTGCTTGCAAAACCTGCGTTCCCTAAGAAAGTTTGTGTTTGCTTGTGAAATGTTTGTTCAAAAATGGTAAACTTCTCAGTTAACATAATTTTTGCGGGAAAAGACAGTTTAATGCTAGTCATAAGCAAGAAGCATTTTACTTAATTTACAAATAACAAATAATTTGGCACTATAAAGTCCTTAGTGATTGTAACTTGGTAATCTTGGCCCCTGAAACTGTGGTTTTGTTTTGCTTAGTATAAGAATTTTGATCTGTGCTGCCTCTATGATTGCTTCATAATTTATGGTCATAAATTATTACACAGTCTGGCCAATAGATCATTTCAAGTATGCATCATGGTTGTGAATGTAACAAAAACAAACAGAACAGATCTATAGTATAGATCACTGTGAAAGCAGACCACTGTGGATGAAAATATGAAAAACAGAAGCGGTAAAAAAATAAAAAGTCACTGGCCACTTTATTAGGTAGCCTATATACTTTGCTAGTACCTGGTTGGACCTCCTTTTGCCTTCAGAACTGCTTTAGTTATTCATGACATAAATTCAACAAGGTGCTGGAAACATTCCTCAGAGATTTAGGTCCATATTGACATGATAGCATCACACAGTTGCTGCAGATTTTGTCAGCTGCACATCCATGGTGTGAATCTCCTGTTCCACCACATCCCAAAGGTGCTCTATTGAGATCCGGTGACTGTAGAAGCCATTTGAGTATAGTGAACTCACTGACATGTTTGAGACCATTTTAGTTTTGTGCGCATTATACTACTGGAAGTAGCCATCAGAAGATGGGTACACTGTGGTCACTGTTGCCTTTCTATCAGCTCAATCCAGTTTGGCCATTTTCCTCTGATCTCTGGCATCAACAAGGCATTTTTGCCCACAGAACTGCCTCTCACTGGATATTTTCTCTTTTTTGGACAATTCTCTGTAAACCCTAGAGATGGTGGTGTGTGAAAATCCCAGTAGATCAACAGTTTCTGAAATACTCAGACCAGCCTGTCTGGCACCAACAATCATGCCACGTTCAAAGTCACTTAAATCACCTTTCTTCCCCATTCTGATGCTCAGTTTGAAATTCAGCAGATCGTCTTGACCATGTCTATATGCCTAAATGCATTGAGTTGCTGCCATGTGATTGGCTGATTAGATGTTTGCATTGATGAGCAGTTGAACAGGTGTCCTTAATAAAGTGGCCGCTGAGTGTGTGTGTGTGTGTGTGTGTGTATATATATATATATATATATATATATATATATGCTGTTCCAATTCAGTTCCTGTCTTTGAGAAGTTCCTCACAAGCATAACAGAACTGAATCACTTGAAGTTCAGTGAATTTCTGTCTCACACCATTTTTTTTTCAGCTCTCTATAAATATCCCTGGAGTCTAGCACGACAGTGACGGTGACGCACACTGTGTATCATCAGATTTCTCCCTCACACACCACTGCCAGCTTAAATTTTGTCAAGGTGTTCACGAGCCTTCGGCCAGCATTCCCTCTTGCTCTAGTTTACTCTCGGCTACACTAGACATCAAAAACCCTCCTCCTTACTGAAATATCTGGGTTCTGTAGACTTCTCAGCATGTGTTTGCATGACTAGTTGCATGGATCAGTTTTCCCTTGCTGGTAGATGTTGTAACTACACCATTTGGTTTATTCTATTGATGCCCATTCAAAATTACTTGTGCGTTCTGACAGAATACATTTTTTAAAAACAAGATATATCGCTAATATTTCATTTTAATATAGTAGATGTTTTTCCAGTAGCTGATTAATTGTTGGTGAGCTTTTAAAAGAGACTGTTTACTCAAAAATGAACATTTTCTATTTTAAAGTCGCCATTTACCACCCTCATGCCATTCCAAACTTATCCAGCAAATTTATCAAGCACTTTTCACAATACACAGTTTCAAAGCAGCTTTACAGACAATCATGATGTTAATGTTTATGATATCTTAATATTGCCATGCCTAGTAGTTGCATTTAGCAGATTAGAGCTGGACAATAATACAGTTTACATTTTGCAACGGTACAAGCAATCAAGTAGTTGAGATTAGTCCATTATTTTGATGTACACTACCAGTCAAAAGTTTGGAATCTGTAAGATTTTTTATGTTTTTAAAAGAAGTTTCGTCTGCTCACCAAGGCTGCATTTATTTAATTAAAATAATGTAAAAACAGTAATGTTGTGAAATATTATTACAATTTAAAATAACTGTTTTCTGTTTGAATATATTTTATCAAGTAATTTATTCCTGTGATCAAAGCTGAATTTTCAGCATCATTACTCCAGTCTTCAGTGTCACATGATCCTTCAGAACTCATTCTAATATGATGATCTGCTGCTCAAGAAACATTTATTGTGTACAAAATATTTCTGTACAACATTTTTTTTTTTCAGGATTCTTTGATGAATAGAAAGTTCAAAAGAACAGCATTTATTTGAAATATAATCTTTTGTAACATTATAAATGTGTTTACTGTCACTTTTGATCGATTTAATGCATCCTTGCTGAATAAAAGTATTAATTTCTTTCATTTCTTTTCAAAAAAATAAAAATAAAAATTCTTACTGACCCCAAACTTTTAAACAGTAGTGTATAATGTTACAAAAGCTTTGTATTTCGGATAAATGCTGTTCTTTTGAACTTTCTATTCATCAAGGAATCCTGAAAAAAAAAATGTTTTCAACATTGATAATAATCATAAATGTTTCTTGAGCAGCAAATCAGCATATTAGAATGATTTCTGAAGGATCATGTGACACTGAAGACTGGAGTAATGATGCTGAAAATTCAGCTTTGATCACAGGAATAAATTACTTTATAAAATATATTCAAACAGAAAACAGTTATTTTAAATTGTAATATTATTTCACAATATTACTGTTTTTACTGTATTTTTAATTAAATAAATGCAGCCTTGGTGAGCAGACGAAGCTTCTTTTAAAAACATTAAAAATCTTACCGATTCCAAACTTTTGACTGGTAGTGTACTTTTATGATAGCTCAAATAAGCCCTCCCCTAAATGACAATGAACTGTGATTGGCCATATTACGTCAGTCAGATGGCCATTCACGTCAAAGTTGGTCATTTTTGGCTAGAATAGGACTAGACCTTATGCATTAAATTGTTAGCCCTATGAATTGTTATTTATTATTATTATAATTAATTACAAAACCATTGTATTTACAGACTTAGTATTAGTTTTCTTAAGAAATGTTCACACATTAAGGCCCTTCAGGTCTCTGTGGGGTTTCTGTACAGAATGTTTGTATTTGACATGTGTCAGGGAAAATGCTTTCCACTCCTATACACATCCACATGAGCTAAACAATGGTGACACATCTAATGAGGAGAGACAAGACAGCGCAATAGAGCAAATGAATCCCTCAACTCTACGACCACTGAGCATTAACAAATGTCCCGAGGGAAACTAGAGAGTACTTATCAACGGTTTATTATTCTCACTGCCAGACAAAAACTGGTTATAAACCACCATGGGGTGACTGAAAGGGCACGTGGTCGTCGGTTGTTTGTTGCGTCTGACGTAAATAGCGCAGATGTGGAAAAGGTCAATTGAATGAGGAAGCAAAGCACATTTTGACAGCTTTATTAAAGGGTGTAAATTGAACCGAGAGCCATTATAGACATGACTGGAACCAGTATTTGTGTAATTGAAAAGTTGCAAAAGTCAAACTAAATGCCCATTTTTTATGAGGTAATATATATATATATATATATATATATATACACACACACACACACACACATTTCTATGTGTGACAACTAGCCCCAGCCGTGCCTATTTGTGTGTGTGTTGTCCTTTCTGAGGTACTAAACAAATATTTACAAAGCAGGAGTTGCATTTATTGCTTTGAAATCCTCCCCTGCAGTTCTCCTAGGATTTACACTTTATTGTTGTTTGTTTTGAGGGCCTAAAATAGGATGATGCATGGTCTTATATGTTCCTTTCCCTGGTGTGATGATCACAGAGGTATAATTTCACAAGCCAACAGACAAAAAGACAATCTCTGTGAGGCGTCTCTCAAGAATGTTGGTGAGCCACACAGTATATAACAAATGATTTAGCTTTAAAGGGGTGATATACATTTTAGGTTCACTTATGACATTTGGGAGAAAAAAAAAAAAATATATATATATATATGACCATTGTCAACACTCTCTCTGACTTTAAGATTTGCAATATTCTGATATTTGCAGCTGCACCTTTTAGAAACACAAGTTTTCAAGTTTTAGTTTTCATATACCTGGAAAAAGCTAATCGATAGCATTCGGTCAGATATGTACTTCTGAACTACAAATCTGACTGATATTAATGAACTTTTGAGTTGTGAATGTTTGAGGGTTTTTTTTTTTTTTTTTATGATTCTCACAACTCTGACCACTTTTTGATTCACTGAAATGAATTGACTGATTTGGACTGATTTGCTAATGAATCATTCAGACCATGTTGTGAACCAGTTTGATTCATTAAAAAGAACCGATTCAAAAAAAGAGTAACTTTCATGACCTTCCCGTGACCTTTCCAGACATTTGGATGATTCGCATATTTTGTTTTTTAGATTTGGACTTGTTCACTGAATAATTCAGACCATGTTGTGAATCAGTTTAATTCATTAAAAGAACGGACTCAAAGGAAGAATAACTTAATGGCCTTTCCGTGACCTTTCCAGTCATTTTGATAATTATTCACAGAATTTGCAGATATTTATTTTTAAGATTTGGACTGATTTGCTAATGAATCACTCCATGTTGTGAACTGGTTTAGCAGACTCATTGAAGCTCTAAAGAAGAATTACATAAGACTTTTGAGTTGATGTAGTCTGTTATTTTTCCAAGTCTTTTAAAAATTCCCTAATATTTCCAGGTCTTGATTCCCCACAATTTTCCGAGGACTTAAAATTACATACTGCTCGTATGTAGACCTAAATCCAGAAAAGGCCATCTATTCTTGTAGCTCCCCAGTGGCCTTTGAATAGTGACAAACAACCAGGAACTTCCGTTATAGATTTATTTCTCGTAGACTGTTCAAAATCGCACCAAACAGACACCAGTAAACCTATTGTAATGATGATAAAGCTGCTGTCGTCCAAGAAGCTGATTTGGATTACCCTTCCCCTTTGTAATCCTGACAACACAAATGAAGAAGCATTCACTTTCCTTCCGTGGTTCGAGCTTGCGTTAAGAAGCAAACATTAATTAATCACACTAAAGGTGTGACAACCTCCCTCTGCACCCATTTGAGAAAGGACTAGACTTAATTTTACCAATAGCTCACAATTCGGCAACAGACTGTTTCTCTCTCCGCTCACCTGTCGGAGAAAACGAGAAGTTAATGGAATTGTTCAAACTCTGAGTTGGAGAAGTTTGCTCATTATTTTACTTTTATTTGACTAGAACGATGAACTGAGTTGAATTAGATTGTTTATGTGGTACGGAAGGGCACAGGTCATCCTACGGAGCGTGTGGGCTTGAAAGCGCCTTCCGTCGCTGCACTCGTGGATGGATGGTGACGCTGCCATGTGACCTCGACAGGCAAGGACCGAAACGGCATTGTAGCTGGCGTAATTAAAGCGTCGCCCTAACCCGCCACACACTCTGCCTCTGATTTACAGCTAATGACAGTTGAGAGCTCCGGCGAGCTGAAGAATAAAGGTAAAAACTGCTGTAAATGATGAGCCGCGCTGATAATGGGACGTGACAGCGCACAGAGATGCTCTATTGATCATACGTTCAGTTGGGGTTCTTCAACCTAATTAGGGCGACCACGGATTTCGTCTTCCGGGGGCTGCGAGATTTTGCTGTTTATTGGGATATTTATCACAGCTGCAGACGGCGCCCTGGGCCGCGCAGGCGTGCCAAATTCGTCACAGGTGTTGTGGTACCCTTACATGGCTAGATTAAATAGGTCTATCTGGCATTTCTTTGCACAAAATGTGCAGGCATGGTAAAACTATAACTTTATGTTTCACAAGTACCTTTCCCCAAATCTTAAATTGAAATAAATAAGAGTTAGGACCAAGTACATCAACTACCGCTCTTTGTACAAAAAAGGCCTAAAATCACACACAAGTTAGACACTGTCTTTTTTGTGTTGTGCTATTATTCTTTTAAACCTGCTGTAAAACAGTAGTTAAAGGGTTAGGAAACTAAATGAAAATTCTGTCATTAATTACCCACCCTCATGTCGTTCCACACCTGTAAGACCTTCGTTCATCTTCAGAACACAAATTAAGATTTTTTTGATGAAATCCGATGGCTCAGTGAGGCCTGCATTGACAGCAAGTTCATTTAGACTTTCAAACGTCCAGAAAGGTACGAAAGACGTATTTAAAACAGTCCAAGTGACTACAGTGGTTCAACCTTAATGTTATGAAGCGACGAGAATACTTTTTGTGTGGCAAAAAACAACAAACAAAACAATGACTTTATTCAACAATATCTAGTGAAGGGCGATTTCAAAACACTGCTTCATGAAGCTTCGAAGCTTTACGAATCTTTCGTTTTGAATCAGTGGTTCGGAGCGCGTATCAAACAATGTCAAACTGCCAAAGGCAGTGCTCCGAAACAAAAGATTCAAAAAGCTTCGAAGCTTCATGAAGCAGTGTTTTGAAATCGCCTTTCACTAGATATTGTTGAATAAAGTCATTATTTTGATTTCTTGGCGCACACAAAGAATTCTCGTTGCTTCATAACATCAAGGTTGAACCAATGCAGTCACATGGACTATTTTAACCATGTCTTTAGTACCTTTCTGTGCCTTGAAAAGTGCAATGACCGTCGGATTTCATCCAAAATATCTTAATTTGTGTTCTGAAGATGAACAAAAGTTGTACGAGTTTGAAATGACAAGAGGGTGAGTACATAATGACAGAAATTTCATTTCGGGTGAACTAACCCTTTAAATCTCGCAGGTGATATGTGGTGATGTGCAGCTTTTAAGCTCATAGGGTGAACTACCTCAAGCTGACTTGCCGTGATGTGATGTGATGTGATGTGATGTGACGTTGGTCATGTCTGGTATAGACATGTGTAAGACCGGCAAACCACCTTAGACTAGTTTATGCAGGGTTTGTGTAAGGCCTGAAGCTGAAGATATTACAAAAAAAAAAAAAATTATATACAGTTTAAAAATACATTATTTATGTTGACTCCCAGAGATATTTATCATGTGAAAACGTTCCTGATCATTGGTCAAAATTAATAACTAATAGCAAGCATGAAAGAACATTCACAACAGCATGTCACCGTTGGCCTGAATCCTTGAGTAGTACTCACAAGCTATGTGAATTTCTTAACATAATGCTTCCGAAAAGGTGATATTCAGCAACTAGTGAAGAGCTCATTACCTCAACCCCAGTGTTTCAGGCCATAGTCATGAATAATGAGGCCATTATGGAGATGTAACCCCATGGATCGGAAATGGCCTTTAAACCTTTAAATCCTTCTGCTGAAATTGTGTACTGCGCTGTTTTGTCAGGCTAGGTTTCCGTGCTTTACATTACAACAAGGAATCATGATGGACACTTAAAAGTGATAGATTGAATGCAGCATTGTTTACAGTTTTATGTCACCTAAAGAACGATTTATTGGAAACTCTCTTCTGTGCTTCTATATTTGTTGTTTTCATGATGTTGTTATTTAGGCTGTTCAGTTTTTATAGATGTTTCCCTCAGTATCAATCAGAGAGACTTTTTAAGGAAATTAACAAATTATTTAAAAAACTCTTTATTTGACTGTTTATTTTTATTTTTTTCCACGGAAAACAAAAGTAGATTTTTTAATGGAATCTTTTCTTTATGCCAAAAGTTCAGAGTGACCATGACTGTCAAGCTCCAAAGATGAAGAAAAAAAACACTCACACACTAAAAGCACCATAAAAATAGTCCACATGACTCATTCAACAGCTTTGTGTGCAGAAGAACAACCCAATATTTATATCTAGTTCCACTGAATGTTGTAAATTGTTATTAAATGAGTGAGTAATGACATTTTTATGTGAATTATTTAATCTTAAATTTTAGTTTAATATTAAGTGAAAATAAATAAAAATATAGCTGCAAGCTGCAATTAAGGGGCCAAGCACCACAGAAACAGAATGAGGAGCTAAAAATCAAGGCAGCAAGCAGACCAACTGCAGAAATGAGTAAAGACATTTGGAGACGATTTTGAACAAAATGGTTGAAAGCCCATAAAAACAATCACTTGTAATGTGACATAATTGCTTATTACTTTTGACCAATAGGTGACACTGACACCACATTGATCTGGTGTGCTCAGTGTTGGGTAATAATTACACACATAAAGTTTGGTGTCAATGTCGAACCTTTCCAGAGATGCAGCCTCAGATGTAGTTTGGCATCAAATTTGTTGATGAGGTATACGAAAATGGTTTCATCTATCGACATGAAATCCTTACGTTTTTGCCTGCATGGGCTGAAGATGATCTGACTCAAACTTACTAATTCTTTTTTTTTTTTTTTTTTTTTTACAAAATGAGATTTAAGACAAATTGTAATTGACAAAGTGTATTTCTCAGACAAAATGCATATTTCTTTGTGAAATTACAAATTAAAATATCTTTATAACAAAACCTAAACCAAATAAATAAATGAATAAATGAATAATACAAATAAAAGAAATCTCTTCATATGAGTACATGAACAAGATGTTTATTTGCGCTTTTACAGGCTGAACTATCTGTAGCCGTTTAAAATTAGAGGCAACCACTGCATTTTAATCACGATCCCAACAAAGATGCTGCATACATGCAACATGAGCAGTTTTTGATTTAAATTAGATTATAAAATTTTTAACATTTGAAGCAAAAACAGAATGTTCTGACTTTAGCTTTGTGAAATTATGCTACATAAAACTTCATAACAGCAGATGGGCTGCATGAGAATGCAAATTCACAGCCTGACAACAGCGGCAATACAGCACTTCCTTGGTTACGGCTGTAAACAAAGCAGCACTGCACGCTTAAAAACACACCTTTAAATGCATTGTACGGAAGTACAATGAAAATAAAATACCATCTAAACTTTTCTGAATACGGTCAGTTCCCCTCAGCTATACATTCATATAAACCCCCGCCCCCAAATGTATCGCAATTCATTTAGCATCTCAACCGACTTGAATCGTCACATATTTTGATCGATTTTCAACTGGTTCTGGGTGCATCGTTATATCCCTAGCCAATTATAGCAAAATCTATGTTCTCAGCATGACCCAAGGAATCTATTACAGTTTTTCTCAGTCGCTTTGGCACATTTCTCAAATCATCCTTAAAATTTCCAAAACAGTATGTTCATTTCTCGAAACAATTCGTACAAACAGCACAACATTTTGTATTACTTGCAAAAGCCTGTAACTTGCTCAAAATCCTTGGTTCATCTCTCAAAAGCAAGTATTTATGTCAATGAACATATCAGTGCCATCAGAATGACAAGCCCTTGTGTCATTGTTCTCGAACAAGATAGTCAAAATGCTTAGCCATGTTGTCAGTATAACAGAATATTTCAGATGTAAACTATGGCTATGGTTTTTATGACAGTGATTGAAACTGCACAAGACTGCACTTTTTCTGTATGGCATATCAATTTTAACAGTACAAATGGACACATTACTGTATATGGGAGACTGACTGCAAAAGACTGGACAGGATTCACAGTTTTGCTGTTGGTCTGTCAACAAATTACTGTAAAATGTCCTTGTGATAAATGAAAAAGACTATATATACATACACTGTATATATATATATATATATATATATATATATATATATATATATATATATATTCATGTGTACGTGTGTGATATAGTGTGTATATGTATAAAGTTCTTTTAGCCTACTATACTGTAAGTGTAATATGCTACTGTAAGTGTAAAAATGCTACTGTAATATTAAGATTATAGCATGCATACCATATTAGAGTACAGCGCACATTGCTGAAATACATACCTGTTATGTCTACGAAATGCTTGAATGATTAAGGAAAAGGTTTTTCTCCAAACGTTCGGCTGCACCTTTAGACCCGCATAAGCCATTGTAAGGTCATGATTGAGAACATAGTTCACATTCATGGCCCTTAATTCACCAGAAACGTGCCTGCGCCCTTTGCCTTATCTACCTCTTCCTCTGTTTTGCCTCTCTACCCTTCTACCACACATCTTTACTCCTCTTCTTCTTTCCAGCTGTTGACCCTGTTTGTTTCCATGTTCTTCCATTATCAGAAATTGAAACTATTGTGTTGTGCTCTGTCTATATATGCTTTCCAGTTGAAGATTCATGACATGCATCTTTTAGCTGCTTTAGAGAACTGTTTGTGTCATTGGTTGATCTAATGCTTTACATTCCCCAGAATACATTAGTGAAATTCAGGATTCACCTGCAAAATTAATCAATTCAGGACACATTTACAAAAGACTAATAGAAATGTATAGATAATACACTTGACACATTATGATAACTAGGTCAACCATTTTGCATTTAATGACTTATGTGAAGAACTAATGACTAGATGTTTTGAGGGGTAAGATTATTCAACAGAGAACCATATAATACATTTTTGAGCAACATGACATTAGCAATTGATAATGTAGGAAATAGCAGACAATTGTACATAATCAATTGCCTGAATGTACTAAAGCATTTACAATTTGTTCAAAAGAATGAGAAACTGCTTTTATGATGTGCACAAGTAACTAGATGATGTGGAGGTTGAACAAGTAGTTTTGAGAATTTCAGTTCTGATCTGAGAAATGTCTCAAAGCGACTGAGAAAAACTGTAAGACCAGTAGGCAAATTTAATGAAAAGCATTTGTAAATTTCATTATAATTCTTGACCAAAAGGTGGCTCAGTCCCAAAACTTTTGATTACCTTCAGGGCACGGTGCCGATGACACTTACCAAGTTTTGTGATGATATGCCAATGCTTTCATAAAATATTGCATTTTATGACAAAATTCAAAATGGCCAATGGCCAAAATAGCCAATATGGGAAAATCGGGTATTGTTCGACATTCAATCTAAAGAGACCAGTTTTGTGATTGGCCAAACCGTTCAGAAGTTATAAGCAAAAAAAAAAAAAAATCTCCTGACCACTAGGTGGCACTGCGCCAAAACTGTGCAGGTATCCTCAGGTCATACCAAATAATACAGGTGCTGGTCATATAATTAGAATATCATCAAAAAGTTGATTTATTTCACTAATTCCATTCAAAAAGTGAAACGTGTATATTATATTCATTCATTACACAGACTGATATATTTCAAATGTTTATTTCTTTTAATTTTGATGATTATAACTGACAACTAAGGAAAATCCCAAATTCAGTATCTCAGAAAATTAGAATATTACTTAAGACCAATACAAAGAAAGGATTTTTAGAAATCTTGGCCAACTGAAAAGTATGAACATGAAAAGTATGAGCATGTACAGCACTCAATACTTAGTTGGGGCTCCTTTTGCCTGAATTACTGCAGCAATGCGGCGTGGCATGGAGTCGATCAGTCTGTGGCACTGCTCAGGTGTTATAAGAGCCCAGGTTGCTCTGATAGTGGCCTTCAGCTCTTCTGCATTGTTGGGTCTGGCATATCGCATCTTCCTCTTCACAATACCCCATAGATTTTCTATGGGGTTAAGGTCAGGCGAGTTTGCTGGCCAATTAAGAACAGGGATACCATGGTCCTTAAACCAGGTACTGGTAGCTTTGGCACTGTGTGCAGGTGCCAAGTCCTGTTGGAAAATGAAATCTGCATCTCCATAAAGTTGGTCAGCAGCAGGAAGCATGAAGTGCTCTAAAACTTCCTGGTATACGGCTGCGTTGACCTTGGACCTCAGAAAACACAGTGGACCAACACCAGCAGATGACACGGCACCCCAAACCATCACTGACTGTGGAAACTTTACACTGGACCTCAAGCAATGTGGATTGTGTGCCTCTCCTCTCTTCCTCCAGACTCTGGGACCCTGATATCCAAAGGAAATGCAAAATTTACTTTCATCAGAGAACATAACTTTGGACCACTCAGCTGCAGTCCAGTCCTTTTGTCTTTAGCCCAGGCGAGACGCTTCTGATGCTGTCTGTTGTTCAAGAGTGGCTTGACACAAGGAATGCGACAGCTGAAACCCATGTCTTGCATACGTCTGTGCGTAGTGGTTCTTGAAGCACTGACTCCAGCTGCAGTCCACTCTTTGTGAATCTCCCCCACATTTTTGAATGGGTTTTGTTTCACAATCCTCTCCAGGGTGCGGTTATCCCTATTGCTTGTACACTTTTTTCTACCACATCTTTTCCTTCCCTTTGCCTCTCTATTAATGTGCTTGGACACAGAGTTCTGTGAACAGCCAGCCTCTTTTGAGTCTTTTGTGTCTTGCCCTCCTTGTATAAGGTGTCAATGGTCGTCTTTTGGACATCTGTCAAGTCAGCAGTCTTCCCCATGATTGTGTAGTCTACAGAACTAGACTGAGAGACCATTTAAAGGCCTTTGCAGGTGTTTTGAGTTAATTAGCTGATTAGAGTGTGGCACCAGGTGTCTTCAATATTGAACCTTTTCACAATATTCTAATTTTCTGAGATACTGAATTTGGGATTTTCCTTAGTTGTCAGTTATAATCATCACAATTAAAAGAAATAAACATTTGAAATATATCAGTCTGTGTGTAATGAATGAATATAATATACAAGTTTCACCTTTTGAATGGAATTAGTGAAATAAATCAACTTTTTGATGATATTCTAATTATATGACCAGCACCTATATATCCTCATGTCCATTTTGACATGCTCTTTGCCGAATTCGTTCACCAGTTATTCCAGAACCAACTTGAATCAAATTGAATTTCATGTTTTTGGGTTGGAATGGTCTGAAGATGATCTGGTTCAGTTCACTAGATGGCGGGCCAGAACATAGTCAAAGGATAATTTAAGAAATTAGGTTAATTGATGAAAAATGCAACTAGAATTGTCTGTGACAGACTGTTACAGTGTATTTTGTAACTGGTATTGAGCTGTTACTCTGTGTTAAATCCTGTAGTAGGACAGTCATTAACAAAAAGCCACATTTGTGTGGCGGTGTCCGGGTTTTACACTGGATAAATTAATTAAGCAGAGTAGTGACAAATAACCTGGCAAGCATCTTCATTCACCAACCTGCAACACAGACCGCCTCGCTAAAACACACATATGTGGGAGATGTGGAATGGATAAAAATAACAAAAAAATAAAAATAAAAGAGGACTTGAATAAGCCCATTAATGGCATGTTTGAGTCATGCTCATAACGAACTATGTTTTATTTCCATATTGTGAATAATAAATGAGTATCATTTTAATTTGCTTGTTACAAAATGGAGCCTAACTTATTGTAATAATTATTTGACATAACCTACTTTTACTCAGAATTATTCCTTGGCATCCTCACGTACTAAACTCCATTTTTTTAATTGTTTGCGTGCTGGAGGTACGCTATTACATTGTGTGCAGAGTGATGTTAACATTTAAGCTAGCTGGTGAGAGAAAATGGCACTATCAAAGAGTCTAAAGAGGAAAGTTGACAGCGAAAATAGGGCATACAAAGAAGAATACAAAGACAACTATGCGTTCATCCTACCTAGTTTTGTGAATGCAAAGCCGCTGTGTCTTATCTGCAACGAAGTTGTCGCTGTTTGCAAAGAATATAATATTAGGGGCCATTAACATGTCGCGTCTAGAAACGTGTGGAAAGCGCGGCCACACCTCTCTCCTTTCCTAAGCGCTTGCGCTCCCGTGGCGTCTGTCGTTGCTATGCAACCATGAACTGCACTCTCCAGACAGATCTATTGCAGAACCATCCACTATCAAAATAATCTGGCTGCGGGCGCGGGCCAGATATTATTGCTGGCGGGCCAGTTTTGGCCCGCGGGCCGCCTATTGCCGACCACTGGTCTAGGAGGAGTTAGAAAAAATCTTCATGATGGAAAATGACATCAAAGGGTGCAATCAAATCATCTTGAGCCAAGAAATCAGAGGAAATTTTGTTTCTTGCCCTTATGGTTCAGTTATTCAGTTACGGTAAGTTATTAGCATAAATGTGAGTGCAACTTGGGCAGTTGGTGGCGCTAGAGAGTTAGAGACTCCAGAATTGTTGTGGTTAATGTTCAGACTGTCCTCTATCAGTGTGCCAAATTTCACAACTTTTTACCATACGTGTCTATGGGCTGCCATAGACTCGAGCAAAAGACGGATACAATAGGTGCCTATACGCACCTTTGGTGCTTGGCCCCTAATTGATATCAATTTTGACAAATTAAATATTTTCCTGTACTTTATAATGCTTTCAGCTATCAATACTTTCACTACAATTATTTTTTTATCATGTTTAAATCCATTCCAAAGAATTTTTCAGATTTTTCCTCCATAATCAATGCTGAAAACATGAAAAAAAAAAATAGGCTGCAACAGCTTCACTGTTATGTTCTAAATTGGCTTGCAGATCAAAAATAATTAAAGTAATAATCTAGACCACAGGTGACTGCAACCTAATCATTAAAGTTACTTTGATATGATTATAACATTTCCGTTATGCTCAGTGGGCCGCCAGTTCTGACTGCAATTATTATTTCCATTTTTTTATTAAAACTTTTCACGGTCATTGAAATTCCAGGTGTAGGTAATTCAACAACAACAACAAAAAATGTATTTACATCTAAATTGATGTTGTTTTCGACATTTCACCTTTAAGAAATGCCATTGGTCTACATCACGTACCTCCTAGTAAACGGGGTCACCTAGAGTTTTAGAAATGTCTCTGGTGGAGGTTTTCAGTGGAGCCCAGCTTCTCATTATCTTTAAGGCTCCTCTCACTTCACTGCATTGCTCATTACCGCACACAGGAAGTAGAAGCTGACTTATTCTTAACTGTGTCTAAATGGTGCTTGCATTTTACTGTCTGAGGCAGAGGTGCAAAGCTGTGGTAAGATAATTAGCCACCTGTTTTTTGACACCATCTGGCACTTTTCTAGGGTTTTTAATCATTAAAGAGAACAGAGTTTATGGTCCATATGCACCTATATAAGTGGATGTGCAGAATACTGTGTAAAAATGCTTTATAAACATCATTTATGTGGAGATTGTTATTGTTTATTGTAAATGTTGTGGTGGAAATGGAATATTTTATCAGCACACAATATTGGCATGGAAATTATCTTATTTAAAGAGTATATTTACACAAGTAGACAATGTGCCTCAATACCACATTATACATAATGTATTATAGTGTATACTGCAGTTTATTGCTTAAGTTATTTATTTTTTGGAGATGCCATATTAATTCCTAGTGCAAACATGAGCTTTTTGATGACCTGCAAATAAGTACTTTATCAATATTTTATTATGCGGCTCATAGATAAACTTGATTTTGATTGGTCAGTCACAGCATTCAGTGTTAGGATATTAATATTCGCCATTGTCATTGGCAAGCACTTTTGCAGAGAACCCAAAACCGGTGCTACTTTCATGTCTTTCTTACTGTATTGCTGCATTCACGCCATGCCATAATTACCGTGATCACGAGATGACAACACATGACGTTCTACTCTGAGCTGTTCACATCCTCAGACTCAGAATTACGTGATTCTGTGGCAACACGGAGCTCTTAGATTTACAAGTTGTAATTCAGATTGGCAAGTTGTGAGATCTACTAGAATGTGAGCACTTTTTACAAGTCCATAGGTGCTTTCCACTTATACTTATGCATTATTTTATGCTGTTTTGTAGTTGAGTGTTCACACTGAAAATTCCAAAAAGAAAAAGTGCACATTAGTTTAAATACCCTGATGCACTTAATCGAAAAATCAAAGTGTGGAATGTTGGACACTTCATGCACTCAACTATCGCAGCTAGTTACGTAGTGGAGGGGTTATCAGACTCTGACGTTGAAAAAATAACATTATAAAATTCATACACTATACGGTTGAGTACATAGTGTATATGTGCGTCATTTGGGACACAACCAGAATCTTGTAATAATGGTAATTCAAACATTACCGCGGACTCACGCTCTCGTTTCATCTTGTGTCTCAGTTAGGCTTATCAGTTGTGGTGAAAATGACCTCAGAGCACTTAAAGGGGCTATGTAGAATTCAGAAACTCGTTATTAGTGACACCAGTGGCTGTTAAGTGAACTGCAGCCAGCAACTTACTGCTCGTGACGTGCACATATACTGCTTGTGCACATATAACTTATAAAAGAGACTGAATATGATTCCACACACTGATATACTCATGGCGAAGTTCTTTTCCATTCTTTGCTTAGAGGTAGTTGGAAATACCTTTGCAGCGATATACTGTTAACGAACATCCAGACACCGTCCACGTGACTGACAGCGACGTTTAGATGAATATGTAAATATGTGCTGCAAGCTTTCCTCTCAGTGACAACATAAACACACAATAAAAATGACAGCAGTGAGAAAGTGGCAGTTAAGAAAGCATCTGATCATAGCGATGTGGATAAGTTTGCACAAGGTCTGCAATTCACCATCATGTTCAAAGATGGGGTATTAAAATTAAATTAAATTAAAATTACACTGATATGATAGTTATGATAAAGTATATTAGAGACTATAATCTTGGGGCTATGTGAGAATATGGGAAGGTCTTGTTTTTTTAAGTTTTGTTACAAGCTATTCACACATTGGCAATGAAAAAGCAATAAATGAAAATTCTTACATATAGCCCCTTTAAAGCTGCAGTCCATAAGTTTTGCCTCTTTGTCGCCATCTCTGTTTAAAACCTGCAATTATTTGCGGAATTATCATCTTTACATGGGTTGTGCATCGGCACGGCTCCTCAGCGTGGATGAATCTAATGTTTGCTGTCAGTCACCACACCGGTGTGGATACTGTCCTTCGGAATCACAGATTCTACGTCTACGAAGAATACCAAAATCCGAATTTTAAACAGAAAATGTCATCTGAACAAGTAAGTAACATGTCTGCCACTTGTGTTCTGACCAACTGAGGAAAAAAAAGCATTAGGCCTACAATAAATCGCCCTGCCAATGGATTTAAATCTAAAGATCGCTTAGCTCATATCACATCAAACCATGCAAATTATTATTATTGTTATACTTTGTTCTCAAGTTGTTCATGTTAATAACATCAGCATTGCGTGACTATGTGTATTTAATGTGTATTAGCATTACCTGTAGATTTCGATTTCTGTAGCCACTCCGCAGTCCGAAGTCTTTTGCTTTTGACTATGGGTGAATCTCCAGTTTTCACTGATGATTGTCATTTGGATCTTTCTGGATTACAATCCGCCATCAAAGTGATAAGTTTAATTGTTCCAGCTGCTGTGAGACAAGGCTATAAATGATCTGCTACATGCTCGAATTTCCCGCGGAAACCCACCAGTACCTATTTTATTATAAAACATTATTACAAGCTTACCGTTGTGAATCGGGCTAAGGTAAGGAGATAGTTTTGAACACCGGCTGGTTATGTACTTGCTCAAAAATTGATTTTTGATATTTTTTAACCAAAAAAAGTTACGGACTGCAGCTTTAAGTGTTAATAATAATGTAATAGTGTTGCTGTTTTCATTGTGTTGCGACGCCGATTATTTTGTACGCCATGATGGACTTTTTTGTTTCATTTCCAATCAGTTATTTATTTGGCAAGTAGCCATACATATAGGCTATAGCATTAAACAGTAAGTAAACAGTTTTGACATTCTGTAAAGGCAGATTAGAATCACGTTAACCTTACATTAATTGGCAAACTAACTAAATCTGAATCACATTTCTCATCTGATAGTACTGTTTTACATCATAATCCATGGTCTCCCCTTCAGTATAACAACCGCAAGGTTATCCTGACCCAGTACAAAAGGCACAGAACTCAAAGGGAAGGGTTCTGTGAGGTCAGATGAAACCATTTCCCAATCTTTTATTAAGGCACTTTTGGACATTTTTAACTGAAAATTGCTAGTTTGTAGGTTTGCTACATTAAGCAAAATCTGTGCCAAAATGTAGATATATGTTGGAAGTAAGCACATTTGTATTTCTCATAAAGGGAGGACATTTGAAAATCTAACTAGCTTGCTAGAAACAGGCCTCATAAACTAATTTTCTAACATAACTATATAAATATATAAAAATTTCTATATAAAATTTGTACATACAGTGTGTATTGTGAATAATTAGTTTGTTTGCATTAGTTCAAATGTTAAAACGTTCATGGAGCTAATCTAATAGACCACATGTTCCGATATTAATGATAATGAAACCACATGGTGAATCAGCTAATGATGTTTGCTGAAAAGATAAGATATGTGAAGGGTCCTTATGATAGTCTAATATCATGTACAAAATGGTCCAGTCCATCCTGCTAAAACAAAGCAATGATGAATATTTCTAATAATAATTCTGGCCCTTTGAAATTGGAAGCTAAACACATTTTGCCTAAATTTTGAACAATGCATTTATTGCTTTATCTTTTATAAAATCTTTTCAAAGGAAACGTGTTTGTCTGTGCACGCTTATGCTATTTGGTTTGATATTTCGTATCGAATGCAAAAACATTCATACATTCATCATACTTCTAGGACCACTGTACAGATGTGGTGCTTTTTTTACTGGCATCTGGACATTTTTACAACACTTTATATATTGTTGAAAGTGTATGACTCTGGGATCAAGAACCATGAAAGAGAAATGGAAGGAGACAGAGCAAGCAATTTAAAATTTCAAGGGCAGCAGAGAAGTTAAATTTAAGTTCTTTTGTCATTACCAATGCATGAAGCATGATGCAAGCAGGGTGCTTCCAGGATACATCGTCCATGTTTTACAACAGTGTCAAACTAATTGGCTCTAGAATATTGTCTGGCATTTGCAGGAAGGAGACACATTTTACGTTGCTTATTCAGCCTGGAATTGGACGGCGCTCAGGATGGGTGCCAGAAACTTTGCAGAGCGCCACGTTTGATAACCTTTACCTAGATGATGGTTCACCTTTTGTTAGAGCAGCTCGAACGTTCCTAAGCTATTTCCAATTTTAAAAGGGGCCAGAGAAAACAATCCAGGTTAGAAAAGGGGAAGAATACAGACGAGCTGGCTGGGATATGTGGCTGATATGACTTATCTGACAGCTGTGCAATGATGTATCGATCGAATGCTGTGATAAAGGTAGCTACGCTCAATATTTTAGTTCTCCGCAACCAGGCTGCACTGCAAGGTAAAAAATTGAGGCTATATTCAAATGTCAGCAAAATCATCCTGAGCTGTGACAGCAGGATTAAACACAATATACTTTATGGAAATTGGCTTTTTTTTTTTTTTTTTTTTTTTTTGACATATAGGCCTACGCTGCGGTCCAAATCCTAGTGAGCTGTCTGTATGCTGCCTCATAAGATACCTCATTTTGGCCGAATTCCAAGACAGTGTCACATATATCGTTTATATGGACAGGGCAATCCCAGAACGCACTGCAATGAGCTCTGTGGAAAAAAAGTCACAAGATGAGTCACTATAAAACTTGTAATTTTGTTCAATAGTTAGAAGTATGCACTGAAAATTTGGTGTAGAAACAATTTTCACTGTATTTTTTTTTTATTTTTTTATTTTTTTGTGAAATTGATTAGAAATGTCTAAGAATGGACAAAAAAACACATTGAATTAAACATGACATTTTGAATTAGAAAGACTGAAATAGTATTTTCTTGTAAAACCTATTCCAGTATTCATTGTTTTATTCACAACTGTGAAAAATGTTTTTTTTTATAGTGTAGGTAAAGTTTAGTATAATTAACAACAGACTCTTTTAGGCAACATTTGTATGTGCCTTGAATATTTATGGTGAATTCAATTCATATCAGAAAGATCGAATTTATGAGTTGAACACACATCAAATCAGTTGCATAGCCAGACCTTCAGGCTGACGGCAGAAGGTCTGGACTCTATCGCAGCTTTCATTGGCCAAGGAGCGCCCAAGAGGACGTTTAAGTGACATGTAACGCGACCAATCGCAGTTCGTTTTGTTTCACGTCATGTTTAGGGGCATGAAAATGTAAAGTCGATGTCCCTACAATAACAGACGGCATGCATCTATAAATTATTCATTCAAGAACTTTGTGTAAGTTTACTGCAACAATGGAGCCACAGACTTCACATACTTTTAAAAATCCAGCGTTTAGTTGATCCTGGTAAGCGCTCATTGTCACATTTGTAAACACAATGGCATTCTTCTTCCACAAAGGGGGTTTGGCGTCACGGCATTTGTTTCCAAGCAGACTGTTAAAGAACGCAACACACGTCTCCCAGACATCCTGTAGAACTCAACCAACCAAGATGACGACTTCGAAAATCCTGAAGTGTTTCCAGTTAAAGGGTTAGTTCACCCAAAAATAAAAATTGTCATTAATTACTCACCCTCATGTCGTTCTACACCCGTAAGACCTTCGTTCATCTTCAGAACACAAATTAAAATATTTTTGATGAAATTTGAGAGGTAAATGACTCGTCCATAGTCAGGTCTAGAAAGATACTAAAGACATCGTTAAAACAATCGACGTGTCTGCAGTGGTTCAACCTTAAAGCTACAATATGTACGATTTTTGCGGTAAAATATCCAAAAACCACTAGGCCAGTGTTACATATTTTGTTCAGTTGAGTACTTACAATATCCGAAATGTTTCCAACTATTTGTAAATCGTGAGAAAATCACGAATTTAACCAAGGACACTGGACGTGTACGGGAGTCGCCTGTCAATGGCGTCATATCCGCGTTACCCTCAGTTTCCGGTTTTATTTTGTAGAAACCATGGAAACACCAAAAATGCTTTAATATATTACATGTTTTATTAGACAAGGGAACAACTATTTGGATACATTTATAGACAGAAAACGAATTGTTATATAGCTCAACACGTTTAGTCTTATTGTTTAAATATAGTGCCCTTGATTTTCCGAGAGTACCATGCTTTTACCATGCCTCAGAAAAAAACACTATTTTGTCAAGTAGCTAATACAGTATTTTCTCCATCATACAATAAGTTTTAAAATTAATTGCATGCCATTTATCAACACAAGCCACTCAGCATTTATTATTATGATATTCTAAAATTGATCAAGCTTACTGCAGTGTGCAACAAGTGTTTCACAGCAGCCGCCGAGCGAACGCACAAAGTAGTGTTATAACATCCTTTTTAACACACTCAAATATATCTAATATGATAAACAGCGCTGTGTTACCTCATATTCATGACCAGAAAAGCGGAAGTGGCGCCGGCGACTGTGGCATAATAAAAGTTCTGCTGCTTGTGAGGCGTGTGTCGTGTTCATCTCTCATTAGCAATCTCTCCAGCGATCTCGTTCAGCCCTGCTCTGCTTCATACTACAGTAACGTTAATAATCTCATCCATGAACATGATTTCTGCTCGAGTCCCGTCCCGATTCTTTTCCACTGGCTGTGAGGTGAAGACGACATTTCCCAAGATTCCGCACTCAAAATTGGCGTCATCTGCTCACATGATCAGGTTTGGCCAATACTGAGCCGGCATTCGGGTGTAAACACAGAAGCTTTCACTCTGCTTACTGCATCAACTCCATAAGGATATTGACAGGGAAGAAAAGAGTTTGTTGAATAAAGTCGTTATTTTTGTTTTGTTTTTGAGCACAAAAAGTATACTCATCGCTTAATGGTATTAATTATGTTTTATATATATTTATATATATATATATATATATATATTCTCATATATATCTCATATATATATATATACATATATATATATATTCACACTGTATCATACATTCATTTCTGTATGAAAGTAACAAAAAAGGTGACAAATATCAAGCAGCGTTTTATCCAATGTCACCTGTTCCCCTTTCATTACCGCTTAGCGTATCGTGGCCACGCTGTGATGAGAGCGTTTGCATTTGCCCCATGCCGTGACCACAAATCTGCCAGAGAACGTTCTGGTGAGCCGAGCTTGTCGAAGAATAATGCGCAAGCTGCGAGGGGGAGGAAGGAATGAGTCCGAATGAATTACCTGAGCCCTCAAAGAAGGAGTTGGGGGGAAAAAGCCTCTGACTTCATCAATCAATCACAATCAACTAATTGCAGGGCTGGCACATTCAAATCATAGCGCAGCTGGAGGTTAATGAAAATTGCACCTTGCTGTGACATAACATCTGATCTTGTTAAATAAGAGCGTGGAGCACGAGTTGGGGAGAGGATAGAAGAAAATCCTAACTGTCTGTCAAAGAGGGATCAGACACCTTCTACAATAACGCCTTCTGAGTTTAATCAGCCTGACAAACCTTTTCAATTCTGCCAGTCGCAAGTCGCTGAAGTCGAGCGGAAGGAAGGGAGCCGCTGACCTTGGAAAAGCTGCATGTGCGGCTGTACGTACGTGCGCTCAGCGTTGAGCCGTTTGAGGTTCGACTTGCAAGGATTTCAGCTGGAACAGAGGGGAAGGGTTGTGTGTATTGTCGAAGCCGGATTTCCCCAGGGAGGCAAAATATCTGGAGGCGTACATGGTACATACTGCACACTCAATGCAGCGAGACAGCTCAAGAAGAATGGAGGCAGGATGAGCTGAAAAGATGTTGTCAAGAGGAAGAATGTGGCATAGAGTAAATGAATGGCTTGTGGCTCATTTGATCGTACTTCTATTGCAAGTGCTTTAACTAAACCAATCCCTTTTGAACATTTTCATCCATCACATTTGTTCGGTCTAGCTTCCATATATTGCCATATAGTGTTTGGGATTGACAGCCATATTTGGCCGTTTCTTCAACTATGGGCATTTTTGGCTCTGTGGACTTTCAGAGAATATTTTCAGACTTCCTGTATAGGTTTATCAAAGTATATCTTAATTTTAAGTGGCGGATTGATATTTACCTTCATTTTTCTTGACATTTCATCACACATTATAAGTAATTTTGCATCTTAAGCATGCTCTTCACTTGTCTTTTTGGTAAACACGCAATTTTGGAAAAAAACATACTTAAAGTTGAAAAAACACCCATATTGACTCCTGAATAGTTCTGTTTATACAACAGATTAGAGAAACAGATTGTATACCGTGTATAAATCTGAAACCGAAATCAATCCCTTTTTCTTTTATCACAAATAGCTATGAATAATGCAACACAGGTTAATTGGAACAATCTACATGTGGCAACATTTCTGCAAAACGATATTACGTTGATTCTTGCACATTTCACAGCACTTTAAGTGAAATGTCCAGTGAGTGGAACTAAAAAAAGTGTATGAACGTAAATGTAGCAATGATATTACGTTATTTGTTGTATATCTTGGCAGTTTGGAAATTAAATATCTGGTGAGTGGCACTAATAGATTTTAAAATAACGTAGCTAGCACATACACTAAACCCTACCCTAATCCTAACTGATAGTGTTAACAAAAGCAGACATGAGATAAAAATGTTTTTCTAAAGCTAACATTCTATTTTAGCTTGCTTCAACAAGGCTTTGACATTACAAGTTTCCACATCAAGTGCAGTGATGAGCTACCGAGCAAGTTTACTATGTCAGAAGCGATACATATTGGTTATGTAAACGTCAAAATGTGTTTGTTTACAAGTCATGCGCTGTGGTAAAAATGTTTTGAGGTCATAACATGCACGGACTGTGTGAAAGTAAGTCTTTATGAATTGATAATTTGCCGCTCTAACCATAATTTGTGTGAAAAGGAATAAAAGATGTTGTTACCACTGTTAGTGGTCATTTCAACTGGAAACTGCTGTAAATTGTATGTATAGGTACATTTTTGGAGTTTTGCAAAAATGTAGGTAGAGATGCGTTTTTCTAACAAGCCTGTATTAGAATAATAGCTGCTTTTTTAAGCACTTTAGCTGCTGTGTTAGCCACATTGAGGGAGGCTGGCATATCCATTAGAAATGCCATTTTATGACTCCCTGAATCCAACATAAAATAAATGCACTACAGGTTGTTATAATATCAATAATTAACCATTTCTGAGGATTTCCCAGGAAAGTTATTGTATGAATGAGCTTTGTAAACTGACCATTATTTAATGCCCCAATTACGGATGGTTAATACATTTTCGGGATAGTCGGTATGGGCGATGACGGTATTTACGATGCCATTAAGTGCCTCTGTAATTCCATCATTAAACTGTTCATTATGTAAAGACTGTGGTTTAATCTCTTAGGGGGCTCCAATCACCACTGAGCTCTATTAAACCCTGCCGCCCAGTGATTGCCACGGACCAGGCCTTAGTCGATGATAGGCTCCAAATTTCCCAGCACAATGCCATCATCACTAACTCCACAAAGGGAACAAGATTGCAAAATGTTGCGTAGGTCATATCAAGTGCACGGCTGAAATTAGAAGCTGTTTGCGAGTACAAAGTTCATGCAATTTAATTCAGTATTCTCCATGCCTTGGGTTGCTCAAGCCTTTGTCGCAAGAATTTTGTACTTCATACAGCTGTATGCTTGTGCTGAGATTTCTGTCACAAGGGAATCTTTGTACTTTTGTTTTGAATCTGAGCCATAAAGCACAAAGATTTGTGTGAGAGAGACATGTGATATTTCAAATGCAGCATTTGTTTTCTCCATGCCGTTTGAACAAAGTGGAAGCTTTGTTCCACAAGAGTATCCTAAGATGACTTCTGGCTATATTCGAACACGGAGTCAGAAATATTTTAAGTCTGGTAATGTAAAGCCAAAGCTCATTTTATTGCAATTTGTTAGGTACCATGTACAAATAAATAATTTAGGTATGCTTAAATTGCTTAAAAACAATACAAATGGCATTGTTCATTGCTTTTGGTTTACTGCAGAATTTAGTTTCCTGTCAGGATCCAGAAACATCTGTCTGGTCTTTATTTTTACATTTCTTGTTTTTCTGGTATTTTGTGTTTTCACTCTCTGTCTACTCCATCTGTCTGGTTGGTCGTGTTTCATTCTTTTTAGTCTATTTGGATTTATTCTGTGCTCTATTTGGATTTATTTATGTATTAGTTTTGTATGCTGTATATCTTTAGCCAATGATTCCTGAGCTTTTTGTTCCCTTGTTTTGAAGCAATCTTGTTTTGACTTGATCAAGTCGTAATATTGACCTATTTCATAAATACAGTAGGAGCTTCATGGGTTCACTGAAGTGGTGAATGCAATCCCAGAATGCTCAGAGACAGCCCTTTTTTTTAGAAATAGCATTTAAAGAATAAAGTTTTAGTGGAAAATATTTGTAATTGTCCCTTTGATCTTCACTAATCATAGTTTTGTTTAAAATACTATACATCACATCAGGTCTGGTGGTCGCATACATTCTAGCCAGCAAAGTTCAAATATTTTAACGCAACCAAAGTAAACTACTGAAGACTAATCTTATACAAAAAAAAAAAAAAAAATTAAAATGCACACTTCATTTTAGCATTTACTCTCCCTTTCAAGAGCTATGGGCAAAGCATGCTGGGAAATAAAATAAAAAATCCCAGCCCAGTTTAAACTTAAGTTAGTCTAAATTAAAAGAAATTAGTTTATACAACTCAAAACAATGAAACTGTTCAGTTTACTTGAAATATGTCCAGTGTTGAAAATGTCAGTGCTGTAAACTCAAAAGAAAAAGAAAGATCTAAATACTCATAACAGTTAATTTAAATGAACTAATTTGTTTAATTTAAGTTTGTCCTACTCAAACCAATTAAGTATTTTGAGCAGTAGGGTTTACAGTGTACAGCAACAGTTGATGTCCGCATTGTTGAGCGCTTCTGTGAGGGGGTAATAAAACGCACACAACTCTAGTTTAAATGAGTACAAATATTTTATTGCTCTCAACTTCTGAAGAGAAATAGCAAAGGCACTTGACAGGAATGAAACTTTCCAGTGCGCATGTGTCAAACATTTATGTTCGCGAATGCTATCAAATGAAGTATTGTATACTTTGAAAGGCTATGTGTTCAGCTTTATGCACAAGCTAGTGTTTGTATCAAAACTTAAGTAACCTTTGGGCATTAGAAAGAGTTTGTATTATCAGGCTTTATACAGCTGTACTCTTGTGCTGAAGTTTTTGTCACAAGGGAATCTTTTGCTGTACACTATTCTGAATCTGAGCCAGAAAGTGGTTTGTGAGATTTCAAACGCAGCCTTTGTTTTCCACAGGCCTTTTGAAGAACGTAGCAAGTGGGTAAGAAAAAATATAAGCCAAGGCAAAAAAGCAAATGCCATCGCTATCTAAGTAAGATTAGGAATTTGACGCTCAGGGTAAAGACATCTCCGTAAATTTCATCTCTTTTTTTTATCTGTGCTACTGCTTGTTTTGGGCTGCCCGTCACTCAGATATGAGACAGCTGTCAAAGGATGAAGATACTGACACTTTTTTTCTGAGTATTGGCAGCAGATTCAGGCGACATGCTGCTCCCCAGAGCCTCCAGACTGTCAGGGTTCTTTCTCTTTGGTTTTCAATCCTTAGTTCCTTTTCTGCTGCTTTTACATCTGTATCCTGCTGCCATCCTTTCACTTTAGCCTTGGTTGGAGTCCGGCAGATAATGTACTGCTTCAAAATTTGGAGAGTGTCAGTATGTGAGGGTGTTTGCAAGGTTTGCAGATCTCAAACGCATGATGTACTGAGATGGCTATGGCTGCTGTAATTTGTTTACTTCAGAAATGGAGGCCCAAAACTGTGGAATAAGCACAATAGATCTATAGATGTTAAAAATAGGTTTTCAAGTCATGGATAGTGCATACTACCCACTTTAATTTGTTCAAGGTGATAAAGAGTTCATTAGTGCCTGCCCACTTTTTCAGCGCAGAAGTATTTTTTTCCATTTATTTCTCCCATAGGGATTTCAAAAAAGTCTTGGTTAAAAGCAAACCAGCTATGAGGAGAATCACAACATTACAAAGTTTGATTTGAAGCAAAAATGTATTTGCAAATCTGATAAAAATACAAATGTACAAGCACTTAATGGCCTTAATGATAGAAAGAACCAAAATCACATGAAGTATTCACCACAAATTCCACTGTTAAATGATAATGATGATAAAATGATCATTTTAAAAATGAGTTGATATAATGCAGACTGATGGCTTCAACAGAAGCAAATACCATCATTTAACAACCACGTAGCTCATGGGGCTGACTTTATAAGTTATTGTTAAAAATCAATTTCCCTGAGGAGAAAATGATTTTTTTTTACTTCCAGAACCTGACTGTTGCGTATTTTTGAGATGCGGAAGATGCTTAAATTTATAGCGTATAGTTATAGAGAGGAGTTACTGTAGAAGTAACTGTGCACAGTCTTGTATGGGAGCTTGTTTGTAAAAAGAAAAACTAACCCAAGCTAGATTGACTAAAACTAACTAGCATAAACCAGTGTAGGCCAACATGGAAACTCATGCTAAACTTGTTTTATGGATCTGTACATTTCTTTATTTTAAGTGTAATATCTCTTTCGGACTCTTAGATTTCACATCTCACAGAGCTCTTGTCAACATATCCAAAAATGTTTCATTACAAACAACAAAACAAACAACTAGCCTCCTATGCTAAGCTAACTCACTAAAGTTAACAGATTGCACGTGCATGGTGTAATTGAAGGTGAAATGCATCAAATCACGTTCTTTCAGCCATAAATGCTAAACGTCTCCTGTAACTCGACCGATAAGACATTGCCAATGTCATGGGATCCATTCATTCCCAGGGAACAAACATACTGATAATATCTATACCTTGAGCACTCTGTAGTCTGGAAAACAGCATCTGCCACATGCATAAATGTATTGTAAACATACTTTACAACTTATTTCTCTGTCAACAGCTACTAATGTCAAACACGGGATTTGATTGTATAGTTGAGGCGTTTGTTGATTTTTTTTTTTTTGCTTATTCTGTTTCTGTGGTGGAACCTGAGCTGAAATGGTCTTGTTTGCTGCCCTGTCTCGTCATGTTTAGCTTGTTTAGCATTAGGCCATATCTCTACTGCAAACTGAATAAGACAGCTTGGTTATGAGGACCTGGCCAGTTCTTTTTAGCAAAGCTGTAATGCTTACCTAAAGAAGATATGCATGTGTATTGTAAATAGGCTTTTTACTGATTTTATTTCTTTCTATTTTTATTAATTATTGATGGAGAAACGGTAGTTGTGTCCCAAATGAAGCACTAAACAGTATGCCTTTATACTATGCACTGTATACTCAACTATCTAGTGTATAAATGTTATAAGGTTATCTTGTCATCCAGAATCGGATGCAGCATTGCAAATTTGGAAGAACCTAGTGTTGTTTTGGTATTATTTATATAATATTATGGTATTAATATTTTGTATTAGCTTTTATTTTTATATTTAACATTTTCATTTTAGTTTAAGTTTTAGTCAGTTTATTATGTAGTGATGTCTTATTAGTTTTTTATGTTTCTAGTTAGCTTCTCTTTTATTCAGTTTTAGTTTTACTACTTAAAGTTCAACTTATTTCACTTAGTTGCCAAGGTGTCACAGTCCATGATGGTTGAAAAAGGGCACAACAACAGGGAATCCAGGGAAAACAGTCTTTAATGACAGGAATCAGGAGTACAAGGGAAACCAACCATGAACACAACGTAAAACACAGACGAGAATCGACAAAGACTGAGGGAGAACACAGGGAATATATACAGGGCAAACAGAGGGGCAAATGAGGCTAATTAACAAGACACAGCTGGGACCAAGGAACTAAATCAGGGTAGCCAAGGGAACAAACTAGTGGTGGGAAAACTGAGAACAAGGAACGTGACACAGGAAAACAAACACAGAACCCTGACATTACTCCCCCCTCCCGGAAGGTGCGACCTCGAGCCTCAAAAGAGTCCAACCGGGGAGGCAGGGTGGGCACCCTAGAATGCCTCCAGGGTGGCCCTGGCCATACAGGCATCCAGGGCGGACCTGGCCACTCCGGACGCCATGGCAAATCAAGCAGTTCATGGGACCATGGCATCGCGGGTAACTCAGGGACCATGCCAGTGCGGGCAGCTCAGGGGGCCATGGTGGATCAGGCCCTTCGGGAAGCCATGGTGGATCAGGCTCTTCGGGAAGCCATGGCGGATCAGGCCCTTCGGAAAGCCATGGCGGATCGGGCTCTGTGGCCTTAACCTTTGGCCCGGCCATGCTGATCTGAGTTATATAACCTGATCGGTCGCCTCTGGACTCGGGACGAAGGAGGGAGTCGCCTCTGGACTCGGGACGAAGGAGGGAGTCATCGCCTCTGGACTCTGGTAAGGGACAGGAACCATCACTGGACTGAGGTCAGGGACTGGATCCTGGGTGAGGAAGAGATACAGAGAGCCATGGCGGCAGCCGTCTTGACCGAGGGCTCAGGCGTGGCAGCGGCCATCTCTGGAGTGGCGGCCATCTTGCGACGAGGCTCTGGAGTGGCAGCCATCTTGCGACAAGGCTTTGGCATGGCGGCCATCTTGCAACGAGGCTCGGGAATGGCGGCCATCTTGCGACGAGGCTCGGGAACGGCGGCCATCTTGCGACAAGGCTCTGGAATGGCGGCCATCTTGCGACGAGGCTCAGGGATGGCGGCCATCTTGATCACTGGACGATAGTCAGGGTCTGGAGCCTTCACTGGATGGTAGTCAGGGGCTGGAGTTTTCACTGGGCTCCAAGACAACCCCTCATATTCCACCAGCAATCCTAGGAGCACAGGCAAGGCGGTCATGATGGGACAAAACTCAGGAAAATCTTTCATGGAAACAGGCTCAGGAAGTCCACTCACGGAATCAGGCGCAGCAAATTCTCTATCAGGATCGGACTCAGGAAATACTCTCTCAGAAACGGATTCATAGACTTCACATACTACTGAGATGGTAAAACAAACTAGTGGTGGGAAAACTGAGAACAAGGAACATGTGACACAGGAAAACAAACACAGAACCCTGACGCAAGGCAACATTTCAACATTTCTATTTTTCATTTGAGTTGAAGTTTTTCATCGAAAAAATATATTTTATTTCATTTCAGCTTTTTTTTTAAAGTCTCAGTGAACCAAAGGTTGCAACCGACTTTACTTCAGTGTTGTGACGTATTTCCAAGTGAAACGGAATATTGGAAAACGGGCAGGTTTTTATTTTAGCGCACTTCCTCTCCATGCCTCGCTCACTGATGGTTGGAGGGGAGTGGTTAAGGATATTCAACCCAAGCCTTCAAACAGATGTTATCAGTGAAGGAACGCCATTCCAGAGCGGAAGCAAATTTTCAGATTTACATTAAAGATTACCAATACAAACAAATTTTTGTTCACCACAAGACTAGTAATGTGCGCTAACAAAGTAAATACGGTCTATTTTGATTTCATGATGACTTTAAATACCAAAAGTGATTTTAATAGTTTAAGTTTTAGTTAACAACAATAACACTGATTTGTCTAAATAAAAGGGTCATCTAACATTTATGCATGATACTATCAGTTCAATATCATTTATCATCCAGTATTAGACATTTTTTATTATTATTCATTGAAATCAGTTGATATTTATATATTTAATTGTTCATGCCCTCCCATCAAACGCTTAAAGTTATTATTAAAATCAGTAGTTGTATCTGTTAATATTATTTAATGGACCTGAGCTGACATGAAGTAACAATGAACAGTTATATATTCATTAAAGGGATAGTTCACCCAAAAGTGAAAATTATCCCATGATTTACTCACCCTCAAGCCATCCTAGGTGTATATGACTATCTTCTTTCAGACGATCACAATCGGAGATATATTTAAACATATCCTTGCTCCTCCAAGCTTTATAATGGTTGCGAATGGGGGGCCACATTTTGAAGCCAAAAAGATGTATACATCCATAAGGTAATCCATATGGCTCCAGTGGGTTAATAAAGGCTTCTGAAGTGAAGCGATGGGTTTTTTGTTTTGAAAAATATGCTATCTATGATAAATAGCTTCCGACAGACGGACGTATGCCTCGATTTGCGGCGGAAGAGCAACCCCTGACCCAATGCAATGACAAACACAGAAGCTCAGAGGATAGAGCAAAACAAAACACTGGTCATGAATTAAAAGTCTAAAACTAATTAATGAAGATTAATGAATTCTGTAACAAATGTATTGCTCATTGTTAGTTAATGCATTAACTAACATTAACTAATGGGACCTTATTGTAAAGTTTTACCACATAATCTTTAGCAAAAGTCAAAATCAGTATTCATATGTACATTATAGTGCAATGGGCAAATTCACTTGTAGCATTTAAAACAATTGATTTAAGTTTTTAATGTTTTATTTTTAGTTTATATGAACAGTATAGAATGTTTAATGTAATATTGGCTATTTATCGGTTCTCTGTTATTGTGCATCCCTATAATAAAATATATGCACACCGACAAACAGGTGTTTTGCTGTTGTGATATATGTTTTGAAAAAAAAGGTCTTATTTTCAATGCATTCATGATTCTCGTTCAGTATTACTTCTTATCTGCCTTACAGTCATCATTACATATGAGAGCAACTGACGCCGCTGCCAATATTGTCCTGAATTTTTTTGTTGCGTTTGTTTGCTCCGATAACAGCTCTCCAATTTTCCCACCGAGATGTGCTTATCGTAGCCAGGTTGTTTGCAGATGAGGTAAAGCAGAGAGAGAGATCAAATATTGTTCTAGGATCTCCAGCGGCCACATCCACTAATTACTAAACGTCTTACCAGGGCTGTGTTGAAACACGCTAACAAACAGATTACGAAACGGCGAGCCGAACAGATGAAAGTTTCTAATCCCCATTATATCACAATTACATTTGGTGAAAGTAAAAAACCTAGAGAGAATTCAGGTCTGCGGAATGGCCGCATTTCCTCGCTGTACTGGAATTAGATAACATCGGCAAAGCTTTCCATTAGGGCCGTGTGGACTGCAAAAGATAGTGCGCAATGGCGCCAGCTGAGGAAAAACCAAAGCCAGCCTTTCCGGAGGCAAGCAATAAGCGATTGGAAGAGGATTGGAAAGAGCAAGGGAGCTCATCCAAAGGAGGCAGTGCAATTTGCGATTCTCAAGAACCCTCTCTAAATTGAACCTCATCTCCGACTGCAAATGTCAAATTATAGCGATATCCTCTCATCTGCACAGCTTCTTTTTCATGTCCAAGTATAGCGTGCGGCCCCTCGCGCTCCCTCGCTCCTTGTTTCCCTCTCCTTGTCAAGAGCAGCCTTTTTTGGGTCTTTGTTCTTTCTGGTTCAAAAACCTCAGCCCCACTGAGCATCAGCAGGGATTGCTCCCAGCAAAAACAAACTTTTTTAGAAGAAAAAAAAAAAATCTCCTTTGTCCTGAGAGACATGCCCACATGCATTCTGACTAAAATCCACAACATGTTGCAGCAAGTAAACAAGCATGCATGCTTTTGATTGGAGACACATGAATTTATGAAAGCGGATGAAAAATAAAAAGTAACAAAGTCATGCTAAACTACATGAATTAAAAAAAAAAAAAAATAATTGACAGGAAGCTTAATAAAACTGAAAACTTAAAACATGGTTAAAAATCACATCATGAAATAAATGTTTTTCTCCAAAACACATTGGCCACAACTATTGGCACCCTTTTATTCAATACTTTTTGCAACCTCCTCTTGCAGAGATAATAGATCTGAGTCTTCACCTATAATGCCTGATTAGTTTGGAGAACACCTGACAAGAGATCAGAGACCATTTCTCCATACAGAATCTCTCCAGATCCTTCAGATTCCCAGCTCCATGTTGGTGCTTCTGCTCTTCAGTTCACCCCACTCACTTTCTTTATGGTTCAGGTCAGAGGACTGGGATGGTCATGGCAGAAGCTTCATTTTGTGCTCAGAGACACAATTTTGTGTTGGTTTTGATGTTTGTTTTGGATCATTGTCCTGATGGAAGATCCAGCCACGGCCCATTATTGGATTTCTAGCAGAAGCGGCCAGGTTTTGATTTTTTTATCTGTTGGTATTTGATAGAATCCACGTTAACATGTATCTGAACAAGATGTCCAGGACCTCCAGCAAAAAAATAGGCCCACAACATTAAAGATCCAGCAGTATATTTAACCGTGGGCATGGGGTACTTTCTATCCATGTGTGCACCAAACCCATCTGGTGGGTTTGCTGCCAAAAAGCTCTTTTTTTTAGTTTCATCTGGCCATTGAAGCCGGTCCCATTTTAAGTTCCAGTCTTGTCTGACAACTGTATGTGCTGGAAATTGTTTCTGGATAAGAGCATAGGATTTTTCTTGAAACCCTCCCGAACAACTTGTGGGGATGTAGGTGCTGTTTGATATTTTTTTTTTAGGCTTTCTGAGACTCAAGACTCAACTTGTAACTTCTTTAGTTGATTGGAACTTCTTAATTAAATGGTAATTCCCTGATGGTGGAAATGGGGATTTTCAATGCTTTAGCTATTTTCTTACAGCCACTTTCTATTTTGTGAAGCTCAACAGTCTTTTGCTGCACATCAGAACTATATTCTTTGGTTTTTCTCATTGTGATGAATGATTAAGGGAATTTGGCCTTTGTGTTTCCTCATGTTTATACTCCTGTGGAACAGGAAGTCATGGCTGGACAATCTCATGTTCATGATCACCCTGGTGTGCTAAAAAAAAATGCAAATATGAATGGGAATACGTCAGAGATATTTTACTCATAAAATATTGTAGGGGTGCCAATAATTGTGGCCAACGTGTTTTGGAAAAAAAACATTTATTTCACAATGTGATTTTCCCCCCACTTTCAATTATTTTCCTTCAATGAAAGGTTAGATTTTTGCTAATTTTATGAATTAAAGATCAAAAGGATAAACAATGCAGATTTATTTTTACAGTCATCTTTGATCATATTTACCAAGGGTGCCAATAATTCTGACCACAACTGTATATATGTTGTTTTGATGAGAAAAATATGTTGTTTTAACAACATGTTTTTACGACATATCTCGTTATTACGAGAAAATATGTTATTAAAACAATAACGCATATATAACGCAATAAAGCATAAAGGGGCAATTTATTAAAAATACAACTGATCATTGTTAGTTCATGTTAGCTCAGGTCCATCAAATAATATTACCATATACAACTTTTTATTTGAATTATATATTAGTAAATGTTGTAATTAACGTGTATTTAACATGTTATTAACATGTAATTAACTAATATTAATAAAGTATTTTTTTTAGATCATATCTAATGTAGTTAACTAACACTTACAAATTAGTTTAAAATCATTCACTAAATATGTAATTGTATTTGTTTATGTACTATTATACCATTTTTAACACAAAATTAAATTAATGACTCAAAGATATTACCTTTTTGAATTTTTTCCCCAAATATCATGAATTATTGATTCATAAGTATCATTGATTTTTGGAGTCACATGCACATGATATTTTACAAGCCTTAATTTGTTATAAAAAAGGTAAAATCATGTCATGTGATATTAAACATATGAAATTTATGTTTGCATCTATAAATTATATCATTTCCTGTTTTATGTTTTTTTTCTGCACCATATGACTGATTTGCCAAACAAATGTTATTCAAATGTTTATAATATTTTAACTAAACTGTTTTAAGATTATGATTAAGAATATGCCAATAAATTACTCAAATGTTTTTCTTTTAAGGAATTTCATTCTTTTAATTAGTTCTTTATTGATTATATGATGACAGTTGTACCACCTCAATATTTTTGACTAATATAAAAATATAGAATTTTTATACAGAAAAAAAGTCAAATTATTGCTTGTATGAATTGTGTTGTAAATGTATGTTTGAATAAATTAATATATTAATATATATCTGGAGCACAAGTATAAAACATCAGTTTGGCTCATAAATATTAGTTATGTGGAATAATGTAATTAATAAGGTTTAGTGATTTACCAAAGAGTGTTTGTTGCCCATTCTGAGTCTTCTGTTTTGTCTTAAAGTTGTCACTTTATTGTAATTGTATAATGGTTGCTCAGTTCTCAGCCTGAATTTGAACCCATAAAACCCTCCAGGCTTCAACCTACAGGTGGTGTGTAGGAAAATTTTTCGGCACTTGTAATCTTTCACATTGTGTGACAGGCAAACTTCTGAAAAACCCTCTCCTGAACCGCGGACGTATGTGTCCTACAAAACCAAATCTCCTCGGCCACGATAAGCACAGCCTGTGGAGTTTGGTACTGTGCACACAACTGTGTCCAAACCTATTACCACTGAGCTCCACATCCTCTCTCCCCAGAAGGCACGATCTAACTGAGTGTTTTTCTAATAGAGACAAGCTGTCCTGATACTCCAGCTATCCTATTTTGAGTTGTTATGGATGACAATCCTCTCAAATGCAAAATCAAGTTTACAAACTTCTTTAAGTTTCCAGAAACTACAAGATGGTAAGACTTTGTTTGTGTGTAGTTCAGTCATGAAACTCTAGAGGGAGCAGGCTAATATCACTGACATCATTACTGCATGGCACAAGCTGATTGGCCTCTGCTTATCCTGCAGCCAATGAGATTGCTTGCTGGTTCAGTCTGGTTCAGTGTTTGCTGTAAGCTAGTCCTGCAGTGTGCTGGACTGAAACCCTCCACCTCCCCAGCTCCACCTGCCTAGATCTGCTACAGGATTTATGTATGTCTATTTACGCAGCAGCAGCATATCTTACATGTTCACAGCAGCGTGCCTGTGTATCTATTAGCAGCAGCAAGTCCATACTTTCTCTGCAGCAGCAACAGCAGCAGTGAAGTAGATCTAGTCCACCATGACCAAATACATTAACGTTGCCATATTCAATAACACGATAAATCTATTCTGAGAGTTATCATTTCTACCTGTCAAAAGTTTGAAATAATTATGATTTTTTGAGTCTTGGTGAGTCTTTTTATTCTCACCAAGGCTGCGGTTATTTAATCAAAAAATACAGTAAAAATTTTTCTTTTCTTTTTTTTCTTTCTTTTTTTTTTTGTCAAAGCTGAATTTTCAGCATCATTACTTCAATGTCACATGATCTTTCAGAAATCATTCTAATATGCTGCTTTGCTGCTTATTAATATCAATGTTAAAACAGTTGTGCTGATAAATTTTTTTGTGGAAACTGTAATACTTTTTTCTGGAATTTCTGAATAGAAAGGTCTTTTGTAACATTATAAATGTCTTTACTGTCACATTTGATCAATTTAATGTGTCCTTGCTGAATAAAAGTATCCATTAAAAAAAAAAAAAAAAGTACTTACCTCAAACTTTTGAATGGTAGTGTATCACGGTTTCCACAAAAATATTAAGCAGCACAACTGTTTTCAACATTGAAATATGTCATAAATGTGACTCTGGACCATAAAACCAGTCATAAGTCGCACGGGTAGCAATAGCCAACAATACATTGTATGGGTCAAAATTATCTATTTTTCTTTTATGCCAAAAATCATTAGGATATTAAGTAAAGATCATGTTCCATGAAGATATTTTGCAAATTTACTATTGTGAATACATCAAAAACAATATTTTTGTGAGTGGATATGCATTGCTAATGACTTCATTTGGACAACTTTAAATGTGATTTTCTCAATATTTTGATTTTTTTTGAACCCTCAGATTACAGATTTTCAAATAGTTGTATCTCTGCCAAATATTGTCCTATCATAACAAACCATACGTCGTCAATGGGAAGCTTATTTATTCAGCTTTCAGATGATGTATAAATCTCAATTTCAAAAAATTTACCCTATGACTGGTTTTGTGGTCCAGGGTCACAAATAAATATTTTATGCAAGTGGTTCTGTCTTTAATAATGAGTTATATTTATTGTTGGGTCAATGTCAAAAGAAAAAAAAATGTTAGTCATGGTCTTTTCTCATTCCCCTGGACTCAAAAGTGAAAATGAAAATGCGATAAAATGCAATTTGCACACCAAACATCATTACATTTTGAGGGCAAATATCTCATTTCAAGGGTATCATTCCTTTTCTCCCCTGAACATGCTTGTACAAATTAATGTTATCTATTTTTGATTGTTTTGTAAGTAACGTTTCCAGGATCCATTGCTTTGGGGAACTGAAATAGGCACACGACCACAGCCAGAATCCCAGATAAGGAATTTTTGGTGCCCATAGCCATCAGTGTTCAATTTCTGCAAGAAGAAACAGTAATCAAATTCTTATCAAACACACTCCAGGGCTTAAGGACACGAGCAATCACTGACAGGGAAAATGAGATGGATGTGGCACCATTTGTCACATTACTTCAGAGGTGGTAAAAGGGTGAGATGGCTTGTGTTTTGTCATACTTACAAAATAAAGTGCAGAGATTACTGAACCTGTTTAACTATATAACTCACCATCACAGGCATTTTTTTTTTTTTTGACACAAAAATGAAAGTTAGCATTTATTCATTTGCATTTGCATATGCATTTGTTTATATATTAATAGGATATTTACACATAGACTGAATTGATTGAGATGTTTTTCATTCTTAGAATAATTTATTTTAAAGCAAACTCTTATGGAACATTAGAATGAGGCTTTGGTGCAAGAAATTAATATCACAACACAGTATTGTGAGAGCTTTATTCCCCCAGACTAATGAAAAAGCATTCTTACTACACAGGAGCTAAGCTGAGTGATTGTTCTCTCCATCTGCCTGTGGGGGAGGCTCTTCCTGCAGAGTTTATCTCGTTTTCATCAGGGCCGGCCAGCACAAATCCACGTTTGCTCTGACCCACGCCGCACCCAGTCCCAGAAAAGCTCGGATAGATCCCTCTCTGTCTTTAGTCAAACAAGAGCTCCCTTTCTGACAGCCCAGATTAAGTTAAAGAGACATTTGAGCCCAAATACAAGAAAGTAGGTCTCTGTGTTTAAGGTGTCCCTTGTTTCATCAGGCAGAGCGGACGGAAAGGAACCTCCGGTGAGAGGTAATGAGCACTGGCTGTTTATCAATAACGTGAAGAGGGTTATGTGGCAGAACGGATAAAGGTGATTACCTCTTCAATGCAACACCGGATGTTTGTCTCTCCTCACCACACCGGAGAGATAGAAAAAAACACATCCTTGACCCTGGTGCACTTTGTGTCTTTCTCAATTACCAGATCGAGAGTGTAAATAAGAGAAAATGAAACCCGTCTCACAACAGCAAGCAGCGTGTAGGTGTTTAATGGCAGATTCCTCACATCAGTAAGTCATTACGTTTTGTCATTAAGGGTTTTTTTTTCTTCTTCACTTTTCTCATTTGAAAGCAACACATGCATTATGGGCATCCTCACCAAACCGATTAGCGGTTAGATGTTTGCACCTACAGCATGCTAAAGCTAATTCTCACTCTCTTATACTGAAGATGTGTTAAGGCAAGAAACAACAGGCAAAACGGTGGTTTTTTTTTATGCACTGCTCAATTTTGAGCTATTTTGCTTCTATAACATGTCTTACTTCAGACTAGTGGGGGGAAAACTAAAATAAATCTAAAATATATGTTTTTCTTTTTGTGTCTGTAGATTTCAAATCCAATGCATATGAAATAATAGTCAGATTTTTTTTTTTTTTTTTAAATGGAACAGATTCTTGAACATTTAGACTATTTAAACAAAATAAAAGTTTGCATTGATGTTTTTTAATCATATTTGATACATCAGGCTTTTATGGCTCAAAGAATAAGAGAATATTGAGTTCATACTCAAACACCTCAATTTTATTGGCCCATACTGAGCAAAAATATGCAATTTGGTGCAGTTGTTAATATTTAAATGGTCAAACAGTAAGATTAAAAATTAAGTTTTTGGCCATTCATTTACATGGGCCTGAAAACGCAAACTCTTGAAAATAGGTTTCAAAGTCCAAGCTTTTTTAAAACAAGACCATTATCATTTACATGCATTCACCATGATTTTTGCCAATACAGACATGTTCCTGGATCAACACAGTTTGTTGATCCTTGTCTGAAAATTTAGTCCTATAACTCTAACCCTACCCCTGAACCTAACCCTATTTATCAATAAAAATCAGAGGGAAATGATAGCTGAATAACACTGCTGTAGCCCTTGTTGTAAGCCCAAACTTGACATAAACTGTAAATTTGTCCCTCAAATCTGATTGATTGATTGAAATGTTGATCCAGGATCAATCAAGATGTTGATCCAGGAACATGTTGCACTTGGTGAAATCACTTTCACCGTCTCAATGTGTATTATGTGTTCAGTCTATAGGCGCTTAGTATTTCTTTAAAAAGAGACATTGCCAAACTACTGGCCTGGCATGAATAATACAGCGTTTTAATTGTTTTCGCAGATTTGTGTGAACAAGGATCATTTTGACAATGTTGTCGTCTGTACGAAAAACTTTTCAGTTTTTAGAACATTGTTGTCATGTTAACGTACTCTAAATCAACAAGATCTTTATTACAGTATAATAGACTACTTACAGACAGGGTTGCCAGGTCTGCACAACAAAACTAGCCCAATTGTTAATCAAAACTAGCCCAATCACGGTCAAAACTGTTAAAAATCACGTTCGGGGTGTTAAAAAATTGCATTCCAGGGTTTCGCTTCAACCCACAGACTACAAAAACAACCTGCAGCAAAAGTGTAAATGTAGCCGAATTTTGCGGGAAAACCATGGACTTGGCAACACTGTTTACAAGCGATGTATAAAAATATCAGTTGTCGCTCTTTATCTCTCAATAATACTGCCTTAGTAAGATGATATTTAAATGCTTAGTTTTATGATCAAACCTCTGTAGTTTTTATTGTTGGGGACAAGACATAAAATGTAGTGCAATACAATAAAATGATGATTGAGTGATGGACAAATAGACGTTCCTCAAAAGCCTGTTGTACCATATTTGAAACACATTTTAACATGATTTTTTGGCTTTATGGATAATTGGATTAATTAACTAGGGAATTATGGTAAAATTTCAACCCTTTTCACCTGTGGTGTCTTGTCTTAAATAAGATATTTCTGAAATGATCAGCAAATGAGCCAACATGGCTTTGATGTGTCGCTTTGAAGTGCAAGCCATTAACGGCAAGTAATTCTTAATTCACCGCTAAATGGGATCCAAAAGTCTGAGAGCCTTGCTTAGAGACTTAAAATGGTGTAGAATTGTTAATATTTCTTATTCGTTGTTTTAAATTGCTTGGAATCCTTTCTGTTCTGTCTATTAGGTTTATTTTGGTTTTGGAACCCAAATGTGGTCCAAGACCCATTGTATATGAAAAAGTAAGTGTGCAATTTCATTATCTAACGCACTACACTGCTTGCAGCATTATAACGTTGCTAGGCTTGTATGAAATATTGGAATATATGGTTGCCATAGCAACATATTACGTAAACCCTGAAGTGAAATGGTGGGGGAAAATGATTTCATTCATCATTATAGCTTCGGTATACAGAGGAAAAATGGGAGGCTGGTAATTCAGAGCTCTCATTTGGACTATAAGGGTAACATCATGTCTTGCAAATGATCAGGTTGTGTAGTGCAGGTGAACAGAGTCTCTGTCAAGCAGAATTTCAAGGGTACTTGAGCATGAATTCACTGCACAACACGCTGAATAATTAAAACGATTCTCTTATTCTCTTATGGCAAAATATTTTTGTCAGTTCCTAGCAAGGAGGCTCTTTGGAGACGACACAAAATCCACTTTGATACAAAGAAGACTTGCATGTGTTTACTGGTGTTTGGTAAGGAAAGCATCACTGTTATTTTTTTCTCACAGTTAGGGGTTTGTTTGAACCTGTTGTTTTTCTACTGATGTTTTGCCAGGCAGATGATAAAACAGCCAAAAGACTTATCTAGGGTCCATAATATCATAGAGACTAGGGGATGGGCTTTAAATGCAGCCAGTATGCAACTACCCAGAACACACTAGGAACTGTATATTAGTACAATATCCAACATTTCATGATGTCACAAAAGCTAAAATTGTAAAATTGAACTTTTTTTTTTTTTGTCCATACTGTACAATGAAAAAGTCAATGGGGTCCAAAGTCCAATGTTGTTTAGAAACCTTTCACTTTCATTGTATGGACAGAATAGATCTCCATTGTTTATCCTTTTGATCTTTAATTAAGAAAATTAGCAAAAATCTAACCTTTCATTGAAGGAAAAGAATTGAAAGTGGGGGAAAAATCACATCATGAAATAAATGTTTTTCTCCAAAACACGTTGGCCACAATTATTGGCACCCTTTTATTCAATACTTTTTGTAACCTCCTTTTGCCAAGATAGCAGCTCTGAGTCTTCTCCTATTATGCCTGATTAGTTTGGAGAACACCTGACAAGAGATCAGAGACCATTTCTCCATACAGAATCTCTCCAGATCCTTCAGATTCCCAGCTCCATGTTGCTCCATGTGCTTCTTCTCATCAGTTCACCCCACTCATTTTCTTTAGGGTTCAGGTCAGAGGACTGGAATGGTCATGGCAGAAGCTTTATTTTGTGCTCAGAGACACAATTTTGTGTTGGTTTTGATGTTTGTTTGGATCATTGTCCTGATGGAAGATCCAGCCACGGCCCATTATTGGATTTCTAGCAGAAGCGGTCAGGTTTTGATTTTTTTATCTGTTGGTGTATGATTGAATCCATGATACCATGTATCTGAACAAGATGTTCAGGACCTCCAGCAGAAAAATAGGCCCACAGCATTAAAAATCCAGTGTTATATTTAACTGTGGGCATGGGGTACTTTCTATCCATGTGTGCACCAAACCCATCTGGTGGGTTTGCTGCCAAAAAGCTCTATTTTAGTTTCATCTGACGATAGAAGCCGGTCCTGTTTTAAGTTCCAGTCTTGTCTGACAACTGAATATGCTGGAGATTGTTTCTGGATGAGTGAGGAGGATTTTTCTTGAAACCCTCCCGAACAACTTGTGGGGATGTAGGTGCTGTTTGATCATTTTTAGGCTTTCTGAGACTCAAGACTTAACTAATCTCTGCAATTCTCCAGCTGTGATCCTTGGAGAGTCTTTGGCCACTCAAACTCTCCTCCTCACCACGCATTAGGACGATTTAGACACACGTCCTCTTCCTGGCAGATTTGTAACATCTTTAGTTGATTGGAAGTTCTTAATTATTGCCCTGATAGTGGAAATGGGGATTTTCAATGCTTTAGCTATTTTCTTACAGCCACTTTATATTTTTTGAAGCTCAACAGTCTTTTGCTGCACATCAGAACTATATTCTTTGGTTTTTCTCATTGTGATGAATGATTAAGGGATTTGGCCTTTGTGTTTCCTCATGTTTATACTCCTGTGGAACAGGAAGTCATGGATGGACAATTTCATGTTCATGATCACCCTGGTGTGCTAAAAAAAATGTAAATATGAATAGGAATATACTTCAGAGATATTTTACTCATTAAAAATAGGGGTGCCAATAATTATGGCTAACGTGTTTTGGAGAAAAACAGTTATTTCATAATGTGTTTTTCCCCCCACTTTCAATTCTTTTCCTTCAATGAAAGGTTAGATTTTTGCTAATTTAATGAATTAAAGATCAAAAGGATAAACAATGCAGATTTATTTTTACAGTCATCTTCATCTTCATTATATTTACCAAGGGTGCCAATAATTCTGACCACCACTGTATATATATATATATAATGAGTTCACTGCTCAACCTTCAAATATTTGGTCAGCATTTGCTGTAGCAATCCCTCCACCTTCCCCAGTTCCACCTCTATAGATCTGCTACGGGTCATTTATGTATGCTATTTTGTACAGCAGCAGCATGTCGTACTTGCTTACAGCAGCATGTCGTGTATGTACTGGCAATAGCAAGTATCTGAACTTGATCTACAGCAGCAATAACAGCAGCGTAGCAGATCTATTCCCCTTAAGACTAAACATATCAACATTTTCATATCCATTACCATCCCAAACACTCCGAGAGTTGTCATGACAGAAGTACACTTATTTTGACGTGTTGACTAACACACTAAAGCACATGTAAAATACTTGTTTTTAATTTGAACTAGTGTTTTTCAATATTACATATGAAGTTAATATATTTTAAATGTACTAAATTGCAACTTCATCATTACAAATGTGAAAATACAAATTTAAATACATCACATAGAAATGATGTTTAAGTGTATTTTAGTTGCTTCTCGGTACATTCGGTAGTACATTTAAAGATATAAGCCCTACTTAAGTGGGTAAAAACACTCTAAAGTTCAGCTAATTGCATTTAATATAAAGAATGTTTTAATTTAATTGCAATTAACATGCAATTAAGTGACCAAAACATTACATTCTGTATATTATTTCTGTATAGGCTACTCTTTTTAAAATATTCTAAAGTGGACTTCATTTTTACAAGGGTTATTAGCTTAGCATTGTGCTAACTGGTTGAGAAACGCTCTTTTCATTAGCCAGAACAACATATCACGCTGGCACACTGTTTTCAAATAAGGTAAAACCCTAGCTCTATTGTTTCAAGTTACGTTTTAATTTCTTTTTTCTTTTAGGCAGCTTGAAAAGTGAAATTTAATTAGAATATGTCTGATTAGGATGTGAAATCCCTGGGTAGATTTTGTCTTGGCAGGTAGAGTATGCCAGAGAAAGCTGCTTGTGCACTGAGGTCATGGAGGCTCAAACAAATTGGTCTGATGGAAATCCAAATACTTCCTCTTTCATTGACAAATGGATTTGGAAAGCTTGTTGGGGGAAATTGCAGGCAAGATTGAGCTTATCGTTCCTGGTTGTCTGTGGCTTGTGGAAAACAACCTACATGAGAGATCCCTGCTGAGATGGATTATGTTCTTACCGTTTACATCAGCCATTTTCAGAAAAATCATTTAAAACATTCAATTCTAAGTTAATGCACTCTCCAGCTACACTCTCTCATCCACTACATCATTCATTCATTGAATAATTTCTCTTTATTTATTTATTTATTTATTTATTTATTTTTCAGTTGCAGAGTGAGATGTTCTGGTTCTTCAATAATCAAATAAAGGAGTGCCGGACAAAGACAAAGTCCCACTTTATTTGTATCTGAGAAAATGCTTGGATTGCACTTGGATTCTCTCCAACATTTTCTCCCTTTTAGCAGCTAGCAACATTCCCTTGGCATTTCCTTACTGTTCCTTCTTATATGCCCTTATGGATAAGAAAGTTCTGGGCTCCTTTTTTCCCCAAACTAACCTAGATAGCGTTTATCGATGTATAAACCAGTGGGAGAAGCTAAAATAGTTTGGCTGACCATGCAGATATTTAGCCCTTATTCTCATTCAAGAACCAGCTACACGGTTTTCCTCTGAGGAATATGGAGCTTATTCAAATTCACAAGAAGGACAAGGCCAGCCCAGTTTTGAAAAAGAAGCTATTTGTTCACAATGTACAATATTTCTCTCAGTGCTCCAGTTTGTGCTGGTGTGGCTCATACATATTGGCATATTTTAAGAATTGTTTAGCCAATTCATTTTTTAAAAAATCTTTATATTTGTGTAACCCAGGTCCAATTTTAGCTCAAATCCCGTCATCTGAAAATATGCATCTCTAGAAGAATCTCTAGAATTTCAGATATAGACCATAATTTGAATTTTTTTTTTTTTTTTTTTTTGCACCTGATATTATTTCAGACAGGTAAAAGTGTCTTTGCACTTTGACTTTATTCACTTCTAATAACATTCTGATATCAGACTGTTAATATTTCAGTTTTTCTTAGATCCTGTCGACAATGGCAAAAATGTTCATACTTCATCGGATAAATTAATATTATTATAATTTCAGAGCAAGTACAAAACCTGATATTGTATCTCAATAGCAAGCCAGCACTGAATGTCATGAATATTAATTGAGTAACATGACTGGATTGTCTAGGAGTACTCAGTGATCACACTTCTAGGTAATTAATATTCATGAGCCTACTAGGTGCAAATGTTAAAGGGTTATTTCAACCCAAAATGAAAATGTTCTCTTCATTTACTCACCCTCATGCCATCCCAGATGTATATGACTTTCTTTCTTCAGCTAAATACAAACAAAGATTTTTAAGAAAATAATGAATCTCTGTGAGTCCGAATGGCTGCCGCTTAGTTGATGCATGAAAAACCACACACAGCGATTGTGACGGAAATAAATACACAGTGGATGAATCAGCGTCTTCTGAAGTGAAACGATATGTGTGTGTAAGAATAATACTAATATTTGAAACTCTTTTAACTATAAACCATATCTTCAGTGGACCAGCAATTCACCCTCGAGCTTCACAGCGCACTTATGTCACACGTCTTATGAACGCTTGTATGACAGTAGACCGGAAGCAATGGTTTATAGTTAAAAATATTAGTATTTTTCTTAGGGTACATTTACACAACAATGATGTACTAAAAACGGAAAAGTTGTTCCTTTGGGTTACAGATGACAACATTGTCAAAATTATCCCCGTTCACAAGGATCTGTGAAAACGACTGAAAAAAGCTGTATTATTCATGCCAGGCCAGTAGTTGGCGATGCCACTGTGTGAAAATAACACTATGCACCTATAGTTCTTATAGTTTACACAGAGACAATAATGGTATCATTTTCTAAAGCCTGCACTGAAAAGTTCAGGCCTCTAAAACGCCATTGTTGTGTTAATGAACAGCCAAAACGCATAAAAAGTTTACCGGTTTAATTGAAAACGGTATTGTGTAAACAGCCCCTAGCACACTTCTCTTCAGAAGACACTAATTCATCCACTGGGATTTTATGTATTACCGTCACAATCGCTGTGTGTGGTTTTTCAAGCGTCTACCAAGCGGCACCCATTCACACATTATATGGACTCACAGAAATTGTTTGTGTTTATCTGAAGAGAAAAAGTCATATACATGGAGGATGACATTAGGGTGAGTAAATGATTAAAGAAATATAATTTTTGGGTGAATTTTTCCTTTAAGTCGTTATTTTTGTTTTGCTTTTTGTCCACAAAAAGTATTATTGTCACTTAAAAATTAAAAAATTAAAATTAAGGTTGAACCACTGTTTTAACAATGTCTTTAGTACCTTTCTGGACCTTGAAAATGTTGATTATATTGCTGTCTATGGACAAGTCATATACCTCTCGGATTTCATCAAAAATATCTTAATTTGTGTTCCGAAGATGAATGATGGTCTTACAGGTGTGGAACGACGCGAGGGTGAGTAATTAATGACAGAAATTTCATTTTTAGGTGAACTAATCCTTTAAGTTGTGTGCAATCCCTAATGCAGGGATGGCTGGCACAGGTTTTGAGGTTGGTTGGCACAATATTAAAAGGCTTTGGTTGCAAGACGAAAGCGACAAACAAAAATGTTTTATAGAAATTCTTCTATGCTTTTTTTTTTTTTTTTTAATCCTTTCAATCACTTTTTTTGGCTGCTTCAGTTGCCTTTTAAAGCTCTTTATATAGGCTGTTGAGTTACATGTTAAAATGTGCTAAGAATGTTTCATGTGCCAACCAACCCTAAAACCAATGTGCCTGCCATAAATAATTTATCAGATTTATCATGGTCGTCCAAATCTTATAGTGAAATATAATTGGTTTGTGCAAACATGAACATAAATTGACTGTTTAAAACATGAAAATGTTATGAATCAGCTGCTTGTATTTCTCTTTAGATGTGAGTATTATAGTTGATTTGTATTGCATTGGAACTCATTTGATGAGAAGCCCTGCAGCATTAAATGATCTGAGATGACCGAGGGGATCAGATAAATCCTCATGTTCAATAAACGCACGGAAAGCGTCTTTCCCCGAAACGCAATCATCTTAACGGGCACATAAGCGCTGATCCTAATCCGGAATGTTTGCTGCGTCCGCCCCTGAAATGGCCCGGCTGCCAGCTTAATCTGCTATGAAAATCATTTTGACGCCTGACTTCATGTCTCCTCGCCTGGACCAGGGTCACAGCTCTCTTGCATGTTTATCTTTTTTTATTGAACACGGCGTTCACTGTCATCCATCTGACAGGCAGCTAACGGACGGTTTGATTCCACCTGTGATCCTAGAATTACACTGTTACCAAACAATCATTTACTGAATATAAAAGATGACAGTTTTATGTGCATTCTAACATGGCAGTAATTTAAATCGCGAAAAAAGCGAACAGATATTTTTTGTAGGGGTTTTCTGTGCACACAATGAAAGTCAATGGGGTCCAAAGTTGCTGTTTTGGACCCCATTGACTTTCATTGTATGGACAAAATATATATTTTTATGTTCCACAGTTTTTGCTGAACAACCCTCTGCAAGAATATTCAATGTCCACATTTTTTTTTTTTTTTCAGAACTTCAGAATTTGTTTTCAATTAAGTATATTAATCTGTATGGAAGCCCATTTCCCCACATAAGAAAAAAAATGCTTTGGTAAAACATGACATAAAAAGACAAAAAAAAAAAAAAAAAAAAAAAAATCATAATACTTACTCATAATTTTGGCTTATGTCATAATAATGAGTCTTGTAATTTTGAATTGTCACAATATTTTGTCATAATTTTGACTTTGAATTTCAGCTCGTCACAAAGTCATAATTATGACATAAGTCAAAATAATGACAAAAGCATAATTATTTTAATTCTAATTATGCATAATAATTTTTCTCAATTTCAACTTTGATTTATAATTTCGACTTTTTATGTCATAATTTACTAAAACATGTTTTCTTATGTGGCGGAAATGGGCTTCCATAGATCTGACGTGACCAGTCAGGGATGAAATAATGCCCATAAAAATTCATAAACATTCATTTTCTTTGGAGATGAATCAAGATTAATCTCCAGTTCCCATCACATGTAATGTGCCTAATTGTGGAGATAGTTCTCTTCATCTGAGGCATACTGTACAGTTTTTGACAGTAAACCCATGTCATTTGAGGATATTTCAAGATTGCACTCTTGTCAGTTGTCAAATTTTTTGCCGTTTTGCATATGGAATATGCCCCAATGCATAATGAGACACTGGTTCACTGGTGAGGTCAGGGAAATCATATGATGCATTCCTGTGCTTTTAAATGCATTTCAGAATTATGATAGTCTAAAAAAAAAAAGAAGTGAAATAATCATCAGTGTGAAAATGATTTATATCACTTTACCCTCAAATTACGAATCTTCCTCAGTTATAATGTCATTTCCATCACAACCAACAATTTTGCCCCTAATAATTTTGTATTATTATTTTTAAGTGAACTTGGTTACCATGGAGACAACAGTTTCAGTGAACAGCATGCTTAAAATGAAATGAGACCTGACATGTGAATACAATAAAAAAAAATCAAAGTGAATAGAATGTGGAATGTATGACCAATTTTGAACATTTTTAGTCAACTTTATACGTGTTTGTATATATATATATATATATATATATTGTCTATTCTAAAGTCCATAGGTCCAAAAGTGTCCATAGTTGAAGAAACACATGCTAATCCACCAATTACTTTCAGTTCTTCCACATGATAAGCGGCCGAAATCAGATCTGCTGTACACAATGTTGTTGTGGTATTTGGAACAAACTCTCGCATTTCAAAGGCTCTTGGCTTTGGTGTAACATGAATCAGGGGCCAAATCCCGAGTGGCTGCAGTAAAGGACCTCTAAAATATAAAACTAAGCCATAGCCGGTGAAGAGTGTCCTCATATTTCATCAATTTTAGATTTATAAAGTCGAAAATTGACGTCCCCCCTGGCACCCGGCAGTCTCAGAGCAAGTCTGTGGGCTGTGTGGAGTTTCATCATCCTGACAGAACCTGACACCTCGGGTGTGCACTAGACCACTAGTCTCTTTGCTTCCTCCCTGGGTGAGCAATTACATGTGAATACTAGCCCTCGTGTCATTTCTTATGGCTTTCATATCCTTCCCCTCATCACAAGGAATGGCCAGAGACATCGACGGCAGACCATCTTCAGTCTCATTAACAGACTCATTCCTGTAATTCAATACGTTTTCAGGTCCTCATCATACTGTATAGAATATACAGTTTCTGAAGATCATAATCATGTTAGTTCCATTAAGTTTTATATTATATTAAAAGAAAACCTCATTACAATATCACACTCAAACAGTTTACCTAAAATTGAAATTTCTGTTATTTAGCTACTCACCTTCATGTTGTTTCAAATCTTCTTTAAATGAACATAGAGGTGAATTTTAAATATTTAATATAATAATATAATAAAGCAATTAGCCTCAAGAAGCCATGGTTTACAGTGAATTTATAACAATTAAGGGGTGTTGTTAGCCTGAAACTCCCTTAGCTGTTATAAATTCACTGTAAACCATGGCTTCACGGGGCTTATTGCTTTTATAAAACCACACAATACAAATATTAAAGCAAAAAAATTTGTATCAATGCAACTTTCAGTAAAATCATTAAAAGGCTTCATTCCACTGTAAAAAAAAAATAGTCCCTAACCGTGAACAGCAACAGAAGTTACATTTATTGCGCCATTAGATGGCGGCAAAGATTGTCTTTATGAGAGAGTCACTCAGTTCCAAAGACTTTTATATTGAAACTTGTTGTGAACACGGAAAAAGACGCAAATGACAAATGCTTTGACTAGCGCTGTCAGTGTCAGCAGGGCATGGGAAAACCCATTAAATGTTAAAAGGAAAAGATACAGCGGACATTCAAACATATTTTTTATTATGAACATAGGACTGACCTGAAGGAAAATGCTAAATCTGATATCTCTCGATATCTCTCTCACAATACACTTCTACATAGTGCAGTAAGCTAAAGCTTCAATGAACAAAATCAATAGAGAACAAACATGTTTACGTTGCTAAGAGTGGTTGCTAAGACAGACGCAGCAACATACACACTGAGTGGCGCAGCGATGATTCCGGGGATTTTACAACGGCTTCGAACGCGACTCAACCACAGTCTATGGGCTCAACCAGTCAGTATCAAGGGCCGGAACTATCCGTTTTATAATATAAAATTTTTAATATAGCCATCTGATTATAAATGTAGGCTACTAACTGGAAATGTCAGTGTTTTAAAGTGTTTCTTCATTTTTCTAGCTAATGTTTTCATGTTTTGTTTTTTTTCTAGTACCTGATTTGGATTACCTGATGAACTGTTTGATAAGTTCTCCTCTGTGTTATGTCCTGAAATCGCATTAATATGAGAGAATATCCTCTTTGTGAAACTTATTCTCTTGTGAATGCTCTCCTGTTAGAGTCCTCGTTCCTGATTCTGTGGAATAACTTACCTGTTTATTCACCTGTTGTTGTTTCTCTGCCTTGAACTTTCAATAAATCTCCCTCTACAGGGAGATTTGCAGTTGCAGTTGGTGTGTCGTTACAGTTTTCTAGATAATATTGTTTTAAATGGAAATCAATTTATATTTGGTTTGATATTTTGATAAAAATAAATGTTTTTATTTTATTTTATTAGATGATTTTTACAGAATTTTATTTTACATTTCTATTATAATAATAAAATATTAAAAGGTGGTTATAATCAAAATTGATTTCTATTTCTGATAGTCTGGTATATCTTTTCATAGACATCCTCTTATATATTATTCATATGTTTTAATGTAAGAGTTCACAAGGTACTTCTCAACAGGAATAACCCAACAGATGACCGAAGATCAGAAAAGCCTCTATCTCTGGCCTCTTCTCTTGCAGCTCTTCATCTTCATTGGCTCATCAGGGTGTGTAAGTTGAGGGTGACTTTTTTTATCTGCTCAGTGTTTTGTGATTGAATTGAGAAATTGGACTTTGGTGTGTGAGATAACATCAGATAATGTGAAATGGGTTGGTAGGGTTCTTATCATAGGAGATTATCCGTTGAAAAGTGCCAAATTCGCTGATGATGCAGATGGTTGCTGGAGCCATGGATTGCTGTAGCGGACCTCAAAATGCACTAGCGGTCACTGGTATCAAAAGTGAACATGAATGGCATTAATATAAAATAATTTAACTTTAAGACTAGCATAAAATTAACAGTAATTAATAAAACTAATTAACTGTCCCTGGTCATATTATTCACTACACGTTCAAGGCTCATCGATGCATGAGGGCAACAAAGGTTATCCCGTCTGGGGATTTTAAGGATGGTTATGGGAGGAATGTGTCATCGCACTCTGCTGCGTATGGGGCTGTGTAGCCGCAGACCATTCAGAGTGCCTATGATGACCCCTGTCCACCGTTAAAAGCACCTTCAATGGGCATGCAAGCATCAGAACTGGACCTTGAAGCAGCAGAAGAAGGTCACCTAGTCTTGTTTCTTTTACGTCATGTGGATGGCAATGTACATGTGTGCCGTTTACCTGGGGAAGTGATGGCATCAGGATGCACTGTGGAATGACAACATAATTTTTTAATATGTAATATACCTTAATATAATATAATATAATATAATATAATATAAGTAAACATAAAATGATTAAAATTCATTTTAAATATCTGACTTCATCTCCCTTGAACGCATACCTCGGGTCTTTAGTGACCCAGGACATCATTCACTACCTCCTCCTCATTCATTTTTTAAAGTTAGACATCAACTTTCTTAGTATTCCTCAATCAATTCATTATAAACTATATAACGAGAAAAAAAAAAAAATACAATTATAAATGAGTGCCTGTTTTCCCATTCATTTTTTGTAAAAATGAGGTGTGTAACAGTCTATTTTTTCTGCACAACAAAAATTGAATCTTTGATGACTGGATAAGTGCAATTCACCTTAAATAATATTTGAATATATATTATAGACATATAATGAGCGTAAAATTAATACAATTCTAAATATCTGACTGGAAGACTAACACAAATTGAACATTAATTCAAATTAATTAAAAGGTGCAGTAGGTGATCTAGGAAATGCTAACTTTAGCCTGCTAGCATTGAAAGCCATCCAAAGCCATGCCTCCTCGAAAACACATGAACGCGCAGTGATCAGAAGAGAGATGACCAGAGACAACATTATTGGATTACATCATGTGTCATTCACCGGTGAGAAAACTTTACAGTACAGTGAGCAACTTTGAAAACATAATAATAGTTTCCGATTAGACGCTGGGTGCTGCTGTCGTTGAGTTAATTCGTAAAGGTACTGCATAGGCTGCATTATGCGTTACTATCAAAACACATCAAAATTGAATTATACCATACCTGTCCAAAAGAAATACTGCAACCATGCAGTTGTCTCAAGCGTGGAAAAGCAACACCGATGTTAATTCTGGTTTTAACTCTTTTCTGGTCCAGGCGTTTTTTATCGTAGTCTTTTCTAAAAAGGTTCATATCGTTTGAAAGAAAACCTTTAAAAAAATTTTAATTAAAAAAATAATTAAAAAATTAAATTTGGACATTCTCATGCTGAGAAACTGCTAATAAAAGGCAAAAAAAAGTGTGTTCAAGGGAAATTTTACATATCTTTCTAATTTGGCATGCAATATCTCATAACGAAAATAAGGTAGGGGGATAATTCTTTTTGGTGATGTTCCTCTATATAAGAGCTGCATCTGATTCATATTTTGTGGTGATAGCGTAAAGTAAACAGCAAAAGTTACAGCATTTTGAACCAAGGACTTTTTGTTTAACCCTTGACGCTCCCTAATGGGCATTTTTAAAATCGTTCCTTCACGAGGAATATCTTGTGATCAACGCAAGGGATTATGTTGATTTTGGACTAATTTCAATCAAGAGCATCCACTGTAAGTAATGATGTGCCATTTTCTATGATCTATGCATGTTATAAGTGAAAATGCCACTTGAAAGCTACATCTTATTTTAGTTAGCATCTGTGCGCCTGTGTGTTTTATGTGGTGTAATTCCGTGAAGAATATCTCGTGATCGACATATTATGTCGATTATGTTGATGTTGGACTCATTTTAATCGTGAGAATCAAATTTCCACAATCAGAGCATGTTTAATGAAGTTACAAGCAAAAACGTGACATAAATGCAGCATCAGTATATTATTTACATATGGGTCTTACGGGGCTTCAGTACAAAAACTCACTCAAGTTTAGTCAAAGCCCAAACAATTATGCTTGTTGTACCCTTCAGATGACATATGACACATGATTATCTGAGCTGTATGATGTTTTTGACACATTGCAGTACATACTACACAAAAAAAAAAAAAAAAAAATCATAAATTATGAAAACTTTTTTTTTTCAGCAAATAACTCAGCACTACTTAGGAGTTAATCAAATTGGCTACATTCATTATAAAGTTCAGAGTAAGCTTTCAAATGACACTTATTTTGTGTTGATCAAGGCAGTAGTTTTGAAAAATATGATTATTAATTTTTTTGTAGCTAGGTGGCACCTGCGGGCAGTACACTCCGGTTTAGCAGGATGACTCTGCACTCATTGAGAGTTGAACAAAATGGTTGGATGCTTTAAAAAGCTTCTAAGCTTTAAAATGATACCTATTTTGTGTTATTCCTGTCAGTGGTTGCTTAGTAATTTAAGGGGTTAATTATCCCTTGTCATATTGTTCATTACACACTCAAGTGTGTAATTCGCACTACCTGTATAGTTCATCAGTGTCCATAATATAATATAATATAATATATGGAAATACTGGAAATACTTTCCACTGCATGTTCAATTTCCATCGGAAAGACTTAACATTCCAGAAGTTCAATGTATTATGAGTGCCATGGTAGGCCTATATGCTTTGGGCATAAAACTGCATTTCTGGCTAGAGCGAGTTGTAATTTCAGTACATTTTCATTTACTATGCGCTGTGAGAGCAAAGTCAGAAACATGGCCTTTGAGCATAAATCCAAGGAATCCAGAGCTGAGCAAGGACCTCATTTAAAATCCTCAGATTTTGCATTTGGCAAGCCCTAAATGTCACCTCCTTCTTTATCTTCTGCATCTTATTTTGTGTGTGGGCAGCAACCCACTTCTTTATCCAGCTGAAATCCATAAACCCCAGAAAATTCAGATCGCTCTCACTGTTGTATTTCTCTTTGCCAGGCAAACTACGTAGAGTGGAAGCTTTAAAAGCATCCTTTGGTGGTCAGATGTGGCCAAAACCAAATATAACGGCCATTAATATGCCATGCTGGGCCTCAGATGGAAATGTTAGCCGATTTATCCTCATGCTTAAGTGCACTCTGGACTGTTTGAAAAACCTCAATCTATTTCTAGGGCGCTTTAAGCCCTGGCCACTCAATTGATTGGTCAGGAGAGAAAGCTGATTGACTTGTCTGAAACATGTTTACTAGATGTGCTCTCAGAGGGGGGTTTGAAATGCACTGGAAAGATGATAAAAATGCTCTGGGCACGCATCACCTAGACCTCGTTCATGCTGGTTTCAGGACAAAGTTGGCGCAATGAAAAATGTAGCTAAACCTTAATTTTGAGGTGAAGGTGAGTAAATAATGACAGAGTTTATGTTGGGTAAACTGTTCCGTTACCAATGGAATGTATTTCATTATGTTTGGAATATAAATAAAATAACTTTTTCCAACAGGGACAGTGTGTTCTAATACAGAATCATTGCGATTAGGTTTTGTGAACACAACTTTTGAAGTAAACACGCATAAAAAATGTTTGCCGTGACGCACAGTAAAATAGATAAAAACCTAACCATTTTGAAGATATGAAACTCTATTACCGCTCACAACTGATTCACAAATGATTGAGACTTAGTCATTCACAAGTCATTCTGACTGACGTTCTGCCTCTTGAAATTGGAAAGTTATCTGCAGAACAATCACAAAAAAGCTGGAAGAAAGCCAGAAATATTTAAAGTCACATTTCATTCACTCCTGTGTCATATGCAACTAGGCTAAACCTGTTACTCCACTGCCGTAAGCATCTTATCAATCACGCTCACTGATTTTAATTCAGATATTATACATTAGCAGGATTTTGTGGTAATTCAACTCATATGCACTAATTTCTTTTGACACTGTAATTTCTTTATCATTAGCATTAGCATATCATGGCCTTAGGTGCAGCAGACTAATTACAGACTAGTAATTGCAACACAAGTTGTCGTGTCACATTAACTTTACATTGTTTCAGAAGAGCAGTGAATCAGAAGGGCACAACTTTGTTTCTGTTGACAAAGTCATTTGTATTGGTAACTTTTTTTTCTTAGTTTTTTAAAAGGTTGAGTGGGGCATGTTGTCAACCACTTTTTGTCCACTACAGGCTTGCATCTAATATAGAGGATGCCTCTTCAAATCGTCAAGCAGCGAATTTCAGGCATCTTTCTTGTATGTGAGGTGCAATCCAGCGCTGTGATTAATTTTTAATATTTTATTGAGTGATTGTTGAAGTTAGCTGTTGTAAAACGCAATGGTGTATATGCAGCTCTCATCTGTGTCCCACGGCTTTGTAAAACATAGTAATGCGATTGTTGCTCCAACTGTACCTACAGTTTAAAGGCCCACATTGAAGTACAAAACAACTTCATAATCTTATGTGCTAAATTAATGCTTTACAGTAACTGAAAATGACACATTGTGGTAGATAAATGGCGTAAACATTACACATCGGGCTTTGTTTGCTGGACTATTTATGGGCAAAGCTTCTGACACTGTTAGGTTATGACAGCGAGAGCACAGTAACCAAGGAAACAAGGAAACAGGCCTTCCCTAGCTCAGGTTGCACAAGTGAGGATCGATAAATCACAGTGGCTGGGACAGAGGCTTAAGTCAGGAGAAAGGAGAATAAAGTGCTTTTGTTGGCTTTTCCAGTTTGGCGAGCTCAAGATAATCTGCTATTCTTGTGAATTTTCACTATAAGGGTAGGACGGATAGATCCGGGCCACCGAAGCAAACAGCCATATTCTTTGTTTTATTTTTGGAGATTGAGCCAGCTAGCCACTGTCTGAATCAATATTTATTCAATCCACGCTGTGAGTGCATGGTGCTCAATGATATGCAAAATGTAAAAAAGATTACAATAGGCAGACGAATTCAATCCAAGCTATTGTGACGATCTTGGAATGAGGAAATCCCTTTCAGTATTCTGAGATTGTCTTAGTGAAGTCAGAGCTCTTGCAGTGTGCAATTGCTTTTATCATATATATGGGTTTTTTGGCCTTAGTAAGAACAAAAGGGTAAGACAAGTCAAAATGGCCCTGAACTATCCAACATCACTGGTATCCAGCTTATCCATGTCCACCAGGGAAAACGCTAATGTTTTTAAAAGGTGTATGTAAATGATAACAATTTATATTTTTTACTTGAGCCTTGAAGTTTATGTAGCTTGACATCTCCTATAGAGAATATTTTATTTTTTCTATCACATTATTATTATTATTATTACTACTACTATTACCATGTGTCTGCACTGAATTGTCTTGTTAAAATCACATTCTATTTTTTGTTTTTGATTTTACACAGAGGCTTGTCATCCTTTTTTGAGTGCACTTGAAAAACACTCCACAGCCCAATTAATTAATGATAAGTTCCAGAATGTCCCTCTATCCTCAGTAAAAAGCTGCAGTCTCTGTGCCTTCAGGGAAATTCATGCATCATTCAGATCACTCTGCCCATCTTTACGCCCGACTGTCCTGGTGTCCTTTGTATCGTGGACCTCCCACCATAACGCACATTCGTGGAGTCAATGGGGTATGGAAAACTCATCATTTTGAAACTTTTCTCAGTTCGGCAGACAGACCGGGGAGGACTATACTCCAGGAAGACGCAGTACCCTGTCAACCGCCACCTGTTACGGCCCACATTTCAGACACTTCCTGAGCCACAGAGCACAGAAGGTAGGTGTCATCGGGTTGTGAAAACACCTCACACGCCAGCATCAGAAACACCACATCAGACTCTGAGAAACGGGTGTGATATAATGAGCAGTCCATATTAATGACCCTGGCATGGTCCTGTTTAATCACAGCTTTGTAGAGGTGCAATCTGTGGAGCTTGCAGTGAGCAATAAAGTTCTGTGGGCCCCTGGGATCCGCCAATGGATTTACATCCGTAGAGAACTGTACATGTGAAACTGGCTCTCTCATTTCCTATTTCTTAATTGTAAAGCGACCTTGAGCTTTATTTACATTGATTATTAGGTCCAAAGTATACTATAAATTTTGTCATCCGGAGGGCCCGGCGACGGTGCGTATACAACAGCACATAAGCAATGTGAATGTTGAGACAGAAGAGTCCACTAGGTGGCAATATGCACAGTTGTGGTGTACCGTGCAGTAGTCGAAGAAGAGTGCGTAAAGAGCAATACAAAACAGTAAACAAAGCAGCATATCTTTCTCCATCGTTTTTTGTTTTAGTTCTTGTTCTGAACTTTGCATTCAATGGCGGATCCGCTACTTTTCTTCTTCTATCCTTCCAAGCGAATGTCCTGTAAATGACCCGACTCATTGCTCCCCTCTGACATCTGGTAGGGTATAAAAAAGCAATTGTACTGCGCATGTGTCGAACACGTCCATCCATGGTTGAGTGTGCTTTGTGTGGACACGTCTGTACGCGAGATGGAATGTGGTAAATAAAGTATAGCCGGGCCTTTAGTGGTGTTTGCTATGACAAGCATCAGTAATACTTGGGGTTAAGTGTTGCATAAAATTTATTTTTTTGTATTTTCCATAATTTTGTTGATGATTTTCAAGGATGAGGGCATGTCATTTCTCTGTGTTAGCATTTTGGCTAATTTGGCTAGTTTAAACTAACTGACAGATCAAGCCAATCTCGTGAGAAAACATAAGTGTTTAAGTGATTTCATATGAACTCGCATGATTTGATTCGTACGAAAACATCTAAGCATGACGGTCCAGCCCTAAACCTATCCGCCAATGGAGCGTAAACAGTGTTTTGGACAGACGAATTTACATCAAAATACCATAGAGTTCAATTTGACACACCACCTTTGACAGCAACAAACTATATGGTTGATAAGGCAGTTTATATTGTTATCCTAACTATTCATGGTTGTTTACTTGCCTTTTTTTCATTTAATGTATTTTTTTTTCTGTTGCAAGAGCGACCCACAAATTGAGAACCACTAGCATAATCTACTTTAAATAACCCTGCTCCTAAAAGCATGTAAAAACTGTGACTGGCTGCTTTACTTCACAGTCAGTAGGTCTTTTCCTGTCTAAGTGGGTGGTACTTGACCAGAATTGATGATTACTTTTAGGGTGTCGCCGAGTGATGATGCTTGGGCACTTTCCCATTGAGAATGGGCAACAAATTTCTGTACTTTAGATCGAAATTTGTTGCCCATTCTCAATGAGAAAGTGCCCAAGCATCATCACTTGGTGACATTGCCCAGCAACATTGCTCAAAAAGTTGCCCTGTGTATCATCACCATTAGGTGGGCGCTTGTAATTTGGGACAGTTGACAACCACAAAATTTATATTAATTGACAGATCAACCCAATCTCAAACATAACTATTTTATGAGTTGCTGTTTTCATATGAATTCTAAGCATGAAGATTCACTCTTAAACCTATTCATCAGTGGGGCATAAGCAGATTGTATGAAAAAGCATGAATGACATTGATAGAAATTCACCATTGAAATACCTCGAAATGTAAAATTGTTATGAATTGCCATGTGTGCATTGAATTGAATTGAAATGAATTTACCGCAAAATCCCATTGTTCAATTTAACACGCCGCCTTTGACAGCAAGAAAATATGGCCATGTATTTTGTTATCCTTATGTTTATATGTTTAGTTGCATTTTTTTGTTGTACTCGAAAAGATCAAAACAGAGCTGCAACTCACAAACTGAGAATGATCTACTTCAAATAACCTCAGCTCCTAAAAGCACATAAAACAATAAAAACTTTAGTTGGCCACTTTACTTGTCAGTCACTAGGCCTCTTCCTGTCTAAGTGGGTGGTAAGAATAAGCTGAAACAAGCAAGTCTGGTTATTATTTTTATTGAGCACAAATATCTCTCTGGTGAGACGAGGTTATTTTCCAGCTGCTCCAAAGCTCAGTTTCTCGATCGAACTGATAAATATAAAGGAGTTCATTTCGGTCACTGAAAGCAAGGGTGATGAAATCTTTACGATGAATGGCCGCTTTAACAGAATTATACTGAGCTGATGTCAGCAATCAACAAAACAGAACCATTATATCACTTTTATGAGTCAGCAGTCACAGAAATCCCTTTCCTGAAGTCCAAGGCTTTGATTAATAAAGCTTCGGCTAAATTTCCTCAGGGAGCAATTGAACAGAGGAAATTTCAAGGAAAATTAACAACAGAAGTCCGTTGCACTAATATGAGAAGCATTGCGCAATTCATTAGAGGAAAAAATGCACTGATAAAATTATTTAGGGTTGAAATTTACAATGATTACAGCATTTTAATTTGTATGGTAATATTTTCATAATATTAACTTAATAATATATTAATAACTGTATGAGTTTAAATTTACTGATAAATGGGTAACACTTTACAAAAAGGTTTCATTACTTAACATTAGTTGACTACTTTAGTTAACATGAACTAAGAACTTAACAAATGAGACCTTATTGTAAAATGCACTCAAATAAAGAAATGAAAAGATATTACATTATTGTAGGTGCAGATGAAAGTATTGAATAGATGAGAAAAATGGCTTTAGTAGCTTGTATTCCATCCAGGAGATATCATGACAATTTCATATTTTATGGCTGTTTTCAAATGAATATTAAATATATAAACCCAGAAAACTACTTTATGTTCTGTATAGCTCTGTTATGCTGCAGAAATGCTGTCAGTGTGAAAGCACAATGTGAACCTGATGTTACAGTTACACTGTTAATGTGTGCAGAGTGAAAAAGGCCTTAAATGTTAAGGCTATATCATTTTATTCTTACTTTGAGAAATGGAAGTATGTCTCTCTTACTGTGTAAAGCAGATTAATTTTCCCTTTTATCAGCTGTGTGTGGCAATGAATAATTCCCTGTGAGTTTGTAATATTAAAGTTCCTGTAAAAAGTTACATGGAAACTCTACAACGTACTGTAGCATGAAAATCACTGCATTGTTTTAATCATCTTCTTGATCTGTCTGTTAGCTCGATATAATAAATAATATGGCTGTCTAAACCTTTAGAGGTACAGTAGCAGCCAAGGAAATCTTGTACAGCTACCTTAGCTATCTGTTAGCATCAAATATCTGTAGAAAGCTAACATTAGCATCAAGAATGTCAAAAATATTCATATAAAGCTAACACAAGGAGGTCTATAATACCTGGAGAAACTGGTCTCTTAGTGTAAAGCGGACGATAATACTTGTAGCTAGAAAGCCAATGTTACCATCAGTGAGGTCTAAAATACCTTGGAAAAGCTATCCGTTTGCATCAAAGATGTGTATGATACCTGGAGAAAGTCCGTTATCAAGTAATATTATTCCTCAAAAAAGCTACAGTAATTAGTTATCATCAAATACCTGAGGATGCTAATGTTTGCATCAAGGATGTCTATTCTCGTAGAAAGATTGGTAACATTAGCAACAAGGAGGTCTATAATACCTGACAAAAAGCTAGCAAAAGTTAGCATCGTGGTGGTGTATTAAACCTCAAGAAAACTATTGGTTAGCAACGACGGGGTGTATAACACCTCATGAAAGTTCATTTGTTAAAATCAAATCCCCGAGAAAGCTAATGTGAGGTCTATAATACCTTGGAAAAGCTATCCGTTTGCATCAAAGATGTGTATGATATCTAGAGAAAGTTATCCGTTATCAAGTAATATTATTCCTCAAGAAAGCTACAGTAATTAAAGTAGTTTGCATCAAGGATGTCTATTCTCATAGATTGGTAACATTAGAATCAAGGAGGTCTATAATACCTATTAAAAAAAAAAGCTAACAAAAGTTAGCATCGTGGTGGTGTATTAAACCTCAAGAAAACTATTGGTTAGCATCGACAAGGTGTACAACACATCATGAAATTTAATTTGTTAAAATCAAATACCTTTAATTAGCATTCCCCTTCATCTCAATAACATCTGCTCACATTTCTGTTGTTTTGACCTCTACCAGTAGGGGCTAACTGGATGATGCTAACCAGCCAAACCTTTCTGCTCTTTTAAATGAATTTGAGTAATTTTCCACTGATTGTACTATGAATATGTTAATGCATTCAATTCAAATTCTCAAACTATAACAGCTCCCATGCGATGGGCAGCAGTCAAGGCAGTTCAATCCTGTTCATTTACGTATTTATTTGATTATGTGCAATGAAGCACATCTGCAGAGGATTACGTGTCGGAAGACGCTAAATGAAAAGAGATATTTGCCTCTTAAATTACTCTCACATTATCTGAGGTCTTATTTTCACATTTAGTGAACCAGAGAACTGAGGACCCATGGCCTTGAGGTTAAGCTTCAGTTTCTTTCTTCCTACCAACACCAGAAATATATATATGCACACTTAGAATAGCAAAATATGTGGGTGAGAATTGGTATGGTGTGAAAATATTGTACTGCAATAGGTAGCACTTTGATGTTAATACTGAATCAAAACTGTTTACAGTATCACATCATAGGGTTTAATAATAGTATTTGGTTATGGTTACACTTGAAATGGTTAGAAAATAGATCTATAAGATGATGAAACATACAGTTAATTGTACCCAGCATGATTGTAGGAATGTTGGAGTGAAAAAGTTCATAAAGGAAAAGAGAGATGCCATTGAGGAAGAGTCTGGCTTATGGACTTTCACCCAGATGACCAGCACGGCCAGAGCTCTTTTTATCAGTTAACCCCTTAAGCCCTGAAGGCATTTTCAGACTTGTTTTTTCTGAGTGACATACAAAAAAGTAAAGACTCGTAACTCCAAAACTATAGCAAGGAGAGTCAAAAGGGTGGTATGGTTTGAAAGAACTCATTCCAATCGGTAGTATCCACTGTAAGTAATAATGTGCCATTTTCTATGATCTATGCATGTTTCATAAAGTTATAAGTGAAAATGCCACGTGAAAGCTACATCTGATTTTAGATAGTGTCTGTGCGCCTGTGGAGTTTTATGTGTCGTAATTCCATGAGGAATATCTCGTGATTGACTTATTGAATTATGTAGATTCACATTGTAATCGTAAGAATCTGCTGTAAATAATGATGTGCAAATTTCCACAATCGGAGCATGTTTAATGAAGTTACGAGCAAAAACGTGACATAAATGCCGCATCGTTATGTTATTTACATATGGGTCTTGCGGGGCTTCACATACAAAAACTCAAAAAAACAAAAAAAGTTTAGTCAAAGCCCAAAACATTTATGCTTGTTGTATTCTACTCCATAAGACCTTTCAAATGACATATGACACATGATTATCTGAGCTGTATGATGTTTTTGACACATTTGACACAAATATTTCATAAATTATGAAAAAAAAAAAAAAAAAAAGAAATTCAGCAAATAACTCAGCACTACTTAGGAGTTAATCAAATTGGCTACATTCATTGTAAAGTTCAGACTCTAAGCTTTCAAATGACACATATTTTGTGTTGATCAAGGCAGTAGTTTTGAAAAATATGATTATTAATTTTTTTGTAGCTAGGTGGCGCCTGCGGGTGATACACTTGGGTTTAACCGGATGACTCTGCACTCATTAAGAGTTGAACAAAATGGTTGGATTTCAGTGGTTGCTTAGTTTTTTTTATTATAAATTTTTTTTGTGGGGGGTAGTGTACCGCCGACGGTACACTTCAGGCTTAAGGGGTTAAGGTCCTGATATACTTCAAGTGAAATCAAAGAATGAATTGGTTTGACTTCAGTTCAAACAAAATTCAAAACAGCTTGCCAAAAGTCGCTTTTCCACCATCGGGCAGAACGGTTCTCATTGCGTAACCGTTCCGTTCCATGCCGATCCGGACCAGCTGGTACGGTTCCAGTTTCGTTTTCCACTGTGGGGCTGATAACGGCCGCTCTTTGGAATGTAATATAAAAGCGTCAGTCGTTGCCTTGGTAACGCAATGGTTTACTTGATATGAGATGTAATAACGACCGCGTTATGGCAGATGATTAGATATTTCATTTAATTTTATTATTAAATTGTGTTTACGTCGCTCAAATAGAGCGCTTAGCCAGCTACAGAGAAACTAGTAGCCAGGCAACAGACAAGAGACCAATCCTGTGTGTCGACATCACTTCACGTATTCTACCAGCACGATTCAGCACGGTTAGACAACCGTGCTGAGAATTCCGGGCCGAGAACGGTTTGTAATCTTGCCTTGCCTTACCAGGCTCTAGTGGAAACACAACTGGAACCGTTCCTTACCATTCTAAGAACTGTTCGGCCCGACGGTGGAAAAGCAGCTAAAGTGAACTTTCTGGAAAAGTTTTCTTCATCCAGTAAGCACCTTCAAACTACCATTGGTCTGTGGTGATTACGTAATAGCTAGGTGTGGCTCTTAGGCTCCGCCTTCTTTGATGTGGAAATCTTCTCCAGTTCATTTCTTCTGTTCAGTCCATTGAGGTCAGACGTCCATGAGAAAAAAAACACACTAGAGAGCCGTTCTGCACCTGCATGTAAAGAAATAACTGTCTATATCAGCAGGTATCAAAAGTCTATATTCGTCATTCAAAAGGGGAAACCAAAACTAAAAATGTAAAGCAGTGCTTCCTTACCATTTTGAATATCAATCATGCTGATCGCTTTCTTCATTCCAGGTGGCTCATGTTGTTATGAAATTATTCATTGGAATGACATAAAATTAGAACAGCCTTCTGTCTGTGCCGTCTTGACTTCTTTGCTCACTTTCATCACATTTTATTCTTGTGCACTGACTCGTTTGCTGAACAGCCAATCAGAGTGATCTCTCTCGCCGAAGGACGCCGATTCAACATGTTCAATAGGCAAGAAAACCCCCAACGAGGTCCAACTAGTGGCGATGTGTGGGACACACCACAAAAACTGGGCCGACCGACCTTCGGCTTAGTGTGTCAGGGCCTTTAGGAATCACAAATGGCCTTTTTGGTAAGGAAAAGGGGGTTGGAACAGGAAAGCAAATGTCTTATCTTTAATACGTGTATGTCTGTTATCAACCTTCGAAAAAAATCAATAAAAACTTCAGTTCAAAAAAAGGAAAGCAATGTCTTTGTTAATTTTCAACCATGCACAATGTAAGTGATGTTGCTTATTATATAGGCAAACATTTAGAAATCTACAACTTGTAATTTAATCACAAGTGGTAAATCCTTTGAGAAGGATGTTAATACTAGATGTAAACAGAGTCATGGAGCGCATTCAGGTGACACAAGTTCAAGTCTGGCTCATGTTACTTCCTGATGCTGTTCCCTGCTGAATGAATAAAAAAAAATGGCCAAAAATAAGATTTTTTTTCTTTTCCAAGTAAGAGATAGAAAAAAAAGCGAGAAGGAGGATGTCCACACCTCCTGCTGAGAGCCTTGTTGTGTGCCAATACTATGAAGGAAGCACACAGATCTCTCAGCGGGAACTACGCACATACTTTCTGATTGCCTTGTAACTCTGCACATTAGAGAAATAGGCCCATACTTTTACTGAGACAGTATCCAGCTTAAGGTACTTATTACTCAGATGAATCACCGCAAAGAAGACTTTCCAGGAAGCTAATATCTAGTCATTAACATATGTCTGCAAGTGAAAAAGATTTTAAAGCCGACTGCAGTGTTTCCATCCTTGACGGTGGATGTGGCTCCATATTGCAGAGGTGCCACTGAAGCATGAATTAACTGAAATGAGGGGCCTTGCTAAGGCACATTAGCTACCACCCCATTCCAATAGGGATCATTTTGTTATCTTTGGTAGGTCCATTTTCCAGCATGCACTCAAGCAGAAGCATTTCCTATTTGTTCATGACTACTTGCCAATCCATTTATCAGATTTTTTTCATTGGGGTCATGGTGGCGCTAATATCACATTCAGGGAATTATATTAAAAATATATAATTGCAATATATCAGTACCATATTGATTATCTGCTGAGATTCTGTTTATCAGTATAGGTACTGTATATATATATTATATTATATTTTTTCCATAACTATACTGTATATATTGTACAGCAACTTGGAGAATATAAAACAATATTTTAAGTACTTTTAATTTTAAGTACTGTTTTATTTTAAGTACTGTTTTATTTTTCATATATTTAGACAAATAGTATAGAAAAAATATATCAATTCATACATATTTTATATATTACTTTATAGTATATTAATATATATTAAATAGACAGATAGACATTAATATATATTAAATATTATATATTAAATATATATTATATACATATATAAATTTTCACGACTACCAGGCAATAAAGCATATTAGTGCATTAATATAGGATACAATGACTTCAAACATGACTCAAAAATCTGATTTTAGACCTGCAACTACTGTACATGTTTTATAAACGTTGTTACGATATACACTAAAGTGATTTAAATGTCTTCTATAAATCGAATGCTGTCGCATGAGACCATGTCAGATTATAGTGCAATAAACAAAATGAAGCTGGAAAAATTTCACAACAGACTGCCAGACTCACACTGTGACATGGCAGCAGTCGCCTGCAGCTAAATAGAAGAACTTCATTTGCCCTTAACACTGTGGGGAGGAATTAAGACAGAAAGAAAATCAATCTGGACTCTTGTCCTCTGGTAAGGACCAGAATACTCTTAACTGATATCTTGATTGTGTGACTGAATTGTGGGAGAATTACACAAGAAGGGCCAGGGTTTGTTTCAAAGCAGATTACAGTATGTGGTTTGTTTAATCTTAGCAGTGAACAAAAGTTTTTGCTCGATTTCGTGATCTGTGGCTCTGTTCCAGTACATCTACTGCCTACATAGGCAGCTGCCTTTTAAGAAAGCATCCTAACTGAAATGTAACCGCATAAGTGACCGATGTAGTACACTTTATATACAGTTAACATAATAAAAATGAGTTAAAGCAACACAATTTTTTTTCTTTTCTTTTTTTACTTATTTGTCATTTGCACTAAAATTCTGAACTTAATCCATTTGTTTGAGTAAATGTTGTAAATGTAAATGTTGAGCAATGTTCAGTTATGACATTCAATGATATTTAACAGAGTTTCTGTTATGTTGAATTTTGTGGTTACCATTTTGCTGAAAGTAGAGCTTGTGGTTAGGCTGTGGGTGACTACTGGATGTTTTAAAGCAGTGGATCTCAACCATGTACCTGAAGAGACTTGACTGCTTTATATGATGAACAGATGAATTTAGGCTTTTATTCACATGTTAACACTGATCAGCGAACATAAACAGAAGCTCAACCGAAACTGCTTGTCACGTGAGAACAAACCTCTTGCTGAAGCTCAAACGTGCTGTGTAACACACGAGAATGAACCTCATTGGTTCTCACACGTCAAGCGAACATGCTTGAGCTTCTGTTTACCACAACTGATGTGTGAGTTAATGAATGTTTATATGTGTTTCAGTTGCTTAGGCTATCAATGGAGGGACAGAAATCTCTCATATTTCGAAGATAAACGAAAGTCTTACGTGTTTGGAACGACATGAGGGTGAGTAATTAATGACAGAATTTTCATTTTTGGGTGAACTAAACCTTTATAGCTAGGTTGCATGTTGTTCTCAATAGCTAGATATCACATAAAAAATGCTGGAAATAAACACCAATATGCGCATAAATTCTAAAAATGCACATAAATTGCGCTCAATTGAGGTGGATACATTTTTTATCCGATAAGAAGACATAAACTACATAAACGCATAAACTACGATGGATACACAATTACCAAATAAAACCTTCAATGTGCTCATGTGACTTTGCCTCAACAGTGGATATGATTGGATAACGATATGATTGGAACACGTCATACACAATGTGTTCCAAAATCCACTCAAAATATTAAACATGTTTTGATATCCTCTGACTAGATGGAATCATAGCTTGAAGTTTAAAAAATCTGTCTGTGCCCATCATACACTATACGTGATTTTCTATTAAATTTGTCAACTCTGACTCCCCAAAATCAGACTGGCGCAGACTTTCGGCAACTATTGTCGACTGCAAAAATCTCTGCAAAAGTTCTGTAGTGTATTCCAGCCTTAAGTTAGAACAACAAGCTTTTTTAGTGTAGGTGTCACATGACTAAAGCTACAGTACAATTGATTTCAGTACTTTGGAATTAGCATGCTGCTAACACAACACTGCAATACTCAAATGCATAAACATACCAATATTGGATTGGATTTAAAAAAAAAAAAAAAAAAGTCTATTCTGATTCAGCTGTTATTATTGATAATTATTGGTTTTAAATGAATTTTAAGCATATTTGTAGACATTTTACCAGCATTCTCCACCAACATAGTGCTTTACGGGACTGCCTACTCCATGAAGGATAAAAGCTGCGTCATAAAAGAAGATAACTTAGATAGCAGCATAATCATGCCTACTGTTAATTAATAACAAATAGGCAGCTAACTTGGTTTTGGAACAGAGCCTATATCAAGTTTTTGGCCTTTCTGCCACTTTGAAGAGAGGGAATGGGATCAGGAAATGCTGTATCATGAGCTTGTATCACCCAAAAAAGCATCAATGTGTGTCAGAGCATATGTGCTAATTAGACCATGACTCTAGGACATGATGTTATTTGACTTCCCAAAGCCACATTTCTCACAAATACTTTCATGTAAATATACCTGGGATGGGTGAATCCTGCAAACATCACCAAACACTCAAGCAATTAGAGTCAAAGTATAAATTTTGATGCTTTAAATATGGATTAAATGCCAGAGTGCAGCACACAAGACAACTTCACAGGAAGCCTTTTAAGATTACAGCCTTTCAGTGATAAGAGAGTCATTACTGGCAAAGGAAAGGAGTTATTCTATCTTTCAAAAGTGAGATTGCGCATGCTGTGTTATTTAACTTCAATGCAGAACCCCATCTAGTCCCGTTTATGATTAAATATTTTTCCTCATTAATTGAAATGTATGTTTTTACTTCACTAGCAAAACAAGAGCTATGTAATAGGTGATAAAGTTTCACATCTGGATTGTTTTCTGATCTGAATTCTTCAATATCTTTAAAGGCAAACTTTTCTTCCTTTCTTTCTTGTTTTCTCAGTCTGACTCAATTTTGTTACAGCTGCCATCCTCCTACAAGAAACTTGTACAGTCTCTCTGAGCTATAAAACAGAGTAACAGCACAGAGGATTATCAAATTATGTAGAACGTTGCTTCCAGCCAGGACATTTGTCAGCCATCTGCTCTGCTTCTGAGCTGCTGTCTACATTTTACTGTCCATCCAAAAATAAGATCCAAAAACATACTGTATACCAGCGTGAACATTTGAAGTCTTTGTTTTTATTAACATGCCGTTATGTGCCTGTATTTTAGTCTCAGCTGGTGCGGTTCAATGCTCGATATAACAACCTGACTCAAGTGGAACAGAAGTTATTTCGTTTTAATAATCAAAAGTTTATCTTTCTTTGAGCTTTACTTACATTTATTGACATACACAAAACAAGTTTTTGCATTCTATAATGCCATTTTTTTTTTTTTTTTTTACGTAAACATGCACTAGATGAACATATCTGTTAATATTGTAATATGTAATATTCTTACGACCTCACAAAATTTCATCTTGGAAATAAAATGGTCATTTTGACTACATTTATTTATTTTTGAGTAAAAAGTCTTATTTTTAATACTTGGTATTAAAATCAATAATAAATCATAACAGATAAAAATCATGTATGTTATTAATTTTAAAAGGAATATCAATCAGAGTAAATTGTTGTGTACTGCACTGAAAAAAATGGTGTTGGATTTATATTTTGAAACAATTTTCACACAGTAAATTTCACAAATTGTAACGTGCAGGTTGCATATTAACACACGATGAAGAAGATACACATCATTAAGTCTTTACTGTCACGGTCACCCTCATGTTCTGTTTGTTTTGGTTTAATCTTCCTTTGTGTATATAAGTTCCTGTTTCAGTTCTGCTCATTGTCCATTCACCGTCTTATTATGTTGTGTTGTTCTTGCCTGCCTGCCTTTTGGATTAAACTTGGATTTTTTGATATTGAATTGTACTCCTTCGTCTTCCTTCGTGAACACAGCCTGACATTTACTTGATAATCCAACGGGTAAATACAGATCCAGGCGGGAACACAACACAATGAACATACAAGACCAGACAAAGACAAACCAACTGAACTAAACTGATATACACAGATGATTAACTGAAATGACAAACAGCTGTAATGATTAGTGCAGTGTCCATTTTGAGTGTAGACAGTAACTATAGTGGTACTTCTTTAAAGATTTTAATTTGTCATTGGATTTCCTTTTTTATATATATGAATTTGCATTTAATTTGTATCCCTTTACTTCATTAGTAAACCACTTCATGTAACTATATTAATTCACAGCATTTCTTGATATGTCTTAACTCTATGTTCTATATCGTAATGCACCTATTTACAGTTACATTTTGTACTTTCATTACATTTCTTCCAAAAGGCGGTCATTTTCATCTCATCTTAAAGGATATACCATGACACTTATTAGGAAACCCTCTGTTGTGCCCATTAAGGTTGGTGAAACAGAATTAAATCCCTGATAATGCACATCCGAGAACTTAAAGAGCCCCTCTCTTGCTCTCCTTCCATGTGTCACATGGTAGAGCCCACTCAACCCATTTTACCAAAGCCACAACTGTGTCCCATTTATGATCTGTACATTTTCAGATCCTCAAGGGGGTCCTGTGGCGAACAGCCAGTGCACTTAAACAAATGCGGTTTGTTATTTCACAGCTGTCAGTTAGTATGCTGGGCTCTGACAAGTTTTCTATTGTTTCATATATCATTTCAGAGTTTTTCCCAAAGATAAATGAGCTTTACATGTTGTTTGGAAAGCTTGGTGTATAGTGGATTGTAATGGCATAATAAGCTTTATGTGACAGCAGCTTTTGACATTCTGTTTATTTGGGAGGAGGACTTCAAACCATATGGTCAACACACTCAGGAAATTTCAGATCTACCCTGAAATGATGCTCTTTTTCTGCATCTATTCATTTATATAAAAATAAATTTTTTAAAAATCCAATTACTATAATGGCTTAATGCAACTTTTTCATGATGAGCATGTTTTGAACTTCTAAAATATATTCATCTTGATATTTTTGGGGTGCATAAAGTCAAAATGTAAAAGCAAAATTACATTTTGAAATATATTTATATAAATAAATAAAAAAAACATATAAAAACATTTAAATCAGTGCTATTTTAGATTTATTTATTTTCTGTTAGTGTATTTAATTATTTTAAACAAGATTTTATTTTTGTACTTTCAGTTTTCATTTTAATTTTGGTTTTTAAGTTTTTTATGTGCTATTGTCATTTTTTTTTGTCATTATTAGGTTTGTTTTTGTTCAAAAATATATATATATTTAATATGTTTTTATAATATAATATACTCTATTTTGATTTCATTTAATTTTAGATTTAGTCATTTTATTGCATGGACTTGGATTCAATTTAATTTTCATTTAAGCTTTTTAAGTTTAAGTATTTTATTTAATATTTATGTTTCATTTTATTTCAGGTTTAGTACAATTAATGAAAAAGATGTTTAGTTTTAGTTAACAATAACACAAGGTCAACAAGTATCTTAAAATATCATATTTTACATGTAAAAGTGTAAAAAAAAAAATTTTTTTTAAATAATGATTAAGATGTGTTCACTCACATGTATTTAAGGAGTAATAAAAATATTGTATTGCTTTTTAGTTACACCACATGACGTTTTTGTGAGTCATTAAAGGGGAAGCATGGCATTAGTTTTCACTGTTACGGTGATGATACTCAGCTCTATATTTTTTCACGCCCTGACGAAACTTACCAATTCACAAAATTAACGGAATGCATAGTTGATATAAAAAATTGGATGACCAGTAATTTCCTACTACTAAATTCAGAAAAAAACAGAGATTCTAATTTTTGGACCAAAAACTTCTTCACGTAATAACCTAGAATACTGTCTAACACTTGATGGCTGCTCTGTTAAGTCTTCGTCGTCAGTTAGGAACCTGGGTGTGCTCTTTGATACCAATCTTTCATTTGAAGGCCATGTTTCTAGCATCTGTAAAACCGCATTCTTCCATCTTAAAAATATATCTAAACTACGACATATGCTCTCAATGAAAAATGCAGAACAGTTCATGCGTCCATGACCTCAAGGCTAGATTACTGTAACGCTCTACTGGGTGGTTGTTCCGCTCGCTTGATAAATAAACTACAGCTCGTCCAAAATGCAGCAGCTAGAGTTCTTACTAGAACTAGGAAGTATGACCATATTAGCCCAGTTCTGTCAACACTGCATTGGCTTCCTGTTAAACATTGTATAGATTTTAAAATCTTGCTAATTACTTACAAAGCACTAAATGGTCTAGCTCCCCAGTATCTGAGTGAACTCTTAATGCATTATAGTCCTTCACGTCTATTGCGATCTCAGAATTCAGGCCAGCAGATAATACCTAGAATATCAAAATCAACCGCAGGTGGTAGATCCTTCTCCTATCTGGCACCTAAACTCTGGAACAATCTTCCTAGCATTGTTCGGGAAGCAGACACACTCTGTCAGTTTAAATCTAGACTAAAAACGCATCTCTTTAACCTGGCATACACATAACACATTATCAATTTATATTTTCAAATCCGTTAAAGGATTATTAGGCTGCATAAATTAGGTCAGCCGGAACCGGGAACACTTCCTATAACACCAGATGTACTCGTTACATCAGAAGAAGAACGGCATCTACGCTAATATTAGTCTCTCTGTTTATCCCGAGGTTTACCTTAGTCAGCCGGATCCGGTCCCTATCCAGGTGAGATTGAGGACCGGCGCCTTGACACGACCACAATGCACCCCTGAAGTATCAGCAGAGATTGAGTCAACTAGATCATCCATTGTGAAGGCCTCATCGACACGACAGCCAGTGGCACAGCTCCTCAACAAACCGTCCATACCAGCGTGATGAATACGATCCTCAACTGGATTGAACTGGAATAAATACTTTGAATGTTGCGATCCTATCGGACTTATGATAGCTACCTGAATCGTAACAAAGCACTGTTCGCCAGAGGAGAACTGGCCCCCCGACTAAGCCTGGTTTCTCCCAAGGTTTTTTTTTTTTCTCCATTTTAACACCTATTTGCCACCTGTTTGCCACCTGATGTCACCTGTTGGAGTTTGGGTTCCTTGCCGCTGTCGCCTTTGGCTTGCTTAGTTGGGGACACTTGACATTTGATATTCAACAGTGCTATGCATCAGCCTGCATTGACACCATTTTCTTTAAGAGCTGCTGTGCAGCCAAAATTATATACCAGTTATCACTGTAAAGCTGCTTTGACACAATCTGCATTGTAAAAAGCGCTATATAAATAAAGGGTACTTGACTTGACCTATTATGAACACAGATGTGTGTCCACAGTGTGTGTAAACAACCAGCCTATAATGGTAAAAATCCACCCACTCCTTTTTCTTATAATCCCCATAAATCATAAACAGTCTCTCCAAATGAGTGGTTCCAGATTTCCCCCTATTCTTTCCCCCTATCTGCCCTATTAGCTTAGCTCCTCCCCCGAGTTAGCTGTACTCAGTCCACCATATTTATTTCCTCACCAGAGCATTTAACAGCAGCATTCAAGAAATGTATTCTTATTAAAGCTAATAAATTTATTCAAGTTTATTTATTAAAATTGATTCATTTTCTAAATTTATTAAAGCTATTAAAGTTATTTAATCAAAAGCAGAGAGTGGTTTTCTTTTGTTGTTTTTCTTTTGTTGTTTGGTTCATATTAACAGCATATACAGCAGTAGGTACTGAATATTATGTTGCTGTCACTTTAATACACAGATCTAAAAATGTAATTTCTTTCCCTGCTGTTTACGTTCACAGACATAACTGACTGTGTTTGTGTGTTTCTGACATAACCTTGTGTGTATTTGACAGTGTAAGTGCAATAAGATGTAAGACAAATCAGTTTAATACTCACAGGATGCGCCATCTGACATCCAGCAAGATGACTATAAAAATAAATCTGCATTGTTTATCCTTTTGATCTTTAATTCATAAAATTAGCAAAAAATCTAACCTTTCATTGAAGGAAATGAATTGAAAGTGAGGGGAAAATCACATTATGAAATAAATGTTTTTCTCCTAAACATGTTAGCCAAAATGATTGGCACCCCTAGAATTTTTTATGAATAACAATAAATCTGAAGTATATTCATATTCATATTTACATTTTTTTAGCATACCAGGGTGATCATGAACATGAAATTGTCCAGCCATGACTTCCTGTTCCACAGGAGTATAAACATGAGGAAACACAAAGGCCAAATTCCCTTAATGATTCATCACAATGAGAAAAACCAAAGAATATAGTTCTGATGTGCAGCAAAAGACTGTTAAAGCATTGAAAATCCCCATTTCCACTATTAGGGCAATAATTAAGAACTTCCAATCAACTAAAGATGTTACAAATCTGCCAGGAAGAGGACGTGTGTCTAAACCATCCTAATGCACGGTGAGGAGGAGAATTTGAGTGGCCAAAGACTCTCCAAGGATCACAGCTGGAGAATTGCAGAGATTAGTTGAGTCTTGAGTCTCAGAAAGCCTAAAAAAATTATCAGACAGCACCTACACCACCACAAGTTGTTCGGGAGGGTTTCAAGAAAAATCCTCCTCACTCATCCAGAAACAAACTCTAGCATATTCAGTTGTCAGACACGACTGGAACTTCAAAAGGGACCGGCTTCTATGATCAGATGAAACTAAAAAAAGAGCTTTTTGGCAGCAAACCCACCAGATGGGTTTGGTGCACACATGGATAAAAAGCACCCCATGCCCACGGTTAAATATACTTCTGTATCTTTAATGTTGTGGGCCTATTTTTCTGCTGGAGGTCCTGGACATCTTGTTCAGATACATGTTATCATGGATTCTATCAAACACCAACAGATAAAAAAATCAAAACCTGACCGCTTCTGCTAGAAATCCAATAATGGGCCGTGGTTGAATCTTCCATCAGGACAATGATCCAAAACAAACATCAAAACCAACACACTGTCACTGAGCACAAAATGAAGCTTCTGCCATGGCCATCCCAGTCCCCTGACCTGAACCCTAAAGAAAATGAGTGGGGTGAACTGAAGAGAAGAAGCACCAACATGGAGCTGAGAATCTGAAGGATCTGGAGAGATTCTGTATGAAGGAATGGTCTCTGATCTCTTGTCAGGTGTTCTCCAAACTGATCAGGCATTATAGGAGAAAACTCAGAGCTGTTATCTTGGCAAAAGGTATTGAATAAAAGGGTGCCAATAATTGTGGCCAATGTGTTTTGGAGAAAAACATTTATTTCATAATGTGATTTTCCCCCCACTTTCAATTCTTTTCCTTCAATGAAAAATTTGATTTTTGCTAATTTTATGAATTAAAGATCAAAAGGATAAACAATGCAGATTTATTTTTACAGTCATCTTTGATCATATTTACCAAGGATGCCAATAATTCTGACCACCACTGTACATGCACGAAAACAGCATGTTTTTCCTTCCATTTAAAAATGGGCATTTACAACATGGTATAAAAAATAGTCTGTGGGGTATAATAGGTCCCCTTTAAATTGAAAATTCTTTTGAAAATGGTGTAAACATTTTTCAAAACCAAATAAAACTAACAAGTACATTTCTTAGAACTTGGCTGCCACAGATTGGCTGAGGATGAAGATGAGGAACATTGCAGCAGAAGAAAACAGAAGGCAGCAAATGACAAATACAAACTAATTTCTTGAAAATGAAACACCACAGATTGAGACATTGGCTAAACTACCTTTTTTTTAAAGATTTTTTTCTTTATCATGGACATTCAAAAATGTCACAGTCATTAGCGGTGAACTTGCATAGCACGGTCTCGAAATTAATTGTTCTGATATTTCCACTGGTTTCCATAGTGGTTTTTATGGCAGCGGTGGCATGCTTCTGTTTGAGGAGCCAAATGAGTGACATTGTTAGAGGCTGATAAAACAGGCAAACACACCGGTTCATTATCAGGCAGGATAGAAGGGCAGTGGTGCAGGATAAACTGGATGAGAGGGCAGTGGTGCAGGAAGGAAGGGCAGAAGCAACACACACACACACTTCAATCGTCAAGAGTACTGACTTTTCACCCACGACACCAAAGGGCCTGCGGTCTGCTGTCATGAATTGGTATTTGCTGGGCTGTGGAAATTCGTCCCAGTAGTATGTCGTTATTTGAGATGGCATACTCAAATGCGAAATTCCGCTTCACTTAATGTCTGGTCTGAGATGAAAAATGCAAACATTTCTAGAGTTTTCTAGCAATTTCACAATCGGGTCACAGCCGATGTGTAAATTAGTGAATCATTCTCAGCATGACCCAAAATACTCTGAACCCTTCAGGAATTCTGACACACATTCCTCAGGAGTATAAATGGAAAACCCCAAAGAAAAAGAAAATGTGCAGAGTTTGCAAAGAGCGTGTTATTTATGGTGTATGTATTGAAACCAGCTGACCAGTCAGGAGTTTTTCATTGAATATTTGATATTTTTGGTTAACATAATTTTGGGTAGTTTAAAGGAGAAGTGAAAATGCTGTTACACTTTATTTTAATGTGTCTTTGTTACACTGTAATTATTCATTTAAGTACTGAGTAATATTAAGTAACTACATGTACTTACTATAGGGTTATAAGTTTTGGTTTGGTTTAGGGTTAGTTGCATGTAATTATGCATAATTTATAATTATTACTATTGTAACTGCATATGTAACAATGAGACTGTAAAATAAAGTGTTACCCAATCTTTTCTTAGATAGTCATTGTTTACTCACCCTTATGTCGACTTTTATTTTTTCATGGATCACTAAAGGGGAAGACTCTGTTGAACACCAAAAATTACAAATAAGCACCATAATAAAAGTTGTCCATATGTCCCATATGAGTCAATTTAGGATATACTTTCATGTCCATTCATTAAAGGGTTATTCATTAAAATGAAAATTCAGTCATTAATTACTCACTCTCATGTCGTTCCAAACCCATAAGACCTCATCTTCAGAACACAAATTAGGATGTTTTTGATGAAATCCGTGAGCTATCTGGCCTCCGTTAGACTGCAACACAATTGCCACTTTCAAGTCCCAGAAAGGTAGTAAAGACATTGTTAAAATAGTCCACATGACTACAGTGATTCAACCCTAATGTTATGAGGTGACAAGAATACTTTTTGTGCGCAAAAAAACAAACAAAAATAACAACATTATTCAATTATATTTCTTCTCTTCCCTGTCATTCTCCTACACAGTTGACGCAGTAAACACAGTGCAGTGCTTCTGGGTTCTACGTCAGTTAAGTTTCTAAAATATTTATTTTTCTCATTTCAGCAAAAGTTTCTCAATACTATGCAACCAGCATCATATGATGTTGTTTGTCTTCTGTGGTGGACATTTTGTACACATTATTGTTTAGTGTCTTGTCATTTTTTCAATTTTTTAACTACAGTAATCCATTGTCACAAAGTACATTGATTTAGTGGTCTGTGCAGGATGGATTTTTCAATGCCACTCCCACAAGATTCTGTTCCGTTCCAGCCAAAAAAAAAAAAAAAATGCTATATCACCCTGTCGCCCAAGACTGCCCACTGAAGCTAAGCAGGGTTGAGCCTGGTCAATACCTGGTTGGGAGACCTCCTGGGAAAACCAGGTTGCTGCTGGAAGAGAGGTTAGTGAGGCCAGCAGGTAGCGCTCACCTTGTGGTCTGTGTGGGTCTTAACACCCCAGTGTAGTGAAGGGGACACTATATTGTAACATGCACAGTCCTTCAGATGAGTTGTTAAACCAAGGTCCTGACTCTCTGTGGTCATTAAAAATCCCAGGTTGTCCTTCAAAAAAAGAGTAGGGATGTAACCCTGGCATCCGGGCCAAATTTGCCCATTGGCCTCTGTCCATCATGACCTCCTAATCAACCTCATTTTCTGATTGGCTTCATCACTCTGTCTCCCTTCCACCAATAAGCTGGTGTGTGGTGGGCGTTCTGGCACAATATGGCTGCCGTTGCATCATCCAGGTGGATGCTGCATATTGGTGATGGTTGAGGAAGTGTAACACCTGAGTATTGACTGTGTACTGCTCCCTCTGCTTCTACTTGCATTTCCAGTTTGAACAGTATTTAGGAAGCGACTGTGTGTTTGCACATTACCGAGCGTTTCCATTTATTTCCTGCCTGATTGTCTTGTGTAATGATTCTGCCTGATTTACGTCTTTTGGATTATCCCTTTGCATTGGTAGCCTGATTTGGACTGATGACTGTGTTTGGACCTTTTGCCTGTTTACTCACCTCTGCCTTTTGGATTACCCTTGTGTATGTCACCTGATTGGACTGCTATTGTGGTTTTGAACTATTGCCTGGCTTAACGTTTCTGTCTCTTAAACCTGCTGCTAATAAACATCCGCAAATGGATTCTAATGCCACCTCAGCCTCATTGTTACAGGAGGATCCACCTTCCATGTGAAGCGCTTTGAATGCAGAGAAAAGTGCTATATAAACAGTGTTGGGGAAAGTTACTTTTAAAAGTAATGCATTACAATATTGCATTACTCCCCAAAAAAGTAACTAATTGCGTTACTTAGTTACTTTTAATGAAAAGTAATGTGTTACATTAATTTTGCGTTACTTTTTCTCACCTGGGCTGGGCTTGCTTGTTTTTTTTAATAGCACTAAAAAGCATATTTATGCCTGTACAGTAGAGTTCAACACTACTATTTCTAAATCTAATATAAAGTAATTTTTGCATATTAGTATGATTGAATTGGATCATTGAAGGTCCGCAGCAAAGACATTGGTTAATAAAGTGAGAGTAAATACATAAAGTATATTTGTGTAATTTATTTAATTTTTACAGGCTTGCATAAAAATCTGAGATTGCATTTCACTGTTTTTATTCATTTTGAGGAATACTGAATGTTGCAAGTGAGATGAGTAAATGCATGTTCACATTTAGTATAGAACTACAAAAACCATCATGTTCACACAGCGCACAACACCTCTGCACTTACGATTTCTCTCAACATGGGGACAGAGCTGTCAGTCAATAAATGTGAAAAAGTAACTTGCGTTACTTATTTGAAAAAGTAACTTAGATATTTTGTTGTAAATTGAAAAAGGAATGCGTTACTTTACTACTTACTTGAAAAAGTAATCTGATTACATAACTCAAGTTACTTGTAATGCATTACCCCCAACACTGTATATAAAGGTAACAAATTATTATATTGCTATTACATTAATTTACCATCAACGTTGGGTATATTTTTATGGTTTGCAATTTTTTTTTAATCTGATCAAGAAAATAACATGACAAGGCCTGCGATTGAAATTACGAGTCAAAAACTAGTCAAACTATGTTAAATCACATGAGCACTTCTGGACGTGAACACAAATGGGATGTGAGATTATAAATAGGACTAAATACAGCACATGGACTACTTTTAGGGTGCTTTAAAGGTGCTTTTTTGGAGCTCACCAACAGCGTCCAGCCTAATTTACTTTCACTGCATGGAAAAGAGCTGCCAGGACATTCTGCTGAGCATCTCTTTTTGTGTTCCACGGAAGAAGTAATGTCGTACGGGTTTGCAACAACATGAGGTTGAACAAATGATGTCAGAATTTAATTTTTGAGTGAACTATCCCCAAACTGTAGTTTACACTTTAACCATTGGTACAGAATGTCTGTGTTCCTCACTGTAATTGAATCCTTCACACAGGCCAGCTTTAAGTAAACAGAGTGAAAGATGTCTTTCCAGGGAAGGCTAGAATTGCAGTACTGAGTGATACCTTTTAAGCTACTTAATTCTTGATGAAAATCGATGCTCGTTGGTGTCAGAGTGGAAAATGGATGAAAAGTGAAACCACTGAAACAGAAAAGGCGAGGATGCTAAAATGATACAAGTATCCTTCTAGTACCATCTACAGATTAATAGCTTCATACTGACCAAGAACTTTTGACTTAGGAAATTCTAACCTTTCACGAAATGTTCTGTCTCTTGCCAAACCATTTCATTGAATATTGCGCTTTTAACGGGTAATTCTAGTTTTTCTTGCCATTTGTAACAGCCTTTGCAATTATGCAGTAATGAGTGGTGCAGAAAAGGCATCTAATTTCCCTCCATTAAAATTTCTTTCATTGTGCCCTGACACTAACCCTTTTATAAGAGTGATGTTTCGGAAAAGCGTGCCTTGTTAGTCCCATTTCCACATATAGATCAGGTTGGTTATTGAATTCTGTTAGATTGTCATCTCCATTAAAGAATCTGTTGCAAGAAAAAGTAGCACTTACTTTTTGCAAACCCAACACAATATATTTAGAGTTTACCATCATTTGCAATGAATATAAATAGTCGAAGGATACCAGAAAATCTCTCTACAATCTATTATATAGTTTTATGCAGTCATTTTCTTAACATGTCAAACTGTGTTATTAGCTGCTGCTTTGCAAGTATACATCTTCTGTGCATGTCTAAAACTAATACTATATAATATAACTGCTTTAGGCTACAACATTACATGATAGCAGCATGCAGGTTTTCATTGCTCAATGATTTTATGATATTCGCTTGAGCTTATATTGGATGATATACATCATATCATACCTTTAACCTCTTATGAATCATATAGGGTCATTCTGTGTCAACTCCACTGGAATTCAAATTTTTAGATTTTGTTATTTATTTTTTTTATTTATTTTTTCTGAAGAAAGGCTAGCATAAATAGTAATGAAAGCCAAAATATTAAATGTCATGAATAAATATTTACTAAGTAATCCACTATTTTGTAGAGGGGGGTCAAAATGGCAATTTTCACCTAAGGCCTTGTTTACACCTTGTATTAAGATTTATTGGATTTGTTTTGGTCGATCCGATCACAAGTGGACGATGCTAAATACAGGTGTAAACGGGGTCTAAAATATTTTGAGCTTGTCCATTTTCCACCACTTCCAGAGGTAGTCCAAAACACATTACGCCGGATTGCTTTCGTGTAAACACTCATGTGGTCAAATGTGTTCAAACAGCCACAAAAGACCACCTATTCTCGACTACTGACTTAAAGCGTATGGGAAGCACGCTAGCCAGATGAGATTTAAACTTTATCGGCTGAAGATGAAAAACATACCAAGCGCAATGTTCTCTCATTGTAACACACACTCAAAGCGTTCGGCATGGTCTTGCGGCTGTCAGTGCAGAAACTAAAGCTGATGATCTCCTTATGCTTTTCTGTCGTCTCTGGTCGTGTTCATATGTAAATTTTGCAAGCTTATTTTGTCCATTAGATCAAAAGATCTGAAAAAACCCATACATTTACCCACCAATATACCCTCCCCTCAAAGAAATTAGGACACAAGTGGTTGAAAGAGGACAAAAGAGATGGATTAAAACACCAGGTGTAAACAGGAATGTGTTTGCCTTGTCTACTTGTGATCCAACCGACCAAAACACATCTGAATACCTGGTGTAAACAGAGCCTAAAATTTAAAGCCAAATTACAGGGGTTAGATAATGTCTTTAGAAAGATGGCAGCATCATTATTTTATTTTTACACATAGATAGCTAGGTCTACTAATAAATTGTGTTGTCTTCAGAAATATTTTTGCATTATATGACATTTCAAAAAATGGAAAAAAGCACTTTTCTTGTTTGTTTGTTTTGTTTTTCCTGCAAAGTTTGCATGCTTGTAACTCAAGAACTATTAAAGATATCTTACATACATATATCCATGACATTTAATATTTGGGCTTTCATTACTAATCATTAATGTTTGTCTTTCTTCCAAAAAAAAAAAAAAAATTTGTGTACAATATTTTTTTTTTTTCAGGATTCTTTGATGAATAGAAAGTTCAAAAGAACAGCATTTATTTGATATATAATCTTTTGTAACATTATAAATGTCTTTACTGTCACTTTTGATCAATTTAATGCATCCTTGCTGAATAAAAGTATTAATTTCTTTCATTTCTTTTCAAAAAAATTAAAATAAAAATTCTTACTGACCCCAAACTTTTGAACGGTAGTGTATAATGTTAGAAAAGCTTTGTATTTCAGATAAATGCTGTTCTTTTGAACTTTCTATTCATCAAGGAATCCTGAAAAAAAAGTACACAACTGTTTTCAACATTGATAATAATCATAAATGTTTCTTGAGCAGCAGATCAGCATATTAGAATGATTTCTGAAGGATCATGTGACACTGAAGACTGGAGTAATGATGCTGAAAATTCAGCTTTGATCACAGGAATAAATTACTTTATAAAATATATTCAAACAGAAAACAGTTATTTTAAATTGTAATAATATTTCACAATATTTCTGTTTTTACTGTATTTTTAATTAAATAAATGCAGCCTTGGTGAGCAGATGAAACTTCTTTTAAAAACATTAAAAATCTTACCGTGTCCAAACTTTTGATTGTACATATATATATATAAAGTATATTAGCAAAATCAAAAATTTTAACGGGAAAGTTTCCAAAATGTGGTTGATTTGACAGGGAATAATAGTTTATTAATAATTATTTACAAGAAATCTAATATTTGATTTTTACTAAATATTATTAATTATATATAATATTTATAAAATATTTCAAATAATATTTACTAAATAAACTAAATATTTTCATAAGAATAACAATAATAACATCAATAAGCAATATTATTTAGTTTTCTTGTAAGGTGACTAACCCCACCTCTAAAGACTAGTTAATAATGTGTGTGGTGTTCCAGGAAAACAAATGTTGATTCAGGAACATTTATATGTTCACTTATGTAAATCATGTTAAGCAACTAATGCTTTGTGTATTTTTTTAGTTTCTATGTAAATGTGTACAGTTAACCAGTCACAAAATAAATAGTGTGATCACGACATGTTTATGTCTGCTTAAATTGATTCAAAGTGACAGTAAAGACATTTACATTGTAACAAATTAAGAAATATATATATTATTTTGAACTTTGTGTTCATCAAAGAATCCTGAAAAAAATATCACAGTTACCACAAAAATACTACGCTGCACAACTGCTTTCAACATTGATAAAAAAAAAAAACTGATTATTTACTGTATTTTTGATCAAATAAATGCAGCCTTGGTAGTGTATGTTGGTTGCTGGACTGCGAAAAGTTGCAATTAACCAATCGGAATCAAGTAATCCAGAGCTGTGTGAAACATAGTTGTGTGAAATATCTTGAAAATTTCAAGTGGTGGAAAAAAAGATTAAGAAAGGGCTGGTCCAACTCTTCATCTCATTTCCAAAGAGTAATTTATTTTTATAGATTTCTTTTGAGAAGTTCTGTAAGGGCATGTGCCTCTATCCTTTGATAGCATTACAGTGATCACAGTGTTACTGTACTTCCATGCGACCGCTTGAATGAGATTGGTCTTCACCGCTGGCACAGTCAATCCGAACAGACCTCTGATAAAATGAAAGCCGAAGAGAGGAGCCCTTGCTGGTTGTAAAAGGACCAATTAAAAGAATATGCCTTTAGAAAAACGAAAGGGAGAGAGAAAGCGGGAGAGAGATGGGCTCTTTTTTCATCTTTAATTCATTAATTTGGGGCATGTGGCAGCTTCAGAGCATGTACCCTTTCAAGCTCTCACCAATTATAGATCCCTTCGCTGTCTGCCTTTCTAGAGGTAAATGTGAGAAGGGAAAGAGGGACTTATCTGTGTTTTCCCTCTGTGACTGTACTTGCTATATGCTAACATGGTATGCTACAAAAACATGTCTATAAAGCCACCATTACCCTCTGACATTGTGGTCCATGGAGCACATCACAGGGTCCACAGAGTGCCTAGTAACATTTATGGACCTGACATTGACCTTAACTGATGCAAAACAAGGAGCCTTGAGCGTTTCTTGAAGTATTAGCACATCGAAGCTTGAGCAGTGAAGTGAGTGGATAGACGCATTCGACCAGTCGAACTGTGAAAAAAAGAGTGAGCTGAGAGATGACTTTTTTAGAGAGATAACACTTTTTTAGACTCCAGTGGCTGAAACATGATTGATTTTTGTGTATATGTGTTCCATGATGGTTTAGATGAAACATGCTAATGCTACAAAGCAGCAATTCCCAAATGGGTGCTTGGAAAGACTTTTATTTTGCTTCGTTAAAACTATAAAACAGAAATGAAGGTCAAAATGAAATGTAAGTACATCCTATTTGCTTTCATAATGCAAGTTCATTTTACACTAACAAATATACATTTATTTTACATCAATTTAAAATTAACTTATAAATAATATTTTTAAAGTGACGTTTAATGATGCGCAGTATAATACCAGTTAAAAGGAATACATTTATGGTTTGTTGTCAATAATTGGTACTTAAAGCTGTGGAGGTAGGCTACATCAGAGAAAAACAGTTGGGAGACAGACTGATACAGGGTATCAGTTATCAGTCTCTATATTAGTGACACTGCCACTCAAGGTCCGTCTAAGAATACAGCATGGAGGTGTTAAATGATCTGTCACTCACGACAATCTCTCCAACAAAACTTACCACCAAGCAGAGTATGTGATTTTGCCTAAAGGAAAGCTGGATTATCTGTGTCATCTCTCTCTCCAAGATCAAGAACACTTCCGCACCATCACAAACATAAAGCATTTTAGCCAAATAAACACATCAGCAAGAATTGTGTTAGGGGCTGTTCACACAACTCCATTTTCAACTAAAAACGGTAAACTTTTTATGCGTTTTGGCCGTTCATTTACATGACAACAGTGTTTTGGGGGGCCTGAAAATGCAAACTTTTGAAAACAGGTTTCAAAGTGCAAATTTTTGAAAACGATACCGTTATCATCTCCGTTTAAACAACAAAAATGTGGATCTGTGAAAACGGTGATGGCATGCACATGCGTATTACGTGTTTAGTCTATAGGCATGCACATTTGGCGCGAGTGCTCTGTAAAAGATTGCATATGTGCGCAGTCTTTTGCCGCGGTCTCACTAGACTTTGAACATGAGAAATTTCATCGGATGCTGCAACGGTCGAGATATGACGTCTCGGTCAACAGCGTCTTTTTTTTTATTATTATTAACATGAATTTAACATATAACAGTAATACATTCAAAATATAAAAATATACAACCTACTTAACTTTACTGCAAATATAAAATTCTTTTCATTCATCCAAGAGGTCATGCTGATCTTCTATTGGTTGCATCTTTCTTTACAAAGTGACATCGCCAACTACTGGCCAGGCAGCATAATACATAGTTTTTAATTGTTTTTGCGGATCTGTGTGAACGAGGATTGTTTTGACAGCGTTGTCATTTATACAAATAAAGAAAAATCTTTTCTGTTTTTTACATCGTTGTCATGTAAACATCCTTAAACACAGTGTTAATAAAACAGTCTATTCACATGGAAACTGCTCAATTTAGAACATTCATTAAAGGGTTAGTTCACCCAAAAATGAAAATTCTGTCATTAATTACTCACCCCCATGTCGTTCCACACCCGTAAGACCTTCTTTAGAACACAAATTAAGATATTTTTGATGAAATCCGATGGCTCAGTAAGGCCTGCATCGCCAGTAATAACACTCCCTTTTTCAATGCCCAGAAAGCTACTAAAAACATATTTAAAACAGTTCATGTGAATACAGTGGTTCAAGCTGAATATTATAAAGCAACGAAAATACTTTTTTGTGCGCCAAAAATAACAAAATAGTGACTTTATTCAACAATATCTAGTGATGGGCAATTTCAAAACACTGCTTCATGCAGCTTCAAAGCTTTATGAATCTTTTGTTTCGAATCAGTGGTTCGGAGCGCCAAATTCACGTGATTTAAGTAAACGAGGCTTCATTACGTCATAAGTGTTTTGAAACTTCAATAGTTCACGTGACTTTGGCAGTTTGATACGCGCTCTGAACCACTGAACTGAAACAAAAGATTTGTTAAGCTTCCAAGCTTCATGAAGCAGTGTTTTGAAATTGTCCATCACTAGATATTGTTGAATAAAGTCGCTATTTTGTTATTTTTGCTACACAAAAAGTATTCTCCTCGCTTTATAATATTAAGCTTGAACCACCGTAGTCACATGAACTGTTTTAAATATGTTTTTAGTAGCTTTCTGGGCATTGAAAAAGGGAGTGTTATTGCTGGAGATGCAAGCCTCACTGAGCCATCGGATTTTATCAAAAATATCTTAATTTGTGTTCTGAAGATGAATGAAGGTCTTACGGGTGTGGAACGACATGAGGGTGAGCAATTATGACAGAATTTTCATTTTTGGGTGAACTAACCCTTTGTGTGTTAGTGCAAGTTGCCCTCGCAACTGCTCGAAAATTGATTTAATTTTCTGTTGAAAACATATCAAAATAACTTTACATAAATCGGTAACAGTACAAATGGAGCGTAGTCAGAGCGGGATTTCTCTCACCAGTGGGCGGAAGATTGAAAACCCGACATGGAGCTGGAGTGAAGCGATTACAACGCTTTGAGCAGGAATCTCCGTTCCTCGTGCATCCGCAGCAACCAAAGCAAGAAGCATTATGTGGATTTTAGCTGTATTGTTTTAGCAGTTTCCACACAGAACACAACTGGTAAATGTGCTATGTTGCTTGGGCAGAGTCCCAGATAACCTGGCAAATGGCGAAGGCAAACAGTGTTTTATTGCCATGGAAATGAAACTACACTAAGGGAAAGGCATAGCTTTTATCAAAAGATGTTAAGACATTATTTGTGTATTTGTGTTTTATATACCTAATTAACTAGTTTTAGACCTTAGTTATTCACAGCATTGTTTCTCATAACTAATAGCTTAAAGTGTCTTGGCATGTTATTTGTTATATGAGACATAAATTATGTACATAAATGTAAATACAATAAAAAGGTATAAATAATTAAATAATACAAAAACAGACACAGATGATGTTTATCATTACTGATTATTCTTCCCAGTCGATTAATTCACCATGTTTATAAAGTGATGATAACGTGATGATGGGAAGTAATGAAGCATGTGAACCCATAAGCATGGCTGTAGTTTTTTTTTTTTTTAGGCCAGTTTATTTCATTTTAGCCTATTCAACATAGCAAGCTAAATTAAAAAAAAAAAAAAAAAACTCAGTTTGCCAGCAAAACACTTGAAAGAGCTAATGAAAAAGAGCTAATAGCTGTGTTGCCTGCATGCTTGGTGTGTTATTTCGTTGTAGATTGCACGTGGCAAGGGTGTAGCAGGGGTCAATGCCGCAAGCAGGTACAACGTGCTTTTAACTGGACTTCAGCGTGCCCAACAGCTGGGTTTATAGCGCACCACTAGTCCTAGCAATTTAACAAAGAGCCCTTTGACTACCTCAGACTGGAACAGGGCTTAAAGCCAATGTTTATGTGGTATACTATATGCAGAATTTACACAGCAATGACCAAAATGATATGAGCCAGAAAAAAGGACCATATACAGTAGGTGTACCCTGGGGACGTGCATCGGAACGTGTGGAAAGAATGGATCCCACCCACTGTATGCTCCCGCTAAAGGCTGAGTGTGGCTATTTAAATGTCTCCTGTTCGTGCCAAACAGGAATAACTAATTGTATATTTAAAATGCAAAGCAATTCCACTAAGGGAATTCTGAAGAACTGCGTGAAACAGGATTTTGTGTGTCTGTTCCCAGAGGAGGCCAATACATCAGCATGCCAAACACGCTTTACTCCGACTCACATGACACAAAGAAACAAAAAACAATAATGAATCCGATAAATAATCAAAAACTTTTTTTGCAGTCATATATTATAAAAACGCTCACTTAAATTAATGGTTAGCAAACTGGCAGCTGTTGTTTTCAAGAATTCACTGTGATGTCAGATGAAAATTGTGAGGTCATGCATAGACTTGAGGGAACATTCTTTATTGTACTGTTTTTACCATGAAGTATAAAGTGAAAGAACTACACACTAAAAAAGCTTTAACAATGTTTTACTATAAATTCTGTATTTTTTACAGTAAAAAATACATGTAGAGTCATTAAGTAGAATTTATAGCCCTACTATTACACAAAATAATGTAATTTGTATGTTTATTATTAAATATAAAATATTTTATTAAGATAATATTATCTATAGTACATATTGGCCCAGTTTCACAGACAAGGCTTAGCCTAAGCCAGGATTAGACCTTAGTTCAATTAGGATATTTAAAGGGTTAGTTCACCCAATAATGAAAATAATGTCATTTATTACTCACCCTCATGCCGTTCCGCACCCGTAAGACCTTTGTTCATCTTCGGAACGCAAATTAAGATATTTTTGTTGAAATCGATGGCTCCGTGAGGCCTGCATAGCCAGCAATGACATTTCCTCTCTCAAGATCCATTAATGTACTAAAAACATATTTAAATCAGTCCATGTGAGTACAGTGGTTCAATATCAATATTATAAATTGATGAGAATATTTTTGGTGCACCAAAAAAACAAATTAACGACTTTTATAGTGATGGCCGATTTCAAAACACTGCTTCACGAAGCTTCGGAGAATCTTTTGTGTCGAATCATGATTCGGATCGCGTGTCAAACCGCCAAACTGCTGAAATCACGTGACTTTGGCACTCTGAACCGCTGATTCAACACAAAAGATTCATAACGCTCTGAAGCTTCCTGAAGCAGTGTTTTGAAATCGGCCATCACTATATAAGTCGTTATTTTGTTGTTTTTTTTGGTGCACAAAAAATATTCTTGTCGCTTTATAATATTAATATTGAACCACTACTCACATGAACTGATTTAAATATGTTTTTAGTACATTAATGGATCTTGAGAGAGTAAATGTCATTGCTGGCTATGCAGGCCTCACTGAGCCATCGAATTTCAACAAAAATATATTAATTTGCGAAGATTAACAAAGGTTTTACGGGTGTGGAACGGCATGGGGGTGAGCAGTAAATGACATTATTTTCATTTTTGGGTGAACTAACCCTTTAAGTAGCTTTTATAAATGTACACTAGAAAAAAACATTACTGGTGTTCATCTTGAGACAAAACAATGACACTGACATTATTTTAAGATATGTCAGTGCAAGTTGCTTTCAGTTAAAACAGCTCAAACATGCATTTTAGTCTGGGACTAGCTTAAGCCTTGTCTGTGAAACCGGGGGATTATGATGTAATTTATTATATATATTCGTTATATATATGTGAAATACATATAAAATATGTATTTCAATCAAGACAACTCTCTGAATAGTTTTAACATGCAATTGAATATGGCGATGTTAATGTATTTGGTCTTGACGGACTAGATCTGTTACTCATGCTGCTGCTGCTGCAGAGCAAGTATGGACTTGCTATTGCTAATACAGAGACGCTGCTGTGAGCATGTAAGATATGATGCTGCTGCATAAATAGACATACATAAATAGACATACAAATCCTGTAACAGATCTAGGCAGGTGGAGCTGGGGGAGGTGGAGGGTTTCAGAGGATCTCTGATAGCGCTTGTAGGACTAGCTTACAGCAAACAATGAACCAAACTATTTAATTGTTGAACAAGCAATCTCATTGGCTCCAAGGTCAGCAGAGGCTGATCAGCTTGTGCCATGCGGTAATGATGTGACTGCTTGCAGACTGCATGTAAAGGACCAATCAGCGTGCACCATCTAGAGTTGAATGTTTTTTTTTTTTTGTGGAGTAATTATGGCCGTTTAAACTTGCACACAATATAAGATTTACACAACATTTCTTTTCCTCTGTCTGAGCCAAGTCACTTATTTTAACTTTGGAAAGCATTAACGAACCTATAAAGGGACTCAAAAACGCACAGAACAAGTACAATATGTACTACAGGCTAAATACTTCTGTATCTGCTTTTAATAGCTCTCGCATTGCTTTGGGTGTTTGTGACTTTAGATGAGCGACTGTTTAGTCCTAATAACATTCCGGTCCCAAATGAACCTGCCTCATGAGATGCTTTATGAGGTCCTTATACGGCAGTACTTTGCAATGCTCCATTAGTGCTTAGTATAAACTGTACACACTGTCACACAATACAACAGCTCCCTGGAAGCTGGTATTCTATGAGGAAGCTCATTAAGCTAGATGAGGAAAACCTAATGGAAATAACAGCTAATCTCTCTCAAAGCTTGGTTTGAGGTCCATTCCACAAAATGCAGCTGGCTCCTCTTTCTCACTTTGCTCCCTGACGATCTAACTTGAGAAATACATGAGGATGCGCTCTATAGGAGGTATTTTCCCGATTAAGTTATTAAAGACCCGACTGCTCTGGGTTCAGGCAAAATAGGAGTGTGAAAACCCTCCTCCCAGCAAACAGGATGGAAAATTGCATGGATTTTTTCTTCAGGCTCCTAATTTCACTTCTAGAGAATTCCACAGTGATCCTGAACTTCAAAGCCATTGGAATTTGATTAATTTTTTACTTTGAGGGCCGCTACTAATCTGCATCAAGATCTACTTTTAGATTCAAGCCGCAGCAGGCCTGTCAGAATTTTGCGCTTATTGAATAAAATGGTGGAGTACAAGTACAGTATGTTTGATATTAATAATACAACCTTTGGTTTGATAACATTTATTCAATTAAAAATCAATGTTATCTACTCAAAAATATGTTGAAAGTGAAAAGGTTTCCACATTCAATAATTATATGTACTTAAATATTTTAAAATTAAAAAGTTCTCTTTTTTCTTGGCTTTTGACTGATGATATCAAGAAATTGTGAAAAGTTGAGCTGCGTGACTTTGTTCAAATCATATTCCTCTTCATATATATATATATATATATATATATATATATATATATATATATATATATATATATATATATACACAAAATGGGGGAAAATGGATTTTAGGCAGATTTTATGCAAAATGTATTTGGTTGTTTTAAAGGAATGTGGTTTAATTTTAATGAATATATATACACATACATACATATATTATTACACACACACACACACACACACATATATATATATATATATAATACATATATATATACACTACCAGTCAAAAGTTTGGAATCGGTAAGATTTTTAATGTTTTTAAAAGAAGTTTCATCTGCTCACCAAGGCTGTATTTATTTAATTAAAAATACAGTAAAAAAAAAGTAATATTGTGAAATAATATCACGTGTCACATGATCCTTCAGAAATCATTCTAATATGCTGATCTGCTGCTCAAGAAACATTTATTGTGTACAATTGTACAAAATATTTGTGTACAATATATTTTTTTCAGGATTGTTTGATGAATAGAAAGTTCAAAAGAACAGCATTTATTTGAAATATAATCTTTTGTAACATTATAAATGTCTTTACTGTCACTTTTGATCGATTTAATGCATCCTTGCTGAATAAAAGTATTCATTTCTTTAATTTCTTTTAAAAAAAAATTAAAATAAAAATTCTTACTGACCCCAAACTTTTGAACGGTACAAAAGCTTTGTATTTCAGATAAATGCTGTTCTTTTGAACTTTCTATTCATCAAGGAATCCTGAAACAAAAGTACACAACTGTTTTCAACATTGATAATAATCATAAATGTTTCTTGAGCAGCAGATCAGCATATTAGAATGATTTCTGAAGGATCATGTGACACTGAAGACTGGAGCAATGATGCTGAAAATTCAGCTTTGATCACAGGAATAAATTACTTTATAAAATATATTCAAACAGAAAACAGTTTTTTTAAATTGTAATAATATTTCACAATATAACTGTTTTTACTGTATTTTTAATTAAATAAATGCAGCCTTGGTGAGCAGATGAAACTTACAATTAAAAACACTTAACATTAAAAATCTTACAAACTTTTGACTGGTAGTATTGCACAAATCATTGCGTAACCCTAACTCACACAATGTCAAAACTTCTAGTTGAGTAACATTATATTGAGGCCTTGTATTTGGTTTGCCGTAGGTCTTGTGGTATCAGCTCTTTCTTGTGCTTGTTACCAAATCAAACCAACGGCTATACGTGATGCGAGACTTCCCATGCTGCCCGTGCTCCAATTTGCATGCTAAAGTCTGAGCGTCTTCTTTCATCTCTGCTCTTGATGTTGAAAGCGCAAATGCTGGGAAAGAGTAAACAAAGGACGAGTGAGGTCCGGTCACAACAGCTCGGCCCGAGTGGAATATGAAACACTCAACATGTTGGAGGTCTCTGCTGATGACAAGTGTATGTCAGATGTCATGATGTTTTGTGTCCGCTGAAGATACGTACGCCCACAGACTTATGGTAGATAAGCAATGAATGAATAAGTATTTGCATTATGTATTGGGAAAAAATGAGGTCAGTGTGGAGTATACATTAGCTCAACATTTTCTATGATTATTCTTCATGGACATTTGTAAACCAGCATCACAATTGTTTGCAAAGGTAAGTGTAAACTTGGCTGAAATGCAAAAGAATAGGCACACTGCCATTTCTGCTCCCAAAGAAGTTTAATAAATTGCAACATTTCGACCACAAGTGGTCTTCGTCAGGCAAAGAAAACAACAAATATCAACAACTTTTATATCAACGTGATGAATCTGAAAACATTGCAATTTCCTAAACTTCTTTGGAGCATAAATAGCAGTGTGCTGGTTCTTTTGCATTTCAGCTAAGTTTTCTTTTGATCAAGCACCTATTTAAGTGATGTTTGGATGTGCGCAGTTTATGGCTGATAAAATCAAATTCAATTGCATTTTATATTTCCTAAAAAATATATTTGTTGCATTTATAGAGAACAGGTAGCTTCAGAATTCTTTTTTTCCCTCAATAAGGGAAGGATTATTGAGAGGGACACAAATTCATAACGTGGCAGCAAATGAGTTTTATGGACCTTTTCATCTCTCTACATTGTAAAAAGTAAATATGTGTAAAGATCTGAGCAACTTTGACAATGGCCAAATTGTTATGGCAAGGCGGTGATAATTTATCAACAGTGGTCTGAGAAGGGACAAAGCACAAACCAGCGACAGGGTGTTTTTAACTTGAGCGGCTCATTTTGCTAATTCTGCTAATAGCTACATCTACACTAATCCAGATACATTTGCAGCAAAACATGAGGGCAATTGCATTTTAGACCATACTGTACATGAAATGGTGATTGAGTGCAACATGGACGCATCAGTAAGTGGTGACATATTTGCATGATCATGCCAAAAAAGTAGCGTCAGAACTTTGGTGTGCCGTCTCTCAGTATCATCTCAGTAAGCTTTTATTATGTGTGTGTGTTCTACATTTTTTAACTTATTTGACCATGACTGCACTGACCACAATCATCCTGTTTCCTGCAAAGGTTAATTATCAGAAATATCATTTCGCTAACACCTACGTCAACCTTTTCTGACCTTCAGCAGTCTATTATGAGTGTTTTTAATGGTTCTGTCTCTCAGAAATGTCTATAATCTGATTTATTTGCTGTATTCCAAAACCTAGTGAGCTGCCTATAAGGAGGCAGTATTGCCAGATACAGAGTGTGTATTTACACTAAGTGCAAATAGCGTCCCTTGTTGGCAAACACTACTTACACTAGCTCCACCCACCAATGTCTGATTGGGCCACTCAAGTTTTAGAAAAGACGCATTGAATTTAATGTCTTCAGTGGTGTAGCAGTAGCAAGTAAGGCTTGCAGACTTTTGACACGATCGACGCGGGTTCGAATCCGCCTTTTGCCGAGCTCGTGTTTATTTCAATAAAAATGAAAATAATGTTTTATTATTTATTAATAAAGTGGAAATAAACTGCGAGCGAGTGTTTAATAATATTAAAATTGTTTATTGGGTAGGGTTAGGGGAATGTGTAGGGAGGGTTTTTATCCTCCCAATAAGGCAGCATCCATTTTATAATTTTAAAAATTAAATCATAATCATTTACACTCTATGATATTATTGCATCCTGTTAATGTACGAAAATGCTGAAATGCAAATAGTATCTGCCAGTATAAAGTATAGATAGCATCTAATTACTATTCATGTTATTGCAAAGAACTGATACTTTTACATAGTGTAAATAAAATCTATCGCTATTTTCACCTAGTGTAAATAGCATATCGCTAAGAAAATGCTGCTATTGTCACTGAGTGTAAATAGAATATAGTGTTATTTTCACTTAGTGTAAATAGCCGCTGCCTTTAATATATCACAGCCATACACCAACCACGAGGATGTACCAAAAGGATGTATCTGTCATAAAGGCAATCCCAGAACGCATTGCAATCAGGTGAGAGAAATGTCATGCTAATTATTAATAGAATGTCAGTGTTAATTATAAATTTACTCAATGTGGCCCCCCAGTAAATCCCAGTACGCTGCTATACCACTGATTTTATTCAATAAAAGTGTTACAATTATGCTGATTTTTTTAGGCCAGCCCAGAAGTTAGCATCACCCATGTTCCTTTGACAAAACCCAAACAGGATTTTAACATTTGCTTTTGAATTATTGCAGAAAATCAGCTTTTTGACCAACAAAAGTTTATGATTCTTATGATTCTATTCCTCATGATAATCAACACAAATGAACACAACGTTTATGAATTTTGAAGCCTAAATACAATTGAAACAATGGTTGGCTCTTTGTAGCTCTTCACCATTTACAAGTTGCCGGCTCAGGGTGCTGACCCACCAAAGACTGTCTGATTAGAGACGAAACGAAGATGCACTTGGTTTTCCGGGAATAACTCATTTATTGTCACCACTCAACAGACTGGGTTTGTTTTGGTTGTGGTTGTTCACATTTCTTCTTAATGATCTGCTCTCCATCATCATTCTTCAAGAAATTATGCAACCTGAGCAGCGTTTATGTTGTAAAACTGTATATGATCATATATATCTCACAAACAAATGAGCCCACATCCAAAGTACATTTTTCAAAATGCAGCAGTTTTAGTTATAATATCCAAGCAGTGCTGTCGGAGTTGTATATCCTCCCGCCATTGTCATTGTAGTAAATCTCACAAACAAAACTTTTAGCCAATGCCACGATCCAACAACGTGTGTTCTGTTTATCTTCCGCATGCGTGCAGATCTACACAGACGCACATCTCGAGTCTCGACCATTAACGCAAAAAACCATATTATTCTATAATTGTATAAAATAATCCTGAAAAAAACACAAACACGGCTGAGATGCCAAATTCAGTGGCTGGAATTAGCTGAGGTGACAGAAAGCAGGCAATCCTGTCACTCAAGTGATCACGCCCTTAATTATGCAGAATTTTAAGGCTTAATATAATTTAAACGGATGAGTTATAAAAAAAATTCACCCCCCTCAGAGTTGTCATGAAGGGCAAAATTAGCAGTATAGACCAAAACCACAATTTGTACCAGCTGTAAACATGTTTTTTTTTCTGCTGTAAAGTTGGCCATTTTAACATGGGGGTCAATGAGATTCTGCTTTCTTTTGGAGCCTGTCCCTAGTGGCCAGTCAATGAATTGCAGTTTAAGTCACTTCCGTATTGGCTTCAAGAGAAACTGGGGGATGTTGCCACTTGGGTATATGTCGAACGTCACATGACCAAACTGGAAAACTGGTCTCATTACATCCGCTTGTCAGAGAAAGTGTTAACAGCAGTATGAACTGACGGCATATCTGTGGACTTTTAAGGTATGCCCTGCTGTTGAGGTATGTTGTCACAATAAGTCAGCAAAACTACCTATTTCACATTGTTATAGACGTTTTATTCTTTTAAATATCTAAACGTTAGTGCGAAGAAGAAAAATGAAAAAAACTTTTAAACATCAATCTGCATATGCGGGGGACATCAGTTATGCTCATCTTTGCTCGCTCCTTTAAGTTATCTTGAATAAAACGGCAAATTTTTTCATGAAGCACATACAACAGACCTAAACCGGAAGCGATCTGATCTGTAGATTGCACATAACCCCTATTGAGAGAGGTTAGAGCTTGTATGACTTCAACATCACCAACAGTAAGCTTCCAACAACTCTTTCTGTCTTTATTTAAAAAAAAAAAAAAAAAAAAAAAAAAAAAACTTTTTCCCTGAAAGTTTGAGTTAGAATAGTTTGCAAGAGGGCAAAATAAACACAATGAGGCTGTGATAGCAGACCGATGAGTAGATGATTTAACCACCATGATGATCCTCTGTAGTCCAATTTAGCCACTTGTTAGCAACCACCTTTTACAAGACAAGTAAAAGCTTTAAAAAATCATAATGGAGCATTACATATAATATCTTTAGCTTGTGTTCACCACAGACCTTATTTCAGGCATTTAACCAAAAACCCATTCAATTAAAAAAAAAACAAAAAAAAAAACACTGTATTTGGGACAATGGAACCATAAGTGCTCATTTCTGGGTTTTGACCTTCATCCCTGCAGCACTCTGAAGTAGCGATAAAATAATAGCTTAACAACATGTTAACGTCAAACTGGAATCAACAATGGGTTCAGAATTGGTCATGCTCTGCTCCCACTGAAAGCTTTACCTATCACAGTGAGAGTTGTTAAAACTTTTGCATGCTTGGGAGAAGAAATTTTGCATGCTTGGGAGTGATGTGTCCATCCTTTGAACCCTATACAATTTTGAAGTAGGTTTATTTTAGAACAGTAGCTTAACCTATGTCAATTCCAGGGAACACACATGGAAACAGAAATGTGACCTTGAATACAAAGTATCTGCCATGGAACAAATATGATGTATATATATAGATACAATTTAGTGGCAACACACCAGTGGTAGATTTTTTAAGCACTTATGTTTGGAAAGATGCTACAACTATAGCTACCACAATTGTTATTCCTTCCAAGTGTGCTTCATAGAAATTTATGCCATTTGAAACTCACCATGTGAGTCGCGTCTCCCATGCAGAGTGCTATTTGTGTGGCGTTTCAGAGGACATGCAAGTTATTATATTTTGATTACACATTACAAACACATGCAACAGTTATTTGTTCACATTTGTTGACTTAAAAAGTAGCTGTTTATGTAGGCAGTGAGGCAGCTCATTATTGGAACAGAGCTGGAGAACACAAGCGAATGGAAAGAAATCCGAAACTAGAACAATACACTGTGTGCCAAGGAATGCCTTATTACTCAAAATAAAAGTTCAGTACCTCAGGGTTTGTTTATTGTTTAGACCGTCTAAGTGCAGCTTTTTAGGTATAAGCAAACCATCTTTCTGTGATTCAAAGTCAGCTTTTTTTTTTTTTTTTTTTTTTTGCCTTTTGGTACTTAATTTTAGGAAACAGATATCACATTATTAACATGCAGGCTTCTGATCAATCAGTTTGTGGGGAAATCAGTCTCTCCAGAATCACCTCTTTCTGACTAATATGCTTACGCTGGTCAGGTACCTGAGCTAATGGCTCCCAAAGTACTTCTGTCAACGAGAAAGCTTCTATTAATTATTCAGTCTCACTATGGCTCTGAAACCACAGTGATACCTTACGTGGTATTCACAACAGTCTGCAGCCAGTGCTGACACAGGGCAAGTCAGCTTTTAGTGTATTTCCCCCTGGATTGGATAATTAGAAAACGGTGAAATTAGACACCTTAGAAAACGTGAAATGTGTTGTAGGCTGGTAGACAATGGATGAGAACTCGTCTCTTTTCAACTGATGGGATTGGGGAGCAGTTGTCAACCAGAACAGTTGGAGCAAGTTGTTCCAATTTTTAACCATTTATTAATTATTATTTCTTTTAGTCAACAATTATTTTATATTTTGTACCATTTACATGTTGTTTTACTGTTTCAATTTTGCTAGTGTATGTCAGAATCCCATTGTGAAAGCTTACCCTATATTTCAATATGCCCTGCTGTTGGAGAACGCTGTCACAATAAGTCAACGTGTGTTCAATGAACTGAGCGTTGGTACCGAGAATTAACAGTACCTCCCGTATACCTCCAAGGATTCTTTGCACCAATTGAGCTACTGCCATGGAAAACCTTCAAATATCAAGACATTTAAAACAGTGAATTTCATGCATGAAAACTGAATGGATTTTTTATTTTAAAGGCATTTAGGGAACAAATAGGGAATATAAATCGTTATAGTAATGATGAGCTCTGTTGGTAAGAAATTGCTATTTGTGAGATTTAAAGTGCCCCTATTATGCTATTTTAAAGGTTCTTAATTTTGCTCCTATAATAGGTTTACATGCATCAAATGTCAAAAACCGCTTTTCATTTTCTCACAATATACATACATCACCACATTTTTCAATGATTCTCAAACGACACATCCGATGCTTCAGTCTCTCTAAATACCTCATTTCCCAGCCTGCTCTGCTCTGATTGGCCAGGCGACCCAGTCTGTTGTGACTGGCATGTGTGGAAACAAATGCCCATTACCATTACTGAACTTCAGCTCTGGAGCTCAGCGATTGTACTCTCTGAAAAGACAGTAACGATGACATAGATTTTACCCTATCAATACGAGCTCCAGAGATGATGAAACATTGGAAGAACTAGTTATTACACTACTCAGTTTGACATATATTATGAGATGTTCCAACTGTAATTCCTTTACATCAGTATTAACAAGTGTGTAATCGACAAATATTGCGGTGCACATGTGGGAACTGTGTCATTAACTGTATCAATAATAATGCTAACATTAGCCAAGCACTGTGTGAATGACTGATGTAACATTAAAGTTTGTAAACCAAATCTTGCTCCATCCTTTATCATTACTCAGAGTAACGACAGACAATCTGCATTAATGGACACAATTTTAGGTAAAAGTGAGCCACAGCTGATTTGCATAAGTATTTCAGTAAGACAGTGATAATGTGAGCCAGTTAGCCAGTTAGCCGGAGACTTAGCACAATATAAAACACAAAACTACGTATTTTGAACAGCCAGTAGAAAATATATACCTCAATAATTAATCATACTTGCAGGCTGTGATTCTGAAGAGCAAGCTGGTCCAAATAAAGTGGCTATTGTTCTATTTTTAATGGCGTTTTGTAAATCCCATTTAGACCGCAGTGAGATTTGAGAAGCAAACGTGAAAATGTTATTCTGCTGTTGTATTGCTACAGCGTTTGAGGGCGGGTCAAAGTAGACGTTGTTCACGGGCAGCCAATAAAGACCATAGGCGGGCATTAGGCAAATGTGTTACTTTGTGACGTGTAGCGGTCACGGAAGTGGGATTTGAATTCCTAACGACTCGTTTACACCGTGTCCTAACCAGACGCAACGCAATGCGATGCCGCGACAAGCGATAAAAGGTATCTTTTCCATGTTAATCGGAGTTTTTGTCCTAACCAGCTGCGACGGCGACACGCCAATATTCTATTTTAAAAACGGTTTCTATTTCTCCGCGACATCGCGGCTGGAACAGCAACACAAAGTATGGCAATGATAATATCAGGTACTGTTTATGTGCTTTATTTTATGTTAAAAGTGTCTAACGTGAATTTGAATATCATTCTGTGTTCCCAACTTTTTAGCTGTAATGAAAACAACACTGGCTAATTCACCTCAGATCTTGAAAATAAATAAATGGGCACAAGAACGTTTAAACTGTCAACTCAATGGAACAAACAACAAAGATTGGTTCAGTCACTCCGTATGTACTTTAAATAATGTTTAAATGATGTAATATTTATGAATTTTACTAAGTACTTGCCCGTTTCATTGTGTCTGCTGTGCTCTTGCCGAGAGAGCCCGCCCACACTCTCTTCTGATTGGCTGTGGTTTTTGATTGATTTTATCGCTTCTCATTTTCGCGTTGCGTCTAGTGTGGACAGTCAAATTGCTTGTCGCTGGAATCTTATCGCATTGCTTTTCAGAGTTGATTCTTTCTTTTGAGAGACATTAACTTTATTTATCGTGCACTTTCATCTTCACAACTTTGCAGATCGTTTACATTACACATTGCATTAAAGGTACTAATATTCAAAAAAGCATAACAGGTGCACTTTGAAAGAAAAGGATTTAGTCTGACTATATGTTGTATCAAAAAATGTGCTAGGTACTGTACTGTGTTCATGTTGTATTGCAAAACACTTTTGCTGCTATTGAGGTGGGATACGGGTAAGGTTAGAAACAGTTTTCGTTGTATGGTTGCTTAAGGTGCGTTAACAGTGTAATTAGATGAAGTCTAATAACAAATTAATTAAAGCTGTAATTACATGCAGGTAATAAGTAGCCTACAATGTATGTACAAATCGTATTAAATGATCAATTTATTACATACTAGTAGTTAAAGATAGCCTACTTAATATAAAGTGGAACCAAGGATTTTACTGTAATCATGGACAGCTTTAAAAGTAATAGTAAGATCATGGAAAATCGTTGGTCAAAAGATTTTGGAATCCTGTGAGAGAAATCGCAAATGAAAGACAGCAGACAAGAAAAAAACACAAGTTCACGTTTTTAAGAAAAAATCGTTGTCACTGGCAGACATTTACTATTATAAATATGGAATATTTTGAAATGTGATTAATATGAATAGCAATGTAAAATGTTTCGTCAGAATAAACGGCTAGTTTTGAATGGTCGTCAATGGAGACAGATTCTTATTGCCCCATAATGTGTAGTTACGACATCTACCAGCAGGGGCTAACTGTTGAAGCTAACCAGCCAAACCGTGGCCCCGTAGAGTTAAATTCATTCTTTTAGGAACTGAGGGTCTGTGTATGTTTGGGGGTTGTGGGAGTGATTCTAAATGGATCACGTGGGATTCTCCCCTAAGTAGGCAGTGACGTCGCAGGGCTCAGTCAGTCAGTGAGTGGAGCGGCGTCATTTCAACAGCTGCTTTCCTTCCCATCATCCCACCCCACATATCATTTGGAGAAGAGGACAGGCTTCGCTGTTTTCTCGTGCACTTCGGGGTCGTGTTCTCATAGACCAGGCACAGAGAGGCCCCTTGCAGCCGTTATTTTGACAGGAAGAACCCGCGAGAGCCACCCGACTCGCGTGCAGCCGCTGTTTCTTCCCGTTACTCTAGTGGACATACCTCATAATGACTGCAGACTCGCGACGTAGAATGTGACCGTTGAAGTTCGTTTCTTTTTTTAAAAAATATATATATCTATATATATCTGTTTCCGCCTTCCGCTGCTGTATATATTTGTTAAGAAATAACAGGCATCATCGGACGAAGAAGTAGCGGTCTCAGTGACAGTACCACAGACGTTCATGGGAGATAAAGCCTAATGTGTACAGTGCCAGACAACAATAGCTCCTGACAGATGGAAGGAGGGGTTTTGCTCCACGAATTCAAGATGGAAAACGAGGGAATGAGCTTAAGTTCTTTTGAGTAACGGGGGGGGGGAGTGAAGAGGTGGTTTATCGTCGGTTTTTTGGTAGTGCTGGAGGGAATGATGGCGCGCGGTGCGGGTCGACAGACGGCGCGCGCATCTTTCCACTCTCTCACAGAGTGAGGTAGGTCTCAAAATATAGATCTCAATAAAATGTTGTTTGTTTGTTTTGTTTTTTCTTCGGCTAAGTACTTTTTGCTGTTCTTTAAGAGTAACAATCTTAATTATAAACACCATAATGCATACTGAGGAAGAAAACGGATCAGTAAATAGTTCATCACTAAGTTGTGTGTAAACAGGATGGACAAAAAATAAAGGACGTTGCAGAAAATTTGATTCAAATGCTTGACTACTGTCTACACCAGAAGAAAAAACACACACACACACTTGGGTCTTAAATTGTAATTGTTGTAGTAGTTTAACCAAGAAAAGGGGGAAAAAATTTTAACAGGAAATGCGACAGCTACTAGCTGTTAAAGTGTCCCAGCAATGGTTCTGGTGAAACACCACAGCTGCCTGGACTTTTGCAAGCTGACCACCACCCATGGCTTACTACTCTGCTCGAAAGCACTTTTAAGCTGTGGTTATAATATCAGATAAGATCAGATTGGACTTGGCCCCCGTGCTCTCAAAGCATTTCCTGTCAAGTCTTTCTTCCAGTCCCCAGGTAATAAAACCTTGAGGACAAAACGTGAATGCTTGCAGAAAGACTTGATGCTTTTAATAATATTAATGCATCAAATAAGTTACAGTTCATTAAAAGTTCTGTAACATTGTTCAGCAGGGATGCCAGCAGACTGTGATTGCAATTTGCGTGAATCAACAAACCTATCTGCTCTTTTGGGAGATAAGACGTCACATTAGTCACATAAGCCTTATGACATGAAAACAATCAAAACAACCTGCTGAAGTATGCAAGGACCAAGATGTATGTTGGCATGCTCCAAGTATCTTGTACAGATTATTCTGCAATAATGTTTGTGTTTAATTTGGCCACAATTGTCTTTCAGCTGAATTGGGGGGATGGTATTCATCTCAGTCCAAGTTGGATGACAGATGCTCTGAGAATAAAATGTTTTGAGCTTCATCCTCACGATATGTGATTCATTAAATTCACCTTTCAAAGGAACATTCGCAAACTTCTGAATGAGGTTTATAAAGACCCTGGCATTTGAGTAATGGATGTAATTATGTTTCAAACAAATATGTACCAGTAAGGGTCATAGTACATAGTTTAAGAAAACATTAAAATGTGGTGTCAGATGTAGTGTCAGTATATAAATAAACACAGCCGTCAAAGTGTAGGACACTTGATAAGTGTTTTCACATGGGATACTCAATGTCAAATCAATTTCTCCAGGGAAAATCACTAGTGCATATGGAGATTTATTGAATCTGGTGCGAATATGTTGTGATTGTACATTGCGTTTATTGCCCTCCATTTATTATTTGTTTAATGTTATCCAGAATGTTGATGTCCAGTTTTTCATTAGCTTTGACATAGTAGTTTTAAGTTTTTTATTATTATTATTTTTGCCTTAATCTGTATGCTCAGATTAAGGCAATATGTTTGTTTAACTCTACACACATACACTTTACAAAAACATTAATATGCAATGCAAATTATTTACATTATTGGACTCACAAATGGATGTCATTGCAAATGTGAATCCTTTTTTAGAGAGGTATGCTGCCTTTTACTTATTAAATTGAAACCAACATTTAAATAGATAGTCCATAGAAAAAAAAAATGTAACAATGCATTGGTTAAGAGGAAAATGTTTTGAAAAATACTAAGCAAAAACCTGTGGGAGCTGTGCGTTAAAAGCTCCTGCATTTATTATTGAAGGGTACAATGATTGCCGAGTTATGCTGATCTCCATCATAATAACTTTGTTTGCAGGTGTTTCCTATTAGAAGTCTAATAGTCTCATGTTGCTCCTCTAATTGCTGACCGCTGTGGCCACATCACGCTCCTAATTTACGTAACTGTATGAAATGCAAACTGAAATGAAAGCAGCTGATTTTAGGAATTCTCTCTGTCATTAACAAATACATACAAATTTATTTATTCTCTTGTTCATCCAAACAAGCATGTGTGTTAGCTTGACAAAAAACAAAAACACCTAGCACCAAGTGAGTGCAGCACATAGCGTTCTCTAGTGAGGCTCTCATTACAAGATATCAAATGGATGACAAAGGAAACCTTTGGAGCATTTCATTCGCTCTGTTCTGAAGTGTGTTAACCTTTAAAGTAAAGCCAGGCTTAGCCTCTTTCCATCTTACTGTAATTACCCACGCTGGGTGAGCACATTTGGTTGAAAAGGTTATCATCCTCTGATCCAGCTGTTGCAACAAAATAGGGCACAATCCAAAGAGAAAAACATTTAGGTGGTAGTTAGAATAATAGCACATGGAGCTCTCCACAAATACGGTACAAAATAGGGCCTGGAATTTCTTTTTCTTTTTTAACAATAAATCAGTGAAAGGAGACTATCAAAAATGTTGATCGTCAGCCTCGGGCCGTCACTAAATGTTAGTTGAGCTGTGGATTATGTTATATGAGGTTTGCGCATTTTTGCAACCCTGTTACCATTATTTGGGACATGTGTAAATCCAGTTTAAAACCCTAAGTTGCAAGGTTTTTTTTACGAATAAACATAATATAACCAGTACTAATTATACGTTACCATTTAGGGTCAGTACGATTATTTTAAAGGAATTAATACTTTTATTCAAGCAAATTAAATTGATTAACAGTAACAAGACGTGTAGCCTTACAAAAGACTTATATTTCAAATAAATGCTGTTATTTTGAACTTTATATTCCTCAAAGAATCCTGAAAAAAAAAAATCAATTAAAATATTAAGCAGCACAACTGTTTTCAACACTGATAAAAGGAAAGGATCATGTGACACTGAAGACTGGAGTAATTAATGCTAAAAATTCTGGCAAACGTAATGAGATACAGTAATATTCAGATATTTTATTTGTTTACACCTAACTATTTTTCATTGTGTTAATCAAAATTAGAATATGTTTTATTCACCAAGAGAATAAATTTAAATAAGTAAGGTGAATAAAACCGAGAATACAAAGAGAATAGACACTTAAATAAGTAAGATGAATAAAAAGAATGAATAAATTAAAAAATAAAGTATTATACATCTAGATCAGAAGAATTTTGTACTGATTTGCACATTATGTACTGTGTATAGAACTGTATAAATAGAATTATGTATTTACATAGTATCTATTTATTGCCTAAATCTCAGCTGGCATGAACATCATAAGAGTACTGAATTATGAATTATAAAAACAGGTAGTAATGCTATGTTGGATAATTGGATAATAGTTTACAAAATATAGTTCTCACAACAAAAAATGCTTTGATGGAAAGTAATGCATTTTTGTCATAGAACATTTAGGAACACTTCCTCCTCAGATGCTTTCAAAATGAGCCAGAACAAAACATGACTTTCAGAAACAAGACTTGTGCTTTGCCTTTGTAATCATTTCCTTCTATTTTTGATCCCCATTACTTGGCAGAGGTTCTAGAATCTAATATCCCCCGGTGTGTGAGAAAGCAATGGTTAAGAGAGGAAATTGCTAGCAGGGAGGCCTATCCCTCTGGTGCAGTGTTGATAAGTTTAAGGTTGAGGGTGAATAAGGGGTGAGGGCTGTTATCACTCCCAGCTTCTGGCTGCGAATCCTGCAACACTGCTTGCTGGAGCCTGAAAATTCATTTTGACGGATGCTTCCCCTTTCTGGCTGTTAGAGTGCATCTGGGTGGGGAGGTGGCTTGGAGGGCCTCTGAGGCAGCAGTGTTCACACTGAATGCCATGTTGTGCAAACCTGCAATTTAAACTCTCACGCAGGGCAGTAAAGGTTAGCTCATGATATGCAGAGACCCCTGTTAGCAATCTCCCCCACAGTGTTGCCATGCACAGCAAATGTAGGAGACTGAAAAATCAAAACATTGCTGGTGTAGAGAGAAGGTTTGAGCTGTCATAAACCTTATTTGTTATGAAAATCATAAATCAGTTTTCAAGTAATGCCACTTGCCAGCATTACTACTACTGTAGTAATATATGGCTCATCAATATAATTTAAGATCTTCTGCTATCCATTTTACATTATCCATGAGACACCACCCAGTATTATTCATTGTTTTTTTCTTCTCATTCTCAGATCACAGAGACATCAGTCTGAGAAAGCAGTCGTCCTTCAGAAGGAAACTGCCCCAAAGCATGACCGTCTGTCACTGGGAAGGGTCAGAGAATCGCATTCCTGCAACTCTCATGAACAGTTTGTCATCTCCCTCGTAGGTCCACCTGCGGCCCTGAACACACCCATCTGCCAGCTCAGATAACCCTCAGGCTGTTTGCAACACATGTTTGATGTGATTGGTTGTGACCGCCGCGCTTTGCTAAGCAGCCCCACTCTACATCATGCAGTGGCGTCGGCGACACTGCTGCCCCATCAAGATGACCTGGAATGTCAAGCGGTCACTCTTCCGCACACATGTAGCAGGCCTTCTCTCGCTGGCCTCACTCTTCGCCCTCTTTCTCATCTACTGCCACCAGGATTTGCTGCAGGGCCGGAGTTGGTTGCGAGACAACCCTTTGGTTTACACCATGCGGGGTTTGCGCCCCCACAAGGAGCGTGCGAAGGGAAACCAAAGCTCACTGCGAAGCCTCTGGAAAGACAATACTTATGTGCTCCCCAAACCGTCTGTTAACTTCAACTTGAGTTCTCACCAGGCTGAGATCACTGCCCGGGGGATTGTGGGACTGGAGATCTCGCCGAGCAGCAACCACTCAAACACCAACAGCAACACCAAGAGCTTGCACAGGGAAATGGGAGTGGGAGGACGTCTGGCAGCCCAGCCTTATCACTGGCTGCTTAATGAGCCCTACAAGTGCAATGAAAGCAGTCCCTTCCTGGTTTTGCTAATTGCTGCGGAGCCAAGGCAGTTGGAGGCAAGGAACGCCATCAGACAGACCTGGGGCAACGAGAGCGTGGCCATGGGTTATGGGTTTGTGCGGCTCTTTCTGCTGGGAAGGATACCTAATGCGTATCCTCAGAGCTCCATTGACGAGGAGAGCTTGCAGTACCATGACATCATCCAGCAGGACTTCTTGGACACCTATTACAACCTTACCATCAAGACGCTAATGGGCATGAGCTGGGTTGCTCGCTATTGCCCGCACGCCCGTTATGTCATGAAGACGGACAGTGACATGTTTGTCAACACAGAATATCTCATCCAAAAGCTGCTAAAGCCAAACATGGCACCTCGACAGAATTACTTCACAGGCTACCTAATGAGAGGCTATGCTCCCAACCGCAACAAGGACAGTAAGTGGTACATGCCACCAGAGCTGTATTCCAGCGAGAGATACCCTATCTTTTGCTCCGGGACGGGCTATGTATTCTCGGGGGACATGGCTGCGAAAATCTACAACGCCTCGTTGAGTATCCGTCGCCTTCACCTCGAGGATGTGTATGTGGGAATCTGCCTGGCAAAGCTGCGGATCGACCCAGTGCCACCACCGAATGAGTTTCTCTTCAACCACTGGAGAGTGTCGTACTCCAGCTGCAAATACAGTCACCTGATCACCTCTCACCAGTTCCAGCCCAACGAACTCATGAAATACTGGAATCACTTGCAAAGCAACAAGCACAATCCTTGCCTTAACATGGCGAAGGATAAGAGCGGGCGACCGCGCCATAGGAAATTGCAGTGGGAAGGTCTTCGGTGATTAGCCAGGGCTCAGGGGTGCAGTAGTGTTACCACAGCATGTGCAAATTTCAGCAGTTTATGAGGTAGGGAACAGCACAGTGTTTTTTGGTATTGTCAATTAAAACTATTTTTTTAATTTCAGAGAGATGTTATGTATTGTAAACCTGTCTTTTTAAAGGGAAGTGAGAGACATTGATGTGTGCAGTATCTAGCATGCACAACAAAAATAAAAATGATGGTGATACCACCATTTTCAGGTGCCAATTAACCAAGACATATTAAGAGGTTGCTGAACTTTATCTTCAAGTTAATGCTTGAGTGATATTACTAAGGGCCAATTTTGAGATCCTCACTGTTTCTGTATACAAAAGAAGAAAAATTGGGAATATCATATGGTGGTGTATCTGTACTGTGACACATTTCTTTGATTCTCAGAGATGTCCACAATGACATTATGAGATGATGTTGATTTTTCTATCTACCTAATACCTGCAAAAGGTTTACAGTAACCAAACCAAATTAAAAACAGTATGTATAAAAGATAATATATGAAATTTAACTGCATCATAGATGTCAGATATGATTAAAATAATATTTTTCAAAGCTTTACATTGACTAAATATACAGGTCTGCCCTTGATGAGGGTAAGTTAAAACTATTTATTAAATGTATTTCTTAAGCCTATTGTCTCAGAGGTGTGGTCTCTTTCAGTGTTATTCAAATAATGTGACATTGTCTAAATAATGTATTACTCGGCATGAGCTGAAACCCAATTTTACAATGTGATTATTTAGATCAGACACATTTCACGTAAAGGGATAGTTCACCCAAAAATTATCCTATGATTTACTTACCCTCAAGCCATCCTAGGTGTATTGTTTCAGATGAACACAATCTGAGATATATTTAAAAATATCCTGGCTCTTCCAAGATTTATAATGTTAGTGAATGGGGGCCGAGATGTTGAAGCCCAAAAAAAAAAAAATGCATCCATTCATCATAAAAATAATCCATATGGCTCCAGGTGGTTAATAAAGGCCTTCTGAAGTGAAGCGATGGGTTTTTGTAAGAAAAATATCTATATTTAAAACTTTACAAATTCAAATAACTAGCTTCTGGCAGAGGACCGTATGCATACTGCCGACTTGCGCCACAAGAGTAACCCCTGACACGAAATTCTCCAACATTTCTCTTTAAAAATTCTAGTTTTAGACTTCTAATTCGTGACCAGTGTTTTATTTTGCTCTATCCTCTGCACTTCCGTGTTCGTCATTGCGTCATGCGTCAGGTCAGGGGTTACTCTTCCACTGCAAATCGGTGCGTACAGCCATATGCCGGAAGCTAGTTATTATAGTTAATAAAGTTTTTAATATGGATAATTTTCTTACAAAAACCCATTGCTTTGCTTCAGAAGGCCTTTATTAACCCCCTGGAGTCGTATGGATTAATTTCTTTGATGGATTGATGCATTTTTTGGGGCTTTAAAATCTCTCCCCATTCACTACCATTATAAAGCTGGGAAGAGCCAGGATATGTTTAAATATATCTCTGATTGTGTTGAAGTCTGAAAGGAGATATTATGGCTTGAGCTTGAGTAAATCATGGGATAATTTTCATTTTTGGGTGAACTATCCCTTTAAGAAATACAACAAAATTGTCACAAATAACACACAGATAGCTAATGCAAAACATGAAGAGTTGAAAACTCTTACCTCAGCGACCCCTAAGAAATTGTCATCAGCATAGTACTGAAAATAAATCTGACAGAAGTCTTTAAATCTGATAAAATAAACATAACTACTAATAATTCACTTCTAATTGACTTTTACAGACAGTTGCACCCGTCATTTGCAAAATTAAAAATGTCTTTGTTGTCAAAATTTGCATAATTCATGCAAATTTCAAAACATTATGGAGAAATATCAACATTCAAATCACCATTATGTACTCATTAAATTAAAATGAGGCTTGAAAAATCCTAGAATCAGTCCCCAGATGGACACGAAGACTAATGCGTTAATGATAAAGTAGATAGTGTTGCTCTGGGTCAAAATATATAATTAGTGGGGGGGGCTTCACAACACATTAGCAGAGAGTAATCCAATTAAATTGACAGTGGCAATATTTGAAGGGTTTATTTATCATTTTCATTACTCATTTGTCAGTCTAATTTTAATTAACCACATATTCGAGTGACTACGATAAGTGCTAGATGCAGAGTTTGTGCATCAATTACAGGTGACTCAGAAGACATTTCGATTTACCCGTCTTAAATCATAAGCTCTTGAGTTTCACAATATAACAATTATTGACTTTGACAGAGAAAACAGTTACTGTTTTGAAGATAAAAGACGGAACTTTCTTCCAGAGCAAGAATGGAATAATTTACTTGCATGCTCTTGAGATTTTGTTCTTCTTCATATAAATATAGTAACAAAAATAGGAAGTGCCTAATGTAACCTAGAAAACATGTTTATGAACTGAGAATTATGTAGAGAAATGTTATGTAAAACAGATAATTTGTGAATTTTATGAGTCATGTGGACCATACATACATTTCTACATTTAGAAGTGACAAGGTAACACTCAAAAAGTGCAAATTGTCCTGAGTATCAGGAGATTTCCAGGACTTCATTGCTTATGACCCTAAAACCCACTAAGAATTATTTTCTTGCTAGACAGAAGTTAATTCGCACAGCAACGTTCAATTCCAGTGCAATGCAATCCATTAAATCCTCATCTGTTGTTAAGCATTTATCTCCCTCAATTAATAGGAATCAAAGTCGTGGCCAAGGGCGACAGAATATAACAAACAGAAGCAGCTTTTATTCCGCCGTGCCCTGTGCAATCAGAGAAAGATTAGCACACTTCATCCACAACACTTTGTCCCACTGATTTAGCAGAGAGAGAGGAACCGAGAAAAAAAAATAACTGGGGGCGAGTGATGAATGAACAGGAAAGAGGCTGTGACTGATCAGTATTGAAAACCTGTGCTGCTCTAAACGTGTGAAAAGTGAACCTGGGAAAAGAACTCTGATGTCCACCATGATGGAGTGGGTCGCCGAAAGCCCGGACCCAGAGACGTGTTTCCAGAAATATAGCGAGTACCAGAGTATGATGAATGTCCCAACATCGCCGAAAGCCTATAGCACAGCTGCGAGATTGAGAAACTGAAATTCTCACTAAATGAGCAGGGTCTAATTTTGTCATTTTTAGAAATGCAGACAAATAAAATTCAGCTCATTATTCATGAAAATGTTAATTTAACTTGCTCCATTATCAGGTGCTTTCAATATCAAGTCTAAAAATATTTTTGGCAGATGTTTTGAAGTAACTTGATGTCTGAGCCCACATTAGTCATATATGCTTTTGAGGTATTGGCTCTTTGCATGTGGAAACAGGAGAGGAATTCACGATCGCTGTTGGGACATGTACAACACAGCGCTGAAAACAGTCTTTTGTAATCGCTGAAAAGCAACCACTGTTGAATCACGCAGAGTGGCGTTTCAATAAATAAGGTAACAAGACCTGTTGTGTGAGTAAATGTACCTTTTTAACTGAAATATCCACCAAGTCGGATCAGGTAGAACACTTTTCCCTCACAAGGCTACCAGACCATGCAAAGTATATAACGCCAAAAACATCCTAAAGAATTTCAGTCAATTTATCTAAACCCACTTTCCTCATTAACTCAGACAGCAAATGGGAGCAACATATGAATATAAACATTGGAATACTATATTGGAGTCAATGGCTCTTTTTTTTTTTTCTTCTCTGGATCTGTTAATTTAATTCAAAAATTCAGTAAAATGCAATTGATAGATACAGTAACTTGAATGCACCTCTTTTACGATGAGCATGTTTTTCATTTCTGAATTCTGAATATTAATTTTGATATTTTTTGGCAGCCCTAAAGTGAAAAGAAAGATAATGTGCAACTGTCCTGATATTAAAATGAGGAATAACAGCTTGATTAAATGAATGGAATTCTTGAAAAGAAAAACTGATTAAGTAGTTTGGGATCATTTTTATCATTATTTCTTAAAAAAAAAAAAAAAAAAGTACATTAAAAAATACCATAAATACATCTATCTATCACTATTTTCAGTCGTATCCGAATCAGTGATTCTATGGCCATCTCTTGCCATACGAGAGAGATGCATGCATCTCATGCATGTTCATGCATTTTCTTGGCAATGATTTTTCCGCTGTATGTTGCTAGGTCTTTCCCAGCCCTCGCCATTACATGGCTTGGGTCTCTCACACACACACACATTCAAACCTATGGACAATTTACTGTCTCCAATTCACATATACAGCTTTTTTTTTTTTTGTGGGATTGTGGGGGAAACCACGACACCCAGAGGAAACCCACGCAGACATAGGAAGAACATGCAAACTCCACACAGCACTGACACACTGTGCAGTACATACATTATAACAAATACGCTCTGAACTTGGCACGTTTCATCTAGATTTCTTTTTTCATGGACACTCTTATTTGCTATTGACCTTGTCATTAGGAGATGAATAACCTGCAGTAGAACTGAGCAATGCAGGATTACTTTTCTGCAACAAATCTAATTTTATTACATTCTGGACCTGATAGAACAATATAGGTGTGGATGTTTGCCAAAGTAGAGGGAAGATGGTCTTAAGTGCTGGTCTAGGACTATCTCCTTTAAGGAGCAACACTGCACAATTTCTCTGACCAGTAATGGCTGTTTTCCGGAAGATGTCCAAATGGAAAAATCAATGTGTTGATCTGTTTTGAGGTGTAGAAGCTGAGAAGGACTTGCTTTCATGATAGCAACACTGCTATAAAAGGCTCTTGAAAAAGCTGACGAGGAACAGACCCCAGTGCTATTTTTGACGCAGCAACAAAGGCCCATCCTTTATAACCCTCATACCCCTGTATCTGTTAAAACACAACAAGTAAACAAGCTTTAGGTCAACATAATGGCCTCTTGTGGCCATTTGTTACTTCTGGCTAAATAACTTGCTGCCTCAGAGGATCATTCACACAATATGAACCCTTTGTAACCCAATGACAAGCTCACATTGATTAAATTTTTTTCTTTTTTTCATCAAATGTCAACGACGACTGATGGTTGACATTTGTTGTAAATATTCCAAACAATGGCCTTCTTCCACAATGTCCTGATTCCAGCACCGGATAGACATGGTGATGGAATACAACTGATTATCATGGACGATGTGTACGCTGTTATCAAAACCAAACGCACAAGAGATCTTCATCAACAGAAGATTATTTACAATTAGCACAATTAATGAGTGCATATCTTTGTGTGATTTCCCATATGCACCAACTCAGAAGCAATTTTACACAAGATATTAGATTGTAAATAGCTATAAGGAGATTTCATATATTTGGTTCCTCATAATTTAGCATATATTTTAAATGAAAATCCCTTCTAAAGTGAACACTTTATACATTTTTGTGTGCAAATAGGTGTCCATACTGCAACATGAAAAGGCATACAAGCATATTTCGCAATCAGTTGTTAATTATTCATAAATACTGCATATTCATAAATATTGAATAAATATTCATTTGAATCTGACTCAAACCTTGTATTTGACATCCATTTTCATTGAAGACTGTTGGTTATACAACAACAAACATCTTGAAAATGACTCTTGGTTCTTTCTTTTTATCTTTGTTTAATTAAAACCTAACAGATATCCTCACAATTATGACATTAAAAGCACATCTTTGCACATCTGGATAAGAAATAAGCTATAAAATGTTTGATATTCCAAAGATTTTGTTGGCACAGTGGTTCAAACACTTCAAGTTCGCATTAATTTTTTATTGTGCTTTCGATAGATTTAGTGGTCCACAGAGTCTGTGCCAAAGCGACAAACCCTGACCATTTCTGTTTACAGTGAATTCATAATTTATGAAGCATAATATTAATGTGAACTTGAGATCATCATAATAGTTCAAACTCTTTGAGAACACCCTGAACAATCACATAAATGAAAAATCCTCACAATATGTTAATATTTTCCTGACGATACGCTCTGATTTACTCGACTGCTCTGCTTTGAAAACTCCCAAAAGGAAGAACCCCTGCTATTCTCAGCTGTCATTTATCTAATTGGAAAAGCATATTAATCTTAAAAAAAAAAAAACATGCCATGGAGGATCTGAAAGCTTTACATCTCACTTCCCATGACACACTATTCGTAAGAGTGCACATTGGTGACCACAGACCGCTCAACAAATTCAAGCTGTCAACTCCAGCAAGACTCCAGGGTTGACTGCTTCCCTAGCATGTGTAATATATAACCAGATAGACAGCCAGTATGTCAATCTAGTATGTCATTCAGAACTTGAGGAAGGCATCAGGGGTTCCCTTGAGGTCTGTAAAAGGCCTCTAATGTCCACAGCTTTCATTATGCAGTCTAGAGGGATAAGCTTGTTGATAAGTGAGACGCAGGAACCATATCGAGAACAGTTCAAACAAGTTCAGTCATGCACTAAATGTCACAAAAAGTTAATAAAATTAATGATTTTTCTAAAAGGAAGGAACTGAAGTAAGCAATTATAAGGAAGTGCTTCCTCAACAGTTTGCAGTTTTGGACAAGTGGACTTTTAACTTTCTTACAGCATAACTTTTCACATTCCCACTAGTTAGTCCAACATATACATACATCCAGAGTTGGGGGAAGTTACAATATTATGTTACTCCCTACAAAAGTAACTAATTGCATTACTTTTTATGGGAAATAATGTGTTAAATTACTTTTTCTGACCAGGGCTTGTGTGAAGGAAATGCAAATTCACGCCTGTATATTAGAGGGCACAGCTCAAACAAACCTTTCAGTTGTGCTGCCATTCTGGATTGCAGAAGAATAGGATGAAGAGGAAAGTTCAACACTCTTATTTCAGCCATTTTTACTTATTAGCATGGTTGAATTTGATCTTTTTTCTTTCTGATGAACACAATTAATAAATATCCTGATGCTTTACAATGGCAGTGAACGAGACCAACGAGTATAAAGCTAAAGAAAGTGCATCCATCCATCATCACTGTACTCCACACGGCTCTGGGGGTTTAATAAAGGCCTTCTGAAGCGAAGCAATGCGTTTGTGTAAAAAAAATATCCATATTTAACAAGTTATAAAGTAAAATATCTAGCTTCCGCCAGACTGCCTTCCGTATTAAACTATATTTTTTTGTAAGTTGAATACGGAAGGCGTTGGACGTAGCATAAGCGTTTTGAACTGCGAGAGGCGTTACACTTTCTTCGTAAGTTGAATACGGAAGGCAGTCTGGCGGAAGCTAGATATTTTACTTCATACCTTGTTAAATATAGATATTTTTCTCACACAAACGCATCGCTTCGCTTCAGAAGGCATTTATTAACCCCCCGGAGCCGTGTGGAGTAAATTTATGAAGAATGGATGCACTTTCTTCAGCTTCATACTTGTCAGTCCCCTTCACCACCATTATTAATCTTGGATGCTTCAGGATATTTATTAATATAACTCTGATTGTGTTCATCAGGAAGAAGAAAGTCATATACACCTAGAATGGCTTGAGGGTGAGTAAATATTGGGATAATGTTCATTTTAAAGTAAACTAATCCTTTAATAAATCGAGATTAATACATAAAGTATATTTGTATTATGTAACATTTAATTATTGCAGGTTTGCTTAAAATTCTCAGTTTGAATTCTGAATCTGTTGTTGTGCAAATGAGATAAGTAAATGCATGCTCACAGCGCACACAATGCCTCTGCACTTACAATTTCACTCAACATGGAGACAGGAGAGCTGCCAGTCAATACATGGGAAAACAAAGTAACTTTGGTTTGAAAAAGTAACTCAGATATTTTGTAAATTTAAAAGTAATGCGTTACTTTACTAGTTACTTTAAAAAAAGTAATCTGATTACACATTTTGCGTTACTTGTAATGCATTACCCCCAAAACTGAATACATAACGGTATAATTCTGTAGTTTTTTTTTTCTGCAAACTAGTGACTTTTCGGCGAAATTCGCTGTTTTGAATCAAAATATATAATTTATGTGAATCATGTAGATCCAAGAGTTTTGTTTTTTTCAGGGGTGGGGGGCGTCAGGGTGAGTTTGCAGGCACAATAGATGGAAAATGGGCTACTTTCCCATAGACTGGAGTGAGACCATAAACATCTCTTGTCTCGAGCGGTCTGATCTTTTTTGGCGCTCTGTGGTGTGACTGGCACATCGCTGTAGCGTTTCAGTTCAAACAGAGGTGGAGCGCACGTGAAACGATCATCTCTTCCGCTTTACAACACAAAATAAACATGAATGGATGTAGGATGAATGAAAACTGAAGGTATGTTGAAAGATACAGTACAACTTACTGAAATCCGTATCATGTCATATGTAACGTTAATCGATCAATCATTGTTTCAACCGCGGAAAAGCGCCAATAAAATAGCTTGAAAAAATTTCACATTTACCTTAACATTTACCTCAGAAAAGCCATTCAATGTCAAAAAACTTGTTAGTCAGCTACAAAAATGAACTTAGAGAGGAGCATTTTGATATATATCCACTGTGACTAGGCCATTGCATATTCATGTACTTAACATGTGCTTCAATACTGAATGTATTATGTATATAACCGTTTTATGATGGCCACCATTTAAATGTTTAGGCCGATATTAAAAAAAGAGTAGAAATAGTATTAAAAATGAGTAGAAACATAATTATGTCATTAAATATTTATTATAACGTTATTATAAAAACTTCTTTATGTGTAATTTATATGTAAGTAACTTACAAATCAATTAATTTTAACCTTTAATATTATAATGATGTACCAGCTGTGGTTCCCTGTATAGTTTACAGCATTAGTTGAGAGATATTTTTTTTCTTTGAGGAAATTTGCCATGTACTGTACCTGATAGGCCCCAAATTAATCATTATTGAATTGAAGTTAATCAAATTGAAATCAAATCACAAGCTTCTGAATCAAAATCGAATCCAATTGTGAAATCTGTGTCAGTGCCCAGCCCTAGTGTCAATAAATGTTTTTTTTGTTTTGTTTTTTACTTGAAGCAAATGTTGTTTTTTCCATTTATTTCCTTGTCGGAGTGAACCAGAATGCTTAGTTTATGTGTTAAAATCATGAAAATGTTCTCATGGGGGAGGATGCCCCCAGACCCCCCTACTACTATTTACTTTGTAAACATGTCACCTTTTTCACCACTTTGGAGTTTGCAGGTATGGATATATCATAATAATAATAATAATAATAGTTCAATAATTCTGGGAAAGTTGGTCATGATGGAAATGGCACCACAACTGAGGATAACATGCAAAAATGTATATAAATCATATTCACACATTTAAATTTTCAATATTTATTATTTCAGTTTAAAGATGTAATATTTTCCTAGTTCCTGAGACTGAAGATTAAAAATTTGTAAATTGATTGATTTGTCTGTTTATTTACTACCATAAAGTCTAAGCAACGTAAAAATGCTACCGATCCATCTGCTTGAGCATCACTTATGGCTGTTTCCACCTTTTTTATAGACACTTTCATTCTATTGTTTTCCCTCAAATTCACCGTTCGTGAGGTGGCTGTTGCAGAAGCACTTGATTAATTTCCTTAATCTACTCCAGATATAGTTCCACACACAGTTAAAAAGCCAATCGCAAGCTTATCCTGGCCCCTTCCCATTTCTCCATCTTGCAGAACTTATTACTATGCACGGCAACCTTTGTTTTGCGAGGTCAGGCTCCAGAGGTGCAGGCAGGGTATGAAGCTCACCATCTTTTCTCTCCATCCTCCCCTCCACTCTTGCATATAATGAAGTCAACTGTTTGAAAAAGGAAATGGCACCGTTCTTGGTTTTATGATAATTGGCCCATCTGTCTTTCCATAAATAAAGCGGATCAGCTCAATGTGTTTGGAGCGGGCGCTGGTGGGAAGCGGGGCAGGGCGCATCCAGGAATGACAGGGAAAACAAATGACTTCCTCCACGCTGCAGGCGCGGATTCTTCAGGCATGAACATGGCGAACGCGTCAGTGAGAGGCGGCTGTTTTTGAACACATCTTACCCTGCATTAGGAGATCACAATAGCGCAATAGGCATTTGAAATGCACGTCTGTGGAGCAAACCGCTATTCTTGGCTGTTTCTGCGATGTTCATGGGTGGGTGACGGCTTCAAATCTGTAAGCCAGAGGGAAGACAGTTGGGTGCAGGTAGCCTTGGTGTTCTGATCAACCAAAGGCTCCAGAGTAACTGGGCTGTTGCATTGCCATGGTAACCAACCACTGATCTGCCAAGTTGTGGTGGAGGGGAGTGGCAGTGACAGAGAAAGTGACAGACACATCACAGTGCACAGGAGGCGAGGAAGAGTGTAAGAAAGACAGACAGATATATAGAGAGAATGAAATATCAAATGGAGAAAGACACCTATGTGGAAAGAAAAGGATAACATATGCATGTTGAACTATGTATGGCTGAACTAACCCTTTAAGGAACAATATTTGCCCCTTTAAATTGATTTTCCAGTGCATTTTTTTTACACTTTAATGTTTTAAATAAAAATGTTCAATAAACAAATTTGCAATGATTGTAAAAACATAGTGATACTTTTAAATATTCAATTAAAACTGCAACTAGGTGGTGGTAAGTCACTGTCTTAATGAGTGAACCATGGAGTCTTTTATTCATTCAGTAATAAAGCAAGTGGCTGTATTTATGAATGAGTCATTGAATCATTGACTCGAAGCCGCAGATTCATTCACAAAACACAGCTGTGTGTTCCAGTTCTGCGGTGGATTTTGTTGGAACTATTTTTTCATTGCAAAATAGAGCGAACAATACTAACAATACTGTGTTTAAAATGTGCATCACTTAATATTACCGCTTTGGTTGTTAAACTGTTGAATAAAATCAATGTCACATTTGCAATTCTATGGATATTTGGGAAAAATTGCATTCATGCTCGTATAATATATAAGAACTCACACCAGATATGCTTTTGTATCGAAGGCAGTTTGAGTCTTAAATCAATCTCTATGCACAGTCTGTGTCTGTATTATGTTCTTCATGCTAATAAGTGCTAAATCCCCACTTTTACAAAAGTATACAGAGAACAGCAGTAATGTAGTGTGAATTTCTAAGGCAAAACCCAGCATTTTGTTCTCCTACCCCCTCTGTCACCTCACAAACCACTGTCGTAGGAGAAGCCACACTGCAGGAGAGCGCCTCAAAACTTCCAGAAACACTGGCAGGTAAAATGTGATCACAATGGTCATTAATCAGCTGTCAAACTAGTGATCACAGACTACAGATTTTAGCCTAGGATCAGAGGAGTCTTTGGCCAGGTACACACTGCAGCTAAATTCGGTTGTCAGCTCATCTTTTGGTGCTTAATCACATTCTGTACACACACAGTTCAGTAAAATACGGGAGTTACAACCGCATTCTACAACCAAATTAACTCCCGAAAAATACAGGCAGTGACAACCACATTTACAGAAATTCCACGCAGTGTGTACGGAACCGAACTGAACAACTAGCTGTTAATGACGTTAAGGTGCATCGGAGATTCTGTATGCGCGGTGAATTACAGGGAAAGCACGAGAGTTGACTCATTCGTGTTGCCTCCGTCGACTGTGTTTGGTTAAATTGCTGAAAATAACAAGTGTTTTGTCACTGTAATATACTTTGGTCACAATAACGGATACCAAACACGAGAGACGCCAGAACATTGCTATGGTTTCCATGCTGTCAATCATCACATTTTCGAGAGTGAGTCGTGTTCCGTACACACATGTAACGATAATTTAGGGGATTCACTCCCGCATTTAAATGCGGTTGTCACTCCTGAAACTTATGTGTACGTGGCCTTTTAGGATTTGCAAAATTAGTCTCCGACGGCCAAAATCGTACAGTGTGCACCCGGCTTCATCCGCTACAGGGAAATAACTAGAAGAATAATAAAAGTGTTGTAAATGGTCAAATTGTTTGAGCTACAAATGTTTTGAAGGAGTTCACTCTTTAAAAAGATGTATTGCACAAACACATCTTTTTTTGAACAACTTCCTTATTTTGTCACAAAAACAGAAATGGAGTAAACTGTAGTAACACTTTATTTTTCATTGTCTTTGTTTATATGTACTAATTGTAATATGAATAATTACTTGTAACTAACACTAAACCAAACCTAATCCTAACTCTATAGTCAGTTCTGTGAAATCCACACTGTAAAAATGAATAAGTTGGCAAAACTCAAAAAATTTGTCGGATAGTACTTGCTGAATGAGTACAGCTATATAAAACATTTAACATGTTTGTTCTCAAACCAAGCCGTATGCACCACTTGTCACCATGATGGTAATGCTGCATTCACACAGGGCATCTGCGATTAAGAAGCATTAATGCCGACGCCCCGTGTGAATGCAGCGTAAAGGCTGATTTATACCTCTGTGTCGAGTGTACGCCGTGGCTACGGAGTAAGCTGTGTGTAGCACGCGTAGCCTATGACGTAGCCTGACGTGCACCTTTTCAAAAATGTAACAACGCGTCAATTCTACGCGGACCGCAAGCGCTGTGATTGGTCTGCTAGAACCCCTTCCTCAGGTCAAAAAACTGGCGCTGAGCTATCGGAGAAGAGCGAGCGTTTTCAACTTCCATAGGAATGAAAAAATGCTGTTTCAGGGGACACATGCAGTCATACTGCAACAAAAGTCATTAACTATTTGCCGCTTCTCTGCCACTTCTATTTGTAAGCTTCTCTGACAAAGTACATGACAAGCTGCTTCTTCTTCGGCTTTTGCCTTGATACTCAACATGACCGCGGACACTGCCTCCTAGTGGTCTGCATGCACGTCGACGCGGACAACGATGCAGAAGTATAAATGAAAACAGGCGCATAGCCCACGGCGCAGAGCCTACGGCGTAGGTCCGACGCAGAAGTATAAATCGGCCCTAACTCTCCAAAAATCCACATTAACAGAAACTCTTTTAAATTAGCATAACAAAACATTAATCACTACTAAATCTCCCACTTAATATTAATCTTGCAAACATTATATGACACTTAATTTTAGCATTTACTCTCCCTTTTCAAGTGCCATGGGTAAAGCATGCTGGGAAATGGAAATTCCAGGCCAGGTTCAGTTAAACTAGTTTGTCTAAATTAAAAGAAATAAGTTCATAAAACTCAAAACAATGAAACCATTCAGTTTACTTAAAATATGTAAGTTCTGTGAACTTGAAAGAAAAAGAAAGTGCTAAATAATCATAAAAGTTCATTTGACTGATCTAATTTGTTTAATTTAAGTTTGTCCTACTCAAACCATTTAATTATTTTGAGCGTTAGGCTTTACAGTGCATTTTATTAACACATGCGGTAAACGACGGTAAACAAAAATGTAACAAAATAAATGTTTGTGTACATTTTCTGTTGATTGTGGCAGCAGTGTTTCATCAAAAGATGAAATGCATTTTCATAGACAACTGATATGTGTACCTTTAATGAATCGGATGTGCTAATACATAATGCTATCAGTGGCTGCAATTCATTCTCTCTTTTTTGATGGAAATACTCATTGTTCATTTAACAAAAAGAGCAGTCATTTCAAAGACAATATTTTGTCTAGAGGCAGTGCTGAAATGTTAAATGTTAAAAGAAACGTGGCAGTCACACATTATAAGGTAAAGGGGGAAACTTGCTTGTCAAAAAGATTATTGAAGCCCCGATAAGGAGTTGCTGCAAGGTCAACGCAATTCCTGGCTGAGATAAAGTAGTCAAGCTGTTAGTGGGCAGCAGGAGTCTCTGAAGCCAACTGATAAAAAGCACCAACGCTGAGGATGCTGAACGTCTTGGGTGGAAAGGTAATGATAACATAGATGGGCCTTTAGATCCAGGCCACCTATTTGGAGGGGAAATGAAGGCCTGATAAGTCAAGTGACAGATTGATACGATTGAGAATACTTTCAAAGCGTACATATAGTATGAAGACAAGATGGTTTATCTAGTATATTTCATATCTCAGCTTCCTTCTCCATTTAGGGCTCTTATTTATTAATTTATTTATTTTTGTAGAACTACACAAATTCTCTTCAATGTGTACCTGATATGTCTGTCATATATGTGTCTGTCTCTTGAACATACTGATGTTATTTTAATTTTCCATTCTATTTAACATTGGGTTGGTTTTGTTTTCATTTGGGAGAAGTTGGTTTCTAAATTACAGTGATTTCTAATCTTTGCTTTAAAAGTAAGCATGTGTATTTTACTCAATTAATGCATTATAAGACATGTTGATTTTCTCTTTATTATTAGTGCTGTCAAATCGATTTATCGCGATTAATCGTATCTAACATAATAGTTTGTAAATACTTGTGTTCAAAGTATTTACAAAATTTATAATGTTATAACGTTAGATGCAATTAGATATGATTAATTGATTTGACAGCAACAATTGTTATCAAGTAACTTTATTTTTTGTTACAATTAATCGTATACCTGTCCACGACCAAAGTTATTTGTTCCGAGTTATATGTATTGAGTTGCATGCATAAAAAAATTGTAAAAAACTATGTAAAAAAATAAACACAATCATTTTCAGGAAAAAAAGACTATAGCACATTTCGTTTCATGCCGACTATGTTAATAGGCTAAACTGTCAGCTTGCTAGCCGAAGACTAACTGTGTCCCAAATAATGCACTATACACTATGCACTTACAAACTCTGGGCCCTATTTTAACTATCTAAGTGCATGGTCTAAAGCGCAAGCACACTTAGGGTGTGTCCGAATCCACTTTTGCTAGTTTAATGACAGGAAAAATAGTCGGGGTGCCCGGCGCATGGTCTAAAAGGGTTGTCCCTATTCTCTTAATGAGTCATGGGTATGTTTTGGGCATAACGTGCAATAAACCAATCAGAGTCTCATCTCCCATTCCCTTTAAAAGCCAGTTGCATGGTGGATTCGCCATTTACAATTTGCAAGCGGAAAAATTGACCGCGTCTCTAGCGAGGAAATGGATCTGCTCGTGCGTGAGGTTAAAGCGCGTGAGCAGATCATCTATGGGAAAAGCCAGATTCCACCAAAGCATTTTTATCTTTATGCAAACAATAATAATCTTTTACAGTGTAATCCTTTTATTTTTTAATATTTGGCATGTTTGTGTGCTGCTGCGCGTCCGTGTGTGTAATAAGCAGAGTATACGCACGTTGTGCACCCGCATATAGGCGCATATTACTAACGCGCTCTTTAAATAACAAAAAAAAATTTGCACCATTGACTTTAGACCAGGTTTCAGTTGGTCAATGGCGCAGTCTATTTCAGTTGCCTCAAAATGGCAACACGCCAACAATGCGCCTGAACACACCTCGACCAGCACGCCCATGGGCGCACAAATGGGCGCAAATGCATTTGCTATTTAAACAACGTGGCGCAGGACATGAAAATGATAACTCTGTCGTGCTGAAACTCGCAAAAAACACATTGCGCCCGGGTGTATGATAGGGCCCCTTGTACTTATACACTATGTACTTAATTGTGTAATTTTATAAGGTTATTTTGTCATTCAACATTGCAATCTGGTAGTAATTAAAGTTGCGACAGTTGAGTGCATGAAGTGCCCAGAGTATACTTCAATTTTGTCACAAACGCTTAACGTATGCATACAGCTGAATGCTTTGATAACTTTGGTGAACACAATGGTCCCATTTTGTTTCAACAATGCACGCTAGAAGGTTTCATCTTTGTCCCGTGTCTGCGCTATTTCTCCCTAGAAATAACTTTCAGACACTTTTTTTTTAGCTTAACTGTCACAGAATGGAACACAGGATTGTGGGATATCAAAAGCAGGAAAGGATACATCTATGCTGCCTTCTAAAATCGATCAGATGAAGGTATCTGAAGCTAACATTGGAATTTGATGTGCCTTGATGCCTTCCTACCTTGAAATGCAGCCATTTTTAAGCTTTCGGAAACAGCCAGTATTAGCTAGAAAACTTTGTTTGCATCAGAGATGAGTAAATACAGCGTTCAAGCAAAGAAAAGGAAACGGTTAGTATTATACCGTTTCATATTATAATTGTCCTTAAATCATGTTTGATTATCGTGATTTGAAAAACTCACAATAAATACTGGCCGCTTTTCCACCGTCGGGCCGAATGGTTCTTATTGTGTAACCGTTCCATTCCGTGCTAATCTGGGCCAGCTGGTATGGTTACAGTTTCAGTTTCCACTGTGGGGCTGATAACGGCCGCTCTTTGGAATGTGATACAAAAGCGTCAGTCATTGCCTTGATAACGCAACTGTTTACTGATGATATGATATATCTCTTTTAATTTTATTACTAATTTGTGTTTACATCGCTTAGTCAGCTACAGAGAAACTGGTAGCCAGGCAACAGACAAGCAGATTTGCCAGGTTTTCACAACAAAACCTGCCCAATTGATACTCAAAACTAGCCCAATCACATTTTTTGGTGGGGTTCCCCTGGTAAAATCCCCAGGCTCAAGTGGAAACAGAACTGAAACTGTTCCTAACCATTCTAAGAACCGTTTGGCCCAACGGGGGGAAAGCGGCTACTGTTCAGCAAAGTTGGCAACAATCCCAACATGCAGTGTAGATTTTGTTTTGGTTAAAAACATGACAGAAGGCAGAGTGCTGAGAGAAAGCACTCGGTCTTCTGGTTTGTATTTCCACAGCATGAAGGTAAGATCTTATGGATTTATGAATGAACTGCTCATTTTAAAATCTTCCGGTCTACTGACATTTGTTATGACATCCGCTTACAGATTACAATGCTCATGATAACTTTCGTTTACACACCACTGTGCGTATATGCATTTCTTACTCTTTAAGCAATTAATGTTATGTGTTTATTATTTGAATTGGCTTCTAATTGTCTAACTATGTAATTGGCATGATATATTTTTACCTGAAAAATAAAATGTTATATTTGATTTACTCTGGATTCTTCTGAAATCATTATAACCAGTAGATTATTGGAGTCCATATTTCCGCAAATCTGTGTCAGGATCGGTCATACTAAAGGCCTAATGAAAGGAGCATATCATCTCGGATAATTAAAATATATCAAGACTAAATTAATCTGCATGTGACCATGGAGTAAACAGGGTCAATTTAAGAAGTAAACAGAGTCAATTGTGATTGTTGTTTTTAAGAAGTGGGCTACAGATGTTTTGTACTCTATCAACTGCAGTGTTTTTTTTTTCTTCTTCTTCTTATTTGTCCATGTGGAACTCATGATACACAGCAGAACTAGCCTTATATCTTTGAAAAGCAGTGAAGCCTCCATGACATATTGCTTTTTCCTCCCAATCAAAATATGATTCACACTTTTTTCACACCTGATACTGTCCAATTATAGCAGTGCTACACTCGGATGAAGGTATCTATTTCCCCCAGCCCCTCTTTGGGGTGTATTTCATTTGCCGTCTTGAATGGACACCAGTGGATTACTGCGCTCAAGAAGCTGTGAAATCCCTTCTGAGACCTTGAACAACCAGGATCACTAGTGTGTGCCCTTTCAACAAATGCCACCAAGGGCAAAACCTTCCTCCTGAATACAAAAGAGAAGCCCCCGCCGTACACTACCACTAAAACACACTGTGAGGCCCATTCACTCTATATTGCAGTCTTTTTTAAAGTTAACTGTCAAATTCAAATCCCGCTTGAGTCATTTTTCTGATCCCAGCAATATTAAAAACTGAATAATTATCAGCGTTTTTTTAATCAAAGTTATCTCCATTCCTTTGTCTCATAATTTTTGCTGTATGTCTGTTTTTAAAGTTATTTCCTTTAATTCACATTTCTTTATCATTCTTCAGTGTCCTTTTATCTTTAATTTCTGTTCTCTTACATTTGATCTAATTTCTTACGGCTCATATTATTTCTTTTCTCAGTAGCAAATAAATCGAATTCAAGGTTCAGCAGTTTTATTTTCTAATTTTGACATGTTCAGCTTGTAGAATTTTAAATAGTTTGAAGAATTTGTAGATGAGCTGTTATGCAGTGTACTGTAATGATCTGATATTTTTAATGGCAATTTGTGTTTGTGCATCAAAGCAAAAAACTGTATTTTAAGTAATGTCTGAGAATTGGTGAACTTTCTTCTGACCTGTGCACTAACTTTACTTGCTTGTTAATGTTAATATACTTGATTTATATGGTGTGATTTACTAAATATTCAAAGATATCTGGATATTCATTTCCCTACACTAATTATGGACTCTTTCTCTTTACTTTACTTTATTTTGTTTAATGGTTAACAGATCACTGAAAACTTGGAAATTCAAAAACTGGGAAAGCCTAGAACAGACATGGATATTAGTAGAATCTTAAAACAACAAAGTCAATTTTTTTTTTTTTTGCTTTGCTCTGCTCTGCTCTAAAATAAACTAAATAGAACTTTTGTGAGTTATGGAAAAGCTATGGAAAATTGTATAGAAACCCTGCCACTTGCATCAGCACAAATTATGAATTTATTATTATTATTATTATTATTATTTTGACTGTGTCATATAATACATTGAATTATACAGGATCCTACTGGAATTGTTGTGGGCTCCCATATTTTTTATTTAATTTTTTACTGAGTTTTTAATGCATGCAAAAGTCATATTAATATCTAAATAATTCTTTAAAATAAGGTATTCTCTAAAATACTTCATTAGCTATATAGTACTTTTTTTCAAGTGTAATTGTTTAAATTTCAATGATTCATAGATGACATCCTCGTAAATGAAAATCCCCAGCAATCTATATAGAATTAATTTTAAAAAATACTATAGAAATATCATATAAACATCTACAAAGGCCATGCAAAATTATATAAGAACACTGTGCAAATTTCTTCACACAGAGCAAAATCTGTGGATTTATTATTTTCAATTGTGTCACAAAACATGTTTAATTAATACTGGTCCTATTGGATTTGTTCACTATTTTGAACTACTGGAATTCTTAAAAAGTCATGGAAAAGTCATTCAACTCTAAAATACACTCCTGGGCCAAGCCAAAAATGGCAAAATATTTAGTGGTCTTTTAATGGTCTTAACCATTTTAATCACAAATCACTGGTCAGAAAATTATAGCAAGAATCACATAAATACTGTCAAGTAACTTAGCATGGAATAGCCTTCCCCAACTTGCAAACAGCTTTTTACAGGAATAAGAGTCAGTGTTGTGCCACTCAATGTTGATGGCTTCAAATGGTTCAAGAGTAGCTGAAAAATGTATCCCAGTTTGTTTGAGTTTAATGTGAGACCATATTTTCACTATAGGGTTCAAATATGGACTCTGACCAGGCCAAAACATGAGCCTGATGGTTCTCAAGCCACTTCTTGGTTGTCTTTGCAATTTGGACAGGAGCATGGTCTTGTTGAAAAATAAAACATCTGATCATTCTTATTTAAATAACAAAATATTTTTTCATTGTGGAAAGCAAGCCATTCTGCACTATTCTCCTGTAATCCAAAGCATTAAAGCATCCTACTCGAATTTTCCCCTCTTTTTAATTTTAAAACTGGGATTTTAAAGGGTTAGTTGACCCAAAAACGAAATTTCTGTCATTAATTACTCACCCTCATGACGGTCCACACCCGTAAGACCTTCGTTCATATTCGGAACACAAATCAAGATATTTTGATGAAATCCGAGGTTTTTTAATCCTTCATTAAAAGCAGCAAAATTAACACCTTCAATTACACATTGTTATTTTTGTTTTGTTTTTGCGCACAAAAAGTATTCTAGTCGCTTCATGACATTAAGGTTGAACCACTGTAGTCAAATGGACTATTTTAAGGATGTTTTTACTACTTTTTTGGACATTGAATGTGGTAATTTCATTGCTTTCAATGGAGGATCAAAAAACCTCTCGGATCTTAATTTTGTGTTCTGAAGATGAACGAAGGTCTTACTGGTGTGGAACAACATGAGGGTGAGTAATTAATGACAGAAATTTCATTTTTTGTGAACCACCCTTTAAGAGTTGAAAAAGTCATGGAAATTAGTTGTGTATCCGTCTATAATGTAACAGTCTTAAGCCTACCTGAAAGTGCAGGTTGTGGCCTTCGAGGCAAGCCCTTATGTGACAAAGTGCAGTAACCTTCTCTAACAAAATGCCAGAGCTTATTGCCAAGACGAGTCTGTTGTACCTTTTTCGGGAGGAGACGTTAGTTGGCTTTGACAGGAGGGAGGAATCACGGGCAGTTCAGTGAGGCGATACTCGAAAGATTATTGGAACAGCACCCTCTCCTCCTGTGAACTCAATTGAGGCGTCATTCCATCACTGCGCCAAATCATTTAAGAGCGAAAGACAGAGTGTCCGCAAATGACACGAGGCCGATAAATAAAAAGACGCGCACATTTCCTTCGGCGGGAACGACTTTAATAAGGCAGTGAGTGTAATCAGTGGCTTCACTAGCGCCTGCCTCCATATAGCCAGGCATGATTGTCCGCCAGGGACGGTGATTTATGAGGGCAGCCACAGCAGTGGCTTCTTGCTTGATTACATGGCTGCCCACAAATGCATGCAGCAAACAGATATTAAATCAGCGGGGCATATTCCGATGACACCGCACTGAAGGGAGCGTGGGCGAGGGGCGTCTGCTGCTCGGTGTGAAAACCTGCGTGGGGGCGGGGAATTACGTTTCCAGAGGTTCTGATGAGTTTGCCGACTTTTCTGTGTATGGCGGTCATTACTTGTCATGAGACTGTAAATACTAAGGAGGGTTTCGCCATTATTATGACATGTGGGTTACACGCGGACCCTTGATAATAGCTAGATGGGAAAAGAGCAAATGGAAAATATTAAAGGGCCTATGTGTGGCTCTGGCTCAGGGTGGTTCGGTGAACTTTCAATGTGCTTTTGCATCATAAAGGCCTGTAGGTTTTTATGTTCATATAGAAGATGAGTAGTAATTAATGATTATGGTGGTTCCCAGGCTTTTTTATCGTATGTGCCCCCACAGCCATATTAGTAAGTTTGTAGACCTTATGCACCAGAGAAACAAGGGCACAGCCATCTTTAGAATTTTGTGTTTGAACTTCCATTATTGCGAAAGCTCTGTGTATTTCTATGGCATTGCTGTCTAACAGTAATTAGCTGGTGAAGTGTATTTATTGGAAAGTTAACAAAAGTTATCATGAGAATTATATATATATATATATATATATATATGCTGTGGTATCTGGCACCAAGATGTTAGCAGCAGATCCTTTAAGTCCTGTTAGTTGCGAGGTGGGATCAGACCTCCATGGATCAGACTTGTTTGTTCAGCACATCCCACAGATGCTCCATTGGATCGAGATCTGGGAAATTTGAAGGCCATGTCAACACCTCAAACTCGTTGTTGTGCTCCTCAAACCATTCCTGAACCATTTTTGCTTCGTGGCAGGGTGCATTATCCTGTTGAAAGAGGCCACAGCTACCAGGGAATATCGTTTCCATGAAAGGGTGTACATGGTCTGCAACAATGCTTAGGTAGGTGGTACGTGTCAAAGTGACATCCACATGGATGGCAGGACCCAAGGTTTTCCAGCAGAACATTGCCCAAAGCATCACACTGCCTCCACCAGCTTGCCTTCTTCCCATAGTGCATCCTGGTGCCATGTGTTCCTCAGGTAAGTGACGCACACGTACCTGGCCATTCACGTGATGTAAAAGAAAACATGATCAGACCAGGCCACCTTCTTCCATTGCTCCGTGGTCCAGTTCTGATGCTCACGTGCCCACTGTTGGCCCTTTCGGCGGTGGACAGGGGGTCAGCATGGACACCCTGACTGGTCTGCGGCTATGCAGCCCCATACGCAACAAACTGCGATGCACTGTGTATTCTGACACCTTTCTATCAGAACCAGCATTAACTTCTGCAGCTCAAATTGCTCAAGTAGCTCGTCAGTAGGTCGATCGGACCACACGGGCCAGCCTTCGCTCTCCATGAGCCTTGGCCGCCCATGACCCTGTCACCGGTTCACCACTGTTCCTTCCTTGGATCATTTTTGATAGATACTGACCACTGCAGACCGGGAACACCCCACAAGAGCTGCAGTTTTGGAGATGCTCTGACCCAGTCGTCTAGCCATCACAATTTGGCCCTTGTCAAATTCGCTCAAATGCCCATTTTTCACACATCAACTTTGAGGACAAAATGTTCACTTGCTACAATACACACCCACTAACAGGTGCCATGATGAAGAGATAATCGGTGTTATTCACTTCACCTGTCAGTGGTCATAATGTTATGCCTGATCGGTGCATGTATATATATATACATAATCCATTAATCACGATAATTGGATTATTATGGAACTGGACTCCTTTAAGTCCTGGAAATGCAAATGGTCTAATTCAAAAACCACCCACAATGAATCACAACAAAGATCATATAAGGCCAGGTTTTGAAAATATTAAGAAATTAAGACATCAAACAACTTTTCCAATTATTTTTTTAAGTATTGTACTGTTGTTACATCCACACGTCACATGAACTTTCAGTTTGTTTGTTTTCTTCTGTCACGTGCTTCTTTGTTTTAGTTTCCCGCCACTATCTGTTACTATGGATACTAATCATCCTCATCACAGCTGTTAGTCATTTGAGTTAACTGTATGTGTATATCAGTTCAGTTCTGTTGGTGTGTCTTTGTCGGGTCTTGTTTTACGTATGTAATGAGTTGGTGTATGTTCTGATCTGGATTCTGTATTCTCTCTGTGGATTATCAAGTAAAGACTTGTTTATCGTTATGTAACAACTGTTGCAAAAAAAGTGAAAGGTGAACACACTGCTAATCTTCCTTTAACAATAATGAGTATGGAGTTCAGGCCATTAAACTTTACAATATGTAAGCAATAAATAATTCAAAGTTTCTTTTTGTTTCTACGCTGCTGAAAGAGAGAAAGCCGCAATAACAATTTTAGGGCCTGTAATATTTAATATTGAATTCCTCATGCTTGGGGTTTTCAAAACATTTATTGTTGACAAAATAACCATAAGCTGGATAACTGATGACGTTGTTTAAAAAAGTGACAAGAACAGCTTTAATTCTTTTCTCTGTTTTTTTTTTTTTTTTTGGTTAATTCATAAGGATTAGTGTGGGTAGAAAAATCAATTGCCTTTTTCTTGCAAATGGCAATGTGGCATCTTTTGTGAAAAACAGAGATTAGGGAGCAGCATTAAATCACTTGTCATAAAATGGGGGAAAGGGAAAAACGGATAACTGAGATTCTCAAGAAACAAACATTTCTTGTGTTGGTTCTGTGTAATGCATTTTACAGAATGGCACAGTGCCACCCTATGGGTGGATGCAAAATTACACTTTCAGATTTAAAAAAAAAAAAAAAAACATCTAACTTTGAAGGACAAGGGAGATGTACACATCAGATATTTACAAAACACGCTGGTGAAGATGGACCAATCACTGTAGTTTGTAATGTACTGATAAGGCATTTTTAAGCATTAAGATTACTGCTGCTAATTTCTATTTGCATGTCAGATGGCAATCCTCTAAATTAATAGCCTACGTTAAGAATATACATAACTTTTAGTGTACACATGTCTGCAATGAGACAATAAATCGTTCTAGAATATAAATGCGGATTTATGTGAATTGTGTTTCTGACCACTATGGCCCCCTAGAGGAAAAGTTTGTGCCTCATTATTTCCAATGATCAGGACAGGCTGGTAGAAAAGTGTATAGACATCCGTGAAGGGCGGAGACTACAGACGGCACTTTTTACGTCACATAAATGTGGTTCCGGTTGAGAGGTACGCATGTGTTATGGACTTTATAACAATACAGAAGAAGCATATTTTTGTATGTAAAACCGGTACCTGTCCTTGGACAGTCTTTTATTTATAGAGCGGCGCGTGTCGTTTTACACTCCACGATGTTTACGAGAGGTTGTATATACACATCCAAACAGGCTTATCATATTCTAAGGTCATTATGAGGACAATTTGCATTAGACTATATTTTAACATAGTGTGTACATGCTATGAATTAAACTAAGATTAGAATCAAGACCGCCATTGTTTTTGTCTGTTCTAGACGGGACAAGTTAACCTACTTTAACAGACAAAAGCGCTGTTTTAGTAGGGTCATTAAATGTTTAAATCCCCCCTGTGATCTGATCAGATTACAGTCTAGCTGTGTGATCCCGTTTACCTGTTTCAGTCGGGAACCAGACAACAGTTGTTTGAACATGACTGACTTAAATTGTCAGTCTAATTCTCTTGTATCTGCACTAACTGCGTTTGCTTTCCTTGTATCTTCAACATGTCTTTTTTACAGACCAGTGATTATAACAAGGTCATCACGTGTGTTAATCTCAGTCTGTTGTTGTGTAAATGGTAGTGTTGTTTTCTCTCAGTTTGAACTAAATTCATGTCGTTTATCTAGAATGGGGAACTTTACGTCGTCTGCGCCTGGTTTGTCAAGCTCAGCATGCAGTCAGTTTGTCCAGGTAAGCTTTACGCTGGTGGTTTGTTTTGGTTCAATTAAAGGAAAAGTTCACTAGTCATAATTACTCACTCATGTCGTTCCGAACCCTTATGACTGTCCTTTCTTCTGTGGAACATCAAAATTCCATGCAACCCAGATCATTAAGATTCGTGAATGAATCATTTAGAACTGTTTTTGTGAACCAGATCAATTGATTCATTGAAATAGTCCACCCAAAAATGAAAATTCTCTCATCATTTACTCACACCCATGTCGTTCTAAACCTAACACTCTGTCTACACCGGACGCAACCGTTGATGCGTCGCGTCGCATCGCACCGCAACAGCTAGAAGCTGGACGCGACAAAGCAATCATTGCAAATCCATTTGTCCTTTCCATTGACTGTAAAAAAGATGGACGACGCACCTTCACTCTCTTCCACTGTAGCAAAGAGTATAGAACCCAAGAGGCGACACTCTGATACTTTTTAGGCAACAGCCACTAGATGGCGCTCCGGTAGCGCGGCCGCCATTATGGGGGTGAAAATACTAACTGGACCATAATCCTTCACATTTTACGCATCCAAAATCGGCGAATCTCACAACCAAATCTGAGGCGCAAAAGAACATTTTTCAAATTAAGTCATCAGCAAATTTTATGGCACCTACAGTAAATGTTGTCTTATATATGTTTTATTTTGCCAGTTGTGGAATCCAACCATTCATCCATATGAGGTAACGCAGTTAGCCTACTTTATTGAGTATTTCCGTTTTAACTTCACACATTTATTAATAGTAAATTAATAATTAATAAATTTAAGATAATCATGTTTGCAGCGAACAATATATTTCAGACCTAGTGGAGTAATAGTAATAATAGTATCACACTAGGTCTGAACTGAAATAGGCTATATTGTTCGTTTTAATGGATCACGCTACAAACATAACGATCTTATAATACATGATGCATTGCTGTGTCCGTTATCGCATAATTCCCACTTTTGCTTTAACGGACATTAGACAACACTGCAAAATCAAGCTGTTACATTCATATATATATATATATATATATATATATATATATATATATATATGCCGGTGTTGCAATGGAACGTTCTATTGAGTGTCACGTCTTGTTAGTGTATATTCTTTGATTGTAGTAAGTGAAGCCACCAGTGTGTCAATATGGCGCTGACATCTTGAGTCTCAAGTCTGCGCATAGTGAACTTGGAGCCTGAGTCTGCGCAGTAGTGAGCGCGAAGTGGAGCCGCGATATCAAGGCCCACACCCCCGCAAAATCAGTTAATACTGCAGATCAACACATTATGTTGTGTAAAATAAACAGTTCTGGAAATGTATACATTAAAGCTCCAATCTCCTCCCGAAGAGACAGAAAAACTCCATTGGCATGATTGACAGTGACTGTCAATCATGACGTCAAAACCCGCGTTGTACCCACCATCACTGATCATAATGGGTTCTATTGTATTTTGTTGCGCCGCTCGCGTCCAGTGAAGTCACGGTGTAAAAAAATAAATTTTGAAGAATTTTGGTAACAATTTTGGTCCCTCCCTCCCTATTGACTTCAATTGTTTGGGTTGAAAATACAGTGGAAGGAACTGAAACTGTCCTACCAACATGTGTTGTATATATATTTGGTCTGCACAATTAATCAAAATAAAACCAAAATCAATATGGCTTAGTGAAATTTTCAAATCGTAAAGGCTGCAATTTAATTAAATAGATGTATGCGCTGTGTATTTCAGAGTGAATAGTGGCACTGTGTTCTTTTACATGCAAGCAGATCATAATCTGGTGTTTTCAGTGTTTTTCGGAGTGGCATAGGTCACAGTAAATACTGATCCACAAAAACTTCATCTCTGCTAGTGCTGTGAGTTAATGTGCATTTGGGAACACAACATGTGGCATCCATCTTTCTTGTAACAGTATGTGCTTGTAACTGGCTATTGTCAACAAAAGAGAAGCTTTAAAAGGATAGTTCACCCAAAAATGAAAATTTTGTCATATTCACCCTCAAGTTGTTCCAAATGTGTATGAGTTTCTTTCTTCTGTTGAACACAAAAGAAGATATTTTTAAGTATTTTGGTAATCAAACAGTTGACGGTAGCTACTGACTTCCATAGTAGGAAAAAAATACTATGGAAGTCAATGGCTACTGTCAACTGTCTGGATAAAATATCTTCTTTTGGGTGAACTATCCTTTTAAGGGCTCCTTGCAGTTTTCTGACAAAATAAAAGCTCAATGGCTTAACCTTTGAAAATGAAGACATTAAGATTAAATATCTTAACATTAAAATTGCAGTGCTAATATTTATTTTTAATTTTTAAAATGATTATTTCCTCAAATACTGAATTTTTACTGGAGTTTTTAAATATTATTATTATTATTATTATTTAAAAATTATAATATTATTTTCATATTAATGTGTAATCGCAAAATTTTGTGTCAAATTGTGCAGCCCTACAAACAAAAAGCAAAGCAAACCTGGAGCTTTTTCCCCACTTTTTAAATTACATTAGCAATTAGAATTTTTCCCCCCAAATCTTGCAGCCCTAATATCCTGTGTCTTAAATATGTTTTTATTCATTAACCTGGATCTCTTTCTTTTTTTGTCTTTTTTGTTTGTTTGTTTTTTACAGGATGTTGTGTCTAGTAACTGTGTTGTAATATTCTCCAAAACCACATGCCCCTACTGTAAGATGGCAAAGAATGTCTTTAATGAGATAGGAGCTACATATAAGGTTGTTGAATTGGATGAGCACAACGATGGCCAACGTCTCCAGGAGACCTTAGCAAAAATGACAGGCGCCAGAACAGTAAGTCATTTGATTTGTTTACAAAAACATTTCCATTCCTGGATGCTGATTGGAATTTTGCTTATGATTATATAATCACATGCAAAATTTAATGCAAAAATGATTATATAATCACATGCAAAAATGATTATATACATGCATGATTATATACATGCAAAATTCCAGTCACCTGGTAAATATTTTGTTTTTGTCAAGATAGTATTTCTGACATTAGTCCTTTTAACTCTTTTTCAGGTGCCAAGAGTCTTTATTAATGGGCAGTGCATTGGAGGGGGCTCAGATACAAAACAGCTCCACCAGCAAGGGAAACTACTGCCTCTTATTGAACAATGTGGTCCATGCTGTTTGAGTACCAGCCCTGAGGGCTCAGGCAATGGTCAACAGCCTAATCAGTCATAATGATTTGTAATATGTGTTTGTACTTTATGGTCACCCTTGAACGGCTCAAATAAAGGTTAAAGGGTTAGTTCACCCAAAAATGAAAATAATGTTATTTATTACTCACCCTCATGTCGTTCTACACCCGTAAGACCTTCGTTCATCTTCCGAACACAAATTAAGATATTTTTGATGAAATCCGATGGCTCAGTGAAGCCTCTATTGAGAGCAAAGCCATTCAAACTCTCAAGGTCCATAAAGGTACTAAAACATATTTGAAACAGTTCATGTGAGTTCAGTGGTTCTATCTTAATATTATAAAGCGACAAGAATACTTTTTGTGCGCCAAAAAAACAAAATAAAGACTTTTCAACAATATCTATATGGGCGATTTCAAAACACTGCTTCGGAGCTTTATGAATCGAATCAGTGAATCGGAGCGCCGAAGTCACGTGATTTCAGCAGTTTAGCCGTTTGATAGGAGATCCGAATCACTAATTCGAAACAAAAGAAGCTCAGAAGCTTCATGAAGCAGTGTTTTGAAATCGGCCCATATAGATATTGTTGAAAAATTGCTATTTTGTTTTTTTTGCTGTTTTCTTGTCGCTTTATAATATTAAGATAGAACCACTGAACTCACATGAACTGTTTCAAATAGGTTTTTAGTACCTTTATGGACCTTGAGAGTTTGAATGGCTTTGCTCTCAGTAGAGGCCTCACTGAGCCATCGGATTTCATCAACAATATCTTAATTTGTGCTCTGAAGATAAACAAAGGTCTTACAGGTGTAGAACGACATGAGGGTGAGTAATAAATGACATTATTTTCATTTTTGGGTGAACTAAACCTTTAAGTATTTGTGATTTAAAATGTATGCTGTTGTAACTGCCTGATTTAACAACATTGTTATTGTTATTTTGCTAACTTTTCTGGACTTTTGTCTTCCGAAATACAGAAATGTGCTGTGTTTTCTAGTAAAATATAATACCATATGATATTACATACGATTTTAGATGACTTTTTTTATTTCGACTTGAGTTACAAAACTTCAGTATTCCCTTATGTATAAAGTATTAATGTTTTTTTTTTTTTAAATGTGTTGAAATGTTATTTATTTTTTTAATTTTCTTCTGATTAAAGCGCACAAACACCCACTGGATTGAAATAAAACCTTATTTTACATCATTGAAAACAACTGATTAATGACGACTAGAATTCTGAAGGAATGTCAACATTCTAATATATCTATAATTATATGCCAACAAATGTAATTTAGCGTGATATTATGACACGAAATGGAGTATATTAACATTTAAATGCACTATATTTGTTTAACGACGGAAATTTCCTTTCAAAATCACTTTTTTGAAATAAAAGGGCGAAGAACGACTCGAATACGCTCCTAGACACATGGAGGCAGAAGCGCGCCTCACATGTTTAAGACACCGCATGAAGCAGAAGAATGACGCATGTCGAAAGGAATGCCGGGAAAACTACTGTATGTGTGAATGAGTCTCATTAGCCTCGTTTAACCGCTACACGAGAACAATTTTCTGTTTACAATAAGATATATCATTTCAGAAATGGCGGGAAGCGCTGGGGAATGGTGTCTTATGGAAAGCGACCCGGGAGTTTTTACAGAGCTGATAAAGGGCTTTGGTGAGCGCTCAATATTTTCTTAAATTATAGCGGGGCGTGTAAGTGCGCTGGTTTTGCTTCAGTTCATTGATTTTGATCACCATAGGGTGTGATTGCCAGCCTGCGATGTGGTTTAAATCCACATAATTGTATTTTTTGAATGTTCTCAGTGTATAAGTCAGCGCTGCATTACACTTCTTAATGAATGCAGAATGACAGCTGCCTCACATTTCTGCAGCTTAACTTGAGTCTAATGTCAGTGGTCATGTCACAAAAAAGTAGTGAGCAGCCTACCTAGACGGCGTTTTTTGGGCGTATTTTTATTGGTATTATTAGACGAACATTTTAATTCAGTGCATTTATTTAGGCATTACAGGCACGTTCCGATTCATATTTGTGTGGCCACCAAATTGTGTTCGAACATATGATTCAGTATATTTGACTATCATTTGCTGGTTCCAAACATTCGATTCGATTCGAATATTTTTGTCAGTATTATTTCTTGAATACATACCTTGAATTCAGGCATTATTCTCACGTTCTGAACATTTGCGTCATATTTTGTCAGCATTGGTTGAGTAGCACGTTCCGAACATCTGATTCCTATTTGTGTGGACATTATTGGTTAAAACATTTGATACAATGTATTTAGGCATCATTTGCATGTTCTAAACATTATCTTCATCTTTTTGAGGGGATTATTGGTTACGTTCAATGTGTTTCAGTAAATTTGAGCATCATTTGCACATTCTCAATCATCATTAATATTTGTCTGGGAATTATTGATTGCATACGAACATTTGAGTATACATCAATGAGCCGAAACATTATGACCACCTGCCTTATATGCTGTTGGTCCTCCTCGTGATGCAAAAACAGCGTCAACCTCCTGAGGCATGGACTCTACAAGACCCCTGAAGGCGTCCTGTGGTATATCTGTCACCAAGACATTAGCAGCAGATCTTTAAAGTCCTGAAGGTGGTTGCAAGGTGGAGCCGCCGTGGATCGAACTGTTTGTCCAGCTCATCCCAGAGATGCTCAGTTGGATTGAGATCTGGGGAATTTGGAGACCAGAGCAACACCTTGAACTCTTTATCATGTTCCTCAAATCGTTCCTGAACAATGTGTGCGGGGTGTATTATCTTGCTGAAAGAGGCCACTTCCACCAGGTAACACCATTGTCATGAAGGACGTACCCGGTCTGCAACAATGTTTAGGTAGGTCGGTGGCATGTGACAAATTTACGTCCACATGAACGGCCAGACCCAGGGTTTCCCAGCAGAACATTGACCAGAGCATCACATTCCCTCCACCGGCTTGTCGTCATCCCACAGCGCATCCTGGTGCGATCACTTCCCAGGCAAATGGCGCACACGTACACAGCCGTCCACGTGATGTAAAAGAAAACGGGACTCCTGGAACCAGACGACCTTCTTCTGCTGCTCCAAGGTCCAATTCCGATGCTTGCATACCCATTGTAGGCACTTTTGACAGTGGACAGGGGTCATCATAAGCACTCTGATTGGTCTGCGGCTACACAGCCCCATACACAGCAGAGTGCGATGACTCGTTCCTCCCATAAACATCATTAAAATTTTGTGCCATAGTAGACCTTCTGTTGGTTCTGACCAGACGGGATAGCCTTCATTGCCTTTGTGCATCGATGCGCGTTGGGCGCCCAACACCCTGTCGCCTGTTTTGTGGTTTGTTCCTCCTCGGATCACTGTTGGTAAATTCTCACCACTGCTGACTGGGAGCAACACTCAAGCCTTGCCGTTTCAGAGAAACTCTGACCCAGTCTCCTTGCCAGGGGTGAAGCCATCATTTCAAAAGTGAGGGGGACAGAAATGTTGGGTGTAATACTAGTTTTTATCTGATCACTAAATAATTGATCAATTTATTTATTTATTTATTTTTTTGCTTTTGATTTTAAATCAATTCGCTTTTAATAAGAAATCGAATACACTGCTGAACAATAAACAATATCTAATATTTTTCCCTATATTTTATGACAGTTTTATGATTGGTTTATGTACTACAAACACTTGTGCTTTAAAGGGTTAGTTCACTCAAAAATGAAAATAATGTCATTTATTACTCACTCTCATGCCGTTCCACACCCGTAAGACCTTCGTTAATCTTTGGAACGCAAATTAAGATATTTTTGTTGAAATCCGATGGCTCAGTGAGGCCTGCATAGCCAGCAATGACATTTCCTCTCTCAAGATCCATTAATGTACTAAAAACATATTTAAATCGGCTCATCGGTGAGTACAGTGGTTCAATATTAATATTATAAAGCGACGAGAATATTTTTGGTGCGCCAAAATAACAACTTGTATAGTGATGGCCGATTTCAAAATACTGCTTCAGGAAACTCCGTGTCGAATCAGCGGTTCGGAGCGCCAAAGTCACGTGATTTCAGCAGTTTGGCGGTTTGACACGCAATCCGAATCATGATTCGACACGCTGATTCATAACATTTCGAAGCTTCATGAAGCAGTGTTTGAAATCAGCCATCACAATATAAGTCGTTATTTAGTTTTTTTTGGCACACCAAAAATATTATTGTCGCTTTATAATATTAATATTGAACCACTGTACTCACATGGACTGATTTAAATATGTTTTTAGTACATTATTGGATCTTGAGAGAGGAAATGTCATTGCTGGCTATGCAGGCCTCACTGAGCCATCGGATTTCAACAAAAATATCTTAATTTGTATTCGAAGATGAACGAAGGTCTTACGGGTGTGGAACGGCATGAGGGTGAGTAATAAATGACATTATATTCATTTTTGGGTGAACTAACCTTTTAAGTCCTTATGAATTTTATACAATGTAAAAAAAGATCACAGAATAAGGCAGAACATACAGTACCTATCAAAAGTTTGGAAACATTACAATTGTACAATTGAAATATGTCTCTTCTGCTCACCAAGGCTGGATTTATTTAATCAAAAAATGCAGTAAAAAAAATTAGGCCCCGCCCCCACACGTACTCTACGCCCATGTGCCTTGCCAGTCCTTGTCAAAATCGCTCAGATCTTGTGTTCCTATATCATGTTGATTAGGAGAACTGATTGTTTGCTTACCATCTAATCTACTCAGACCTTAATATGTGGCCTTGTTAGAAGATGATTAGTCTCAGCCTCAGACTTCACGCCCACGGACTGTTGGCTGAACGTCTGATGCATATGGCACACTTAACTGGAAACACTTCAGGATTTTCAAAGTCGTCATCTGGTTGGTTGAATTCTACAGGATTTCTGGGAGACGTGTGTGTCGTGTTTTTTAACGGTCCGCCTGGAAACAAATGCCGTGACTCCAAACCAGCTCGTGGAATAAGAACGCCGTCGTGTTCACAACTGTGACAATGAGCGCTTACCAGGATCAACTAAACGCTGGATTTTTTTACCCCAAAAATGTGAAGTTCGTGGCTCCATTGTTGCAGTAAACTTGCACAATGTTCTTGAATTAATAATTTATTAGATGCACGCTAGTCTGTTATTGTAGGGACATCGACTTTACATTTTCACACCCCTAAATATGATGCGGAACAAAACGAACTGTGATTGGATGCGTTACATGTCAGTCAAACGTCCTCTTGGGTGGTCCTTGGCCAATGAAAGCTGGCAATGAAAGTCTAAAGGCCTGGCTACGCGAGACTAGCCCTGCGTCTCAATCAGCTCCCTAGCTTCCTAGGTCTTGAATCAGTTTATCGTGTAAATGAATGTGGCTGACTCCCTGATCAGTGCCTTGACTACTGAACTAGGGAGCTGATTGAGATGCACGCAAGGAGATGATGAATGAAATTCGCTTCACCTGTGACTGGTCATAATGTTTTGGCTCATCAGTGTATTTGGGCATCATTTACACATTCTGAACACTTTATTCATATTTTTTATGGACATTATAGGTGCATTCAAGCATTTGATTCTGTATATTTGGGCATCATTTCCACATTCTGAACATTTAGTTACTCTTCTTGTGTCTTAATTGGTTGTATTCGAACATTTGTTTCATTTGATCATTTGATTTTACACATTCCAAACACTCAATTCATCTTTTAGTGTGCATCATAGCTGCATGTTCAAATATTGAATTCAGCATATTTAGCCATTATGACATTTGCACATTCTGAGCATCTAATTTAATGTTTTTGTTGGCATTCTGCTCATTGTTCCCCCAGCATGTTTGGGTATTATTGGTGCATTGGAGACTTTATATTTGATCACCATTAGGACGTTCAGATGTCATTGGTGCACATTTAAATATTACATTTGGAATATATGGACATCATTTGTGCATTTTGAGTCTTTTATTCCACATTATTAGTGCCTTCGAATGTCGTGCGACACTGATTTCTCTATTTTCGTTAGGATGCAAAGGTGCACAGGTGGAAGAGATATGGAGCATGGAGCCAGAAAACTTTGAAAATCTCAAGTAAACAATAGCTATGAATCTATTATTATATGAAGTGTTCTTCCAGTGTTTCAACTGCAATTGAATATGCACGTAAATCATTTCAGGCCCGTTCATGGTCTGATTTTCCTCTTCAAGTGGCAACCCGGTGAGGAGCCAGCGGGGTCTATTGTTCAAGACTCAAGGCTGGATCAGATCTTCTTTGCCAAGCAGGTGAACAATTATGCATTTCACCAGATCCAGCAGTCTGTTACCAAATGTAAAAAGGATATTTTTGGACATTTATGTATTCGAACATGCCGTTTCAGGTCATCAATAATGCCTGTGCGACCCAAGCGATCGTCAGCGTGTTGTTAAACTGCACGCATCCTGATATGCTCCTTGGGGAAACACTGACAGAATTTAAAGAGTTTTCACTCAGTTTTGATGCTGCAGTAAGTTGGCGCATGTTTCGTTTTACTGGATATTTTTCGTTAGTATTGTTTATTAGCCTGTTAAAGACTTTTATGTTCATATTTTCCTTTTTCCAGATGAAGGGTCTTGCTCTCAGTAACTCTGAAGTTATTCGACAAGTTCACAACAGCTTCGCCAGGTTGTTTTTATTTGCTTTTATGAAACGTTTTTTTTTTTCTCTCTGTTAGATATCTTGTATAATGTTTTTGCCATTTTCTTTTTTTCCATAGACAACAGATGTTTGAGTTTGACGCAAAGTCATCGGCTAAAGAAGAGGATGCTTTTCACTTTGTGAGCTATGTGCCTGTTAACGGACGACTTTATGAGTTGGACGGACTTCGTGAAGGACCCATAGACCTTGGTAGATGGAATCAACAGTGAATTATTTATTTTGTGCAGTTGGTTCTTGTTCTTAAATGTTTTTGTCTGTTTTTCAGGTGCGTGTAACCAGGATGATTGGATCAGCGCTGTACGGCCCGTCATTGAGAAACGAATACAGAAGTAAGCATCAATCTGATGTGATTTATTTTGAGTAGATGGTATTTCTACAGAGCTGTTTTTTTTTTTTTTTTTAATAATTTCATTTTTTAGATACAGTGAGGGAGAGATTCGATTCAACTTGATGGCCATTGTTTCGGACCGCAAGATGATTTATGAAAAGAAGATCGTTGAACTACAGGCTCAGCTCACAGAAGTAAGACCTTCTGACTGTTAAATATTGAAATGGCAGAATGATGACGGCTGCTTAAAAACGTTACTGCTGTTCACAGGAAGAGCCGATGGACACAGACCAGAGTGGGAACCATCTTAGCTCTATCCAGTCAGAGATCGCCAAGTATCAGCTCCTGATTGAAGAAGAGAACCAAAAACTTAAAAGATACAAGGTATATACATCTTTGATCCCCTCAACGAGCTTATGAAAAGTAACTTAAGAATATTATTAATATAAAACCTTTCATTATTATTATTATTATTAATAATGTTTTCCACATTGATCCTGTAAAATGATAACTTCAGATATCACTTAATAATATTATCATATTTATTATTATTTTTCCTAATTTATTTTTTGTTAATTTAATTAATAAGTAACATATGTTATAAAATATAAATTTTCTTTTATTACTGTTGTTTTCTTCATTGGCTCTTCAATAACTATAAGTTATTTATGTTGTAAAATAGAAAATGCTCTACTTTATTATAATAAACTAATAATAATAATTATGATTATTATAATTATTTTCTAATTTATCCTTTCAAATTTTAATTTGGTTTATAAGTAATGTGTTATAAAATATTATTAAAATAAAAAATTTAATAATAATAATTATTTTATTCATTAGTTCTTAATTTTTTAACTAAAATATAAAATCACTATATAATAATAATGAAGATAATAATAAATTATTAGTAGTAGTATCAAGGTTTTTCCTAATTTATCCTTTTAAAATAAATTTAATTTTTTTTTATTTGAATTTTATAATTAAGTAACATATGTAGTAAAATATCACTTTTCTTTCATTATTATTTTTGTTTTCCTCACTGGCTCTTTAAAAAGTTGTTATAAATTAGAAAATGCACTTTACTTTATTATAAATATAATAATAAATGTATTATAATTATTAATAGTATTTTCCTCTTCGTCATTGGTTCTTAATTTTATTATCATAAATAAGTTGTTATAAAATATCAGTTTACTGTATAATAATAATAATAATAATAATAATATTAATATTAAATGTATTATTACTATTATTGTTTTCCTAAATTTACCCTTTAAAGTTAATTTATTAATAAGTAACATATGTTATAAAATATAACTTTTCTTCTTTTATTATTATTGTTTGTTAAAAACGTTACGTAAAATAGAAAATGCACTTTACTATAAATATGATTATAAATATAAAATATAATATAATTTTTTTTTTCCCTCATTGGTTAAGTTAATTAAGTTGTTATAAAATATCAATTTACTGTATAATATTGTACTGTATAATAATTATTATAATGATAATTATTGTTATTAATGTTTTTCCTAATTTATCATTTAAAGTTAATTTTATTAGTAAGTAACATGTTATAAAATATCACTGTTCTTCCTTTATTGTTGTTGTTGTTGTTGTTGTTGTTGTTGTTGTTGTTTCTGTTTTCCTCATTGGCATTGGCTCTTTAAAAACACATGTATAAAATATACATATATAAAATACACTTTACTTTATTGTAATATAATCATTATCATTATTACCCCCACCCCCACCCCAAAAAAATGTGAAATGTTATAACTTATTTTTAACAAAAATATTATTTTTTTTTAAGATTGAGAACATTAGAAGGAAGCACAACTACCTGCCCTTTATTATGGAGTTACTGAAGACGTTGGCCGAATATCAGCAGCTGATCCCACTGGTCGAAAAGGTAAGTACAGTCAGAACCGGTGTGTATGATAGTGAATCTCATCATACCACTAGAGGGCGCTGTTGGTGCATTATTTCTACTTAGCTTCTGAGCTTGCAGTGTTTTGTTCTTGCTCTTGTTAATTTAATTGCAAGAAACCTTGCAGTTTAGTTAGAAGTTAGTAAAATTTGAACACTAACAAGTCAAGCCAAATTAAAAACTCAACACCTAAAACTTTCAAATAGTTCTGCAGTAATAGCACCCAAATAGTACCCAGGTACCTTTGCATGCACCCAGTGCAGTGTTAGAAATGCTGCATGACAATCTAGTATTCAAATTCAAAATACGAGGAATTCTAAATTTAAATTCAATTTAGGAGAATGAATATGAAAATTTCTGTTTTCTTTCTTCCTCTTTTTCTTCAGGCAAAGGAAAAACAAAGTGCCAAAAAAATACAAGAAGCCAAGTAACCCCACATTGTTAGAACCCGTTTAATTTTATGCCACGGAATCACTTGATGTGCAGTTGTCTTCTGTATCCCATAAAAGGAGCTCCTGGAAGTGAAGTCAAGTGTGGTGCTTGATGTCATTTCCTTCACGTGTGCATGCATGTGAAGAGATGTTGAAATAATGTCTTATTTTCATATAAATTTCATTTGTTCAGTAATAATGTTGTTTCATGTTGTGTTCTTATTAGTGCAAAGTAAAAGATTATAAATGAGTCTTAAATTACTGTAAAATATTGTACAATAAAGCACTAATCTATTATTATTAATAATGAACATAATTAGAATGGTAAATTTTGACTGAAATTATACACATGTGAAAAGTCTCTTTTGTCAGTAACAATTTAATAGAGAAAGGTTTACAATTATATAATGTATCATAAATCTGCAATAATAACACACTAAAAACTTCTTCCTGTCTATTAGGCAGAAGCAAACTGCTTCATGTTTTCGAACAATTTGGTTGCTTTACTTGGAAGTTTTGTGTTTCTCATGTTACTAAATAGATCTGTTTTTTGTCCTGTTTCCTGTCATCTGGGATGTTTAATTTTGGATTATGACGCAGACTCACATGGGTAGACAAGCTGCGGTCAGGCTTGTTACAACCGTAGCAACCAGTGCTGAAACGGCATCTTTATTTGCATGTACCGTTCCTCAAAAATATCACGCTAGCTAATAACTTTTTCTTTTGACAATACTGGTAGAAGTTTAGTTTTGTTTATTTTGACTTTCAAAAATGAAACTTCTCAGAGAAATATTCAGTGGTGGAGTCATGGGTAATTTCCATGTAATTTGCTTCACAGTGATAATGTAGTATTATTTATATAGCGCAACAGTCTGGTTTTCGGAAGTAAAAACTAAGAAAATGTACATATACATATTTATGTCAACATTTTTTAAATGAGTAGTTTGATATTATTTCTCTATATTTGTTTCGATTATGCTGTTCAAAGTGCTTTATGGGTTTGTAGTTCTTTCCATCACTTCATCTGTTAAAGGATAGATAGTTCACCCACAAATGTAAATTCTGTCAATACTTACTCACCCTCATGTTATTCCAAACCCGTAAGTCTTTCGTTCATCTTTGAAACACAAATGAAGATCTTTTTGATGAGCTTTCTGTCCCTCCGTTGACAGCTACACAACTGACACTTTGACGCTTCAAAAAGTTCATAAAGAGATCGTAAAACTAATCCATATGAATTGAGCGGTTTAGTCCAAAGAGACTCGATCGCTTTATACACTGAACAGATTGAATTTAGGCTTTTATTCACATATAAACATTGATCAGCGAACATGAATAGAAGTTCAACCGAAACAGCTTGACACGCGAGAAAAACCTCTTCCGGAAGCTCAAATGTGCTGCGTAACACGAGAATGAACCTCACTGGTTCTCGCGCATCAAGTGAATGAAAACACCGACTCCTGAGCGTGTTGGAATAAAGGTTCTTTACTGTGTTTACACTGAAATTACAAAACATGAACAGCACATGAGATACAGACGCTCACGCACGCACGTGGCAAACATATTACAACAAATGCGCATGCGCCTATCACCTACGACCCCTGTTAATGTGCGCCTATCAGAACTTGTCTATGCCTTACAGGATGTTATATATGCAATGAATTATTCCTTTAACACCTGTGACTATCACATTCTATACAATAATAGACATGGGGACACATGGAATGTGATTATAATTAAAGATAAAAAAATAAAGATTATTCTGGGTGTTGTACACAGACTTACACAGGTGGGGGAGGGGGGTCTCATATTATGCACTATATTCTTTACCATCCTACACAAACATACTTGAGCTTCTGTTTACCACAACTGATGCGTGAGTTGATCAATGTTTATATGTGTTTGGACTAAAATGTGCTCAATTCATATGGATTAGTTTTACAATCTCTTTATGAACTTCTTGAAGCATCAAAGTGGTAGTTGCATAGCTGTCAATGGAGGGACGGAAAGCTCTCAGATTTCATCAAAAAGATATTAATTTGTGTTCCGAAGATGATTGAAAGTCTTGCGGGTTTGGAAAGACATGAGGGTGAGTAATTAATGACAACGTTTTCATTTTTGGGTGAACTATTCCTTTAAGTATACACAGTATTGTACCTTTTGTATTTTTGTCCGTTTTTCAAATACTTTTTTGCTTCAAATCAAAGTTTGTAATGTTATGATTCACCTCGTGGCTGGTTGCCTTGTTTTATGGTTTATAACGCCTTGACAAAAGATGTGTTCGACTTGAAACGGCGCTGCAGACTTGAAAAATCCCTATGGGAGAAATTAATGGAAAAAATACTTAAAGATATTTGTTTTTATATTTTAATTTTTTGTCAGTTTATAATTTTGTTTTAATTACTTCTACATAGCTTTCTATTTCAGTTGCTAAAGCAACATTTCTAAAGTTTTTTTTTTTTTGCCTAATTAGGCCTACCGAAAACATTGCAGTTCCGTTTGGTGACGCGAGTCTGCGTTGCGCACCCAAACTTTCCCTGGCCTGGATTTTTGCCTTTCCCGTGCAAGCGTTCCCATGAAGTGATGGAAACTTCAGTAAGTGTTGTTCGAAGTGCTGAAAGGGTGCTTTAATAGTCTGCAGCATCAAAGAAGACACTTAAATCACCGGCGTTTGGCAATAGTTTTTTGTTTTTCATCTGTACTTCCAGCGCCGCGACAGTCGTTTACACAGTGACTTGCGTTTCTATTCTTGCTGAACTGTTTATTTACATTCTTTTAAACTCCCCGGACCAGTAGTGATCTTAAGAGAGCCGCTGTAGTGTAAGATAACCGTATCACGTTACAGTGCCCCCCTCCCCCGCAAGAACACGCTATCTTGCATTATCGCAGTCTTAGTTGATCACAACACTTGATATACCGTCAAAAATGTACAGTTGGTTTATGATGTAGTCGCCATTACTTGCTTTGTGACGCGCGTATATTGTGATCCGGTCAGTCTTAACAATGTGAAACATCTTATTCATGCAAAAAAAAAAAAAAAGTGTTACGTCTGTAATATTGTGCAAGTTGTGTTGCTACATGTGCTGAAGTTCAGAACTGTTCCAGTCATAACTTTAATCTACAGGAATTATCTAGCAACAGCCAAGAAAAAAAATAAAAATCAAGCACATTTTTTGACACTCAAGTCCCACTGAAAATATATATGTAGGCCTATTATTACGACATACCTAAATTTAGCATGTGTTTATAGTCAGTAACCAGAAAACCTTAGTCACACTAATAATAATAATAATAGGCTAATAATAATAATAATATCAATCAAAAACTTGTTTATGTTCAGTGGCTCCAAAAAAAAAAAAAAAGTATGTTATTCACAACTGTATTTTTGGACACTTAAGTCGCACACAATTATTAAAAATTATTGCATTTAGATATGCATTGAAAAGTATTTAGAATTTTAAGTCACACTTAAAGCATGTGCATTTATTAGTAGTAGTAGTAGTAGTAGTATTTAATTAACAGTACTTGTTTAAATAATTATGCATCCAGTAACCCCAAAAACTATTTTTGGACACTTAAATCACACTTATTTTTTTATCTATTTATTTTTTTTTATTTTTTTTTTATTTTATTTTTTTTGATTAGTCAACTAAAATATCAATCCGGGTGGCTTATGCAAACAATTGTGGACTAAAAAATTCTCAGACTTAGTTTCACTTTTCTAATGCATTTTTCCATTTAACTGACTGGTTTTTATTTTGTGTATGAAGTCCATGTCATTACATTTGCTGACACTTTTAAAAATATATTTTGCTTGAAAAAAACATGTTTTGTTTTTTGTTTTTTAAATAAATGGCACTTGCTTTAACATTCCTATATTTTCAAGTGTGGCATAAGTGTCCCAATACATCTTGAAGCCACTGTATGAGGACGAACCATGCAAAATGAGTTGAGGAAAGCCAGCAGTGTTGTAAATAATTGCTCGGGTTCACCGTGCAGTCTGTGAACACGTTCTTGGATGGGTTAAACAGACGGAGTGTTTGGTGTCTGTTCAGTGTCGGACTGCTGTGAGATCATGTACAGGAATGGAAGGAACACAAATGTGTCACAAAGGTAAATATGTCCCCATGTACACAAAAAAAAAAAAAAAAAAAGTCAAATGTGTGCTGGTTTGCACCTGGAACAAAACAAACACGTTGAGTGCAGAATGTTCTGCTCTCTATATTTGCTTTAAATGTTTGTCTTTAAGGAGACAAACCAGCAGTTTTTGTTCTGCAGGTACATCTCTGGTCTTTCAGGTCATGCCTCAAATAGAAAGATGATAAACATCTCAAACTTCATGTAAAAATTTAAGGGTTAATTGTGCAGTATGTTTGCTAAAAAAAAATTGCAGTTTGCTTTTGTGGAACTAAACTGGTAGAACTGGTTATGGGACACTGAACTGATTTACATAAAAGGCATTTAGTAGGTTGTCTTATCTTTGCAACTAAAAAAAAAGGCTTTAAAGGTGAGATAGCAGTTAATGGTGTGAGTTTGGGGCGGGGCTATTTGTCCAACCAATACACTGTAAAAATAAATAAATAAAAAAATTATGATTTATCACATTTTTTTTCTTTTGTCAAATCAACTTAATTAATGTGGTTGAGATAACATAATATTTCGAGTTTCTGTTGATTAAACCAATCGCCTTCATTGTATTAACTCAAATTTTTAATTTCAACGAACTCAACATTTTAAGGCAACCATGTAACTAAGTTAAACTAATTTGTTTTTACAGTGTAGCAGCACAAGAACGTCAATGAAAATGTTTTGCAATCCTGTTTTGTGATGCAAGTGAAGTTACACTATGTAACTTTGAAATTAATGTTGAAGTAAAATTGTCAATGAATGCATATTGAGAAAGGATAGTTTGTGTGAAAAGTGCATTGATGTTATTGCTAATGTTGTTTAATACTATTTTGTGTAAATAAAAATTTGTTTAGGCATCAAAAAATACAATGTTCTGTAAAAAATGCATAGTCATTAAAGATTACTTTTAACAGTATTAAATTATTAGTGTTTTTAAAGAATAACTATGAGTAAGCGCTAGATGATGGCAAAGATAATCTATAAATAAAAATAGAATTGAGTATGAACAATTAAATGTACAATATAGGTTTTACCAATAAATTAAAAACTAATCTCAGCTAATAACACGCTACTTTTTGCTTGCATCTTTCTTTTATATCAAATCTGAAATGTAATGAAATGACAGACAAAAATATTTTAATCCAAATTAAATCCAAATTAAATCCAAATTTTCTTCTTTTTATTGTTATTGTTTTTAAAGAATAACTTTTAATTGTGTTTGATTACAGCAAAGGTAATCTAAATGTAAAAAAAAAAAAAGGAAATGAGCATGTACAATTAAATATGCAATATCTAACAATTTTTAAAAACAAAAAAAACAACTCCAATATCAGCCGATAACCATTTATACATCTCTTTATATATACATCTGTTTTGCTGCATTATATCAGTCCACCCCCAAAATCCAGAAAAATAATAGAATGACAAAGAAAGAAATTTATCCAAATTTATTGTTTAGGTCTTTCATTAAAAAGCAAAATTAAATAAAACAAATCCTTACAGTACAACTTCAAAACATAGATGCTGCTTCATTATGTGACCACTCAGTATTAATATTTCACCCGACATTCATCCTGACACCTTAACTATTTACAAATCTGTGCAAAATATGCAATATTTAAATACAATGAAATCATAATAGCATAACCACTAAGAAGGACATGAAACAGTAGATGTGTGTAGCATTCTAAAACGGACCAGCCATTTGTTTAAATGCAACAACTGAGAACATTATTGCTCTCCTGCAGCAATTCTGTGTAGTTGATGGTAGAGTTCAGAGTCCAGGAACCGCGAGTACGAGTTGTGCTCAATCAAGAAGTAAACTCTGCTCTGGGCTGCTTTGAAACTAGACTGTGTTGGGATCAGAAGGCTTTGGTGGAGGGACTCCTTGGTGTGGAAGTCCAAGTTGATCTAGAGAAGGAAGAATTGAAAGAAATGAGTATGTGTGGCACAGCTTGATGAAAACTAAAAACTTTGCCGGCATTGACGAAACCTCACCTCCTTTGGAGACTCTGCCCTGACGAATTCTTCGTATATTGTTTTTGCCCTTGATCTGAGTTTTGATCTCGACCTTATCTTTCGAAACTCTTCGCAGGCCAACCAGAACTCCATATTCTCCTCGCAGTGTTCAGACTTCATGAAAAGTCGCAAAGCAATTATTCCATCTGAAATATGAATACAGTAATAAGATCCGTTATTATTATTATTTGGCATTATTTTGGCATTAAATAATGTGTTCTTCCAAATGTAATTCGTATATATTTTAAATAACAATTACATTTGCTGCTCAATAAGTTGTCCAGAGATTGTGCCCATTGAGTGACTTCTTCAGCAGTTGGCCTGTGGGAATATAATCATTTTAATTTTAAATCAAATTAAATTCTTTTTATTAAATCCATGATCCCACTTTGTTACATGTATATAGTAATTTTACAAATTTTACAAAAAGTAAATTAACAGTATTTTCCATACTGCTCACCCGTGTGATTTTTTCTGTGGCGTGGCTCGGTGTGATTCTCTCTTGGGAAACGTCCTGAACAGCATTCTTGATGTCCAATTTGTTTTCCTGTTAAACACAATCAACAAACATTAGCAACCACACACATATCGCTTGGAGTAAAACCAAATGCAGCATGATAAAATGCACATCTCACTTTATTTCGCTCTCTTTTGTAGTCGTATCAGGGTTCCTGAAGTAGATCAAGGGCTCCTTGCTTGAGTCTGATGTGGAATTTCTCATTTTTGATCTGTCCATCACTATCAACTGAACTGAAACGTCTTCTTGGAGTGTGCTGCTTTTTATACCCAAGGACTGTGCTGTGGGCGGGATCATCAGCAGGGGAACACTGATTTGCTGCCTTGTATCAGCATTTGAGTTCTTTCTCAAATTCTTTCATCAAATAATACTTGATGTTAATTTAAGTGTGTATATATACACACTCTAAACTACTGCAGATGAATAGAAACTAAAATATAAGGATTGTTCAACACTTTCTGATCTCATAATTCCCATTTCCCTAAACTTCCATTTGTGTTTGATGTAAGTTTGTTGTGTTTGTATTTTTGATGACGTTTTATAATAAAAACATGCAAAGTAGTAAAAAATAAGGACTGAGTGTACATGTAAGTTGAGAGATAAGCAAAGCTGACTTGTAACTTAAGGATGTTAACGCAATATCCGTCTTGGACAAAAGTACTAATCAAACTGGTATGTTCCCAACCAGCATTCCGCATGTTTCTATTCGTGGAAGGCGAAGGAGTGTTTTATTTATAGAAACTCTTTTCTAAAAATAGCTCATGTCTTTCTTATGTTTTAATTACTTTGGATGGGATTCAAACCACAAAATTCTTGTAATCTTTGCTGTCTTTACTTTTTGACTGCAAATATACTGATCAGGCTGCTTGATGCATCAGAGATATTTTAGATTCACTAGGTGATACAGAAAGTTGCATTTCCTGAAGAGAATAAGCAGTGGGTCACCTTTCATATTTAGATAATCCCTTACTCTTGCCAGGCTCTTTAATTGGAAAAAAAAAAAAAAAACAGGGCTTTAAAACCTTCATTCAGAATCAAGGGCCTTGCCAATAAACATATTGCACTGTGTTGGAAGAGTAAACATCTGTGACAAGATAAGTTGTGTTTAAACCTTGACTTTAAAGTACTAAATTAGATCAACATGTTTGTAGCTGACAGACTAACCGTTTTTAGCCATCCTTGAGCACAAGTGTTTGTGTTCTCTTTTAAGAGTAGAGCTTAATGCATTAGTCTACGCCAAAATCATCCCTTATCTCAGATGTAGCGCTTAATTGTGAGAAATGCTGCACAGAAACTGTAACTTGCATGATAAAATGCATGACTAGATGGCAAATCTAGTTTAATTTCTGATGCAACTTAAATGTCAGGTTTTAAAACCACATGCCAAAAGTGCATTTCTCATTTCAGAAAGCAACACCCCCCCTCCCTGCTACCCTGGCCCGCCCTGGCCCATTGTTGAGGTTGACCGGGTTGTTGAGGTTGTGTGTGTGTGTGTATATGTATATGTATATATGCGCACACACACACACACACACACATATATATATATATATACACACATACACACACATATATATACGTAATTTATATATATATGTAATTTATGTATATATAGTGCTGTTAATTCGATTAATTGTGATTAACATAAATCGCATCTATCATAAAAAGTTTGTAAATGTGTGTAAATACACGCGCACACACATTTTACAAACTTTTATGGTAGATGCAATTTATGTTGATTGTGATTAATCGATTTGACACTATATATACAGTATCTCACAGAAGTGAGTACACCCCTCACATTTTTGTAAATATTTATATCTTTTCATGTGACAACACTGAAGAAATGACACTTTGCTACAATGTAAAGTAGTGAGTGTACAGCTTGCATAACAGTGTAAATTTGCTGTCCCCTCAAAATAACTCAACACACAGCCATTAATGTCTAAACCGCTGGCCACAAAAGTGAGTACACCTCTACGTGAAAATGTCCAAATTGGGCCCAAAGTGTTAATATTTTGTGTGGCCACCATTATTTTCCAGCACTGCCTTAACCCTCTTGGGCATGGAGTTCACCAGAGCTTCACAGGTTGCCACTGGAGTTCTCTTCCACTCCTCCATGACGACATCACAGAGCTGGTGGATGTTAGAGACCTTGCGCTCCTCCACCTTCCGTTTGAGGATGCCCCACAGATGCTTAATAGGGTTTAGGTCTGGAGACATGCTTGGCCAGTCCATCACCTTTACCCTCAGCTTCTTTAGCAAGGCAGTGGTCGTCTTGGAGGTGTGTTTGGGGTCGTTATCATGTTGGAATACTGCCCTGCGGCCCAGTCTCCGAAGGGAGGGGATCATGCTCTGCTCATTCATGGTTCCCTCAATGAACTGTAGCGCCCCAGTGCCGGCAGCACTCATGCAGCCCCAGACCATGACACTCCCACCACCATGCTTGACTGTAGGCAAGACACACTTGTCTTTGTACTCCTCACCTGGTTGCCGCCACACACGCTTGACACCATCTGAACCAAATAAGTTTATCTTGGTCTCATCAGACCACAGGACATGGTCCCAGTAATCCATGCCCTTAGTCTGCTTGTCTTCAGCAAACTGTTTGCGGGCTTTCTTGTGCATCATCTTTAGAAGAGGCTTCCTTCTGGGATGACAGCCATGCAGACCAATTTGATGCAGTGTGCGGCGTATGGTCTGAGCACTGACAGGCTGACCCCGCACCCCTTCAACCTCTGCAGCAATGCTGGCAGCACTCATACGTCTATTTCCCAAACAAAAGCTCTGGATATGACGCTGAGCACGTGCACTCAACTTCTTTGGTCGACCATGGCGAGGCCTGTTCTGAGTGGAACCTGTCCTGTTAAACCGCTGTATGGTTTTGGCCACAGTGCTGCAGCTCAGTTTCAGGGTCTTGGCAATCTTCTTATAGCCTACGCCATCTTTATGTAGAGCAACAATTCTTTTTTTCAGATCCTCAGAGAGTTCTTTGCCATGAGGTGCCATGTTGAGCTTCCAGTGACCAGTATGAGAGAGTGAGAGCAATAACACAAAATTTAACACACCTGCACCCCATTCACACCTGAGACCTTGTAACACTAACGAGTCACATGACACCGGGGAGAGAAAATGGCTAATTGGGCCCAATTTGGACATTTTCACTTAGGGGTGTACTCACTTTTGTGGCCAGCGGTTTAGACATTAATGGCTGTGTGTTGAGTTATTTTGAGGGGACAGCAAATTTACATTGTTATACAAGCTGTACACTCAATACTTTACATTGTAGCAAAGTGTAATTTCTTCAGTGTTGTCACATGAAAAGATATAATAAAATATTTACAAAAATGTGAGGGGTGTACTCACTTCTGTGAGATACTGTACATAAACTAAAATATATTTTAATATGTTATATCAATAGATATATATTTTAATATATTTTAATGTTTTTATATATATATATATATTTATATAGATAGATAGATAGATAGATAGATAGATATGATTTTTCATATATTTATATAAAATATAGAAAGTAGGATAAAATGTGGGATAATGTCATGCATTCAATGTCTTAAAATAGAACACAGATGAAAGACAAACATTTCTCATTCTGAACATTTAGATTATGCAGTATGCATGACATTGTCATGATGCATGTTATAATTCACCTGAATCTTTTTCCTTTTGAACATGAAATACTGGTTTTCAGCATTGGTGCTGGAAAGAGAACACATCCCTGAATAGCACAAATAGAGTGGCTTGTTCCTGTCACCACTGTGGCATCAGAACTATGCATGTTTCCATTCATTTAGTCAATGAGATGCAAATATAGATTTGTCTACGTGATTAGTGTCAAAGCCTTATTTTCAGTACAGCGCTAAAGAGGATATGGAAAACAGCTTGATTTGCATAGACATGGGGCCATTAAAAATTCACTGGTGAAGTTGAGGGTTTCCATGTACTTTACAGTACAAGTACGCTAACAAGTTTTGCGTATGGTTACCAGGATATTGCTAAGGTGTTCTGTGTGGTTGCTAGGTCAAATTCGAAGGAGCCCACCTTCAAAGATATTTTGGTATCTTCTGCTGTATCTTTCTACATAAAACATCCTCTATGGTTTATACATTAATAATTAGCTTTTTGCAACACAATGAGCTCTTTTGACCACTTCCTATTTGTTATGTCATTACAAATTGTACAGATGAATATCTGCAGCTTATGGAGGTTTTTCAGTAAACCTCAGCTGATCAGAAGATAAGCTTTTTTGGGAAAAAGACATGCTGAGACCTACCAAATGGACTCTCTGCAGCTCTGCTCCATATAAAGTCCATTTTTATGAGCCCATCCATATCGTCCAGCTTTGCAGATGTCAGACCCAGTGTTTTTAAGAGACTTATCGTCTGTTATGGTGCTCAGACTGTAAATACCAGTGAGCTTCTTAAGTGGTTCGCAGTAAGATTGCTGCCAAGTTTCCGTTCGAATAGACGATAGTCCAAAAGTTTTACGCACGAGGTATTTCCCAGCAATGACACATGGGCTGTACTCATGGGGGACTCCAAAAGTACCTTAACATGAAAACAAGAACACTTCCTTTTGTTGAGGGTGCATGTTTTTGACATAAAAGAGGGTTGATGACCTTGAAAAACCTTCTTGCATTGTATTTTGTGCGTGTGTGCGTAGGCCTGTGTGCAAGGACAATACAGGGAGTAAAAGTACAGCTGTTCAGTTTGTCCTAAAACAGTTTTTTTAGTCCTGTGTGTGATTAGCATTACTTGAACAGACTTTCATATTATGTTCTACAACTTAAATTAGACACAAAACCACTGTGTCATTTGTAAACACAAGATGCTAACAGGCTAACAAGCAACTATTTATGAACTGAAAGCAATAGATCAACTACTTTCTAGCATGTCTAATTTGCTAGCTAAAGCAATCTCTGAAAGTGTTCTGACCAAATTTGTAGTGGTTTTCACCCCTTGCAACACTCATCTTTGAACAACAGTTTTATGCTGCTATTAGCTCTGTTCCAAAACCTAGCAAAGTGCCTTTTAAGGTAGCATGCTAAGTGTCCTAAATTCTCATGTGTGATTGATGGGGAGCATTCTACATAAGAAACAACACAGAGGGCTCAACACGCATTTGACATCAGTAGAGTTTGGTGTTTGCATGTTGCTAATGCTAAAGGGCAGGCAATTCTGAAATGAAGCAATTGCTTCTTGGACATGGCGAATTAGCATTCCAGATTGACTGTAAATTGACGTCATGAGTGAACGGCTCTATATTTAAAGCTTTAAATTTCATTACAAACTAAATTGGGCATTAGCTTTCTGAGCGTGAAACCATGAAATGAATGGCTAAAGACTTCAGTCCCTAAACGGAGACAGTTTTCCAGTCACAGTTCTGCTTTGCCCTTGACCAACACATTCAAGTTTCTCCAGCAGGACAGTCCCTACTATTAGTCTGAAGTGTCTACTAACTGGCAAGTCTCACAGAGGAAGGCTTGCGTCATAAACTATTAGACATGCAATAGCAGAAATGTACGAGTTGCAAGATCTCATGACTTTTCAGTAGCTGCTGTAATGCACACTTCTCTGGCGCTTATGAAGTCTTTCTTTCTTAATTCCCTGTTCTGTGGGAACTGAAACTCATCTGTTCCTGTTTCAAAGGTAATTGTTTCACTAAATAGTCATGGGATCTGTTGGCCAAAGGGTTAGAGAAGAATCATTCCTATAATGTTTTAATTAAATGAATTGACAGGAGCTGTAAAGTTCACATTTAGTGGTGCTTTTGGTGTTTGATACAATATTAGTAATAGATGTACTGTCTTGTTTTTCCGGGTAAACATCTGAACATCCTTAAAACATGATAAATTTACTTGAGGGGTAAACTGCATTGGATAATAAGACATTTCACACAATATGTTGACGCCATATTGGTAATTTTTTATTTATCGTATCAGGCGATATTGGAAATTTACTTAGATATCGCAATATCTAGAGAGAGTGGAGAGTTGAAGTTTATGGCAAGATCTAACCCTTTAATGTGTGTTAATTGTTTTTAGAGAAATATATATTTATATATCCGTCAGTTATCGTTTAGAATATGAAAGTCATTATCAGCTTATTGCGTTGGCCAGAATATTTACTTAATAAATATATATATATATATATAGTCAAACCAAAAATTATTCAGACACTAGATATAATTGTTTTATTTTTTACTAGTGGGTGCAGGACACTATAGTTAATTTATGTAAGTGAGGATAGCAAAATTAAGTAATCTTTGACATATTATACCCAAAAATTCTTCATACAGTGGACTACCAGTAAAATTGATAAAAATTTGGGACCAGAAATTATTCAGACACTTGACCATGTTTTGCTTAAGTGTTATCTGACATAATTAAGATTATTTTTTTCTGACAGTTTAACTCTGACATCTTGTCATATTTTATTTCCATTTTTTTTAAACTATAGTGAATAAACTGTAATAAATTTTGGTTTGACTATATATATATATATATATATATTTTTTTTTTTTTTAAAAATTCACGTTAAAAGAACTTTTGAGGTTTTTAAGTTTTTTTTTTTGTTTTTGTTTTTTAAGTTTTCAGTAATTTGAAAAAAAAAGCGAAGGAATCTGGGTGAACAATATGAAGATATCACTTTGAAGCAAACAGAAAAAAAGAGAAAAAAAGAAAATGGAGTGAAAAGTTCAACAGTGTCCAATCTTTATTTTATTGTCTTCAAAAATGACAGTGGACATAACAAAAGTCAACATCCAACCAGTGGCTGCGGCTAATAAATAGTATCTTCATTTAAATTAAACTTTATAACATTACAAGTAATGCCTACAGTTTTTGTGTGTGGCACACATGCTACAACTGTACTTACTGTTTTTATTATTATTATTTTAACTTAACCTCTCTAGTAGGTCATTTCTTTCTTTAATGTTATACATCTGTGTGGCAATTAGGCACTGATGTTGAAATAGGATATGCCAAGATCCTCTCACAAAAGTGTCCAAACCACCTCAACCAATAGGCTGAGGTAGTTTTATGTTACTAAAGTCATTGTAGGACATGGCAAAGCAGTTCTGGAAGTGCCAGGAAAAGATGATAGTGTTGTCCCCACACTGTAGCTTCGGAAACCACCGGAAGGGCTTGAAGGAGCTGCGTCCTTATCTACACAGGAAGCACCCTCAGTTAAGAAGCACTCATGGCACTTCAGTAACATGTCGGACTTGTGTTTCTTTTCATTTGCTTTGATATCATCAGCATGTTCCCAACCATTGCTCCTTTTTGTCTCCTGCTAGTTTCAGAAGTTCCACACGGTGGGGGCGCAAGCTTTGGGGTTCTGGTCCTGCGCACAAACCAGACCGTTCCAGTTTTAGCATTGGTGTAATATATCCATATAGTCATCCTCGAGCATCATCTGCAGCAAGGGACTCGAGGAGGGTCTTGTACATCTCAGATCGTAGAAATCTGGGGTAAGAGTCACGTTCCATCAGACCGTAAACGATCTTCTGAGCCTCGTCGAAACACTGTGTCGTCGGACTCCTCACGTTCCTCTTGATTTCCTCCCGTGTGTGATAGTCAATGTTTATCTGCGATGCAAATGAGAGGCATTTACGCTGTGCCTAATCTGGAAGCAACCGATTATGAGATGTGCTTTCCAAATAATGGGAAATTGCATTGGAAATATGCAAAATTAAGTCGTAAATGTGAGAAATGATGTACCAAGATTAGTATAAAACGACATTACCACATTACAACATTAAGGCATTCAGAAGCCATAGTTCATACTGTGTAGGGGCCAGTATCAGATAACATTGTTAATTTCTTTGTGTATTTCACATTCAAGCAATGTTCCTTATATTTGTTTTACATCTGGTGTTGGGATCCTCTGTTGGGGGATTATATTATAATGTAATATAATATATTATATTAACATTATACACTACTGTTCAAAATATTTATTTTAATTTTTTTTTAAAGAAATTTCTTTAATAATATTAACTTTCTATTCATCAAAAAATCCTGAAAAAAAAATATTGTACACAAATATTTTGTACAAATATATATATATATATATATATATATTGGATTACTAATCATGTTAATTAGTAAATTAAATATTTTAATTAAAATATTCTTAAAATATTCTAATAAATAAATTAGAAATAAATAGTAAATTAGTATAATAAATATAATTAATCATTTAAAATATTTATTATACTAAATTTTTTTTATTTATCCTGCAATTATATATATATATATATATATACACACACACACACACACGACCATTCAAAAGTTTGGAATCAGTTAGATTTTTAATGTTTTTAAAAGTTTTGTCTGCTCACCAAGGCTGCATTTATTTAATTAAAAATACAGTAAAAACAGTAATATTGTGAAATATTATTACAATTTAAAATAACCGTTTTCTGTTTGAATATATTTTATAAAGTAATTTATTCCTGTGATCAAAGCTGAATTTTCAGCATCATTACTCCAGTCTTCAGTGTCACATGATCCTTCAGAAATAATTCTAATATGCTGATCTGCTGCTCAATAAACATTTATGATTATTATCAATGTTGAAAACAGTTGTGTACTTTTTTTTCAGGATTCCTTGATGAATAGAAAGTTCAAAAGAACAGCATTTATCTGAAATACAAAGCTTTTGTAACATTATACACTACCGTTCAAAAGTTTGGGGTCAGTAAGAATTTTTATTTTTATTTTTTTGAAAAGAAATTAAAGAAATTAATACTTTTATTCAGCAAGGATGCATTAAATTGATCAAAAATGACAGTAAAGACATTTATAATGTTACAAAAGATTATATTTCAAATAAATGCTGTTCTTTTGAACTTTCTATTCATCAAAGAATCCTGAAAAAAAATATTGTACACAAATATTTTGTACAATTGTACACAATAAATGTTTCTTGAGCAGCAGATCAGCATATTAGAATGAGTTCTGAAGGATCATGTGACACTGAAGACTGGAGTAATGATGCTGAAAATTCAGCTTTGATCACAGGAATAAATTACTTTATAAAATATATTCAAACAGAAAACAGTTATTTTAAATTGTAATAATATTTCACAATATTACTGTTTTTACTGTATTTTTAATTAAATAAATGCAGCCTTGGTGAGCAGACGAAACTTCTTTTAAAAACATTAAAAATCTTACCGTTTCCAAACTTTTGACTGGTAGTGTATATATATATATATATAGTGATACATATAAATCCAATATGAATTTACTTTTAATTATTATTTAAATTATTATATTATATTATATTGCTTCTGTGTATACATATGGTTAGATCAGTATGTTTTAGTGTAAGTTATTTAAGTATAGAAGGTATAAAATTCTTTTGGAGAACAGACAGACGTAGAGCAGCTCTGCAGCACATCAAAAACTATAATTCAACTGAAAGCATATTGCAACACTACAGACACTTCTATAATACACATTATTATATAGAGAATTACTAGCGTCAGGGTGTTGTATGGTGTGTCCTCTACCTCTTTCGGAGATTCTGCTTCGACGAATTGCTCGAAGATTTTCCTCGCCTTCGAGCTCATCTTATAGGACGACGTTATCTTCTTGTAGTCCTCACACGTCAACCAGAATTCGATGTTTTCGTCGCTGAATTCTGATTTCAGAAAGGTGCGGAACGTGGCCAGGCCATCTGGAGGGAAGCAAATGCGGGTTTGCGTCAAAACAAAGGGCGCGAATGGAAACCAGCACCTCTTTAATTTACTAATGTTTTAGTTTACTCTCGCCTCAGCAAACCAATGCCAAAAATAGCTTTGAAAAAAAGAAAAGACTTACATTTGGAACCGAGAAGCCGCTCCAAAGACTGGGACCATTGTTGGGTGTCTTCTAAACTTAGCCTGCTGAGATCAGACAGGTTTGATTAGTTGACCATAACTGGATTAGGAGCAATAACTCTTGTTTGTACTATTTTGGACCTGGTGTCCTTATATGAGTGTCACTTTTTCCTTACCTCTCCGGAGCAGAGGAACTGGTGAACATACACTTTAGTCGGCACATGAGGTTCTTTCCTCTATGGAGAGAAAGTCAGCTTTGTTGTCGGCATTTCATGCTTCACACATCCAAACCTATGCTAAAGCATGCTGGAACCCATAATAGATTCCCTTGTGCTGATAGTTGAGTAAAAATGCCTGCACTTACAAGGTCTTGTTTCTCCTCAAGTCGTCTTTATCCATGTTGAAATCCGTTGGGAGAGGTTGTGGGATTAGGCCAGGCATGGTAGAGTGAGGGCTTATTGCCCAGAAATCCACAGCACGGTCCTGCTAGTGATCATGCTGCACTTGGTGCTCTACAGGTTTCCCTTCTGCGTATCCGGCTCTGCTTTTTATGCCCTGCGACGGTTGCTAAGGGCTTGTTTCACCAACAAGGACTCGGCGAACCACAGCAAAGAGGAAGCCCCATCGAACCCTCCCCCTTCACCCAGTCAGTTTCTCGTGTGTGAAAAGCATAGCCTGTTTCTTCATATTTTTAGACATGTAAATATACATGTACCTTCTGAAATAACTGATAAGCAAATTACACATTTGCATGTTTTGGCTTTTTTGGTAATCTACGGACGTAACAGGGCCAAGTTGTAATGGCAGACAAATGAAAATAAGAGTCAAATGAGATGGTTAGGCTGCTTCGTCTTTCTTTGTTTTGTTTTTTATTAGCATCGAAGAAGGAATCCTTCTCCAAACATAGATAATGAGTAACTACCTTCACCTACACTAAAAGAAAAGTTCAGATTAGATCCAAAAAGTGTTTTACTGCCTGGAGAACTGATGTTGAAGTTCTGGTGCCTTAAAGAACCCAGAAACCAACATGCTGATCTAAAGACGAAACATTAAGAAACTTTAGAAACTCTGAGGAAACATATGGCCAGAAATATTTCTTGTTAGGAAAACAGTTCTGAACTAACTAAACAAAATAATGCTTTACTATTACTTTTTAATGGAAACGATTTAACAAAACTGTTTTGCAGAAACATGAAGTGAAAAAAGCATATATATATATATATATACACTACCAGTCAAAAGTTTGGAAACATTACTATTTTTAATGTTTTTCAACGAAGTCTCTTATGCTCATTAAGGCTGCATTTATTTCATAATAAATACAGAAAAAACAATAATATTGTGAAATATTATTACAATTTAAAATTATGGTTTTCTATTTTAATATACTTTAAAATATAATTTATTTCTGTGATGCAAAGCTGAATTTTCAGCATCATTACTCCAGTCTTCAGTGTCACATGATCCTTCAGAAATCATTGTAATATGCTGATTTATTATCAATGTTGGAAACAGTTGTGCTGCTTAATATTATTTTATAACCTGTGATACTTTTTCAGGATTCTTTGATGAATAAAAAGTTAAAAAAATATCAGCATTTATTTAAAATAGACATTTTTGTAACAATATACACTACCGTTCAAAAGTTTGGGGTCAGTAATTTTTTTTCTTTCTTTTTTTTTGAAAGAAATTAATACTTTTATTCAGCACGGATGTGTTAAATTGACAAAAAGTGATAGTAAAGATTTATATTGTTAGAAAAGATTTATATTTTGAATAAATGCTGTTCTTTTTAACCTTTTATTCATCAATGAATCCTGAAAAAAGTATCACAGGTTCCAAAAAAATATTAAGCAACACAACTGTTTTCAACATTAATAATAAGTATATATAAAATCAGCATATTAGAATGATTTCTGAAGGATCATGTGACAGTGACATCATGTGACATGTGACACTGAAGATTGGAGTAATGATGCTGAAAATTCAGCTTTGCATCACAAAAAAATATATATTTTAAAGTATATTAAAATAGAAAACCATAATTTTAAATTGTAATAATATTTCACAATATTATTGTTTTTTCTGTATTTATTATGAAATAAATGCAGCCTTAATGAGCATAAGAGACTTCGTTCAAAAACATAAAAAATAGTAACATTTCCAAACTTTTGACTGGTAGTATATATATAAATATATATATATATATATTGTAGACCCGTGTAGGTCTATGACTGTGATTGTGTGTGATCAATACATCTCTGAAATTATCAGATAATTCAGGTTGTAAAATGTCATGTGGTACAACTCCACAAAAAATTTTATGTTATTTATTAATAAAAAAGTCATATGGTGTAACCAACATGCAGGAATCTGTAGGGAAAAAAGAATATGATATTATAAACCCCGGTGGACAAAATGTTTTTATGACGTGATTAGTTCAGGTTGTAAAATGTCATGTGGTGCAACTCCACAAAAAAAAAAAAAGAAACATAATATTTATAAATGAACAATTTATGATATTTGTAAAAGAAAAAAAAAATCTTATGAACAAAAAAAATTACATTTTTTTTCTTAATATATTTTAAAAACTTTTGTTTGACAAATCAAAGTCATATGGTGCAACCAACATGCCAGTAAAAAACATATTTTATGATAGACTCCTGTAGACCCTCATGACTGTGTAAAGTCAGTATGTTTGAAATTTTCAGATAATTTGACCTTTATGACAAGATGAAATTAGATTAGGTTGTAAAATGTCGTGTGGTGTAACTCCACAAAATATGTCATGATATTTATGAATTAATTGATGATATTTGTAAAAGATAAAATGAACTTGGAAAAAAAAATGTTTAAAAACTTTTTTGGAATATGTTGTGTATACACATGTTTTCAAGGGGTGTGGAAAATATGTACTTGATGGTTACACTACATGACATTTTTAGTGATTACATTGAAATTTTTCTTGAAAAGGGTATAAAAGTTTTTCAGTGCCATATGAAACCAACATAAATACAAAAAAAGTACATTGATAAAAACTAGATTTTTAAAAGATATCCTTTATCATGGTTACTCATACTTCATGAACCCTTTCAATGGGCCATTTCCATGTTTTTTTTTAAGTGTATTAATCTATGGTAAGTGACTTTGCTACGTTTTTTTGTGGATATAGTTAGTCGAGTGTTCACATTAGACTCCAGCATGTGTAGACATCCTCAAAGTCACCTGACTGGCGCAATCTATCTCACAGCTCCACACATACTGTAACACTGTCAGTTTCTCCATTGTGCGCAATTGAGCAATTTTTGTGCCCCGGGCAATGTCAGAACATTACTCATTTCCTTTTAGTTGCCATGGTGACTGTGTTTTGGCAGCAGATGATGGTCAGATTGTGTGAGAGATTGGTCAGGGTGTCATCTACAGGCTGAAAACTTACAGATTGGTGAAACGGTTTGTCAATAATCGGTGCATCCGCTGGATAGTTTAATGGGGAGAGCTTTCATTTAACATTTAGCCGTATAAAATAATTTCCCCATGGCAGTGTTACAACATGATTTCACATCAGTCTCATTTCTGAGTGACAACATACATGTTGCGCTGAGATGAGAAATGAATGTATGGGGAAAAAATCAAATAACGTATGATTGAATTAGTTGTACACCATATAAGAAGCAGCAAATAGTGTCCAAAACAATCAATTAACGTACTCTCTCAAGCGAGTAGAAAAGAAAACGGAAAAATAACTGTTAGCATCATTTTCGTCTGTTTTAGTACTGTTATCTATTCCATATATCCAAGATGATGACATCATTTTTCCAAGAAGTGAACTTAGTTTTTAAGTACAGGCAAGCAATATCTCCTACTTTTTTATTACATTATTTTATGTTTTGTCACGTTTGCCAGTAGGAGACAATCTTAAAATGTGAGCCCTGTTACTTTTCTGATTAATATTTTGATTTATATGTGTAAAGTACAATGATTAAGTGAATGTTTAGAAGTAAATAAGACATTTTCAATTGTTTCTCCCAGACAGCCGTGAGATTAAATGGAGCTTTCTAAGTTGATGCTTCTCAAATTTTTCTTCTGAGAAAGTCAATAATTGAACTTACTTTTACATTATATAAAATATATATATATAATAAAAATAGTTATCATTCATTTTTTAACTGTATATCAACAATTGTTGGATTTCTATTTTCATTTTGTTCTCCACAGCTGTTTCTGAGACAGTTGATAAATATAACAGAACTCCATCCTGAGCTTTGAGCAACAATTGAGCAATAACATGTTTTTCTGGTTGTATTTATATCATCAGCATCATATTTTAATGACCAAGTGAAAAGTTTCCACGAAAAAAAACCTTCAAATAATGTGCATTCATTAATACTTTTATACTAAAAAGCATTTTAATCCAATAAACATGTTCTTGTTTTTTTTTCAATATGATGGGGACAGATATTTCTTAAAAGAGTGGTGTCTTTATTGCTTTCCCCAAGAAAGGACATACACTGAGGATGATCTACCATGCATCACATGGCCGTTGACATTCACTGTTTTGGTGGAATTTGGAGTTAATCAAACATAGTTATTCTTAGCAGCTCAAAATTGCCTTTTTAAGTCTTGAATCTCAGGATGTTAGTCATTGTCACAGTGGGGTCAAGCGGTGACATAGATTACTATTGCACTTTATGGCAATGTCTCTTGCTTAAGGCTCGTCTCTGCATCAGTTCGCTCGGGGTTGGACATGTCACCAAAACACAACACTTCACAGACTATGGAAAACATTGGTATAATTAGTCAGAGTCCAGACTGTCTAAATATAGCTAATCTGCTGTTTACAGTATGTTTGTGTGTTTTAATCATTTTATGATGTTCTCTCATTCTTTGGACAGATGATGATACTGAATGATGATGATGAAAATTGTTAAAAAGTTATATCTTATGTAATATAAAAACTATAAAATGGCTACCAATTCTTTGCACTGAATATTTTATCTCAGTGTCTACAATTTGTTAATATAGTAATTGTTCTCAAAAATAGAAAAATACATATAAATCCATATACTTGATACAACATTATAATGGTAACAGGGTAGAAGCATAACCCAGTCAGCTAATATATATAGTAGAGTCAACCCTGGTACCTTGAAATTGTCACTGTTTTAGTAATGATTTTTTGTATATTTCTTTGTTCCTTAATATTTGAAGAAATAACGACATTAAAATGTATTTCTAATAAGCTCCTTGTAATTTCATGGCCTTGGATACATTGCTTAATGTCGAATTAAACTGTAAAAGTCAACCCTGTTACTCAAGATATTTTCGTATTATAATTTTTTATAGGAATGTGTAAGGTATAAAGTGAATGTTTTTGCTGTAACTGGTCCCATGTGGTCTCTTAAATAATATGAGGTTATAAATGTTGCATAATAATTATAAAATAATTAGCAAAATGCTGTTTAAAGTGTTTTGAAAAGAAGACACCACAAAATACAAACAAGTATTTGGTCTCAACTAACTGCGTTCATCTTGATGTCACAATACAATTTATCAACAAGTTTGTCTGACTCACAAGCCCATCTCTCAAATAACAGTGGAAACCATGTAATATACCTTCATTCTAGATCATTTCCTGTGACATTTTTATTTTTTCTCATTCATCTTATCACTCAAAACCAATGAAGTTGAGCACACCACATACACTTTCTGTTCTCCTCAGTCATTTCCTCTAAACCACGTGCATATGTCCTCTTTCTGTGCGCTGGTTCATTAAGAAACCTTTTTCCAGTGAAATACATGTCATTGGTACAGTATAGGTCTACATTGGTTTGCTGGCTGTGTTCCTCAGGTTCTGATAGGCCTCAGATTTGAGGAACCGTGGGCAGGAGTCTTTCTCCATCAGTCTGTATATATGCATCTCAGCTTCATCAAAACAAGTGAGGTCAGGCTTCACCAAGGATCTCTTGATCTTCTCACGAGTGTGATGGTCAATGTTGACCTGTGAAAATGTAACATTTAATCTATGAAAGATAAATTCAAGTATATTTATATAGTGACATTTTAACTAATTTAAATCGTGTTTAAAGCAAACATAGCAGATGCAAAAATTCTGTTTTTTTTTTTTTTTTGACCAGTTAAAATTTGTGTCATTTAAATTCATATATTTTAGAAGAAATCTGGTGCCTTAATAATGTACTGTAACTGTTTGAAAAGGTACCTACTCTTTTTAATGCTTTAATAAATGCACATACTGACCTCTTTTTGAGCCATGGGATGGAGAAACTCTTTGTAGATATCTGCTGCCTTGTTAGAGAGTCTGCCAGATGAAGTCATTCGCTTATATTCCCTACAGGCAAGCCAAAAATCAATGTTCTCCGCACTAAACTCAGACTGGAGAAATGAACGAAAGGCAGCCAGGTAGTCTGTTTGGAGAAGAATGTTCAAAATAATGTGAAATAATATACAAAAAGGGGGGTTCACAGTGATACCATAGAAGAACCATTTTGGGTGCCCTAAAAAAAAGCTTTCAGTCAACGGTTCTTCAAAGAAGCGTGAAGATCATCATTTTAATAATATAAGGGTCTGTTCACACTTGGCAGGGTTAGATGGAATAAAAACAAACTCTGGTGCGATTGCTCTGTTGGGTACACTTGTAGTTCGGTTCTCTTGGTTCTTTTGGTCCAGACCAAAAGAAAAAAAAAAAATTATACATTTAGTCCTGGTTTGCTTCGTGTCCACACTGTCATTTTTAACACAGAACCTAAAGAACCAAAAAATGGTCCATGGTCCCTCGGTCCTTTTGCGTCCCCATCCCCCCCCCATCTCAGGTGTCTAGGTCCACTTGTTTGGTGTGCACCAGGGTTCGGATGGCAGCATTCACACTTATTCAAATGAACCGCACTAACAGAGCAATCACACCAGAGTTTGTTCTAATCAAACCAAACCTGCCAAGTGTGAACACACCCTTAGTGTGGTTCATTTGAATAAGTGTGAACACTGCCATCCGAACCTTGTTGCGCACCAAACAAGCAGACTGAGGCCGCTGAAAAGGTAGACCAAAGACATGTAAACTAACCAAAAACAGGAAGTGATGTCACAAGTTACAACCCTAAAAAAGGACGGTTTGTAACAAGGCAGCTTTGGGCCACCATTGACTTCCATAGTAGGAAAAAAAATACTATTGAAGTCAATGGTGGCCCAAAGTGGCCTGGTTACAAACTTTCTTCAAAATATCTTCCTTTGTTTTCAACAGAACAAGGAAATTTATACAGGTTTAGAACAACCTGAGGGTGAGTAAATGATGACAGAATTTTAATTTTTGGGTGAACTATCCCTTTACAGTTCAGTACAGGCGTCGGAACTGCATCTCCTTGCAGCAGATCTTTGTTTGTGTGCAACTAACTTTGACTCCTTTATATTTTATAAGCTTTATATTTTATAAGCTCTTCAGCTGGTATAAATACCATCATATGTGCACACATCAAGTGCATTTAGCTCAGAGCACAGCATTGTTTTGGGTGTTCTGTAAGTTTTGTCACAAAATATAGGCTACACCATACAAGCTGTTGTTGTTCTTTAGGATAAGCCTTAAAAATGACTGTGTGAACATTAAGCGCAGGACTAAATGTATAATTTTCCTTTTTGGTCTGGACCAAAAGACCCAAGAGAAGCAAACCACACCCCAAAGAACCTTTTTCCACTATAAAGAACCTAGTGCAATGCGAAGGTTCCATGGATGGTAAAGGTTCTTCATTGAACCATTGATGCCAATAAAGAACCTTTATATTTAAGAGTGTGTATATATTGAATAGTGGTTGAACTAACCTCTATTTTCTAGCAGATCTGCTAGCTTTGGCCCATGTGTCAAATGGTCCTGTCTTAAAAAGATGAAGAAATTAGTGCCTAAAATAATTTCTGCCATCCATAGTGAAACACTTTTAAATACTTTTGACAATTTTAAATTTAAATGACCTGTGGTGCAACATGCAATACTATTTTTTTAATATCACTAATTTTTTTAACATCACTTTTTTTTTTTAAATTCACCCATCTTTTTAAAATTATTTTATTAAGACTACATGGACATTTGTACTATTTGAACTGTTATTTGTGTTAAAAAAAAATGTAACACTGAAAAACCATTTTAAATTATCTATAAAGGCAAAAACACATCCTTGCATACACTCTCAAAAAAGATGTGTTAATTAATAACACATTTTTTGTGTTATTTTTTGTGACACATTTTGTGTCATTTTGTGTACATAATTGACACAAATTGTGTAAATATAACACATTAGTGTGTAGAAAATGAGCAGGAATAACACATGTTTGAGTTAAAAGTAACACAAAATGTGTTGTCCTTAACTAGACACACGGGTGTGTTAAGATCTAACACAGGATGTGTTGTTTTTAACACATCTGTTTTAAGAGTGTACATTCATATAAGGATTTACCTAAAAAATTGACTTCTTATGCATCAAGTACCCATAAACTAATGATTTCAGTTTTAATTATGATATAGGCTACACATACAACAAAAGGCTATGGCTTATAAACTTACTGATAAAGAGAGACTTCAGTCTTTTTCTGAATCAAAACACATCTGATATTGTTTTTCTGCTTTTTTCTGCTCAACAGAACGTCCATTCTATGGGATGAAAAATGACTGTAGTATATATCCATGTTGAAGCATATCAGTCGATTAAGAAGTTCATATGTCGGCTATGCAGAGAGACAAGTAAAAATATTTACGTTATTGGTTGTTTCTTATTCCGAATTAGATCCTTGAACTCGTAGATCCGAATCTTCGAGAAAAGCAGTTTAGGCATCGTGAGGTTGCGGGAAATATTTATTCAGAATGATCCGCTATGTTTCATGGTTTTGACAGACTTTTCCCATCTATATACGGTCGCCAGGCATATAGAGTGGGATGTTTTCATACCTGAACATGTTCACACAAATCTCTGGATTCCATTAACCCTACGAATCTTCTGTCTATACATGACTCATAATTATCACAACATTAGGTCTGTTTTCATGTTTACTTTTGAACTGGAAACGCATTAGGCCCATGTAATAGGCTATTTTATTGTTTCTATGACAGCACGAGATTTGAAGATTACAATAACAACATTTAGGCCTTAAATGGGGTGTGTTAAGGGCGTAGTTTCTCTACAAATTGTTTCTTATATTTCAACGTATATTATACATAATATATTATAGTACATACTACATAGTATATTCTATATTCTTGTATTCTACGTATTTTTTAATAAGACATTTAAGTAAAGACGGGAAGTAATTGAAGTTTTGAACGGGATCAGGATTATCGAGCCGGGACTCGAACTCGGGTCGCGACAGATTAGAAGCTGTTGTCCGGTTTTAGATGAACGAAGTTACTTCTGACTAAAACTTGACAAATATGTAACATTTCTAGTAGTTAATGTATGAAAATCATCGTTTATTCTAATGTTTTAAATATGAACCGGGTCACATCCTGTTAATGTTGTAATAGATATCTTAAGCAGTTTGCGATTCACTGGCGGATGGACCGTCACCGCACCTCCAGACAAGCATAGGCTACCCAAGCACGCTTTCTCTGAGTTTCAGAATCACACCATTACATCAATGTTGGGCTCGTTGGGGCATATCGTTAGTCATGTGGGAGTGGTAAGAATCTGATGACAGTGCTTGGTAGCCTACATGTTTATTAAGTAAGCTAAACTACAATAGCTACAAAATGCACACTTCACTTTAAGTGACGCTTTTCCCTAGAAAATTAACGAACGAATAAATAAATAATAAAAAAATGGTAAGGTTGGCTGTGTGCATACTAATTATTTGCAGTGTGAGTATCTATCCCCATCTAAAATAATTAAAACAGTAGGCCAAAGTGTAAAAATAATAATTATGATTAATTAAAATAGCCTAACTAATTTATTTGTTTGAGGAAATAAGTAGGCTGGTGCTATATTGTAAATATGTTATAGTTTGCCATAACTTCTGCTCTATATTGTTTAACCACCAGGTGGCATGCATGGCAAAGAAAACACTCTCAAGGTACAGAAACATTTTATTTGGTCTTGCAGATAAAATTTTGCAAACAGCTAGCAAGGGTGTGTCCATATCTTTTTTTTTTTTTTTTTTTTGGAGAATGTAAAGCATGTGGAAACTGCAGAAAGGAAAACTCGTGTATTTAAAAAGAAACAAATGTTTCATTGTAAATGGCTGTATAAATGAATGCTTACAAGAATATACATTTATGGTCATGCTTAGATTTTAGTCTGTCATAAAACTACGTATATGGTTACATAATTCTGAGACCATATTGAAAACCAAGAGATTAATTTTCATTGAAACCTGCAAACAACTTTTTACATAAATTGTTGTGCTGAACATCATTTGTAATGAAACTTGTATAAAATTAGAAAAATGCATGATAGAAGCTTTTGATTAGTGAACTCAGACTTTTGTTTTCCCCATAAATATGTATGGAGTGGAATTAGTATGCATAATAATGTGCAAAGAATGCAACATTTTGCTATATAATAACTTTCTCTAGAGCTTGACTTTGAAGCTTCGTACTCTTCTCGCCATTATTCTCTGATTGCCTCCCAAAGTGACTTTCCCTAACACCCACATCACCTTATGAAGTCGATACAAAGTATACATGGTGGCCACAATCAGGACTACACCGATGACCAAGAGAACAATGTACAAAGCCATCATGAAGCCATTGTATGGACCAGTCGACGGGACAGTCCACAGGTACACCCAACCACCGTAATGATTGTTGTGAACAATTTCAGGTCTGTTTTCCAAGACAACTGTATCGTAGAACACCAGATCAACGTTGTAGTCATTGCCTTGTTTTATGTATGTATGATCAGATGTAGGAGAAAATAGAGAGGCAGTTGTTGCAAAAGTGCTTGAAGTTGAAGATGCAGTTGAAGTCGCTGTAGTTCTTGGTTTTGTGCTTGTAGCCGAAGACGATTGTGGGGTTGATGTTACAGGAACCTGTGTGGGAATGATGCTTGTAGTCATAGACATTGTCTGGGAAACCCCCCGATCACATTGGAGTTCTTCATAGGTCAATGTTTGCAGCGGATGGTTTTGTAAGTGGTACGGTTCATAGCATGCTACTCCTTTGTCCAAGTCATTGATTACCCTTGGGTTGTCGCGAATCCATTCTGCAATACTCAAAATACTACAATCACACTTCCATTTATTGCCATGAAGAGAGAGAGCTTTCAGTGCCCTTGTGTGTGCAAAAATATCTCCAGGGAGATACCTTAGATGGTTGTGGTTCAGGTCCAGTATTTCTAGTCTTGAGGTATTGCAAAAGATTGTCGCTGGGAGAGACTCAAGTTTGTTATCATTAAGCATTAGAATTTGAAGACTAGTCAATTTTGAGAAGAGCTCCGGGTCCAGTGCCTGAAGGTTGTTGTGTCTCAGGGACAGTTTATTCAGGTTGGGCAGGCAACAGAAGAGGTCCATTGGTAGGGAGGTCAAATTGTCGTTAAAGTGTAAATTGAGAAACCTTAGGTTGGTCATGTTAGCAAAAAGGTTCCAAGGGACAGTGACAAGATTAGTTTCGTAAAGGTAAAATTCTTGGAGCCTCGGCATGTTGCCCATCAGCTGGTCAGGTAGGGAGATCAAGGGGTTCTTGAAGAAGGTGAGCTTGGTTATGCTGGGTAAGTAGTAGAAACTTAAGGCTGGAATATACCTGAGTTGGTTGCCTGACATTGAGAGGGTGAGCAGGGATGGCAAGTGCCAGAAAAGACGCGGAGGAATCTCTCGGATCTGGTTCTTCTGTAGCATTAACACCAACAGGTTGCTTAGATGGTCAAAGGAACCACTTTCCAGAGTCTCCAGCTGGTTGGACGAGAGTATTAGAGATTTGAGTTGCCTTAGGTTGTGAAAAACCGTGTTTGGGAGGTTCCTCAGTTGGTTACCAGCTAAGTTTAGGTAATTCCAGCTTAGTCAGAAGTTCTGGAAAGGCGTCAGCATTCAGCCGGGAAATGCGGTTCTTGCTCAAATCTAGCTCGGTTAGTTTGACCAACCCCTTGAAGAGGTCTGAAGTGATGGAAACTATATTGTTACCATCTAAATGCAGTTGCTCCAAGTTGCGCTGCTCACTAAACACATTGGGTGGGAAGACAGTGAGTGCGTTTGATGACATTTTGATAGACAGGAGCTGTGGAGCACCATGGAAGGCTTCTGGTTGAATGGTGTCAAGAACGCTATGCGTGATCATTAACCGTAGCAGAAGAGAGAACGACTGAAAACTTTGGTCTTTGAGGACCTTTATGTTTGTGTTGTTTAGCGAGAGTAGAAATGTTGTGGTTGGGTCGAGAGGGGGTATGTCGGTGATGCCCCCAGTGCATTTTGTCTGACCCCTAACATCACAAACGCACCCACTGGGACAGCGAGCACTGAGGGTGAGCTGAGGCAGAAGCTGAAGTAGAATAAACGTGAACCACATCCTCTCAAACTGGGGGACAAATATAGCTACATGTTAGTATAAGAATCACATATTTGCAAAGCAAATAAACAGTTGACCAATTCTTATTTTATGGAAATCAATTGCAGCATGTACTTCACTTTGGATTAAAAAAAGGTTAAACCTGACCATGCTTTAAAGGGATAGTTCACCCAAAAATGAAAATCTTGAAAAACTGTTTCTGTCCATACAATGGAAGTCAATGGGGTCCAAGAAATTTATACAGGTTTGGAATGACAGGACAGAATTTTCATTTTTGGGTGAACTATTCTGTATATTTCCAAAACAAATAAATTAATTAGCAATGTTGAACTTACCTCTCGTAAGTATTGAAGACTGTCTGGATAAAACGGATGTGTTCATGCTTTTAATAACCATACTTTGGAAATAGCTCTTCCCTTTCTACCCATATCTTGCTCTGCAGTGCAGCCCACATGGAAGACTGTATCCGTCTTGATGAGTTGTTTTTGTTTATCTGATTTGCCATTTGAATGCCAGTAAATGGTTTCAAACTCATACTAATGCATTCGTTTGTATTCATTTTGTTTACCTCTCAGTCTTCATCGTGTGCACTTGTAAAGGGCTTTGTCTTCCAATTTGTCTCCCAATGTATACGTCTCCCAATGTCACGGTCATATTGTGTGTGTGTGTGTGTGTGTGTGTGTTTTACTAAATGTTCAGTAATGCAGTGTGGGACATTAGAAACTGTCCCTATTGAAAATGAAAACAGTGGAACTTTTTTCTTGTTCTTTTTATTTTATTTATTTATTTATTTATTGGAAAGAAAGTATTAAAATAAAATAAAATAATAAAAAAGATAAACATTTTTACCTTATTCTTGTTTGACAGTTTTCAAGTTAGTTCAATCCAGAGTTTCCTTAACTAATACAATTTTTTATGGATATTATTTTATGGCAGTAATATGTTCAAAAGAGTCTGTATAGGAAAATATGTCACATTTGGAATGTTCAGCAGTCTTAACACTAGAGGGAGGCAAGAGCTCTTATCATTCAAAGCAGACAATCAGTTCTACGTTTATTTGGAAATTATTCCAGCGAAAAAATATTCACTCATTGGAGTTCTTCATAGGTCAATGTTTGCAGCGGATGGTTTTGTAAGTGGTACGGTTCATAGCATGCTACTCCTTTGTCCAAGTCATTGATTACCCTTGGGTTATCGCTTTCATGAATCCATTCTGCAATACTCAAAATACTACAATCACACTTCCATTTATTGCCATGAAGAGAGCTTTCCAGTGCCCTTGTGTGTGCAAAAATATCTCAGGGGAGATACCTTAGATGGTTGTGGTTCAGGTCCAGTATTTCTAGTCTTGAGGAAATATTGCAAAAGATTGTATGGGAGACTCAAGTTTGTTACCATTAAGCATTTAGAATTTGAAGACTAGTCAATTTTGAGGGAAAGAGCTCGGGTCCAGTGCCTGAAAGGTTGTTGTGTCTCAGGGACAGTTTATTCAGGTTGGGCAGGCAACAGAAGAGTCCATTGGTAGGGAGGTCAAATTGTCGTTAAAGTGTAAATTGAGAGAAACCTTAGGTTGGTCATGTTAGCAAAAAGGTTCAAGGGACAGTGACAAGATTAGTTTAAGTAAAGGTAAAATTCTTGGAGCCTCGGCATGTTGCCCATCAGCTGGTCAGGTAGGGAGATCAAGGGGTTCTTGTAGAAGGTGAGCTTGGTTATGCTGGGTAAGTAGTAGAAACTTAAGGCTGGAATATACCTGAGTTGGTTGCCTGACATTGAGAGGGTGAGCAGGGATGGCAAGTGCCAGAAAAGACGCGGAGGAATCTCTCGGATCTGGTTCTTCTGTAGCATTAACACCAACAGGTTGCTTAGATGGTCAAAGGAACCACTTTCCAGAGTCTCCAGCTGGTTGGACGAGAGTATTAGAGATTTGAGTTGCCTTAGGTTGTGAAAAACCGTGTTTGGGAGGTTCCTCAGTTGGTTACCAGCTAAGTTTAGGTAATTCAGCTTAGTCAAGTTCTGGAAGACGTCAGCATTCAGCCGGGAAATGCGGTTCTTGCTCAAATCTAGCTCGGTTAGTTTGACCAACCCCTTGAAGAGGTCTGAAGTGATGGAAACTATATTGTTACCATCTAAATGCAGTTGCTCCAAGTTGCGCTGCTCACTAAACACATTGGGTGGGAAGACAGTGAGTGCGTTTGATGACATTTTGATAGACAGGAGCTGTGGAGCACCATGGAAGGCTTCTGGTTGAATGGTGTCAAGAACGCTATGCGTGATCATTAACCGTAGCAGAAGAGAGAACGACTGAAAACTTTGGTCTTTGAGGACCTTTATGTTTGTGTTGTTTAGCAAGAGTAGAAATGTTGTGGTTGGGTCGGGGAGAGGGGTATGTCGCGGTGATGCCCCCAGTGCATTTTGTCTGACCCCTAACATCACAAAGCGCACCCACTGGGACAGCGAGCACTGAGGGTGAGCTGAGGCTAGAAAGCTGAAGTAGAATAAGCGTGAACCACATCCTCTCAAACTGGGGGACAAATATAGCTACATGTTAGTATAAGAATCACATATTTGCAAAGCAAATAAACAGTTGACCAATTCTTATTTTATGGAAATCAATTGCAGCATGTACTTCACTTTGGATTAAAAAAAGGTTAAACCTGACCATGCTTTAAAGGGATAGTTCACCCAAAAATGAAAATCTTGAAAAACTGTTTCTGTCCATACAATGGAAGTCAATGGGGTCCAAGAAATTTATACAGGTTTGGAATGACAGGACAGAATTTTCATTTTTGGGTGAACTATTCTGTATGTTTCCAAAACAAATAAATTAATTAGCAATGTTGAACTTACCTCTCGTAAGTATTGAAGACTGTCTGGATAAAACGGATGTGTTCATGCTTTTAATAACCATACTTTGGAAATAGCTCTTCCCTTTCTACCCATATCTTGCTCTGCAGTGCAGCCCACATGGAAGACTGTATCCGTCTTGATGAGTTGTTTTTGTTTATCTGATTTGCCATTTGAATGCCAGTAAATGGTTTCAAACTCATACTAATGCATTCGTTTGTATTCATTTTGTTTACCTCTCAGTCTTCATCGTGTGCACTTGTAAAGGGCTTTGTCTTCCAATTTGTCTCCCAATGTATACGTCTCCCAATGTCACGGTCATATTGTGTGTGTGTGTGTGTGTGTGTGTTTTACTAAATGTTCAGTAATGCAGTGTGGGACATTAGAAACTGTCGCTATTGAAAATGAAAACAGTGGAACTTTTTTCTTGTTCTTTTTATTTTATTTATTTATTTATTTATTGGAAAGAAAGTATTAAAATAAAATAAAATAAAATAAAATAATAAAAAAGATAAACATTTTTACCTTATTCTTGTTTGACAGTTTTCAAGTTAGTTCAATCCAGAGTTTCCTTAACTAATACAATTTTTTATGGATATTATTTTATGGCAGTAATATGTTCAAAAGAGTCTGTATAGGAAAATATGTCACATTTGGAATGTTCAGCAGTCTTAACACTAGAGGGAGGCAAAAGCTCTTATCATTCAAAGCAGACAATCAGTTCTACATTTATTTGGAAATTATTCCAGCGAAAAAATATTCACTCATTGGAGTTCTTCATAGGTCAATGTTTGCAGCGGATGGTTTTGTAAGTGGTACGGTTCATAGCATGCTACTCCTTTGTCCAAGTCGTTGATTACCCTTGGGTTGTCGCGAATCCATTCTGCAATACTCAAAATACTACAATCACACTTCCATTTATTGCCATGAAGAGAGAGAGCTTTCAGTGCCCTTGTGTGTGCAAAAATATCTCCAGGGAGATACCTTAGATGGTTGTGGTTCAGGTCCAGTATTTCTAGTCTTGAGGTATTGCAAAAGATTGTCGCTGGGAGAGACTCAAGTTTGTTACCATTAAGCATTAGAATTTGAAGACTAGTCAATTTTGAGAAGAGCTCCGGGTCCAGTGCCTGAAGGTTGTTGTGTCTCAGGGACAGTTTATTCAGGTTGGGCAGGCAACAGAAGAGGTCCATTGGTAGGGAGGTCAAATTGTCGTTAAAGTGTAAATTGAGAAACCTTAGGTTGGTCATGTATAGCAAAGGTTCCAAGGGACAGTGACAAGATTAGTTTCGTAAGAAGGTAAGATTCTTGGAGCCTCGGCATGTTGCCCATCAGCTGGTCAGGTAGGGAGATCAAGGGTTCTTGTAGAAGGTGAGCTTGGTTATGCTGGGTAAGTAGTAGAAACTTAAGGCTGGAATATACCTGAGTTGGTTGCCTGACATTGAGAGGGTGAGCAGGGATGGCAAGTGCCAGAAAAGACGCGGAGGAATCTCTCGGATCTGGTTCTTCTGTAGCATTAACACCAACAGGTTGCTTAGATGGTCAAAGGAACCACTTTCCAGAGTCTCCAGCTGGTTGGACGAGAGTATTAGAGATTTGAGTTGCCTTAGGTTGTGAAAAACCGTGTTTGGGAGGTTCCTCAGTTGGTTACCAGCTAAGTTTAGGTAATTCAGCTTAGTCAAGTTCTGGAAGACGTCAGCATTCAGCCGGGAAATGCGGTTCTTGCTCAAATCTAGCTCGGTTAGTTTGACCAACCCCTTGAAGAGGTCTGAAGTGATGGAAACTATATTGTTACCATCTAAATGCAGTTGCTCCAAGTTGCGCTGCTCACTAAACACATTGGGTGGGAAGACAGTGAGTGCGTTTGATGACATTTTGATAGACAGGAGCTGTGGAGCACCATGGAAGGCTTCTGGTTGAATGGTGTCAAGAACGCTATGCGTGATCATTAACCGTAGCAGAAGAGAGAACGACTGAAAACTTTGGTCTTTGAGGACCTTTATGTTTGTGTTGTTTAGCGAGTAGAAATGTTGTGGGTTTGGAGTCGAGAGGGGTATGTCTGGTGATGCCCCAGTGCATTTGTCTGACCCTAACATCACAAGCGCACCCACTGGGACAGCACGAGCACTGAGGGTGAGCTGAGGCAGAAGCTGAAGTAGAATAAACGTAGAACCACATCCTCTCAAACTGGGGGACAAATATAGGCTACATGTTAGTATAAGAATCACATATTTGCAAAGCAAATAAACAGTTGACAATTCTTATTTTATGAAATCAATTGCAGCATATACTTCACTTTTCGATTAAAAAGAGTTAAACCTGACCATGCTTTAAAGGGATAGTTCACCCAAAAAATGAAAATCTTGAAAAACTGTTTCTGTCCATACAATGGAAGTCAATGGGGTCAAGAAATTTATACAGGTTTGGAATGACAGGACAGAATTTTTCATTTTGGGTGAACTTTATTCTGTATATTTCAAAACAAATAAATTAATTAGCAATGTTGAACTTACCTCTCGTAAGTATTGAAGACTGTCTGGATAAAACGGATGTGTTCATGCTTTTAATAACCATACTTTGGAAATAGCTCTTCCCTTTCTACCCATATCTTGCTCTGCAGTGCAGCCCACATGGAAGACTGTATCCGTCTTGATGAGTTGTTTTTGTTTATCTGATTTGCCATTTGAATGCCAGTAAATGGTTTCAAACTCATACTAATGCATTCGTTTGTATTCATTTTGTTTACCTCTCAGTCTTCATCGTGTGCACTTGTAAAGGGCTTTGTCTCCCAATGTATACGTCTCCCAATGTCACGGTCATATTGTGTGTGTGTGTGTGTGTGTTTTACTAAATGTTCAGTAATGCAGTGTGGGACATTAGAAACTGTCCCTATTGAAAATTAAAACAGTAGAACTTTTTTCTTGTTCTTTTTATTTTATTTGTTTATTTATTTATTGGAAAGAAAGTATTAAAATAAAATCAAATAATAAAAAAGATACAATTTTTACCTTATTCTTGTTTGACAGTTTTCAAGTTAGTTCAATCCAGAGTTTCCTTAACTAATCCAATTTTTTATGGATATTATTTTATGGCAGTAATATGTTCAAAAGAGTCTGTATAGGAAAATATGTCACATTTGGAATGTTCAGCAGTCTTAACACTAGAGGGAGGCAAGAGCTCTTATCATTCAAAGCAGACAATCAGTTCTACATTTATTTGGAAATTATTCCAGCAAAAAAATATTCACTCATTATGAACTCAAGATGAACTAAAGAATGAGATGAGAGAGTAACATCCATAAATTTCACTTGATGTTTTATTGATATTACATTTAAATAAAATACATTTTGTTTTAAGAGTACAGTCATGAGTATATTATAATTATCATGACACATTATGAATACATATAATTACATATCTAAAAATGTTCTGCTTGTTTGATACATCTTAAGGCATTGGATTATTTTGCAGATTTTCTTGCTCCTGGCTCTCCACTTTAAGATCCTCAAACACAGTATTTCCAGAAACAGGCTTAAAAATAAATTGGAAAAATTAAGTAATACTAATAAGTGTATTTACATTTGCATTCATGCATTTTATCCACTGCATTGAAGATATAACATATTTGTTCATAAAAAAATAACACTCACCATCATCTCTTTTGCTGGTCATCAATCTCTCTTTTTCTATTGCATTTGAAACAAATTTTCTTTCTAGATTTAGCTCTTCTTGAAGAGCTGCAAGCTGAAACAAGGATTTCTGATGATTAGCTTTCATAATAATATTTGTATTAATATATTTGCAGTGCTGTGTAGATGACTTACAAAGAGTAGTCCATTACAGAATACAAATTACAAAAATTGTAGTTAGTGACGTAATCTATTACATTACACATTTTAGGTAATATAATCGGATTACTTTTAGATTACTTTTAACCTTACATAGATAATTTTGACCTATAGTGATATAACAATACTTATGTTGAAAATTTGTCATCAACAAAATGAAATGCATTAAACATTACGTCAGGGTTACTCCAAGCACTGTATATTTGTATATTAAAGGGTTAGTTCACCCAAAAATGAAAATTCTGTCATAATTTACTCAACCTCAGGTTGTTCCAAACCTGTATGAATTTCTTATTTTGAAGAATGTCTGTAACTAAACAGTTGTGGGGCACCATTGATTTCCATAGTATTTTTTTTTTTCTTCATATATGAGAGTCAATGGTGTCCCACAACTGTTTGGTTACATACATTCTTCAAAACATCTTCCTTTGTGTTCAGCAGAACAAAGAAATTTATACAGGTTTGGAACAACATGAGGGTGAGTGACAGATGACAGAATTTTCATTTTTGGGTGAACTATCCCTTTAATATGTACTTAAAAACAAACTTTTTCCATTACTTGCACATGAGCAAAATTAAACATACCCCCTGCAGCTCTGTGGTTTTTCTGGCCAGCTCGAGTCCTGCAATTCATCAAGAACATGTAAGTAAGTGCAGGTTTGTGTATTATAAGATGCTTAAAATAAATTTTCAATGTGTATACATTTTGTAGTAATCCTAATAAAATGTGTTCATTTACCTAATACATCCTTTTCTTGGACAGGCATGATGTTTTTCCGTAGTAAAAATGCCAAAATCTGATTCTGGATGTCAGAATCATCTTTTGAATGGAAAACCTGGTTTACTGTAAAAGTGGAAATATGCAGTTCAGATCACAAGCGGCCAATTAAGAACTATGATCAAGAACACGTACCATTTCAATCTGTCATTTAGTTAATAAAATAAGAAAAATGTTCTCACCTGGACTTGCAAGGCTTCTTGTATGAACGTTGAGAGCACCAATCAGAAGTAAAAAAGCAAGTAGTGGAAGAAGACTTCCTGAGGGTTTTCTGTCCATGGCACTGAGTACAAGCTTCTGGTGCGTATTTGCTCCGATACCTGACCGAATTCTCTACTGCTGGAGGCTCATCAGATGGGATACTTTTAATCAGGCGTGAAGACGTGAGAATGTGTCATCGCTGTAAATCAAAAGTGTGACGTGTGCGTTCTGTCAGAGGGCTATATCTAAAAGAGGGTCTGTGACAGATGGGACTGATGTTCTGATGTGGTCTCAGGGCCAACGACTAGCAATCAATCAGAGGCGGTGTGAGGACAAGAGTAAATCACCAGTACTACTGGGTATCATTCATCTGTGGATGGTCAAATGTTCTTGGCATTCTTCTTTTAATTTAGCTAAAGGTCAGTGCCTGGAATAACAAAAACAGTGTAATGATGGATATAATATGTATGATATAACATGTCATTCTTCAAATTTGGTGGCTTTTCATTCTGATAGAAACTCTAATTGCATTAAGACTTAAAACACTGAGATCCATTTCATAATTAACAGGCCTACTGTGTTAAAATAATACTATAATATATATATATTTTTATTCTCTGGGTTAGATATTTTAGCTTTTCACAATTTCCATAACATCAATGACATAATAATTTAAAAATAATTACAATATTTCTTAAAATTAATCATAGATGAAATAATATTGCATCGATTAACAATGAATAAACTCTGTATTTACCATATATATATATACACACACTACCAGTCAAAAGTTTGGAAACATTACTATTTTTAATGTTTTTGAACAAAGTCTCTTATGCTCATTAAGGCTGCTTTTATTTTATAATAAATACAGAAAAAACAATAATATTGTGAAATATTATTACAATTTAAAATGATGGTTTTCTATATTAATATACTTTAAAATATAATTTATTTCTGTGATGCAAAGCTGAATTTTCAGCATCATTACTCCAGTCTTCAGTGTCACATGAGCCTTCAGAAATCATTCTAATATGCTGATTTGATACTCAGTTATCATCAATGTTGAAAACAGTTGTGTTGCCTAATATTTTTTTGGAACCTGTGATACTTTTTTCAGGATTCATTGATGAATAAAAGGTTAAAAAAAAACAGCATTTATTCAAAATATAAATCTTTTCTAACAATATAAATCTTTACTATCACTTTTTATCAATTTAACACATTCGTGCTGAATAAAAGTATTAATTTCTTTCAAAAAAAGAAAGAAAAAAAAATGACTGACCCCAAACTTTTGAACAGTAGTGTATATTGTTACAAAAGATTTCTATTTTAAATAAATGCTGATATTTTTTTAACTTTTTATTCATCAAAGAATCCTGAAAAAGTATCACAGGTTATAAAATAATATTAAGCAGCACAACTGTTTCCAACATTGATAATAAATCAGCATATTACAATGATTTCTGAAGGATCATGTGACACTGAAGACTGGAGTAATGATGCTGACAATTCAGCTTTGCATCACAGAAATAAATTATATTTTAAAGTATATTAAAATAGAAAACCATAATTTTGAATTGTAATAATATTTCACAACATTATTGTTTTTTTCTGTATTTATTATGAGACTTAATGAGCATAAGAGACTTCGTTGAAAAACATTAAAAATAGTAATGTTTCCAAACTTTTGACTGGTAGTGTATATGTGTGTGTGTGTGTGTGTATATATATATATAGTTTTATCATTTTAAAATTGTGGAAGCCTGACATCAAAGTGGCTGGCATATTTTCCAACGTGATTTATAACAATTTATGAAATTAATAATCTCAGTTTAGACTAAGCCTGAAATGTGACATATATTAAACTTAAATACAGACCATAGCTGATTGAGTTTAAAAAACGTTTTTTTAACAATGAATTTAGTTAGTTCTGAGGACTGCGCAGGTTCAGTGGGTGTGTTACGTTTGTTTGCTCGCGTGCGCGCGCTTCTCTGCTTGCCAGAATGTGAGCGCGTGCGTGCGTGGCATGTCCCGCCCTGCCATCCGTAGGAAACACACACTGCTCAGCTTTTCTTTAGTGTTTCGTGTGTGTGTGTGTGTGTGTGTGTGAGCTGATAATATTCATCTGCTGTGGGTACAGAGGGAGGGACGGACAGAAACCTCGGTTGGCGACAGAAACCAATCAGAGCGACACATTACCGAAGACATCGATCGGGATTTATTTATCTGACGGAAACCGCCATCAGTCTGTCAAACAATAACCTTCAGAAACCCCAGAGAAACATTAAGCGCCGACGACATGGCTGATTTTAGTATTGATCAGAACAACCTGCCTGGCGTAAAAGAGGGTGAGTGAAGATGAAAAAGATGATGGTGCGCGTGCCGAGGCATTGTGTTTTTCTGCGTTAAAATAAACAGGCGAATGGCACGCGCTTGTCTCACGCAGAGAGAAACGCATTAAAACGCACGAGACGAGCGCGAGCTTAATACAGATGGCTGTTGATTCCTGTCTTATGATTCAAAACTGCCAAAAACGTTAAAAATGATTACATTGTGTTGAATTATGAAGGTAAACTGATATTTTGACTGTCAGTAAATTGGTCATCTTTTATAACACGTAGGCTACGGAAATATTTACCGAAGGGAAAAGTCAAACAGAGCCACTGAATACTATCTGTGCTGATTAGGCTGTGAGAAACACCTCTATTAAAATAACTAATATAGAAAGAGAAAGCGATTAAATTTGGGCCTGTTTTGCCTCAAATATCATATATTAGATGGCGTAGAATGGCTAACATTAGCTTTAGTTGGTGTCGTGTTTATTGGCGGTTAGCAGTGTGAATGCTGGCACATGTGTTGACAGATTGGAGCAGATTCAGCATGAAATCTTCTGCATACTGAAGATGACTGTGGTGCAACACAAGCTGTTGATGGCTGATCATGTTATTAAGGGAAAAGCTAGCTTTGCAGTATTTCAACCCACTAATTTTAACCTCATTTGATGCTTAGGGAGGATTAGTGTGGTAGTATTTACAGACCTTGTAATTTCTGCCCCCAAGTCATGTGTGTGATAGCTTATTATCTGAGGTACAGATTCAGTTATTGGTCTGAAAATGAAATAAGCAGTAATTGGGGACAGAATGTTGGTTTCTAAACTTTCTTGTTATTTATTTAATATATAATAAATGATTTTAAGTGAAATGCAGTCGACGAGAAGGTTAAGACCTCTGAGGTGGGACAGGCCAACTTCACAATTTTAAGATGTTCGAAAAACCGTTCAAAACAAACTACTTTTCATTCAGATTCAGTTATTGGTCTGAAACTGAAATCCAAAATTTAGTATGTAAGCTAATTGGGACCAAATGTTGGTTTCTATATATTAATTCATATAAAATAAAAGATTTTAGCCTAAATACAGTCAAGAAGGTTAAATGCATCTTTGTACAGTGAAATTCCAATGGCGAAATGCACATTTTCCCGTGCTGATTTTGAGTTAAGTTTGTTAAACTTTGAATACAAAAAATTGTCCTGGTTGTCCAGTAAAAAGTTTGGAAAGTGACCTCTGAGTAGCCTAAGCTGTGCTTTATGCATTATTATTGATACCTTGTTTTCCCACAAATGTTTCACTAATGTGAAACTGGCCAAATTCACAATTTTAAGATGTTTGATGTGTTTAAAACAAACTACTCTTTATGCTTGATTCATTTTATGATGGTTTATAGTTTATTAAACTTATATAGCTTTCAAAACTACAAACATGATGTTGTGCCTCTAATGCTTTAAAAAAAGCCAAAGTGTCCCATATTTGTGGAAAGTGGCCTTTAGACTCTGCATATGTATGAAATTAGTTGGTCACAAGAAGTGGAAGCTTTGTGAATCATTGAACCTGTTGAGGATATTTATTATTCAGATACAAGTTCAAAAGTCTATTGAAAGACTAGTGAAAATGTTTTTGTCATTTGTTTCCAGTTATTCTTCATAACAATTACAGTGTTTAACTGTAAAATTTAGAATAGTTTCACATTGTCGTATTATTTGAAGGTGTATGTAATTTAGGCAAAAGTGGATTTGAATATTTTCAACTTATTAACAGGATGAAGACGAAGGACATACCACATTTCTCACTCATGGGTTTCTGTTTGTTTTTCCTTGAAGAATGTCCTTGTGGCTTTCTGTTTTCAGTTTTGTTCTTGTGGATTCAGCATTTTGTTGTGTTGCAGCTGCTCTTTGCTCATGGAGGCAATGCTGGGGATGTTTGCCTGGAAAACTTGCAGGCTTACAAATTGCGCTGGTTTTGCTGCCTAGCTAAGATCTCTTGGGATGCATTCAGCGTTGGTTTCGTGTTTGCTTTGGAGAGCTTTCAGCTCTTCCTTGTGTAGCTGTTACTTGTTTGCCAGTCACTGCTCGGGTGGTGCTTAGTATAGTACCTTGAGTATCGTCATTCTTAATTAATCAGACATTTTAATTAATGTCATACTGTTTATGTCGCTTTAGGCTGTATTTATTGCATGCTCTAATGGTGTCACATTCTCACACATTTATTAAACTACATACAGTTTTTGGGGGGTGGAAAAAAGTAATACTTATATTCAGCAAGCATGCAATACATTTTATAAATGACATTTATAATATTAAAAAAGATTTCTATTTCAAATAAATGCTGTTCTTTTGAACTTTATAATCATCAAAGAATCTTAAATGTAACACTGTTTCTATAAAATATTAAGCAGCACAACTGTTTTCAACATTGATAAAATAATAAATGTTTCTTGAGCAGCAAATCAGCATATTAGAATGATTTCTGAAGGATCATGTGACACTGAAGATTGGAGTAATGATGCTGAAAGTTCAGTTTTGCATCTTTTTGCAGATTTTTATCTCATTGTCCAAAATTTGTTTGATTAATCAACTTGGCCCATATATTGGTTTACACAGTAGTATTTAACTGCATCAACTACTCCAGTTTTCTCATAACGGTAAGCCACGTAACCAGATTCCAGTGCAGGGTTTCCAACACAGGTTCAGCAAACTGGCCAATGAAACCCTTTATATGGTTAGTTTATCTAAAAAGGGTCATCAGTTACCCACCCTCGTGTTGTTCCAAACCCGAAAGACTTTTGTTTATCTTTAAAACACAAATTAAATTTTTTTTTAAATGAAACCTGAGAGATTTCTGTCCCTGAAGAGACTTGATTGCTTTATATGATGAACAGATTAAATTTAGGCTTTTATTCACATATAAACATTGATCAGCGAACATAAACAGGAGCTCAACCGAAACATGAGGACAAACCTCTTCCGGAATCTCAAACGTGTTGTATAACACAAGAATGAACCTCATTGGTTCTCGCACGTCAAGCGAACATGCTTGAGCTTCTGTTTACACAACTGATGTGTGAGTTGATGAATGTTTATATGTGAAAAAAGCCTAAATTCAATCTGTTCATCATATAAAGTGATCGAGTCTCTTCAGAAAATTTAAACTAAATCGCTTGATTCATATGAATTAGTTTTATGATCTCTTTATGAACTTTTTGAAGCGTCAAAAGCCGCGTTTCCACCTAAATTACCCGGAACAATTTGTCCCAGGAACTTTTTTTCCCCCAGACCTATTGCTAACTGTGTTTCCATAGCGGTCTAAAGTACCATGAAGATAGTCCGGTGACGTGGGACTGCGCGCGACTTTCCAGTTTCCGCTGGATTTCGTCCTCCGCATATAAGCTTAATAAAGCCTGAACCTCATCGTCAGTCCATCTGTCGTATTTTTTAAACTCCATTGTTGATTCGAATAGCAAACAACTCTTACTGCACGCACCAACAGACTTAAAAAAAACGATAATAAATAAAATGCTGCGTGGAGTCAACCAATCAAAATGCTGCATGTACTCAACCAATCAACACGTTCAGCGCCCGAGTCCCACCCCCTAAAGTTCCAGAACTTTGAAAAAGTACTACCTAGCGAGCAGGTACTTTCAGAGGGGGAGTTTTCTACCTGGAACTTCATTTAGACCCTAGTTCCTGTGGTGGAAACACACTGAATACCACTCCAAAGTTCCTAGATCTGGGGAAAGTTCCTTCGGTGAAAATGCGGCTAAAGTGGCAGTTGCGTGGACTGTCTATGGAGGGACATAAATCTCTCAGATTTTATTTAAAATATCTTAATTTGTGTTTCGAAGATGAACGAAAGTCTTACGGGTTTGGAACGACAATAATTAACCACAGAAATTTTGGGTGATCTAAACCTTTAAATAGTCTCCATGCATATGGAGATGAAGCCCATAGTAGATGCACAGTCAGCACCAAGATGCTTGTGGTCAGTAGGGACTTTCTTGGTTCCTTATGCCAAATGTTACCTAGCCATTCTATAGGGCATTACGACGTCATAATATTGCTTCAACCAGTAGAGTGTAGAGTCTTGGTTCCGCATTTAGCGCTATGAATATCCTATATTCTCAGTTCCGCTGCGTTTTTGTTCAGGACACCACTGAAGTTGCTAATCAGCAACAGATGGACGATATCTTTAATCACAAATCTGCAGCAGTGGCTTAATCTTATCCTCTTCCCATGTCTCGCCCAAGCTAAGTGTACAAACCCAGACTGATGTGAAAATTTCTAGGTAAATTAGAATTGTGTGAATTGTTTTTCACGTCAATGTTAAACTTGTCGCTAAATTCACTCACAACTGTAGCACACTGACTGATTATGGTGTGAAACTGGCTGTGTGTGTTTGGTTATATTAATTACGCTCAATTCCCAGAAACAGTAATGCAGTTTGCCTTGCAGACTGAAATGCAAAAGTTGCTTTTATCTGATTCGGGTTATAGGCGCATGTATCAGAGGCTTGAGGGAGTATGTTTTTTTTATCCGTCACAAATTAAGTACACAATTTCATCGCTTCATCTGCATTATGAACCATGTCTCGATAGCTTGGAGGCTGCCAGGTGCAGAATCAAGCCTGTATAAAGCATTAAAAAGCAGATAAGAGCAAGTTGAAGGGCGGATGTGGAAGACATGGTTTCAGTTTCTCAAGATATATTTATAACTGCAGTTTCAGACCCCTCATATGACCATTTCCACTGAATTTTTATTTTTATTTCCCTTTTTGCATGATAGATGATAGATTTATTTGAAATATTAATATTTGAAAGGTTTTACTGGGAGAAATGTAATAATTTCTGTCAAATAAAATATTAAACTAAACTAAATGATTCAGTTGTTATTGTAATGTAGAAGTTTATTTGTATATTGAGGCATGTTATTATTATTTTATTTTTGCTATGAATATAGCCATCACTGCTCATTTGGTTATTAAAAATAAATATATTTGAAATATACACTACCATTTAAAATTTTGAAGTCTGTGAGATTGTTTTAAACTGTTTTTGAAAAAAGAAAAAAAAAGTATCTTAGGGCTGTGACACACCAAGCCGATGGTTTGCTGTCGGTCAGTGTCTCTCGGGCTAGTTTTTGTGGTTTCTTCCACATGTCTGCTCTAGTCAGGCCCCCTTCGGTGACATGAAAGTGAGCAAAGAAGTCAAGGCGGCACAGACAGAAGGTGTTATAGTTTTACGTCATTCCAGTATGTGAATATTTTCACAACAACATGTGCCGCCTGGAATGAAGAAAGTGATCAGCATGATTGATATTCAGAATGGTTAGCAAGCGCTGCTTTGTTTATAGTTTGTATATCTGCAGTCCTAATTTCGGTTTCCCATTTTGAATGACGAATATAGACTATCGATACCTGCTGACATAAACAGTTATTTCCTTAGGTGCAATGCACATGCTAGTTAACAGTCAGCTCTTTGCGCCGGCTTGCCCAGATGCAGCCAACTCAGTGCGATAAGTCGGCTTTCTTTGACGTTGACTTGGTGTGTCATGGCCTTTGTTCACCAAGGCTGCATTTATTTGTTGAAAAATACAGTAAAAACAGTAATATTGTGAAATATTATTACAATTTAAATGATTGCAATGATATTACGCAGCGCCTGAAAATGGATTAACTACCGTCAACGTGACAACCTGCTTGCACAGTGAGCGTGCCTTGCAGCCATGGAGTTATCTGTGAGAGACGATGCACATAACTATGGCTAATCCCACACAGGTAAATCCAGCCACTACCCAATTTGCCGGCTGCATCTACACAAACTTAATGCCGGTCATGTTGGAAGTTACTCAGCTGGGGACTATTTTCAGGAGCTGCGTAATATCATTGCGCCTGCTGCACCCATGGTACGGAGGCAAAGTTCCTTGATTATTACGCCGGAATGAGAGTATAGTTCCTAACCATATCGGCCTAGAAAATCGCAACTTTTCATTTTCCGTCGGTCTTAGTACACAATGTAACTACAGAAGAGTCAAGTTTTAAATAGGAGAAATATCGAAACTCTTCAGTCATTTTTGAGCGAGATGCTAACAGTCTAATCAGATTCAATGATCTATGCTAAGCTTCAGCTAAAAGTGCATCTGCCAGACCCGGAGATCGGCTGAATGTATTCGAAAACGATAAAATTCAACTGTTTAACTCTGGGGGAGTTGGAAAATTAGCCTATTTTCAAAACTAGTACCGTGTTCCTTTAAGAAAATCTAGTTATCAATATTTGTATCGCTATCAGTGGAGAGACTGAGTATCGGTGCATCTCCTAAAAGACATCTTTTGTAACATTACAAATGTCTTTACTGTCAATTTTTATCAATTTAATGCATCCTTGCTAAATAAAAGTATTAATTTCTTATAAAACTAAAATCTCAGTGACCCTATACTTTTGAACGATAGTGTAAATCCAATACTAACTCGTACTTTGTTGTACATTCAGATGAATGCCATAACAATGTGTGAGAAGGTGTTTACCTAAACCTGTTATCCTGAGGTTCACATTGTGGACTTTCTGCATAGACTGAAACTGTGACGTAACTCTAACAGTAAATAATCAGATTTCCATCTCTTTTTGTCTGTCTGCAGTGTGCCGGGACTTTGCCGTGCTAGAAGACCACTGTCTGGCCCACAATCTTCAGGAACAGGAAAGTAAGTCCTTTCATTACCTGTACTTTTTTAATTTAAATGACCGTTACTACATGGACGGTTATGACCTGTGGTCCTGAAGCTGTTTGTTGTCACTAAATGAGTCATTCGAAGCCTTTATGGGTTTTCCCATCCTTTTGAGAGAGAACGCAACATTAATTACAGTAGAACTTGCTATCTTCCCTTTTTGCTGCAATGTAGGTTTTACACCTTCACCACAGATCACATTTCATTATATGTATTTTATTAGCACTTGTATGTGAGAAAGATGTTAGACATGTCCGATGGCAATTGAAAATCACTCTCAGAGCTCTTGAGGACACAATGAAGGACCTAGACAAAATGTGGAAGGCTTTAAGACAAAGCATCTGATTCGACATCCTCCAGCTGTGCTTCACAGTCCTTTGTGATCGACTGCACCATTGCAAGGACAATCAAGTCAAAAGGAAGTTCCTTTTCCAGGAAGAGTCAGTATCTGTGTCATACAAAAAAAAAAAAAAAAAATGTAGAAAGTTTGAAGCCATAAAAAAAAAAAAAAAAAAAGCTGTTTCTGTTTCCTGAAGAGACATTGCAGATTTGGTTTTGGAAAGATCTGAAAACTCCCTCTTTTAGATTTGATATGTGGGCAGGTGTTAGAAAAACAAGTTCTCTCTTGTGAATTTGTCTCTCTGACAAATTGGAGACTTTATTTTCTCTTCAGTAAAGCAGTTATTTTAGTTTTATGTATGTACTATTATAGTATTACTATTATAGTATTATAGTATTTTAGTAGGCCTACTTGTTTCCGCTAGTTGCTAAAACCACATTTTTTTTTTTGTTTGTTTAACTTTTTCATATAATATTTTATTTCAGCTTTATTTTAAATGATTTTATTTCAGTTAGTTGCCAAGGGAACATTTCTAATTAAGTTGAATTTTATTTTGTAATATTTATATTATTTTAATAAATGGTTTTAATAGTTTTAGTTAACAATAACACTGTATTAGAGCTTTATGCTTGAAGAAAGCAGCTTCTTTGACCATCAACAGGCCTGACGTTTCATCACATCAACTTTGTTCAGTCCCACTGGCAGATGGTGCTAAACTGTCCCAGCCGAAAGAATTTCGGTGAATGAAAGCCAGAGAAGGGATTGTTCTCTTTTTGTAATGTTCAAATAGCTCCTTGTAAAAAATGTTGCTGGCTTGACTTGAGCTATATCTATCACACAAATGTTTCAATGGCTTTTTTTTTCTTTCTGGTTCTCTTTCTTAAATATAGCGTGTGCTCACAGTCACAGGATCAATAAAAAGTGTTCAGACTTTGGGAGATGATGCACTATGTCGGCTAGAATTGCGTCAATGTCTACGATTTACTGCCTTGTCGATGCAGCACATTGACTCGGCCTTGAAATGGCAACTGGTTTGTTGTTACCCCTCAAATTGCCATTTCAGAGCATGTGCTCTGTTAAAAAATAAAATAAAAAAATAATATATGATGTAACATAGTCAATAAAAGTTTTGTCTTTTTAATTATCAATCCACATTCATATTTTACATTGGAACGACAATCCACATTCATATTAACTCTACAAAAATTGCAAAAAAACTCTTATTACTATTATTACATTAGTTTTTTTTTTCACTGAATTTGTTTTTTAATGCAAAAAATGGTCATGCTTTTATTATTTTAATTTTTTGCATTTGTTGCTTTCGCTGAATTACTTTTTAAATGTAATATTGTTTGTTAATAATAATAATAATGTATAATTGTAATGTATCATTATTATGACTAAACAGAATATTAAGTTAACACTGATTTAGTGATTATTTGTCTTGAGTGAAAATGCTTTTGTTTTAATTAATATTATTTAAAAAATAAATAATTAACTTAATTATAATAAATGAATTATTTTGACTTAATATTTTGTTTAGTCATAATGATAATAATAATAATAATGTTTTGTATGTGTTAGTAATCAAAATAATTATTACATTTCTATAACAATTAGTTATTTTACATTTAATTTCATTATTATTATTAAATAACAAACAATATTAAAATTCAAATCTAATTCAGTAATTTAATATTAAGTGATTTTCTTTTTTTTTAATTTAATTTTTCTTAAAGATCTGTGTAAATATCAATCTTGCATGAAAATGCTTTTTCTCGACCAATCATGTGCTTCAGATTTAAGATATCTTATTCTTTCATGTCATTTATTTCATTAGACATAGTGAGTGAAGTGAGTCTTCTCTAGTGTCGGTTACATCTAAAAAGGTTTCTCCTCTTTGACTCCTCCAGTCGAGAGCCACCTGGCCTCGAACGTCCACAAGAGCCGTCTGGTGCAACAGGACCTGCAGGTGGCCAAACGTCTGCAGGAGGAAGAGGACCTGCGGGCCAAAGCCGAGAGCCAGAGACAGCATCGCCGCATGTGAGTGACCTGAAGCGTGAACACTATGAAAAGACTATACAAGACCAGAAAGATGCTGATCATGTAGAGCTTAAAGGTCAGACTGTACTGTGCCGGTTTGTGAAAGAATGCCAACTTAATGTGAAGAGGAAGGTCGTTCTTTTCTCTGACCTTCCCAAACTCTCGGCAGTAGACGTCTGATATCAGATGCTTCGTTGCTTCTTGTTTTTGCTGTCTGTTGAGGTAAGTAGGTGTACTGTACGTGGGAGTGGATGACATCACAGACATAAGCCTGAGTGTTATCAGTCCTTGATAACTCGTGTTGTTTAAAGTTGTGTCTCCACTTTACACACGATTGCACTTCAGAAACATAATATGCAGAGTTTAGTTTGGCATGTGTCTGAACACGAATGCCTTGTCGTCTCGTAGTATGCTGATGCAGTAAAATGTTTTGACTTCTGCTCATGCCACAAGAGGATAAAGTGTTCCTTCCTGCTGGGAGATGTCTCAAGGCCTCTGAGCTGATGGTATCATCAGAGTTTGAGCATGGCAGAGCGAGAGAGCGATGAGCCTGAGGGAACACTCATTCCAGAGCTCAGACATTGAACTAGAATATATTGTTACGTATTTTAGTCCGACGGTTATTACAAACATACACTATCTAGGCTCAATAAGACTTTAATTAGAGTCAGCAAATTGATCAACAGTGACAGTAATAACATTTATAATGTTACAAGATTTTATAATGCTGTTCTTTTGAACTTTCTGTTCATCAAAAACCTGAAACAATATCATGGCTTCCACAGAAATACAAATAATAATAATCAGAAATGTTTCTTGAGCAGTAAATCGGCACATTAGAATGATTTCTGAAGGAATAAAGGAATAAATTACATTTTAAAATATATTACAATGGAAAACAGCTATTTAAAATAGTAATAATATTTCACAATATTACTGATTTCAAAAACAGTGTTAGGCCTGATAGTGTGATCAGTGTTGTCTTCAGTTCTACTAATTGAAAATGTTGTGTTGCCTCATAAATGTGGCTTTGAGTCAAACTAATTACATTAACTAGGTTGTAATTGGATTGCTTTACTAATTACTCTCTGAACGGTAATCACTTGTGAATTAATCTCCCAAACTTGTATAAATCTTTACCAGCACAGTACAAGATAGACACCAGATTGTGATTTAATTTCTTTATGATCAGATACATTTTAACAATTTATTACAAAAACGTTTTGTCTTGTTTGTGTGGAGCTGTTGTAGTATTATTATTATTATTATTATTATTGATGATGATTTTATCAATGTATTAATCATCATCATATTTGACATATTTAAATATTAGCAAATGTTTTATTATTTATAATGTTGTTATTCCTGTTCTACCCTGTGCAGGATTTACAAAACCTTAATGGAAATTTACATTTTATTCAGTGTTGTTAACTAAAACCATTCAAAATAATTTACAGTAATTGAAATTAAGGTGAAATAAAATAAATAATTATTAGTTAAAAAACTTAAACTTGAATAAAAAAATAATATCTGAATTTGAAGTAGTAAAATTGCTAAAACTGAAATAAAAAATAAAGCTAATTAGACGTATTTAAAAGAAAAATCCTAATAAATATGACAAAAGGACACTACAAAATTACTAAAAAAATCTAAAATTTAAAATGAAAGTTAATTAAACATATTAATAATCGCTATAATAGTTTATAAATGATATTAAAATAACACTGGTTTTATTGTATTATTCCAAGTTTACTGTGAATAAATTACTTCTTAATCATTAACATTTTTTTTTTATGATGGTTATTCAGCTAAAATGTATTATGGTGACAGCCCTAGGTAATAGAAACATGTTTCTTTGTAACCCATTACACCCAATGCTAGAAACTGGTCTTTCAAGAACAATTTCTTCTTAGACACAGGAAGTGAAAGCCATGGTGGCTGATGTGAGAACCTCACAGTGTGTAAACTCGAGTGTTTTCTTTCTCTCTGTCCTGTCAGGGAACGCATCGACATTGAAATTGCTCAGGAGATTCAAGAACAACTAGTCCGGCAGGCTGAACAACAGAGGCAACAGGAAGAGAAAGATGAGGTGAGAGCAGGCCACCTTCCAGCCATTCACAACATTCTCACACTCGGGTTGTGTTGGTCATCGGTATGGCATTGATTTAGCCACGCCCACAGCAGTCACGTTACTTCATGTGTTTGTCACACTTCAGAACACATACTTATGTTCTCTGTGTGTTATTCATCAGTAAGGCATAGACGTAACCACACCCATGTTTGTTACATCATTGCTATTGTCATTGCAATGCTTGTTTCCCCCCACTCATTCTGAATGTGTTTATATGCATTCAACTAGGCCATCGCCCGTAAGCTGCAGGAGCGAGAGATGAAAGAAGAGAGAAAACGGCAAAAGCAGTTGGAAGCAAACTTTGAAGAGGAGTACTACGAAGACAAAGGTGTGTAGAGCGCCCCCTGGGGGAAGGTGTGCAATCGAGCGAAGATGAGGAGAAGATGAGAAGAGAGTATGTGTGTTCAGATCAGTAAACACATTCGACTGCTGGAAAATCTGCATTTGCATGGCTGTTCGCTAAATCTACAGTTCCGCATCAAATATTTTACCACAGTACTGAGTTTGAAATCTGTGCCCTTTTATGGTAGCCAGTAAATACAATACAATTAACAAAAACAGACAACATGTCTTTGTTAGTTGCACACAAACGCAAACTTGCAACGCAACTAGTAAAGTCTGATTCAGAAACGAATAACTCTTTCTTGCAGTGAATCAGTCAAGACTCACTAGTTATTGTTCTGAGCACTGTTATTAATTAAAACTATTAAAAACATTTGTTTATTGAAAAGCTTTGAATAAGCTGAAATAACGTAAATATTAGATGAAAACGTGAACTAACAAGAATTTTGAAATGTTGCCTTTGCAACTAACTGAATTAAGTGCTGAAATTACTAACTGAAATAAAAATAAATTTAAAACCATTCAGAAATATATATTTAAAAAAACTATTAAAAATGACAAGAGTGCATAACAAAATCACTAAAAATTAAACTATAAATGAACCTAAAATAAAAAATAAAAAAAAAAGCTAATTCAAAATGTTAATATAAAATATAATGGTATATAAATAATACTACAATAACATTGGTTTTGGGTGTATTAATTGCTGAATCTGTTACTGAATTACTAACTGAAAATTTAAGTACTAAAAAGACTAAAATTTAAAAAATAAAAATAATGCTGAATAGATACATTAAAAAAGTAATAAGCATGACAAAAAATCACTAAAAAAATTAAACTAAAATGAAAACTTAAAATTATAAAATAAAACTTATTGAAAATATGAAATTATAATAGTATATAAACAATAACAAAATAACACTGGTTCTGGATGAATGAATTGCTCAGTATGGTTTATAAATTACACACACACACACACACACACACACACACACACATATATATATATATATATATATATATATATATATATATATATATATATATATATATATATATATATATATATATATATATATATATATATGGTTACAAAATATAAAATACAAAAATGGTTACAAAAATAATAATTTAGTCATGTTTATTTTTGTAGTTCTAATGCGTTATATTTTAAGCATGTTACAAAATATTAAAATGCTAAAAATACTAACAATAAAATACTTTGTTTTGTATGTAGCTATGACCAATTATGGGAGTCAGCTAAAAGTAGGACACTGAAGTTTTGACATTCCTGCGCAAATTTTTATGTCCATTGCACTTTCCTGTTTCAGTTGGTTCGGAGATACTTATGCTTCAGGAAGCAATTTATAGTAATTAACACACTTCATGCATTTCAAACCCCAAAAGCACTTCAGATACTTTCATCTGTTTGTTGAGAAGTTCAACAAAATGTCAGATAAGTTGACCACATGTTAAACATAAGGGATCCGTGGGAAGGTTTTCTTGCCTCAGATCTAAAACAGAACCAGCAGACCATGTTGCATTCGTAATGGGTAACCATTTAGTGACTAATGCTACAAAACTGGACATGCAAGTTGTTCATGTCAACACTGCATCTGTTAACCCTACCCGCCCTGCATGGCTGCCGTTGCGTGCCAATGTTTGCATTCAAACGGTTTGTTTTCGCATGTTATGTAATCATTCTCTCGTCCAGTCATTTGGATGTGTTTAGGGCCTCTTGCTGGTCAGCCAGTATCGTACCCATAGGGTCTGTTTGCCTCGTTAAACACTCAACACGCAACACACAAATCTTTCATTCATAGGTGCTTAATGAAGAGTGCGTTTCACCAAAACCCACTAATGTTGTTGTTGTTGTTCTGTGTATAAGGATGCTTCTATGATAAGCACAGATTAGCATCCGCCTACAGGGCACAACATAAAAGATTTACCATCTCAGAGAGGGTTTTGTTCTGGAGTATCTTTAGCTCTCTCTCGCTCCCTATCGAACCGTGTGACATCATAGCTAAGCTCTGTTCTCACACTATGATGCAAACAATTAGGCTTGTGCTGCATTTGTGCAGTGTGTGGGGAGATCAGACACGTTTATCTGAACCCTCTTTCTTTAAATCTGTGATAAAGAAATGTAAAAACGTCTTTCTCCAATGTTTACATTCACTTTAGACATAACCTACTATGTTTGTTAGGATACTCGCCACCAGTGTTGGGTGCCTTACTTAAAAAAAATAATTATAGTTACTAGGTACTTCTCACAAATAGTAACTGAGTTACATCATTATAAAAGTAACTAATTACCAAGGAAAGTAACTATTGCGTTACTTTTTAATTTTTTTTTTTTTTTTTTCCAAATATGTCAAATAACTTGGATGCCCCCTTTATTAAATGTTAAATGAATGAAATGGACACTACATAGAAAAAAAAATATTATAAAACGTACGCTAATCTAAGCTATTTTAATGTTGCTGTGGGACAGTGTGAGAGACACCTATCAAATTCAATATATTATTGTAAATATTTTCATTACTATACATGGAACAATAAAACACAATAGATGGTTTAAAACTTTTAATATTTATTGCACAGACCACAACTGGCCAACAAATAAGTCTAAAAATAAATTATGCTTGACCCGACTCGACTCATGATCCGCTCTTGATCACGACATGAAATTTCTCTGTACTGTACTGTACGTGTTGGTAGCCATTAAAGAAAATGTATTTAGTTTCATATTCATGTTTAAATAAGCCTATTATAATGTTATTTTTTTAATTGATTATGAAATCTGTTTGATTGTGAAAAGTGTACAGCATGAATAAGATAGACAAGATGCGCAATATATCGGGAGATGGAGTGGGTCAGACATGATTTTGACCACTTCATTAAGTTTTGTTTTGTAGAAAACCTTACTTTTAAAGTGAATTTCATTTTGTAAAAATTTTATTTTAATTTTAATCAATGTTTCATCAACCAACTGCCTGGATTTAATAAATTTTGCAAATATAGCAGACAATATAATCATGGCATGGAGGCGCCGGCGCAATCACTCGCACGTGAACTGCAGCGCGTCTTATAGGCTAAATGAACCGAAACTCCGCATATAGGCTGCTTGTATCTATATATCTATAGAAAGCTTGAAATATCTACTTTTAAACTAAATAATTCAAAATCAGTGAGCTCAATTATAGTAACACCGCATTTTATTGTCAGTAACGGTAATGGCGTTGTAACGGGGGTAAAAAGTCATTTGTTTGATTACTCATTACTGGAAAAAGTAACGCCGTTTATTTATAACGCCGTTATTCCCATCACTGCTCGCCACAACAGGCATGTTGACATAATTTGTGTAAATTTGTCCGTACAAGCTCAAGACTTGAAAGAGAACTCAATATTTGTGCGCTGTCTGAGATGCAGCTTTCCGTGTGCGCTTTGGATGAGTGCACGCACAAATCTTCTCACACAGCGCCCAAATTCTCTTTTGCGTCTTCTTGCTCTTGAATGTTTAAAATGGCAAGGCTTAAATGAGTTTAGTTTAAACACGGATAGCAACACGTGCTATTCAGGTCTCACGTCCTATCAACACCTGGGTGATGATGATGATGATGCCATAAATGACTAGTCACATTAAAGCTAACGGCTTTAGCAGTGAACAAAGTTTACAAAGAGTGACTGTTTTGTCCACGTTTTTGTTGATCATCGCTGTTGTAACATATTGGGAAGCCAGAATGCGTATCCATCGACAGAAACATACCAAACTCTGTCTGTTGTATGCTTTATTTTCAACAAACCATATTATAAATGAGCCTTCAGATTTAAGATGTACAGCGGTGCAAGTGCGTGCTGAACAGTGGGTGGAGAACAGTTCGTTTTTTTTTTTGTTGTTGTTGTTGTTTTTTACCCGAGAACCATTACATCCCTGATAAAACAGTCAGTTTACAAAAATAGTGTTTCAGGTTTTTGGCTATGGCATGTATGAAGGGTTTGGTACTACTTGTCAGCAATAGCATTTACCATTTTACTTCCTGCTTTATCCAGAGTGAACTAACCCTTGACTATGACATGTTTGGCATAGTTAATTTTGGACCCTGGCTGTAGCTTCCTCATTTTAAAGTCTTGGTACTACTTGTCAGCAATTGCCTTATTTAACATTTTACTTCCTGCATTATCTAGAGTGAACTAACCCTTGTGTACTAACCCGGTTAAGTTATATTTCCCTCCTTGTTCTGCACTCCACCTATTCCCTTACCTTCCACTCACTTTCACGCAGCCTCCAGGAACCTCCCGCACGATTCAGACTTGCAAGACCCGAATCCCTATTCCACTTCTCCAGGTTACAGAAAAGAGAAGCATCACAACAACAATCAGATTCTTTCCCCGTACAACTCTCCTGAGCCAGACAGAAAAAGATTACCCAATACCCATAGTCGTTATCCAGAAAATGAGCCCGTTGAACTTGGCCGATCTAAACATTCAGAGATTCCAAGCAAGGGAAGGATCCTTGAGTACTACTCTCCTGAGCGACGACCGAAGTACCCGGAAAATTACACGAAAGAGAGAAACAGACCTCTCGATCTTGATTACACAGAACCTCGTAGAAGAAAGAAGCAAGATCAATGGGGCGACCTGGAGCCTGTGGTGCGGCGGAAGGAGAAACCTCCCAAGGATTACTCTGCCGGCCAGGACAGGGTTTGGGACAAGGAGAGAATCAGGGATCAAGAACGAGAAAGGGATAGACAGAGATCCAAGGACAGGCCAAGAGATCGAAACCGGACAAGAAGTCAAGAAAGACTGTTTAGTGAAGATGTCAAGCAGGTTGACAGGGGTAGAAACATGGACAGGGAGATGGACAGAAATGGCTATGGACACGGTAGCAGAGATAGACAAAGAGAACGAGGCAGAGATGGGAATAGAGTGAGGCACAAAAGCAGAGAGCAAAAACTGGACAATTACAGTCCCACCCCAACTAGAGGATTGTCAGAAGACAGCCTGGAGTGGGTGGATCTCAAGAGCAGACCGAGGCTCCCCTCAGGCCCTAATGAGGTGTTTGAGGAGCCCACTCTCAGAGGCCCATCAAATGAAGGCTGGTCTCCTGGCCATTCCCCCAGAGAGAGAGGTATGGACCTGGGTCCATGTGTTTGATTAAACCTGCTTGGACTTTGCAGTGCCATCTGGTGGTGGGAGTGCTGTCAAGGCATACTCTGATTTCCTTTTTCCTGTGCATTGGTGATTGTGGTTTGAGGGAATCTTGTGCACTAAATCTTGACTGTGGCAACAAGCCTGCATTTTTGATCATCCCTTCTCAATCCCAAAATAAAAATTTCTTCTTGGGCTACTGTGCAAATAAATTATGAGTGTAGCTCTGTAGTGCTGTCTTTGGGCTCATATTCTCTAATGCCCCCTGCAGGCCGGAAGGTTCGAGGAGAGTATGGCATGAAGGAAGCAACGCACGGATTGGCCCACTTAGACCTACAAGACCAGGAGCTCAAAGACATGGAGGTGGCACGCAGGCTACAGGAAGAAGAGATTAAGGTATCCTGAGTGAATCTTTCTCAGTGGTTATAATTATTGGAGATTTGTAATCCAAAAAAAGTAACCACATATCTTTTTTACAGGCGAGTCAAATGGACAAACGAGCCGCTCAGGTTGCTCAAGATGAGGTACAGCATGTTTTTTTTTTTTTTTTGGCAAAGTCAGGGTTATTATTAACTCCATGCCTAATTATTTTGTGTGTTTTATAATTCGTCTTGTAATGTATTTTAAGGAATTGGCCCGACTGCTATTGGAGGAAGAGAAAAGGGAGTATAAGAGATCGAAAGAGAAGGAGAAGCAAGTGATAGAGAGAAGACGACCCGAGTTGGAATACAAGGTAAGGTCAATTCCAACTTATAGACCTTATGTAGCCCGGTTCTGAATGCTGATTGGTCAATATAACATTCCAGCCATGCTCAACCCTTTAAAACTAATTTTATTTTTAAACGAATGGTCTATTGATACTTTAGACAAAATTTTTAAAAAGTGTGTGTGTGTGTATGTGTATGTAGATATATAAAATTTATTAAATACTAATTATTTAGACACCTTGAACATTTCATTCATTCATATAGTTTTTATCAATTTTACTGGTAGTCCACTGTATGAAGAATTTTTCGGTATAATATGTCACCGTTTACTTTATTTTGCTATCTTCACTTACATAAATGAACTATAGTGTTCTGCACCCACTAGTAAAAATATATTAAAAAAAGTGAATAATTTTTGGTTTGACTGGGGATATTATATATATATATATATATATATATACACACACACACACACGTTCATTAAAAATGTAAATATCTAATTTAAGTTGTTTTAATAAACAATTGTCTGTATTAAATATTTAAATGTAAAATGTATAAAAAATATTTTAATATTTGTAATATACATTATTTAATATTTAAATACATAACAAATTTTTATTAAATAATAATAATTGATGTAGAGGTGTTTGAAAGCCATGTATAGGGTTAAACGGACAATATAGTAAATGCTGATGCTGTTGAAATCCACAATATTCCATGTGGGCCTGGTGACGTGGACCCTGTCGACGCTACTGATGTGCGCTCTTCTGCTCTGTTATATTAGCCAGGGCAAGAAGATGTAGTACGACCACGAATGCGAGAAGAGGTGCGTAGCAGAGAGGACGAGTACCAGAGAGCACGGAACCACAAACCTGTGAGGTACTACATCTCCATTTCATTTACACACTTGCGCTGTCAGAAGTCCTACAGGAGTCTCATGTTTCTCTCGGTTCTTCGTTCCAGGCCTCCCCCTCCTACACAGCACTACGAGAACATAAACCCTAGCTATGCTTATGTGGAGAGCCCGTACTCCCCTCGCCCTCCATCAAGACCAGAGGCGTACAAAGGTTCACACTGCACTAATGCACTTGAGATATCGCGCTTCAAATTCGAATGACTTTTTTAATATGCACGTCTTTGTCTCCTCTTCTTTTAGGTGCCTACTACAGACAGTGACCATAAGCCTCCACTGCTGTCCCATCATGAGTCCGTTCGGCCCTTTACTTTGTGAATCAATAGAGGAAGTTATTCTGAAACTACTTTGAATTCATGAGGCTTTCGGCAGAAGCTACTGACACTTTAATTTTATTTTTCCAAGTTTCTCGGCTCATCACATCAGATGAGCCGTTGTCGTCCCTTCGTGTTGTGAATGAGTCTTTTACCCTGGAGTTATCAACTACTGGGTGACAGGGGTGGTTCCTGTTTGCTTCTCATGTTCTTGTCTCATTGTGGATGACTGGACAGGAAGGGATCTACTGCACAGCTCTTTTGAATATCCCTTTTCTTTTTATCCCTCTTGGCATCTATATTCAGGCCTGGTCTTGATTCCATGCTGCATTGCCAATCAGGATAGAGCAGAAAGTTTTTGTTTTGTTTTTTGTTTTGTTTTTTTACATTTAATTTAATGGAAAACATATGCTTGAATTGTGCTATATATTTATTGATTTATTTTGAGAGGATATATTTTATTTTTTAATTCATATTATATTGTTTTACCCTTTCACCGATCTATCCGAAGAGACTGTTAAGCATAAACCGAAGTGATCAAATTTCTGGATAACTATTTAATGCAAAATTCCAGCCCTGCTCTAACACATCTCGACATCTTGATAAGCAGGTTCAGTCTTCAAACCAATCAAATATCAAGGTGAGGTTGTCAGTGCTTCTTCATTTGCCCTCCATATCATTTGTGAGAAACTAGTCACGCACACTGTCGGCTCACGTGCCTTTGTTATAATATTTCCTGCAGTGTCCATAGCTATTATCTCATCTACTTTGTAGGTGCTGCTAATATGCTCTCCAATGTTCAAATGCATGCTGGCTGAATGTGAACTCTATGGGGTCTATATGAATCTTGTCGTCCGGAAACAAAAAAATACAAAAAAAAAAACATCTCTACTTCTCATTTTTATATATTTTTATTTATAATTGAATAAAAATCCAAAACACAAGTTTTAAGGCATGTGGTAGCATTGCTGTTGGCACAGATATAAACAGTTTTCTTTCTTGCATCATCATGTGCAATTCATGTTAATATCTCAGTGTTTGGATTTACAGTGCTTTGCATTTGGTGGCAAACTTACTTTAAGCAGGGACATAAACACTGACCAGCAAACAGATCAAAGCAGCAAACAAGTGTGACTATGGCAACACTTATCTGGCACTTTCCACAAATAGCATATGAAATGTGGCTTGAAACTCTTGAAAAAATGTTTTTTGTTTTATCAATGAAAAGATGAACCTCTAGTAGTTTTGTTTTGCTGAAAAACAAACAAGTAAAAAACAAAGCAAAACAAAACTACTGGAGGTTCATCTCTTCATTGATCCTTTGCTGAAAAACAAACAAGTAAAAAAACAAAGGATCAATGAAAAGATGAACCTTCAGAAGTTTTGTTTTGCTTTGGTTTTTGTTTTACTTTGGTTTTGTTTAGCAGTTTAAGCAAACGTATCACCACAGTTCAGGACTATATATATATATATATTTTTTTTTTTTATATATATAAATGTGACTCATTTTTAGTAATTGTTTATTTCTAGCAAAGAAAGAAACAAAAAAAAGATACATAAACTGATTGAATTACATCAGGGGTGTCCAAACTTGGTCCTGGAGGGCCACTGTCCTGCAGAATTTAGCTCCAACCTGCCTCAACACTTGCCTAGAAGTTTTTAGTATGCTTAGTAAGACACTGATTAACTGGTTCAGGTGTGTGTTTAATTGGGGTTGGAGCTGAACTTTGTGGGACAGTGGACACCTGAATTACATAAACTGAATTTTTTTTTTTTTTTTTTTCCTAAATCTTTTTTTTTTTTTTCTATCTAAAGTCAGTCAAGTTTATTTCTAAAGCACATTTAAAACAACAGAAGTTGACCAAAGTGCTGTACATCCAAAATCATTAAATAAACAACAGAGACAAAAACAAAACATACAACTCTCAAACTGAATTAAATGCCACAGAATAAAAGTATGTTTTAAGACTAGATTTAAAAGCAGAGAGTGTTGGCCAGCCATAGTTTTGGGCCAGCAACTGCAAAGGCCCTATCTCCCCTATGCTTTAGCCTTGCTCTAGGTACAGCCAGGAGCATGTAGTCCGCCACCCTAAGGGACCTCGATGGGACATATGGTTGTATGTGGTCAAAAAGGTAGATCTAAACTGTGAATATACATTAACTGGTAACCGTGTTGCAAATTTAGCCTAAATCATTCAGTTAGAGCTGGCTAGCTTGGGACCAAATGTTGCATTTTTGGTCATTAAAATAGTTTTAACAGTATTATGACGTTGTGTGATATCATACAAAATAATAATACTAGTTATGTGTAAAATACTTCAGCAAATCTAATAGCTCTCTGTTAAGAACATGGGATGTGCATATATTTCACAGAAAAAGACCAATTTTGTACCCTATTCATGGAAAGTGCCGTATGCACATCACTTTATAAGGGCATTTTTTCCTTACTGATCAGTTATTGCTTACATTCCATATTCCTGTCAAGATGTGTTCTAAAGGGATTATATTCTGCTTCGCTTTTGGGAATATGATTGTGCGGGCTACATGTAGCATCCTGTACAGATGCGACTTAAGACAGCAGCTACTTTTGTATCGCATTAGTGCCTCTTTAAGACCAGTGTTCGATTGCTAATGCTCTCATGTTAATCTCTTGAAAATGACAACAATATGCTAGTTTGTGTTGGTGCATTCCAATGAAAGGCATGGCCTGAAATGTGTCCAATAAACTTTTAGGGAAAATATCTTATGTTGCCATCCATGCGGCTATAGGCTTACAAGGTGATTAAGAACATTTCCTGTCAATTGTATTACTGAATCAGTTTTGAATCACTTTATGTGTGTGTGTTTTAGTGATGAATGTGCATATATATCTCTCTCTCTTTCAGTGCTTTGTCAATCTAGCGCATATCACAGCGCACTGTATTTGAAAAGAACATTTGTTACAATTCTGATACTAATTGGCTGGATTGGCCTGTGCCAAATGTTCAACATTCAGGGATTTAAAAAAAGTATTGCTGTAAAACTGAAAATATCCAATGATCATCTGTTTGTTCTGGGGGAAAAAACTTCTGGTTTACAAAAGTTGTGCAAACTGAACTTTTCACACCTGTTATGCCATTGTAAATGTACATGTATGTGTGTGACTGCGTGACAGACTTTAGAATTTTTCACTCAATGTATGGAGATAAAGTTCATGCCAGTTTCTTTTACAATCAGCTGGTGCTGGAAACGTTTTGTGACCAGCGAAAGTGTTTGTATCTTGCACATTCTCATAGCTTCCACTGGCCAACTGTAAATACCAAATAAATTACTTTTAAAGGGTATGTTTGTGTCAATGAAGTATTTGAAATACAACACATCTGATTCAAATAAACAGCAAGCTCCTGGTTATAACCTGACAGAAGGTCTTGTACGTCTATTCAGTAAGATTTGTATTTATTTTTAAAAAATTTTATATATCAAATCGATTAGTCGCATCTAACAAAAATTAGTATACATACTGTGTGTGTATTATATTATTTATATATATATTTTATATACTGTAAATGACCCTGGACCACAAAACCAGTCATAAGTCGCACTGGTATATTTGTTGCAATAGCCAACAATTCATTGTATGGGCCAAAATTACAGATTTCTCTTTTATGCCAAAAATCATTACGATATTAAGTAAACATATTCCATAAAGATATTTTGTAAATTTCCTACCTTAAATAAATATATATTAAAAAAAATATATTTTTTGAGTGGATATGCATTGCTAAGGACTTCATTTGGACAACTTTAAAGGATTCCAGTTTTTCAATATAGTTGTATCTCGGCCAAATGTCCTATCCTAACAAACCATAAACCAATGGAAAGCTTAGGCCTATTTATTCAGCTTTCAGATGATGCATATTATTTATTTATATATATATATATATATATATATATATAATTTTTTTTTTTTTTTCCCTTTACACATATACACACACAAACTTATGTTAGGTGCGATTAATCAAGTTGACAGCACTAATTTTATAAAGTTATAGTATAATCACTATCCAAGAAACTATTTTGTTGTCATGTGACAAAAAAAAAAAAAAAAGAAAGAAAAAGAACAGGGAATGATATCACAGAGGCGCCCTGACAGACCTCCTTACTAAAGTAATTATTCGTTGTTTAAGGAAATGTTACTTGGTGAAAAATAAGGTTTTATTTTAGCCTAATGATAGACTGTATCCACAAAGTTTTCATACACATGAAACCATCATAAACATTCATCATCTTTATTTGTCACTGACACTTAAACAACCCAATCTAAGACAACAAAAAATGAAGAGAAGCTTTAAAACAAATTGCTATAAACGATCAAATTGTATGGTGTGGTTATCTTCTGAATAAAGGCCTCAATTACAAATGAATGAGGAAGTCTAAATTCCTAACAACTGCCTCTCCTGGGCAGGTTCACCGACATGCCAAAGGTTTTCAGTCACTTGCATGTTGCATGCAGATCTGTTGTCACTTTCCTTGCATTCTACTGCCATCCAGCGGCAACCAATACACACACACACACACACTTATGTGCCATACATGCATTGTATTAGACCTTTTTCTCATTAGGATTGTAGATGTGACTCCAGATGCTCCCAGATATTTATGGCAAGAAGCTGAATATCTGCAGCGCCCACTACTAGAAACAATGACTGAAATCCTGCTGTTCATCTCAGCCACGATTCCTAGCAGTGTGCAGTGCAGGTCAAAAACTCCAGGTAAACAGGTGTTATGCAACATCTGAAATAAAACAGGAGTTCATTTTTGAAATTTCATCCACATGTCCATTATAACAGAACCTAATAGCTTTAACAGAATCATCTTTGAGCATCAATGGTTGATATTAACAGGGACAGTGGTTTCTCCAGTGTGACGCGATAAATCTACAGTAAAACCAAGGCCGTAACCATGACTTGAACATTGGGGGGGGGACCTTTTTTTAATAAAGCATAAAGGAAAAAAAAAAAAAAAAAAGTGAACGAAATTGCTGCTACAATGCTATATCAGATATGTACAATAACAACTGTAGAAAGAAAAAAAACATTACGACGTCCAGAAATCAATTTCAATAGTACATTGAGAACTCATGTTTAATGTGATCGTTTCATAATTCAATTTGTTAGTTCCGAGATTCTTCAATTTAGTGAATAAATATATAGATCCGCAATAAACACGCGAATTCCCTAGTAGTGTAGAGATAAAATGTTTGTTAACAGTATCGAAAGTTGCATGTTCTAATCCGCCCTCGCATAGTTCATTAAAATCAAAGATGTCCATCAATGGTTGTATATCAAGAGCAGGGACACGTTTGTGTTCGTTTTGTGACTTTACCGGTAAGAATAGAACCTTTGCAATGTCGTTAAGTGATCGATTGACGCGCCCGTCTGTGCTGTGAAGACTGTGTGCACGAGCAAAAAGAGAACGTAAACCCCGCCTACTTTTAAATTTGATTGGCCATCTCAATCATTTTGACATTGACGAGCGTTCTTAGACCGCTGAGGCAGACCAGACTAAAAATGTAACTTTTAAACCTTTTTGTCATCCTAACAACATGCAGAGTGCTGTAATGAAGTGCAGCAGAGCAGTGCAAGAATTTCTAATATTGGGGGGGACGATCTGGCCATTTCTAATTATTGGGGGGGGACTTGTCCCCCTCAATGTCTATGGTGGTTACGGCCATGAGTAAAACGTATTTTAAACATGTGTATAATAACACAAAACATGCCGTTTTTATGACCTCATGTTAACTAGGGGATTATATTGAATATTTGTAGTTTTAAAAGTGATTAATGACAGTGAAAATACAGCTTTATCAAAGCTAAATGATCGAATTAAAATTAATGATGCTAAAACGAATTTACACAATACTAGGGCCTACATCATTTAAAAAGATACTTTCGATACTAAATGCATAAGTATCAAATGAATCATTTGAACATGCTAAAGCTAGGTCTATTAGTCTAATATTTGAGTATCACGGAGCCTTGAATCACGAGGTGGAAGTTTTTGCCTTCCTGAGTCTATTTTCTTGACTGTATAGACTGGTCTGTTTTTCTAGAAGTGAAAGCACTGTGGTACTATATAAAAAAAAAAAAATACCTTTAATTGTATTTTCCTATCTTGTGGTTCAAAGCTTCCGTCATAAACAATTTTTTTAGTGAGAGCCACAATTCTAAGTTTGTTTTCACACATTAAGAACAAACAGTAGCTAACGTTTTATTTGAACTTAGCGCGCCATCTTAAAAACGCAACGCACGGTAAGACGCGACACAACTACCAAAGCCACCAATTTAAGACGTGTGTAACGCTACACGTGTATAAAAATAAGAAGAAAGCGCCATGAGTGAACACACAGGCTGTGTGTATTAACCTGGAAGTCTTTATTTGTATCTTATTTCATATAACATTAAACTATGTCACTTAAACTGGCTGTCAGTTACTCAAACTGCTCCCCTCAGTATGACAGTGGCTTACCTGAGAGAAACGCAGCAACAGCGGTCCAAACGCGAGTCCCGTGTTGAAACGTGGATATTTACACACCCAATACTCAGCACTGACAACCTCCAAACAGTTTTAAACAATTCAACACTTTCTCCTCTGTGAGTGAAAAGTGGAAGCTTTTAGGTGTGTCGGCGCGCAGGTGTGAATGTCTACTGGCTTTCCTTTAATTCTCGGCATTTACCCTTTTCGGACCGATGAGCCTGCGGCACATCTTCAGGAAAAACCGGTACAGGTGGTCACATGAGGGTGTGTCGAGTCAGTGATAATTAAACTCAAACAGGTTGGATATGCGTGTAAAAACCTGCTGAATTAAAAAAAAAAAAAAAAAACGACCAGGCTACATAAAGTAAGTCCACCATGTTGGTTATTGTTTTGCTTTTGGCAGAAAGCAAAACTCGAATCTTGAGACTCGGAGATTCGCGACTCCTACTTAAAGGGATATCTCACCCACCCCAATTTTTTATTTTTTTTTTATTTTTTTATCAATTAGGCTACTCGTGTCGTTCCTACGGAGCCCCTATAGGGACATAGTGATGGAAAAAAATATGAGATGCAAAAATATATTTCAATGCTTTTACATTCCCTCACAAAACTTTTGCGTTCTCCCAAGAAACTTTGTGTTTGCTCACTCCAAACCCCTATGACTTTCGATCATCTTCGGAAAAAAACACAAATTTCTTTATGAATGTTTTGCAGCGTCAGAGTTTTGGGTGAATAGACTTTACATGGAGGGACAGAAATCTCTCAGATTTCATTAAAAATATCTTCTAAAGGTGAACGAAAGTCGTTCAACATGAGCATGAATACTTTATGACAGAATTCCAGAAAAGTGTAAAATCTGTGTCACTCTTGTTCTGCAATGCATGAAGTAGGGCCTTAAAGTATACGATGAATTACAAGTAGTACTAGACTGCTACCTAAAAAAAAAAAATCCCTCATAATCCCTCCACATTTCAATAGCGTTATTTGTGTATGACACAAAAGGAGAGAAAGCCAGATACATTCTCATTGTAAGTGTCGTTGGGCCTCAGGCTGTCTTTCCAGGAATGACATCTGACAGGTTTGAGAGCAGCAGTTCTAGGGCACATGCTGGGAGTTGTGACATGAACTTGTAACTGATGTTTTGGGGTATTGCCGGTTACACTTCATAATATCTTTAGTAACTTTCAAAAATAAGTCAGTAAAAAACATTATTACGATATATGCTTGATAGGTCTACAATCAAATATTTAAAAATCTGAGAAAACCATAGACTAATTATATAAATGTTATTTAAGGTAAAATATATTTATATTTTATTTATTTTATATATTATTTTTTAATATTTATGCAACTAATAGTTTACACAAACTAAAAAAAATAACAATATGGTAATAGTTTACAATAAGGTTCCATAGTTAATAACTAACATTAACAAAGAGCAATACATTTGTTACAGAATGTATTAATCTTTGTTAACGTTAGTTATTAAAGTATAACTGTTCATTGTTAGTTCATGTTATAGCTCAGGTCCATTAAATAATAGGCTAATGTTTGTGAATAAAATCAATCTGTTCGTCATAAAGTATTCAAGTCTCTTAAGAAAAGTTGGACTAAACCGCTCAATTCATATGGATTAGTTTTACGATCTCTTTTTGAAGCGTCAAAGTTTCAGTTGCGTAGGCCGTCAATGGAGGGACAGAAGTCTCTCAGATTTCATTAAAAAAATCTTAATTTGTGTTCTGAAGATAAACGAAGGTCTTACAGGTTTGGAACGACATGAGGGTGAGTAAATGATGACAGAATATTCATTTTTGGGTGAACTAACCCTTTAACAAAATGCTTGTACACAGTATTGATAATGTACTCTCCAATCAGGCAGTATACAGAAGGACCACAAGATGGCATTAGATTGTTTTTAACAAGACCCTATTAAATATTGGCGTTGTGCCGTCTAGGCTAACTTGTCTATTTGTACTTCAGACATGACTCCTGCAATGAAACAAAACAGAATATGTTTGTACAGTCATCAGCTTGAGTACTGGAATACATTTTTGTGCAGGAGCCAAAGCATACACTGCTCTGGTGTTGCTGGGGCATTTTCTTTCTTTCTGTTTCGGTATACTTCTAAGTGTCACACAAAGAAGGTTTGTGTTTGAACATAAACATTAAAGGTGACTAAAAGTGTTGAGACTAAACGTAAGACTAAACGTGACTAAACGTGTTGAGCTATATAACAATAATTAGTTTTCTGTCTATAAATATATCAAAACAGTTGTTCCCTTGCCTATTAAAACATGTAAATATTAAAGCGTCTTTGGTGTTTCCATGGTTTCTACAAAATAAAACCGGAAACCGAGGGTAACGCGGGTATGACACAATTGACAGGCGACTCCTCACACGTCCCAGAGCCTTGGTTAAAATTGCAATTTTATCACGATTTACAAATAGTTGCAAACATTTGGGATGTCGTAAGTACTCAAGTGAACACAATATATAGCACTGGCCTAGTGGTTTTTGGATATTTTACTGCACAATTCATACATATTGCACCTTTAAATAATTTCCGCAAAAAATTCAAATGGTTATTTATTTCAAAGCATTTTACAGTAATAAAATAAATAAAATGACATTTAAAAAGGGTGTTTAAAAGAAATTGAATGAAATTGACCTTTACATAACATAACATAGAGAAAGAAAATATGAAAAAAACAACCACTGAGACCCATAAAAGTTGTTGAAATTAACAACAGAAGCATTCATATACAGTCAAACCAAAAATGATTCAGATATTTTTGATATATTTTTACTAGTGGGTGCAGGACACTATAGTTCATTTATGTAAGTGAAGATAGCAAAATAAAATAAACGGTGACATATTATACTGAAAACTTCTTCATTCAGTGGACTACCAGTAAAATTGATAAAAAATTTGGGACCAAGAATTATTCAGACACTTTGACCTGACCATGTTTTGCTGAAGTGTTATCTGACATAATTAAGATTAATTTTTTTCTGAAAACTCTGAGATTTCTCTCTGAATTTTTTTTAAAACTATTTAGTATTAATGAGTGAAATGTTCAAGGTGTCTGAATAAATTTTGGTTTGACTGTAAATTAATCATGAAACAGCTTCAGAAATAAAACAGCAATATCTTATTTTTTTAACAATAGTATTAGTCACTGTTATTATTAGTGGATTGCTTTCCCGACATAGTGTCCATCCTCCCACCCGCCCACTTGTTTCCTGTTGCAATCACAACCTGAAAAAAAGGAGGAAACATCACAAGATTATGAGTGGAAATAATAAAAATATCTTTTGGATGTATCCGTGAATAAGCAGGTGTGTCTTTGAAACAAATTGTACGATTTATCATGATCATGATGCATTCATCATCAGATGGAATGTGCTGATTTATACAGTTTGAATGTTTTCACATAATTTCACATGAAACATTATTCATCCTTGATATTAATAATAAAAATGAAAATGCAACTGTTTATTTAAAGGATGCTTTTATCCAGAATGACTTTTTATAGGCGACTAAACCAACAACCTCCAGTTTTCCCAAAACTTCAACCGCAACACCTTTAACTTGAGTTCAAGCTAGATTTTGCCGGAATAAAGCTGTTACTTCCAAGAAAATCTGACCCAATGTCCTGTCCATGAATGACATAACAACTGATTCACACCAACTCAATAAATAGCAGCCCAGATTACTCCATTTCAATCAGTGAGCTTCAGTGACAGGACAGTGGACACATAGTACTGACCGTCTTCAAAGAATTCTACTTGTGCGTTTGTCTTTCAATTCATCAATGGCTCTTCAGCTCTTCGGTTATATTATGTCCATTACTGGATTATGTGGCCTAATTATAGGCACTCTTACAAACGAATGGAAAATCATTGGACATGACAATGACAAAACTGTGACTAGGGATGAATACGAAGGACTGTGGATGGAGTGCGAAATAAACAGTTTGTCTGTAGTGCACTGCAAATATTACAATTCTCTTCTTCATCAAACCTGTGAGTATCTGTCCTAAGATTTATGAATCCATCTGCTGTTTGACTTCTTTTCAACAGATGTGCTCTGATTGTTGCTGTGTGTTGTTGTAGATGAAATTCAGCTGGGCCGAGTAATGATGATCACCAGCATCGTCTTTTCAAGCCTCGCCGCGCTGGTAGCCATTTCAGGCCTCAGGTGCACGAGATGTCTAGATGAGAACGAGAAGTCGAAGGACAGAGCTGCCTTTGCGGGGGGAATCCTTTTTGTGTGCAGTGGTGAGTTTAACACAGATTTTAAAAATCATTACAAAACTGGAGCCAAAAGTGAAATCTATTTTTTAGTGCTGTCAAATCGATTAATCACAATTGATTGCATCTAACATTAAAGTTTGAGTGTGTGTGTATGCGATTAATCGCATATATCAGGTTCTTTTTTTAGCCAATTATTTACAAACTTTTATTAGATGCGAATAATCAATTTGACAGCACTTCTATTTGTCTTTGAAAATGATTTTTTACAAATATTTTCCAGCATTTTTGTTATGAAAAACTATCAAAAAATTACATTGAAAAAAAAAAATAATAATTTTAAGTTCTACTTAAAAAATTAAACTAATATAACTTTTTTGGAAACTTTTTTTTTTTCCAGGATTCTTTTATGAATAGAAAGAACTGCATTTATTTGAAAGAGAAATCTTTTGTACCAGTGTAAAACTCTTTACTGTCACTTTTGATCAATTAAATCTATTCTTGCTGAATAAAAATACTATGTATTTTACATATACACTACTTTGGGGTTTGGGTAAGATTTAAAAAAAAAATTGCAAAGATACAGTAAATTGTTCAAAAGTGACACTAAAGACATGTTACAAAATATTTATATTTCAAATACTTTCTATTGATCAAAAAATCCTGAAAAAAGTGTTATGATTTCCACAAAAACATTATGCACTACGACTGTTTTCAACATTGATAATAATAAGAAATGTTTCTTAAATGATTTCTTAAGGATCATGTGACACTGAAGACTGAAGTGATCAAGTTGAAAATTCAGCTTTGCATCACAGGAATAAATTACATTTTAACATTAGTGTAAATTTATATTTCTGTGAGATAACAAAAAATGTTACAATTGCCTCTGTCATCCCCTACAGTTAGACTTAAGCCTTATGAATATGTGCATTCTTCTTTCTTATAACCTTTCTAGGTCTGTGTGCTTTGGGCATAACCAGCTGGTTTATGTATGGAATTTATGAGAATTTCTTTCAGGACACACGTGATGATAGGTAGGAGTTGTTTTGTTTCTAGTATTCATTGGAGCTTCATGTCTTTTTGTGAGTCTGAAATATTGATTATGAATACTAACTGTGCTGGGTCTTTGTAGGTATGTGATCGGCAGGTCTCTGATTGGTGCATTTTTTGCATCTTTGCTTTGTTTATTTGGAGGCATGCTCTTATGCGCCTGCAGTGTAACGCACCTACGATCCAACAAAAATCTCAGCACACATCTAATCTCCAAGAATCCTGGAAAAGACTATGTTTAAGGATCCTGAGACCATCTGAATACCTGAACTTAATCTGAACGGCAGACACTAGTAGTTATTGTGTACAGTATGTGCATGCATTGTGTTATTGTGTTAACTATAAATACACTGCATTTAGTTTTCGGTTTATGTCATGATTTCATGATTTTTTTATTATTACTGTTTTTTTACTTAACACTTTCACAGCTTTGATGTATTTTTAGATGTTTGGGATGGGTCTCCACATTAAACTTTGACCTCTGAGTCAGTTAGCTAGAAAAGGAGAAGGCTGGGATTGCTTAACTAACAATTCAGAGCTGTCTACAGAGGAAGTGATGTCATACCCAGTAACAGTAACTCTGGAGATATTTTTACTATGTTAAGGTTTTTTGTTTTGTTTTTTAAAGAGGGAGATTCTAGGCTTTGATGTACTGTAGATTATATGCCAGTGCAAAATTTAGATAGCTTCAGCATTTGATGCTTGTTTGATCATTTCAATATTTTATGTAATTATTTCAGAATTACACAATAAAGGTTTGCTATCACCAATAAAGGTTTGCTATCACTATTTCAAGTGTGTTTTTTTTTTTAGCACTTTTACATTAGCTACAACATCAAAATATTTTGAATGCCAGGTCAATTCACTCCATTTGTGGGGAAAAAATCGCAAGTTTAATCTCATATAGTCAAGCAAAAATTGGATTCTAATTGTGATATCAAGGGGTCAAATATTTACTTAATTCCACAATTAGAATCCGTTTAATAGAACTGTTGATTTGATCGTTGTGCACAGCAATATACCAGTTGCCTACTATGTCTCTCGCTCCGGCTGCTTTCTTGTCTCATTGGCGCCATCTTGTGACTCAAATGGCTAATAAACATTGCATTTTAAAAAAAAATTATCTTAATTCCTGAAATATATCACTTAAAATAGCTGTCCTGAAATATCGCTGTGACAGCCCTATAGTGCACAGTCACCTGTCAGGTTCTTTTTGTAGCCAATCGGAAGCCTTTGAGGCTTTTTTAAAAAGCCAGGATATTTTTTTTAGCCAATCAGAAGGCTTTTAAAGGTAGAGTAGGCAATTGCAGAGAGGCTAACAATAGCAAGTTAGCTTTGAAAGTGGCTGTCTGTCTACAACTCTGCATATAGAGAGTATGCATAGACGTCACTTTCCCGCCGGAACGCGCACCCTCGGCTGGACTGAGTGGCAAAAGAACCTGCTGCATGACTGGATTTAATAGGGGAAACTGCGAAAACGCGAGTAAAACAAACGATTACACTAAAGGTTGGGCTCGAAAATGTTCCTTATGACACAAAATGTAGGTCTAAATCAGAGTGATCATTTATATCAATGTTATATATATCGTCATATCGTCCAGCACTAAAACTTGTATAGTTTTTGTCAGTGTTTATTTAAAAACACCCAGTTATGCAGAATATAAGATGGCAAATAATTAATTGATGAGTTGTCAACACAATATATAACAATACAATATATAGGGTATGATTTTACCCCAAAATCCAACATTTTGACACAAAATGATAACACGCAAAATATGTTTCTTTGCCTGGAGTCCAGCTGCTTCTGTGAACTGCAGCGAACTTTTTTCTGTAGCTTTCAGCAGTCTGTAAAAATATACCTCAGATTTTGTGTCAAAGCTATTTGTACAGTCAATCACAAAGTTCTTTAAAGTTTTGGATGTGCATTCACGCTGAAAACCATTGCTGCCACTCAGTCTTTTGCCACTCAGTGGGCGTAATCGCAGTCATGGTGACGTCACGTGCATACCCTCTATAGCCTTATGGAACACTCTGATGACCCATTATGTGTTTGCAAACAGCGATGACGTTTTTGTGGGCGGAGCCTACCTGGTTGCAGAAATGTTCTGCAGTAGCAGTCTATAGTCATGGAATAAAAAGAATGAAAAAATTAATTTTGAGTTTATATCTCACAATTCTGGCTTTTTTCTCGCAAATCTGAGCTTATCTCACATTTCTTAGAAGGAAAAACATAATTGTTAGAAATACTCATTATTCTGTCTATTTTCCTCAGAATTGCAAGTTTATACCCATAATTCTGACTTTTCCTCATCAGAATTGTGATATAAACTCAAAATTGTGTACTGGGAGATATAAACACGCAAATGCAAAAAAAGTCAGAATTGTGAAATAAAATTGTTAGGTTTTATTTAAAAGTTATTTATGTAAAATGTTATAGGTTTAAATATTATTTCATGCTATGTATGTATGTCCCCTATGAACTGCATATGTTAATATTATGTAGACTTACTGTTTACATCAGATTCATGCTTTAATAGTAGACTAATCATTGCGGGTTTCATCAGTCCAGTCTATGACTTGCAACATAAATGTCTCCGTTTAGCTTCAAAGGGCATCTTCAATGACGTTATTTTATAAAAATGAAGTCTATATTTTTTGCATTCCGATTCTGACATCCAAAGACACACAAAAAACATTTTTCTCTTATTCTGTGGATTTTGCACATCTTCCTCCACTTGCTACCGCTATTTTTCTGCTACCACTATGTGTGCAGCTGCAAGTGACTTCTGCTCTGAATTGGTCTATACATATGTTGACAGGCAGGTAGGAAATAGTATCATTAGATCAAATCAATAATTGGTTGAACATTTTTTGGTCCGGAGACTTGTACATGTTTCAATATTTAGAACATTTCTATTATTGATTGCTATCAGGATGTGAAGAGAGTTTCAACCAGCATAACAAAAAGTGTTTAAATTGCTTACCCTACCTTTAAGGCTTTTTTCAGGCGTGATATGAACACGGGGCAGTTTTTGTGAATCTGGAGGGTGCGATGTCAGGATTTAGCATCTGTCAACAATGCACACTAAGCTTTTCATCGCTGGAGGGAGCGAGAGAATCAAAGTGCTTGAAATGAAAGGCCGAGCTTCCTTGGTTTGTTTCTATTTGACAGGTAAAACCATGGTTAAGCTAAAGTGGAGGCGTTATTGAAAGTGGAATGGTGTCTATTTCTGTGGCTAGTCTGGCATAAATTGTTGAATAATGTAGCTTACGCTTAAAGTCCCCCTGAAATCAAAATGTACGTTTTTTGTTTTTTTTTAGCTTAGTATGAATATGTTAGCCTTAAGGTTATGAATAAGCTGGTGTGTTCCAAAATGATGACAAAATTCACATTTAGGAGATTGAAAACTTACAGTCTCTCACTTCCGCTAAAATGGATCAGGAATTTTCATGACATCACCAAGGACTTCTCATCAGATCTTCTGTCCAATCAAATGCTCTCTAGAATCTAAAGCGCCCCGCCCCCAAAATTATAAATAGACGCTGAAGCTGTGTCTGAACTCGGTCACTTGTTCACACATTTCTACATTGGTGAATGCCACATAGTGCACTATATAGAGGATAGGGAACGATTAAGACAGTGTAAATATGCTTTCCATTGAAGTTTAACGTCAGTGTCACACGAACCGCATCGTGAATTATCCAACTGAACTATAAGAAATTGTCCAACTGAACTATAGAATTAGATGGATGTTGTGATGGCTGGTATTTCCAGGAGAGCTGCAGTATGATTTATATCCTCTAGAGGGAGACGTTCAAACGGCGACTGGAGGTCTTCGCTTTGAGGGCTTTGTGAGGATCATCTCACTGGAAAGTTCTGTCTGTGAATCAGTGTATTGTCTGTAATAGAGACACAACTTTTTTTATATTTAAAATACCTTTTCATTATTCTAAAATTCAGAAGCTCTAAATCTAATTATGTCGCTGTTCAATGACATAAAAGTCAGACAGCTGGGGGTCGTCAACTGTTGCTATTTCTTTCTTGTTGTGTGGGCTGTAGGGGAGGAGTCAGCTCAGAATGAATGGGAGGGACGGGGGTCATTGCTGAAATGTCTCTAGTAGTAATCGGTCATTCATTATGAGTGACAACGAAACTGCCTTAAAGCTTAAAACAGTAGTTAAGCCGTCACATTCATTAGTCTGTACACACTAGGCTCATCGGGATTGTTTATCCATCATTCAGAGCGCATTATTTTGCGCACCATTACGCGAAGATGGATGTGAACCCCAAAATCTACGGCTTTTTGACATGTATCCTCCAGGCACTTCTGCTGTCATCGGCCACCCTGGAACCGTTTGACCTGCTGTTTGATAACGGAGTGGAGGCTTTTCAGAAAGGAGACTATGGCAATGTGGTGCGGTACATGGAGAACGCGCTGAACAGTTTCTCTGAAGTGCGCCAGACCAAAATAAGTTGCAGACTGAAATGCAGAGACCAGCATCGCTTTGACAGCCTTCTGACTGATAAGTTTTTCGAAGTGATTCTTTATAGGGCTCACTGTTTAAACGAATGCTTTGAGGGAAAACTTGGAGCTCAGTCCATGCATAAAGTTAGTGAGGATGTCATTCAAGATTTCAACAGAAGAATTCCCTACAACTACCTGCAGCTTGCGTACAGAAAGGTGGGTACAAGTTTTATAGATGCGACAGACCACGACTTGTTTAAAAGCACTGCGAGCCGCCTACATAGAAGGTGTTTTGGCGTTAGGAATGTTTGAATTAAACGTTTCTGTTCGAACGTTCGAAGTTGTGTAATATGTGTTTGAATGAAACTTGCTCGGCATAATTCTAGCGTTCGAACGTTAGAATCAAGAATTTCCTTAAATCAAATTTGAGTTAGAAAATCGAACATTTTGGTCAACGTTATGCATGTTCACAAGGTTTTAATACACAGCCTTAGTTTTCTGTTGGTGAAGGTCGTAAATACATTGGAATCGAAATTTAATTTGTAGTACGACATGACTGTTACGCAATCCTGTGAGCTACTGTAGCCACCTACTGGGATGGGGCGGGGGAACACTCTAGAAAACTTGTCTACAAGTTTCTTAACTTAAAATGTTTCGTATTCATATTAGTCTTTCCCCAGTTAAGTATGTTTATAAGTGGCTCAAGATGTCGTTACAGAACTGCAACTGAGGCCAAACACACTTAAAGTCATAGTAATCATTTCCTGCAAAATACCACTGGTAGTTATAAATCTGTGGTAATATCATATAACCCATTTTATATATATATATATATATATATATATATATAATAGGTTATATGAGATATATATATATATTATTACAATTTAAAATAACTTTGTTTGAATATATTTTATAAAGTAATTTATTCCTGTGATCAAAGCTGAATTTTCAGCATCATTACTCCAGTCTTCAGTGTCACATGATCCTTCAGAAATCATTCTAATATGCTGATCTGCTGCTCAAGAAACATTTATGATTATTATCAATGTTGAAAACAGTTGTGTACTTTTTTTTTTTAGGATTCCTTGATGAATAGAAAGTTCAAAAGAACAGCATTTATCTGAAATACAAAGCTTTTGTAACATTATACACTACCGTTCAAAAGTTTGGGGTCAGTAAGAATTTTTATTTTTATTTTTTTGAAAAGAAATGAAAGAAATTAATACTTTTATTCAGCAAGGATGCATTAAATCGATCAAAAGTGACAGTAAAGACATTTATAATGTTACAAAAGATTATATTTCAAATAAATGCTGTTCTTTCGAACTTTCTATTCATCAAAGAATCCTGAAAAAAAATATTGTACACAAATATTTTGTACAGTTGTACACAATAAATGTTTCTTGAGCAGCAGATCAGCATATTAGAATGATTTCTGAAGGATCATGTGACACTGAAGACTGGAGCAATGATGCTGAAAATTCAGTTTTGATCACAGGAATAAATTACTTTAGAAAATATATTCAAACAGAAAACAGTTATTTTAAATTGTAATAATATTTCACAATATTACAGTTTTTACTGTATTTTTAATTAAATAAATGCAGCCTTGGTGAGCAGATGAAACTTCTTTTAAAAACATTAAAAATCTTACCGTTTCCAAACTTTTGACTGGTAGTGTGTATATATATATATATATATATATATATATATATATGTTATATGATATTACCACAGATTTGTTGCAGATATAGTTGTTGTATTTACATAATATTTCCAGATTTTTCCATGTAGTATTTCATAAAATAGAGTTTAATATTGTATTTCCAGTTGTTTTTTTTTTTGTTGTTGTTGCTTTTTTTTCTTGTCAATAGTTTTTCATAGTAAAATTTGTGAGGTACTCGACACCTTTCAGGTTTTCAAACTTAACCATATTGTAAATTTATTAAATATAAATAGGCAGAATAGGTTGACATAGAGAAATGAATACACAGAAGACCTCATAGACAAACCTTCAGCATTTTGCATGATGTAACCCTTAAAATCGCCCCCTTAAAATCCTAAAATAATTGAGATATTTAGACCAGTGCTTGGACGGCAGTCCGGACAGATGGGAACAGAGCGTGACATTCTGAAAGCAGCAGTCTATGCTAGCCAAATCAGACATGTGCCTTTGCCCAGAGACAGAAAGTGATTAATAAAAAGAAAAAGAAAAGCACTAGACCTCAGTAGAAGAAGTCGGTACAGTTCTACGATGACCAGGGAGAGAGATCAGACACATTCCTGTCAGCACTCCAGGTCGGTGAATATCATAAAGAGATGTCTATGTGTGTATTTATGGGGTGATATTTGTGAAACATTCCACCACTCTTTGATATTTTAACCACACAGCCCTCTTTTCCATCATATTCCTGGCATAATGTGGCTTTTCGGCCTGGACGCAGGGGCCGCAGGCGCCAACTGTTACTTCATTGACAGCTTGTGTGTTTGTTTTCCTGGGTCAATCAGCGTTTATCTAGGCAAATATTTTTTTTCCTCTTAAAGTGTGTTTGCTGTTCTGAAAGGAAAGGCACCAGCTTGTTTTGGGGTTATGAATGGATGAGTTTTTTTGTGCCAGCAGTATTGACACTTGTTGCTCTGTCATTGGTTAGTTCGTTTTGCATCAAAAAGTCCAATCAGAGAAGGATCAAAACTCAAGCAAGAATGTCCTGTCAGATCTGCTGTGTGTAAAGCGAATGGGGGGGGTTCCCTTAAATTGTGAATTAGGATAAACTGAATTAATACAAAATATCGCATGCCACAAAATAACCGTGCAAAAGCACATCTTTCTACTAAGTTGTGCTCACGTATACAAATTGTACACGGTGTGTACAGTTCAATTCAAGTGCAAATGAACTGTTCAAAATGACTCACAAATTTAGAAATTACCGATTTGAATGTGACTGACGAATCCTTCACTAAATTCATCAGTGACTCATAATAGTGATTAGTGAATCAACTGACTTAACTTATTATTGTTTTCAGGGATATCTGTCTCAAAATGAAATGTTCTTTTACTTAACAACCAACATTTTATGATTATTTAAAGTGTCAAATAACCTTTATGCAAATATAACAGATTTTAAATAGTTTTATCTTGAGTTTTAATTATTTATATTTATTTGTACCGGAGAGACAGAGGAACATAGGCTACGTTCACACTGTCAGTCCAAATCCGATTTTTGTGCACATCAGATTGAAATCCGATTAGATTTAGCAAGTGTGAGCGGCAAAAAATCACATGACGTGATTTTTACAAATCCGTTTCGAGCTACATTCATATGTGGTTTGAAATCCTATTCAAATCACATTTCTGGAAATCCGTTTCAGTGTGACCGCTCTGATTGGATTTCGCCTGGTTTATGTCACTTTCGCACACCACTTAAAACGTAACGTCAGATGTTGTTATAGGAAACATGCTGAAAGTCGCTGCAGAAACAAGGTTGTGTTGTTGCAAAGTGCCGGACGAGCAGAAAATGACAAAATGAGACATGTTTTAAAACCGTCGGAGACGACAGCACGGAATAAAGCCGCTCATACCAGCCTCCTACGGTTCTGCCATAGCAGCTACACATTGTAATGTTATAAATAAGACGACATCTGTATTGCAGACCCCTCCATGTTGCGGTTGCGGTTCCGGTTGTTGATGTTTTTGCCGTATACCTACCAACGCAACGTCATTGCCATAGAAAACAATGCAGATATTCCAGAAAATGAAAGAGCAGCATGGGACACACAAATCGGATCTGAACAGTTGCAATACACAATGTGTACAGTCAATAATTTCAATCAGATTCCAACTGATACACAAATAATCTGATTTGGACTGACAGTGTGAACGTAGCCTGAATTAGCCTGTGCTCTAGTTTGGAACATAATGAAAAACCATGACAACTGTTGAATGACATGCAAACAGGAACAAAGGCCTACGACAACAAAGAGAAACATAATAACAGTCCATGAATATGAAACTAAAACTAAAAGTGAGAGATATACTTCCCACTTTTATCACCTGATGAATATCTCCTTTACCAGTTTACCTGTATAAGTAAAGGGATATTTTTTTTTTATCAGTTTTTGTCTCCAAAATGATATCCTATTTTGATACTGTCCTATCTGTGACCTCAATGTTACTGTTATTGTCTTTCAATCATTTCAGAAACTCACAAAGCCCAACCCATATCTATTGTGGTGCAACCAATGTTACAACAGATAACATCATAGAAAAGCCTTGTGAACTACACTGTGGCAGCATTTTATCTCAGTACGTCTACCATTGTCTTTCTAATCAACCCGGCACAATTCAATATGCAGTGCTTGAGAACATGTTAGTTTTATAATAGAGCCCACCATATATGTTATCCTGGAGATAAGCGATGTGACTACCCAAACAGGTCACCGTGATTTTGCCAAGTAAGCATGTTCCTGGATCAACATATTTTGTTGATCCTGGAACAACATTCCAGTCTGAAAATTTAGTCTTAACCCTATTCCTACCCCTAAACCTAATCCTACCCATAACTTATCCCTAAAATCAGAGGGGAAAGATAGGTGAATAACATTGATGTAGAAGCACCTAACCCTGGCTGCAAGCCTAAACTTGACATAAACGGTAAACTTGTCCCTCAAATCTGATTGGTTGATTGGAATATTGTTCCAGGATCAACAAAGATGTCTTACTTGGCAAAATCACGGTGACCACCCAAACACTTCATTCTAGCTATGCAAGTGCTTGTGTACTAAGCAAACCGTGCACCTGTGTTGCTTGAAAAAAGTGTGTGAGTGTGTCAGGTTTCCCCAGTCACTCAGTGGGGTTTGGTTCGTGCCCTTCACCACGCTCAGCCAGACAGCATGGCACTTCCTCTGCCAAACATTTTCTAGATGACCGACTCTAAGCGGATAACTGCACAGCAGGAATGTGTGGGCATGTTGCCTTATTTCGTTGCACAATAAATGGCCCTGCCTGGGATTACTAAGAAGAAAACATGACCACTGAATTGCGTGTGCTTCCAAGAGGCTGCAAATTCTGCAAAGGCAAGCTGCTTCGTCAAGCCAGATGCGTATCTCACGGGGGGCTATATTTTCCAGATCACAGGGCCAGATTTTTGCACTGGACAGAGAGTGGAGATAAACAACAGATCGCAGATATGCAAGTCTTCGACTCTGTCCGTTCTTGTTAAATCTTGAATTACAATGCATATTTTACTCTTAGTCCCTTATCGGTGGATCTTCTTTGATTTAGTCCCACATAACATGTTTTGGATATAATGCGACTCCATAAAGATAGTAATCCCATGTTGCTCTGGTTTTAGGAGTCCTGCGGGGTCACAGGAAAGACCCAGAGCTGTTGGGCAAAGCAGATGAATGAAAGGACTTTTGGGAGAATTTTGGCAAGGCCTGAAAAAGAGTGGAAAATGGGATGCTGCGGCCAAGCAAACATCTGTTTGCTCTGACAAATGGCTGTCTGCAGTCTGGAACAGTGTTCCTCTATCACTCTTGGCTTCTCTTGTGCTTATGTTGAATGAAATTATGGTTTTCTTCTATAGAACAGTGTTTAACATTACAAATATTTATCCAGTATGTTTGAGAGTTTGTTTTAGACTTTCACAAAACGTATGAAAAAATCATCATTAAGTAAATGGTCATCTTGAAACTCAACATGGTCCCACAGTGATTTCATTACCTGTCAAAGTATATTTATTCATTAGAGTAAATGTAATGTTTGTGGCCTTTGCTGTAAACTTGATCTTTTGCAGTCCGCCTCTGCCTACATAGAGACAATAGCTCTGCGTGTGTCGCATGTGGGACCTGGAAGAGGAAATTGTTTCTATTTTGGACAGCTGAGACATGGGGAGTTCCCTGTTTTTGTGTAGTTAAAGTATAGTGTCTGCAGATAGAGCGAATTAAAAGAATACAGTGGTTCACCTAAACATTAAGATGTTTTGCAGAATGTTCACGCTGCTCTTTTCCATAAAACATTGATACCAGTTGCTTGTGAAAAAGAAGTGCGCTTAATTCTATTGAATGTGCACTTGTAGTGTACTTCAAATCTTGCAGATCAGATAATATTGATGAAATAAAGGCCTCTTAAGTGTACTTAAATGCAGTGCACAATTTTATTACTGTTTCTTAACACACTTAAGTACAGTTTTAAAAAGTGCCCTTTGTAATAAGACAAAAAATAAGTTCTTTAAAGTACATTTTAGATCATAATGTTTGTATGATCTTTTATCATACTTTAAAGAAGTACACTTATCTTGATGTATTGACTAGCATGTGTAGCCCCTCTAGTTCGCACCTGCCCGCTCCAAGTGGGACGTGAACCCGGGCCTGTCCATGGGAGGAGGCGCTCTAACAAAGAGGCTAAAGATCACAGTCTCTAGCATCAGTCGTTAGAGCACCTCTTGAGTTCAGGGGAGTGTGGTTTACACGCACAGCTCTTACTAGCCTGCGTCTGTTACACATGCTAAAGCACATGTAAACTGTGTATTTGATACTACATTTAAAGTTAATATATTTTAAAGTATCATTTTTCTGTAATAAGTACTATTTTTTTAAAAATGTGCAACAAGACTTCTGTAGCTGTATGACAGTTTTGTATGAGGAATATACCCATTTAAGTTGTTATTCACTTAAATAGTGTTTGATGTCATTGATGTTCCATTGTCAAAAATATGCAAATGAGATTTGGTCTGTCTCTCACACAAAGCTATTTCTTGACTTTAGAAGGCTTGGAATATAGCGAGTCATGTGAACTTTTTCTTGCACTGTTTTTGAAGCTTGACAGCCCCTGATTGATGTTTCCGTTATATGCAAAGGAGCTGTGCGAACATTTTTCAAAACATCTCTTGTGTTCCACAGAAGAAAGAAAATTACATTTTCACCACTAAAGATGGTATTTCAAGTGAAGTATGCTTTATTTAAATGTGGCTTTTAATTAATAGCAGTCATTCAGCATAACCTCAGGGGTCACACACAGCAAGAGGGCCATCAATGTAATCTACTACTTCTTTCTTAAGATGTTCATTCCTTCATCTCACTCATCTCATCATCTACAGCACTTCTTTATTGCCTCTTTCATAAATGGCGAGCAGGTTGGCTTTAATTTTCACAACCCTGCATTGACCTGGAACAGGCTCCACTACATGTCCACATCTGTTTGTAATAGGACACCTCCACAGAAAATTATTGCGCACATTGGCGTCAACAAGTACCTGAGCGGAATGCTAGTGTGAGGATGTAGAGGACTGTTGGAAAGAAGGATGGATGTCAGGAGCACATTTGAGTGTGGAAAAATAATCAGTCTTGTTGTTTTTTTTGGACACAAACATCCTATTCAAGTCATGGGACCATTTTTCTTTGCTCATTTTATTGACATTAAAAATATACGTTATTTGCTTACTTGCTTATGCAGTAATTCACTGGGAACAAGTTCTTCTGTTGGTTTAAAAGTACATAACCGACAGACCTTCCCCCTTCTTTCATTTTTACTGCCTAAATTTAAGACAATTGCTCAGTATGAACTCTGTTCTTCGAGATCGTTAGACGGCCCTATGGGGAGGCCTGATTTCATTCTCAACTTTCAAGATCTCTTCTGAAGGTCAGTTGTAAGGTGAGGGGGTAAAGTACACTACTCCATTGTTAGCGGATGGTTACATTGGAGAGATTATTGGCACTCTAATCACTTTGCCCTGCACTTTCACTCTCATGTATTTAATCTTGTGGGACTTGTCTAAAAGCTGAGGGGATCTCAGGTTCGATACATAAATAAACCTCACTAGCCTCTCCAGTGTTGGAACATTTCGGAGCACTTTCCTGGAAAGTTTGCCGTGTGAGTCCCACTGAGTGATGTTTCGTTATCTCTGGATCTCTTATTAGTAGTGCGGGTTAAGGGAAGCATAACTTGCTGCTTATTGGGGGGAAAAAATAACATAAAAAAGGAAACAATGTCATAGAGTGGACCCCTACAGACTGTCATGACTGTGTGCGAAGGTTCGTAATATCATATAATTTGACCTTTTATGAAAAGGCAAAGTTATTTCAGGTTGTAAAATGTCATGTGGTGCGACTCCCAAAATAAACCAAATGATGTTTATGAATTAATAATTCATGATATTTGTAAAAAAAAAAAAAAAAAACATTTTTGAGAATAATGTATTCAAAGTGTAAGGAAAAGATGTTACTTTTTCATTGGTTGCACTACATGACATTTTAGAGCCAGTAAATTTAAACTTTCCTGCGAAAGTCCTTTAAATTATCAACATGATTATTAAACCTTTACTGGAAAACCTGCCTATATTGTTATAAATTGATTTACATTACAAGCTGTCTTGTATCTTCATTTTTAGCCATATAAATATCAACATCTGCACCAAATTGCATATTTTTGTTCAGTTTCGGCCTCTGAAAAAAGAGGTGTTTTTATTCCTCCTTGATTTTATGATACTCAACAAAAAACACATATGCAACCTTTTTATTGATTTAAAAAAAAGAAAAAAAATTTTTTTTTTGTCTAAAGGTTCAATTAATTTTTTCTGTATTATTATTATTATTTCATAAGTCGGGCTTTACAGGGTCAATATTTGTGTTATACTATCAGTGACATATACTACTTTATAGAACCCCATTTAGTTTTTTGGGGAGGTTGTCTTACGTGTGAGCATACATGTGAAAATCACCGGGGGTTTGGTATCATTTAACAAAGGAAAATGCACAGTCATACACTTGTGGTAGACCAACTTTAAACACAGACAGTGTGTAGTCTCAGCATGTCTGCTGAGATGATGATGTCGGCTAATAGTTGGGATAATAGACTCAGAATCCCGCAGGACATGACTCATGTGTATAATTGCTGGGAGCCACATTCTGGCCTGCAGGTTTAGTAGTCGAAAAAACAGGGCCTCCATTCATAGATCCTGTGACTTTGACATCTACCACTGTGGAAACTGAAGTAAGTGTGATTCATGAACTCTGTAAGCTCAGGTCATGTTCCATATTACCTTATTAACTGCTCTAAAGACTTGGATTCTCATGTTATTTGCTTTTCCAGGCCTTAATGTATATGGAAAAGTAATTTTGGTATTTGCATTTGGTATTTTCTTGTATGTTCTTGTCATGGGTGTGCTCAACATCGCTTTAATCGTTGTTTTCCTCAACTCTGACATGAAGAAACTGAAATTTCCAAGAATTTCCACCAATTATTTCCAAGTGTTGGGATTACACCTCTCCACCCCAATGACTTAAACAGTTTATTGAGACTTCTATGGAATTCTCAAATCACCTTAGTAAATTACAGAGAGGGAGTTTCCTACACTTATTGGCTTTTGAAGCCACTTGTTCAAGCTTGAATTGTGTACAATACACCCATGAAAATGTTTTAACACACAAAATTGGTAATTATTCCCTTGGCTACTCTTGGTCTACAATGTTAAACATTATTTACACAGAGAAACTTTATAGAGTCTTTTTGTCAAGGCAAAGAATTGAGATGCAGGTTAAACCTGCAGTTTTTGTTCCATTTAAAGCATATTTTATCTGTGCAGTCATAGCACTAGAAAATTGCAGACAGCCAAGGACCTTTGAACATTCGTTGTTTAAGTACATTACTGTAAACACAGTCCTTGCTTGTTTGGACAAACGGAGGGACTAGTCAAAATTAATGTACAGATGCAGTTGCAGATGCTGTCGAACTTGTTTTGAACCTGGAACTTTTTTTTTTTAATTAATCGTTCCCTCACTTCCCTAACTCATTTGTTCCCATTTAAGCATTAAGAAAGAATAATGAGCTAATCTTTAATTTCAAAGAAAATCACAGAGACTGTGTCAGATTCTGGTTCCTAATGTGACAATGATTGATGAGATTCATGTGAAGCTTATTACAAAATTCAAAGCAGAAAGCATTGTTTCAGGGCTGTTTTTTAAGTATACTTCAGTTTTTACGCATATGCGAGTGTCTGTGTATGCAAATTTTATCACCAGAATAGTAAGTCCGGTGTCATGAGAAATCGAGTCCCCCCCAGGAATCAGGTCTCCCTTAGGACCCAGGAGGTATGCCTGATCAAAAGTTGTTATTGTGATGTCTTGACTAATTATAACCTGTTTCACTACTGTATGATGTTTATTGCATTAAGTGCACAAACAACATACTTAAAATATAAAATGAATGCCTATGTATTGCATAATAAAACAAACTGGAAACAGATATTGGAAACAAAAAAAACATACCTAATATAAGCTAAGCTAGCAGGCTAATCGGGTAGATGTATGCTATGCTAGTACATAAGCTAACTAAAAAACAGTAAGAATGAGAAATGCTCGATTTCACAACATACAGCTTTAGACAGTTATATACTAGTATATGAACCATGTAATATACAAGACATTAATGGTCATTATAACGCATTTTAAACAATATAAATCATAATGTGATTTTGCAGGAATTATAACCAGGCACTACAAATACTACCCATTAAAAGCCCATTGAACTAATAGGATCACTCGGGGTCCTAAAAGAGACCCGATTCTTGGGGGACTCGATTTCTCACCACACTGTTTTTTGTAACCGCTCATACTTTGTTTGCGCAGGCTGCACAATCTGTTGTTCCATAAGGTGGCAACACTGGCCCAGGCCGTTTTTTTTTCACAGTAGAAAACGAAACTAAAGAGACAGAACAAAACAACAACAGATAACAATAAACAGCAGACACCCGCATTGATAAGCGCTTGTGTGAGATGGTTATAAGATATCTGCAACTTTAGTTTAAAAGAATACAAAGACATTTTTATTGGTCATAACTTCTGGAGAAAATATAGACACTGGACAAAGATGAAACTTTCTAGAGCGCATGTGTTGACCGCTTACATTCACGCACTATATATCTAATGGAGTATAAAGTACTTTGAAAGGCTATGCGTTCGACTGTACGCACACACTAAACAAACAAAGTATGCTTTGGACTTAACCCTCATTTTATAATAATATTAAGCAGGATGAATTTAAATCATATTGGATTTTGTGCTTTCAGTTATTACAGGCAATATATTGGGACATGTGTTTGAGACAACTGCAGCTGTTTGTAATGTGGTGATGGGGTTTATTTTGGGTCAAAATCAACTTTTTCTAGAGCATAATTAATAAGCATTTAAAGTTGTGCTCTTCATAAAGGCTTTTTACGCATTTTAAGTAATAGAACCTTTATATTTGGCTTGATGCCTATGAATATTTGGTCCATCCCTTTCAGATCCTTACAAAGATCCTTACAAACGGTTACTAGGCCAACAGTGATACAAATAAAGATCTTAATGAGTGGTTGGGAGCTCTGCATAGTGGCTCTGGGGATATCTTCATGAAGAAGGAATTTTTATAGGCGGCATTGATGAAATTTGTTCCGTTCTGTGGGCATTTAGAGCAGAAGGCAGGTTGATAGTAGTCAAGGCCTAGAGGAACACTTAATAGGGGGGCCAGTGATCCTCAAAACCTGCTGGGGGTTCATGCGTTACATGTGCCTCAAGTGTGTCCACTGATTGAGTTATTTGGCATGTGGTATCGATTTAAAGAGCTGGAGCGTGAGTATGAAATTACCAGTTTGAGACCGCATTGGTTTATGGAGATTAAGTAGTCTCATTTATTGTATCTTCAATCTCTTAATAGTCAAGTCTCCTGGTCGGCTCGGTGTATATTTACACCATAGGAAATGTTGCATTTCTTTCTAATTTGTTCTTTCATATAAATAGTATGTTTGATGTTATAGATATATGTGATTGTCTTGCCAATGGGAAGACAGCAAAAAAACAGAAGGTGTTTTTCTATCATATTTCTGACCTTGACTGAAATGGTCCGGATGCTCTGTCATGGGAAACCTCAGAGCTGACATGATCTGCCTTTATCCCAGGTTGCTGCTGGAAAGGTATTATAAAAGTCTTTGTGATCGCATTGATGCTGCAGGGCAGGCAGCATTTTTTCTTAAGAAGACCTTTTCTACGAATTTCCCTACTTTGTAACAGTGCCACAGAGGGTTACACATCAAGTTAAGTGCTTATTCTCACACCATGTTAGTAAAAAAAGAAGTGCTGGAAATGGTTATTTCATGTCCTGAGTGTGTTTCCAATCATTGTACTGTCAGTTGTGAACACACACCAGAATCTAAGAGCACTTTACCTTGAGTTCACCGAGGCTCTCATGGCCTCAGACTTCTGGAGTCTCAATGAGATTTGACATGTTTGAGAAATGCCCTCCTGCAAAGCCCTGCAGATTGCTGACAGGCTAAAGTTTCAGTCTTTGCTGGACCATAAAAAGATTGTTTGTCTTTAAAATCAACAATATTTGTGCACTATAAGTCTTGTAAAGCCATAAGATAGCTTTGTGTAAGCAACAGACTGAATTTTAAGTTGTTATGCACTGAAAATCATATCCATTTAAGCTCTTGCTTTGCATTAGTTCCATGATTAAGTATCATCTGTGCCAAATTTGGCGCAAAGCATTTTTAATGTGCAAAATGTTAATATGCCCAAATGAGATTTGAGAGCTATGGGGAAGAAGATTTTCAATTATTTAATTTTTGGTGAACTTTTCCTTTACGCCTCACCCAAGAACTGTCAGGGCAAATGGAAATTTGCTTTGAAAACAATTACCGCTGCCCCTGGGTTTTGCACAGAAGCCAGATATTATGTCAGCCTGTAACTATAGCTTACTTTGACTTACTCTTTGGAGGTCCAGTGAAAGTTGAAGCATTTAAAGTCAAGCATTCAGTTGTCACCTGCACTGTAATTAAGTACGCCCTGCTGCAATTGCCCTAGTGGGAACGTCAGCCATTACCTCACTAATGCTTTTGTGGCAGGTTTCTTAAGCTTTTACAGTGCGTCCTATCTTGTTTCCTCTCAAATCCAAAACCACAGGCCAATTATCTCATTCCTAAAGCTACCTGTCACCATTTTCCTATATTCAGCCACTCGGATGGTCGTTAACTTTGCCCTTTTGTCAGCATAGAATATGGGAACTGCAATCTGAATTACACCTAGGGATGATAATTTACATAAATTCCCATAATCGATCGTTGTTTAAATTAACAATTGATTAATCGTCAATGTTGGGGGTAACGCATTACAAGTAACGCGAGTAACGTAATAAGATTACTTTTTCAAGTAACTAGTAAAGTGACACATTACTTTTAAATTTATTACAGATAGACTTGTCATATATTGTTGAAAACTAGCAGAGTTAACTCAACTAGCAGAATACAACAATCATATTTGTCTCAGTTAGAGACCAAACTATAACAAGTATTTGTATGAAAAATCACCACTGACGCACGTGTAAACTGTACGTGTTATGTTTTATGGTTTTGGTTTGTAACTTTGTGAAACATTAGTAAACCATAGTAGATTGTATATCTGTTTAGAACAGGTGGTCTCAAATGCAGCATAAGACATTAGTTCAACCAATGGAAACTGGATCTCGGGCATGGTGGATGGGTATAGTGGGTAGGGATGATGTGTCTAGACCAGGGGTGTCCAAACTCTGTCCTGGAGGTCCACTGTCCTGCAGATTTTTAGCTCCAACCTGCCTCAACACACTTGTCTGGAAATTTCTTGTATGCCTAGTAAGACCTTGTTTAGCTGGGTCAGGTGTGTTTAATTGGGGTTGGAGCTGAACTCTGCATGACAGTGGCCTTCCAGGAGCAGGGCTCGACACCCCTGGTCTAGACCAATCGGACACTGTTTAACAACTGGAGTGCGCTTGGATTGGTTGGTTTGAACGCTCAGATTGACAGGTCTTGATTTACCATGCGCCATAGAATTGGAGTGCACAGCTGAAACAGCGCTGGAAGATCATCACTCATCAACCAGGATCTCATTACTTGTTTATTCTATGTACTTTTATTGTGTTGCTTTACACAAGTAGTTCTTAGGTTCCGTAAAATCACTTGTTTGGGTTTTTTTTTTTGGACCCTTGGTTAAATGTTTAGAAATAAACAGCTAGCCTACCCAATCCATTGCATGGCTTGAAGACATTAATGCATTCACAATATGTAACTACAGCGTCCATTCTTCATTTTTCCTTGTGGATCTGCTGCACGTGTTTTGCGCATGAGCCGCACTTACCTCAAAACTACGCTCTCTAATGATGACCTTGCTTAATCGATCATCATTAAGTTTTATCGATTAAATTATTATTGTCAATTAATCGATCGTTGATAAATCCTTAGCATTACTAATTATACTAGTGTTGCATAAAAGGTTAGATGCATCATTGCTTCCTCTCCATGCTGTGCCATGTACAAAAAGAAAAGTCTAAATTCCTGAAGACCTTTTTACTTAACTGGTATTTGATGACATCTAAATCTCTTAGGACATGTGTGGTATGGGTTTGACAACCTTTCCCTGGAAAAAATCTTTGAACTTTATAATGCAGTTGAGTGGTTTATATGAACTGTATTTCTAGGCCAGGTCCTTCAAGCTCGATGAGGACATTCGGAAGTTTGCAACCAGAAAGACATGGATGACGTGTTTTTTTTCCCACATTAGCCTCCTACACCAACCATTGAGACCCTACATCAGGGATTATGAGGGTGATCTCAGAGTCCAGAAATAACTGTAATATAACCCTCCTTCAACCACACCATCATTCAAATTTGACCACTTCAACTCATTTTACCAATCATTCCATGCTCCTACTGCTGCAGCCACAATGTTGCTTGTGGCTGTGTTTCGATATTTGCGTCTTAAGAGGGAATTCAATGCTGAGGTCATAATAGCATATCATATCATACTAATTATCCCAAGATGACATGCCATTTGACTTTGCGTCACACTTGGCTTCTTCTGGAAGCTTAATTAATCCACTGACCAGGCCACCGGGAGCGCTTGCCTCGGTGCCAAGAAGCAGAACCTGGTGTATACAGTACTTCCATTCTGTGGACTGCCAGTGTAGTCTAATATTTTTCTTTTTTTAGGAATACAGATGTTCTGTGTTTTCTATTTCCATACCCCCTAATAGAGTCATGTTTAAAGATGGTTATCATTGTAAAGGGATAACTTTAGATGCACTTCGAAGCATCATCATGCCTATAGTTATGCTTAAATAGTTCCTGCATGGTCCACTAATGGAAATGCTCCAGTGAGTCTCAGAACCTTTAAGAAACAAGGTACATTACTCCCATCCGAGATGTCTATATTGAATCATGATGTTACGCTGCATGTTTTTCCACTTTATATTATTACCTACAGATTATTGGCTCCAGCGGCTACTTGTTTTATAGCCCCTAAGGGCAAAATCTCAGAATCAGCATGGAATGAAGCCAAGGGTCATTTTTTATTTATTACCTCTGCATTTGAGTCTGGAACATGCTTGCTTAAAGCTGCACCTGTGTGAAAAACCCAGCCTGTACCTTCCTGTCTAACTAGCCAGAAAGGAAATAGCGCTAAACCGCCAGTGTTTTTGTCGTCTGGATCGTACCTTGCTGTCAAATTTGGGTGGTGGATGATGTAAACGCATGCTAGTCTGGTTTCTGCAACCACAGACATGTGCTCTCTCAGTTCATGCATTGTTTGCCAACAGACTTGCATACGACTAATGTTTGATCACGAGTCTCCCAGAAATTGCTGAGAGCGTGCATTGTGTTTCCAGTTAAAGTGGGTAAAGCTGGAAAGCATTTGCGTTGAATCCACTGTCACACTCACTTAAGTGTAGACTGAATGCAGGTCTGGTAGAGTTGTTACAGACTAGCTGTTCTGGGAGACCCTATTTTTGGGTGCAGTGTTTTAGAGGCACATGAGAGAGATAAGAGTTCTCCCCAGACTATTTTAAACACATGGTACATTTGCAATGTTTGCTCGACACAATCTTAATTGTTTCTAGAACAAACAACAGTATTGTTAGCGTTTTCTGTATGTCTTTTTTTGTGGGGTTCACCTGTCATGGTCCCTGTTGAAAATAAGGAAATAAACAATCCCGTTTGCTGGTCTTAGCTGATTTAAAGGGGACCTATTATGCAAAATTCACTTTTGCATGTTTGGACATAAATGTGTGTTGGCAGTGTGTGTACACAACCACCCTATAATCATAAAAATCCAACCACTCCTTTTTTTTTTAATCCCCATAAATCATAAGCAGTGTTTCAACAAGCCGTTTGCAGGTTCCTGGCAATGTGACGTCACATTAGCCACAGGCCCCGCCCAAAAATGTTGACAGACACTGCCGTTTTAACATAGAACCGCCCTGAGCGAGTTCACAGTGAGTTGTACAAAGTCCGCCATTGCTGCACTGACGAGAACGTCTCCCAAGCGTTTTAGGTGTTCTGTAGCTAGATGGATTCATCCACATAGCTCTCCCATTTACTCCCTAAATCTGAGCCGATGAAGACGAGGTGGATTAATTTTGCTTTCGAAAAAAATGCTCCCTCAACTCTACCGAAATTCGTTTATGTCTGCTCAAATCATTTCACACCAGACTGCTTTGTGAACGAATGTCAATACAAAGGGACAATGCAAAACAGAGGTTGTGCCAAAAATATGTTACTCAAGGATAGATCAGTACAAACTGTTCATGATCCAGCTTACAGTCTCCAGAGTGATACTGGATACGGCAGTAATGAAGGTGAGAGCACTTTATTACAGTTCATCAAAGTTGATTTACAGATATAAAGTTTACCAGTTTTTTAAGCACCACCCGAAAAGGCATAAGTTCTATTTATATATTTGTTTACTGTTGGTTGTAACGAGTGTTTCTGTGTACTTCGCTATGTATGTTGATGATAATGCCAGAGAGAGAGAGTTTATGGATAATATTTTAATGCACACTTGCACTGTGTTTTATTAAACTCTTACTTAGGGTACATTTACATGACAACAATGTACTATAAACGGAAACATTTTCCTTTGCGTTTTTTGCATACAGACAACGTGAAAATGACTAAAACACTGTATTATTCATGCCAGGCCAGTAGTTGGCGATGCCACTTTGTAAAGAAACACCATGCGTCTATAGACTGAACACATACAGTAATATGCATGTGCATGGCGTCACCATTTTCATATATTCGTGTTTTTTCGTAGTTTACACTGAGATAATTCAAAAAATGCACTATGAAACCCATTTTTAAAAGTTTTTGCGCTTTCAGGCCCATTGTTGTGTAGTCTAAATGAATGTCCAAAATGCATAATGTTCCCTCCTACATTTGGAGCAAGCTTTGTGTTGTGAGTGTGCCTGTGACTAAGTAGGCAGCACACTAGGTTTTAGAACAGAACTCTGGCTTTCTTTTATGTTTCTGGATAATTTTACAGAAAACTTTAACAGTTTTTTTTGTGCTGCCTTTTAAGTGCAGTTATTTCCTTCAAGAAATCCAAACCTGGTTTATTTTACCATTATATGAGGAGATTGCAGCATAGAAAATGAAAAAAATATTTACTAAGCAAAGGTTTGAGTTATGACTTTATTCAGGGCTTGTTGAAAGCCCTCTTTCATCAGCTTTTGCCACTGGTAAAACCACAAGCTCTTAAATGAAATTATAAATAGTCTCTGGCATCTCTTGTCAATGTTTTTACTTGGGCAGATATGTGTTTAGGCTTTTATTAGAACTATTTTGCATTTCATAGTTTAAGTCAAGTGGAAAATGTCTAGCTCTGAACACCTTTTATAAATAGTTTAAAACCACCAGGAACGTAAGCCAACACCTCAAGATTGTTTTCTAAAGGTGTGTTAGACCTGCAAACTTGCTCAGCGCCCCGTTTTTAAACCAGAGAGCTATTTACAGTTTGAACACTATAGTTTACTGACTTGGAATAAACCCACTCCTGACATCTGTGTTTTAATAATCAAGGGCTTTGCACACTGGAATAGTGTTTATCCACTATATAATTAAACTTTTCCGAACGGAACAGATGTGTTAAGTCCTACAGCATTTGTGCTGCAGTTTATTTCAACAGGAACAAAAGGAACGCTGCTTTACATTTAACAACTGTGTAATTGTAAACCCTCAGCTCACAAATGCCATGCCACTTTAAAGCTGTGTAGCTAAGGAATGCTGTGGGATGTTTATTTGTTCATGCAAAGTCTTGCTGTAAGAAATGTACCCGCCCCATTTCTTGGAAGCACATCCAAATCTATAGTAGTGCTGAGATAATGAAGTTGATCCTCATGTAGCCTTTTTGTACATAATGTACATCTGAACTCAGGAAGATTCGGCTTTGCTAAACAAATTTGCCAATTAAACTGAAACTGTGAGGTCTTGTTTCAGAGTCTGGGTAAACAAGGATATGACATTTTCAGTCTTTTGACCTCTTTTGGTTTACAAGACTCTGGGGAGATGCGCAGCCAGGAGCAACATTTAAGGCAAGAATCTTTGTATAACCTAATATATCTTTATTTCGACTCTCCAACACCCCCAAAACACCCCCCAGATGTACAAATTTAGTGAAGAATTCAGCCGCCCGACGGAGAAAACCACTTTGGACTATTTTTGGGCTTCGTTTTGACCGGCCATTGGGCAACCCTGACGTTTTCTTTGAAAGGAAAGACATCCCCTCTTTCAATATAAAGTTAAATCAGTCTTTTAATTGAGTCCTTACGGCTTTAAGCTAACTCAGTTAAAATCAGTTATATCCTCAACATAGTAAAGTTTTTATCCCTAGAGCAAATGATGCTTTTAATGAAGGAACCACAACACAAACTGTTGTGGTTTCTGATGTTAGTGTGTTAAGTGTTCATTTACACTCTGAAATCGAAGAACAATAGAACATCTGTTCTTTTTATAAATGGCAGACCGAAAACCAAATATACATGAAACATGTATAATTTTACTTCTGCTTCTTAAGTGTTTGCTTTTGCAATAGTCAGATTCGCAAAGACATTGTACAGCTGACATTTTATGTGTGAGATCATTTAAGTTACATCCTTAAACCAAAACAATGGAGATCTTCTCATGGGATGATCTCCAAATCATTGTATTTCCTTGAATCATTATTAACATATGGATGCGATCAGTGTGGTATGGATACAGTGACAAATAGCCATGTGTAATGTGGGTGGTACAAAGTTACATTAGTACAAACTGTACTTCACAAAGGTTTTCTATTTGTTAACTTGTAAAACGAAGCCAAATAAAATAACTGCCATCATATTTTGTACATCAAGCATTAGTCGAGAATATATCCTTTATGTAGCTTCGTCATCCTCTGGATTCAGCTGAGGTTTCCATCCGTGAATTGTTATTGAAATTTGTCAGTTGGTTTTGGTGGATGACCATTTTAAGACTATGAACAGTGGAAATGATGTTTGAATGAGAGCTCTGTGAAGCATTCATTAGCATTAGAATGTTTATTTAGCATGAGAAATTATTGGGACACACAATATGCTGTATAAAACCAGTTTATTTAAACAGAAAAAGTATGTATTTGTTTAATTTTGCATTTCCACATACTCGAGAGCTGAATATTGACATAACATTTTATGTTAGTACATCTAACCTGCCCACAAACAAACCTAGCGCATTGCTATTTTATTTTGATAGCATGTACTGGATTGTAACAATGGATATGTACTGAACTGTAAGTTATAATGAATAAAACTGGATGGTTACAGAAAATACTGTCTGTAACTGTAAAATTAAAGATTAGTTGTACTTAAACATAATTGAAAGTAGTAGTTGTGGGATGAAAGCATCTGTTAAATGTTTACTTGAATTGAAATAATTATTTGGAGATGAGCCGTTAGAATCCCTTGTTTCTACAGTCCAGGTGGTCAGTGCAATTGTTTTTCCTCTTGTTTTTGCAAGAGGAGTGTGTCAGATCCTGCCAGGCGTAACCTTTGACCTTTTGCAACCATCCCAGATCAAACGTCCTTGGATTCCTGACTACTACAGACTCTTGGCACCGGCCACCAGTGAGGTCATCACCCAGTGGGTTTAGCACCTCTGACCTATTGACTGTCACAGTGTAATCAGAGATGACCTGTTGTGTTTCCACCTCCCCGTCAACCTCCATTATCATGTCTTTTGCCTCTCATAAATATATGACAAGCCAAACTTAACTTGCGGCCTTTGATCCGACCCATTTCTGGCGGTGTAGAGGTCAGCGGAGCAGTTTTTTTGTTTGTTATTTCTGCTCATTTTCCCATCTCCCTCAAAGCTGATTCCGTTGCCTTAGTTGGAAATCATCAGATCTCCTGTGGTTCATGTGGATTTTGCTCCTGCTCTCACATTTACATGTACTGTAAGTAAACTGTAGGTAAACTTTTCCATTTTTTAGTGCATTCAAACAACTATGAAACAATATAGCGTAACAGGCCAGAGAAGTTTTTTTTTTCTTTTCTTCACAATTGAATATTTACAAATTTATTACTTTTTACTTTAGGGTTAAAAGAATAGTTCACCCGAAAATAAAAATTATCCCATAATTTACTTGCCCTCAAGCCATTCTAGGTGTATATGACTTTATTCTTTCAGCCGAACACAATCAGAGTTATATTAAATAATATCCTGTCTCTTCCCAGCTTTGTAATGGCATTGAATAGTGCCCGAGTTTTTGAATATCCAAAAAGCGCATCCATCCATCATAAAAGTAATCCATACGACTCCACTGGGTTATTTTTGTAAGAAAAATATCCATATTTAAAACTTTATAAACTGTAATCAAAGGCTTCCGGCAATGGCCGTACACGAGTTCACAGGAGAATCGAGTTCTGGCGGAAGGGTGACCTCTGACCCGACGTATAACATTCATATGATTTGGCAACTTCTTGTTTTAGACTTCTAATTTGTGACCTATATTTTGTCGTCATAATTCATTATCCAAAAGCATTCTATCCTCTGAACTTCCACATTCGTCAATTCTCACGCCACATTGTACGTCCTACATCGGGTCAGAGGTCACCCTTTCTTTAATTCATCGTTAGCCTTTTTGGTGAGGCACTTATATTGTATTTTAAAGAGACGATTATCTTATCACATTTGTGCCTCAGAAAGTCAGAGCTTGTTTTTTGGTTGTACTACACTATATGAAAGCAAACAAACCTACCAGTTCTTTACATCAGGCATTTTTCTTGCATTATTCAGTGTTTGGCTCCTAGTTGTAGCTGTAATTTATATGCAGTGGATTTGGTTTGGAAATGCCTCCTCAGCCAAAGTGTTATTAAATCAACCACTCACCATCAGTCATAAATCAGTGTGTTTGCAGAGTGGTTGTGAAAGCAGGCAAGAAATGTGGCTACGTTGAACCTTTGACATTCAAGATGTAAATATTGATCAGTAATGCTCTAACAACCACCCAGAACACACAAGTCACTGCATAATAATGTGCTAACAACCACTCCGGAGAAAATCTAGTTGTTTAGATCTGTTTTTAGTGAAATTTTATTGTATGTTGTTCACAACTTGATTCATTGATTTGTTTGATCTTCTTCTTGGTTAGAAACACTGAACAGTAACTAGAACTCAAAAACAAATATTCTTTCCAACATTACATACATTACAACATAAAATAATTTTAAAAACAAATTAATAACAGTCATCCTCTTTAATAAAACAGTCTTCCTATCTCAAAAAGGGATTACCTCCCTGAACGCAATTACCTCACCCCCAGAAAGCAATTTATTCCCAGTTGTCGGAGTACAGCGGGAGTTGTCTTCAGCAGGGGGCCGGGATGAATCTCTGGTGGTGATACTTTTGGCGGCTCCCGGGCTGAAGGGGGCTTCCACTTGGCTCATTCATCGCAGTGGTCTGCCAGCAGTGTTGGTAGCCAGGCTACTGTCAAAACTCAAGCTCTCCAACCCTCCAAAGATAACAGGGCCCTGCACCTCCTCCGCTGGTCTCCCTGGGTTAAATAACCTGCCTCATGCTGTGATCTGAAACGCGGACCCATGCTTGGCGCACCATGGATGCATTTAGAGTTGGCCTGTGCTAACATCGCCATAAACCAACAAACGAATAGGTTTTCCAAAACTCATAACACTAAACTTTTACAAAACTCATATTTTAGCCTGTTAAAGATGCATAATGCAGAATATTGTAAAAGTTTTGCCTTGTAGATGGCTTTGTTTCAGTTGTGAATTAGTAATGATCTACTAAAGCAGCCTAATGCGATTTAATAAACATTAAATAGCGCTGACATGTTTCTGTGCGAGTGTGTGTCCATACTGTATGTGTGTGTTTGAGTGGTAGAGAGAGCGGGAGAAAGAGAGTATGTGCTTTCCGCACTTTCCGCCATTTTGTGGCAAAAACAAATAATTTGTCATTTTTATCCTATATATTTATTTGTTTCGTCAGTGTCATTGTGGGTTTTGGTTCTTCTGCTGTTGTAGGCTGTAAGGACCTTTGAAATAACTGAAATCATTTGGCAAAGTGTTATGGACATGTAATGCGGTCCAGATCTGCCTGGAACTACTTTTGCCGTGCATTTCTCTGAAAATTACTGCACACCTTAGAACGTTCGTCAACCAATCAGATTCAAGCATTCAACAGCCCCGTAGTATAACAGGCCTTAAGATCTTCCAATTTTAACTAAAAAAAAAAAAAAATTCACCATGTTGTTACCAAGTGCAATGCAATAAAGCGGTGAATGCTTTGAGAAAAAGGACATTTTGGTGATCATTTGTTTCTATTTCCGAACCACTGCGAAATCTCATTGGTCCAAAAGAAGTAAAATCTCATTCATTTTCTCCATTGGATAATTGACATAGATATATATATATATATATATATATATATATATGAAAAAGTGAATGGGACTAATGCACTAGTGCACTAATGCACTCTATTACACATCAACTATTTTATGATTGGCTGTTAGGTTGTCACATTGCACAGCAGTTTCACGTTCATTGTGGACAGGCAAATCGTTTGTCAGTGGAAACTTGCCGCATCACGCCCACAATATTTGTTGCGTGGTGAAGTTGAATCCAGACTTAACTGTACAATCATCAATCAGAGGTTTTAGGCTTTTCTGTCAGGATGTTTATGTTGCTTTTTGAAAAGTCTTCAAAGCAAACAAAATAAGAATAATAAAGACAGCTGCCAAAACTTTGTATAAATTTCTCCAGTTGAAAGATAAAACGGGAAAGAATATCTCAGAGAAACCTGAGCCATACCTGGGGTTTACTGTGAGTTTGCATTAAAAACTTGTCAACAACGCTGTGGAAAATCATTCATCACTTAGCACTCAGTACCTCAGGGTTCCCAGAATTCTTTTGGGCCTCATTAAAAGCTATTCATGAGCATTCACACCTGACAGGGCAAATACAATAGTCTTAAGCTCTGTACTGAGTGCAAGGAAACTGAGCAAAGATGCAGATGGGCATCTGCAACATGACAAAATACAGTGCGCAGACCTCCAGGGAGGAAAATCGAGGGTGCTGGTGCTTTTGTTGGAGAATGAAAGGCAGCTTTGTGAAGTCACAGCAGCATTTATAAAGCTCTGTTGTGTGTGAATAAAGTCTAAGCCTGCTTTAGATTTAACTCTTTAGTACAGTTTCCCCATCCTGCTCTGTTTCCAAACCATGCATTTAAATGGCGCACTTATATGCCTCACTGGAACAAGAGCCGTAATGGGCTCTTTGACCTCTAGAGGAACTCATTCGTAAACATCATTAGGGAAAAAAAGTGCAATGGATTCAGCTCGTAAAAAAACACCTGACGGAGGGTGAATGTAAGTTCGCATCAGACTCGTATTTGAACTAGAGATAAATTAGGTTGTTTTTTATCAAATGTTCCCTACTCTCTCCAGTGGGGAGTCTGGTCATTAGGAGGCCAGTGTGAGTCCGGGTTTGCTGATCCGAGGGGGCTGCCCTCTCTCAGGCCTAGGGCTCTGCAGGAATGTGGAGGGAGTTCTGACTCACCCCTCCACTCCAGGCCAAGAGATCCCACAGAGTGACATGAAAGACGAGGTGCTGGAACAAAAGATGTTGAGGACTATTAACTGTGTGCATTTATTAAATTTTTGGGCCACACAGTCTTCGATTTTTAAAATCAAGTGAAATCTGGATGATAAATTTTAATGCAACAGGCAAGGAAAGGTTGGAAGATGTAGGAAAACGGCCTACCATGAGTTATAGAACGATTACTATTGTATGGGCTTTTTAAGCCTTTAATGTGATTCATAGAAGTGGAGACACGAAAAGAAATGGTGGAATAGTTTTGGGAAAGGTGAGCTTGGATACAAATGGGATACAAGTTCCCTCAACCACCTGAGAAAATGCAGTGTGATGAATGGAAATGGTAATTGATAGTTTTTTCCAGGTATTATGAACCTCCTCAGTTGGAGCATGTAGGCCACATGTCCAACATTTAAAAACTCTTTTTATTCTATATTAATAAAGAAAGTGAAGTCTGAAGGCCTGTTCCACCAAGACAAATGTTTGGTGGGAAAATTTGGTCCAATAAACATTTAAATTTGTTAAAACGTATGTTTAGAATGACATTATTTTTAACTCGGCAATTTTCGCACTGCAAACAACTGGCCAACCAATAAGATTTGCTCTTTCGGTCACATGCCCAGAGCTGCTGCTGTTACATAAAACTATAGGCTTGTTGCGGTGCCACAAAGATCAGTTGCTGCCTGACAAAAGCAATGCATTCTGGTTAGAAAATTTGTCCGACTTTGATCGGTGTTGCAGCCGCCTTACGATCACGTGCCATCAAAGTACTGAGAGAGCAAAATAAGACCAGCCGTTTAGGTCAGGCACTGCAGTTGCTCAAAATCGGCTGCGAAAGCCTTGATGACGACATATTTTATTCCCATTGGTCAGATTCTGTGATGACAAGGACGACGTGTGTTGCGTGTTTTTTCTTAGACAAGTGCATGTATTTGACTAATCTTGATATTGAATATCTGATATTCAAACAAAACACACAAAACATTAACAAAAATTAAGATTATGCTATCTAGCAAATTTTTATTCTTATTTCAACTGCATCCGCTTCTTCGGCTACAATCAACGCAAAAATCATGTGGTCTGCCATGAATGACGTTGGTTCAGCACACTACGGAAATCACAAAGTGTCCAACCAAAAGAAATGAATTTAAACAAAGAAGGTGATTGCATCTCAAAGAGTATAAAAAGATGTTATTGTCTGCAGATTTTCTTTCAGACACAACAGAAGTACTGTTTACCAAACAAAAACGCTTACAGGTTAGTTCTGACCTTTAATCTAACTTCTAATCTTTTAATGTTCCCTCTAATTATGTACAAACAAATCAACTACAGTCGAACACCTCATCTAAACAAGAAACGACCAAAGAAACCATCTGAATACCAGACCCCACGTACACAGACGTCCATTGAGTGCTAGCATACAGTAGCTGGATTATTGTAGGCCTATTTTTACTTTTTCCAGCTATCCCGTGTCTTCACGTGTTCGCTCTAATGAAAGAGGCTGTCTGTTCCATCCTGCTTTGAAGACATTCCTCAGACATTACCTTATTAAACCAAGATGTGTTTGGAGTGGGTGTGGCCCGGGGCACAGAGAAAAGGGCCAGTGTGTCAGCACTAAGGGAGGTGTGGGTAGGCCATGCCCCAGATGTATGACATCATCCACAGGATTTCCACAAGTCTGGACTGTTTTCTGCAGCACGTGTTGTACGTGCCCCACAGCCGTTTGACATTTTAGCTGCAGTGAAGAAAAACAGGGATAAATAATAGTCCTCATAGCTGACTTTGTGGAGGAAAAACATTTGAATTACAGCCTGATGTTTTGTGTCACAATAGCTCAGTATAGTTTAAAGGGTTAGTTCACCCAAAAATGAAAATTCGGTCATTAATTGCTCACCCTCATGTCATTCCACACCCGTAAGTCCTTCGTTCATCTTCAGAACACAAATTAAGATATTTTTGATAAAATCCGATGTGAGGCCTGCATTGCCAGCAAGACAGTTAACACTTTCAGATGCCCAGAAAGGTACTAAAGACATATTTAAAACAGTTCTGTTTACTTTTGTACCTTTAACTAGACCTTAGTAAAGGTTTAATGGACATATAATCCCACAAATGCATTTGTTATGTTAAACTTGGCATTGTGTATTATGAATACTAATAGGTCCAATGAAAAATTGCTTTTAAATTAATAAAATCATTTAGACTTTAGTGTAGTTCACTTAGTCCAAGAAAAGTATGTTAAAGGATGCTCTTTCCTTGTTAACACTTAAAAACATTCTTTAAAGCCCTGAATGTTTGTAGTTGATCTCCACCAAACAGCATGATTTTTCTCAGTACATAAAAGCATACGCAGCCCCATCAACATGTTGTTGACATTATTCACCATAAATAGGGCTTCATGTTGGCTACGACTGTATCCCACATCAAACGAGATGTTTTTTCTTTTTTTACAGCCAGTGAGTAAATGGTTTGTAAACTCTGGCTGGAGATGCAGGGAAAAAAGCTTTGGTGGTCTATATTAAAGAGCAGTTACGGGGGCCACAAATGTTAGCTGAAGTCTGTTTATGCAATTAGGAACAAAACAACATGAACCAGTAGTTGATTTTTAATTTTTTTTTCAAAGTCTTGCTATGTTTGTATATGGGGGTGATATAAAATGAAGGGCAAAATCTTTTATGTTTATATGTAATCGGTTTACTAAGATTATCTAGTAAAGCTATCACTGTGGATTTGTGTGTAAGTATGTGAAATGAGTGTCTCAGCTTTAAAACCATCTGTTGAAGTCATTTAAAAGTAAGCAAAATATGTTTTCAGAGGACTCAACATGGTCAGTGATTCAGGTCTTTGTTTAGATGTTATTCCAGCTACTCTTTCCAGCTAAATTAGCCTAGCGTGCACTAAAACACAGACATGTGACACCATTTCATGTCTCAAGTGTGCAACAAAAAGCCTTAGATAATAACTAACAGCACGACCCCATTTCTGATGGTTAGGTTAGGTTAGGTTAAGTAGTATGTTAGCTTATATGTTATAGGTTGTTATATTAGGTTCCATGTTATGTTAGTTTAGCTTATATGATATAGGTTATGTTAGGTGAGCTTATGTTACGTTAGGATGTATGTAAGGTTAGGTTATCTTATGTTATATGTTGTATGTATGTAATGTTAAGTTATGTTATGTTAGGTTACCCTATATGTTAGGTTGTATGTTATGTTACAGTAGGTTAGCTTATATGTTGGTTGCATGTGGTATATAGGTTTGATTTATGTTAGGTTGTCTTATATGTTGCACGCAGGTTATGTTTGTTATGTAAGTTATGTTAGGTTATATGTTGTATTATGTTAGTTTAGGCCAACTTAATATATTATAACATGGCAGAATAACCTTGTTATACACACCTAAGCTGCATTTAGATGTGTAAATGTGCAACAAAACATTCGGGACAGAAAAGTATTTTGCAATGTTCACAAGGTCTTACGGAACATAGCAAGTCCATGCATATGAGGTTATTGTACTGAAAAAAAAAAAAAAAAAAAAAAATCGCTGCTTCAAAACTTTCATTCAATTAAAATATGCTGGTTGTAAAAGAGCCATGCTACATCTACATCCCTTTGTGCACCAGGTTTTTTCCCAGTGTGAAACACGACAAAGATTTGTGAGGCAGTGATTTTACATAAAAACATCAAACGCTTATGAAAGCCTTTGAATTCTCAGAAATATTGCGTTTTTGCTAAATAATATTGAGAAACAGCTGCGTTAGATGCGAATGTGAGCAGACAATGTGCCGAGCCGGGCTAATTCCCAACTGTGTTTGAGCTTTTGTGACTAGCTGGGCCATTTTCCAGTCACCTCTTGTGAACTCTTTGGTCACTGTTCTGTGATGATTACAGGATTTGTCAGGGCATGAGGGTTTTTTGATAGGCTACTGTAACACATGTGGGTTAAACTGGCCAGGTGACTGAAAATCACAGTCGGATCTGAGGGGCCAAGTTGCTTCCTGGAATCTGACCAGCTTTAGAAGAAAATCGGACAGGTCAGCATTTGGATGGGATACGAAAATACCCCCGATATCCAATCCATTTGCAGCTGGGACACAAGAGTGCATGTGGATGAGGGGGTGGTAGATAGATGACACAGGAATGCAGTCGACGCCAGGTTGCTCTTTGGCCTTTCAGAGGTAACCAAGCATATCCTCCTAAGCCTTTAGCCTCCCTGCCTCATTCTGTAGCGGATAAAAGAACAAACCTTGGCTGAGTCGCAAAAGAGAAGGAAAAAAAGAGGCGGTTGATTCAGGATCAATCCTTTCCACTGTGCAGTGGTCCATCTATGGTTGTATCTGGAGACATCAGAAGCTACATAACATTGTACTAAAGGTGCGGTCACAATATAAACATTACAGCAAAATTTTGTTTGCAAAAAAGGTCTATTGTCAATAGTGTAGGGATGTATGAAGCACAGCACACACAGAAGTCACTTTCAAACCAAGCTTTCTTTTGTTTAGCATGCCAAATTTGCATGACCATCTTTTTATCCATTATCCTTTATTTTACCAGGAATTATCCCACTGAGATATAAATCTCTTCGACCAGGGAGTCCTGGCCAAAATGGCAGCACAGAAAGTTTCACATAAACAGATTACAAACACATATAAAACCATAAATATAAGAAAAAAGTCTATGTACAGGTTTCCTTCAGATGGGACTCCAATAGGTTTCAAAAAAATATTTAAAGATAGGAGTGCTTCTAACATCATAACACTCTGCATTTCATTCCATAACCTAGGAGCATAGGAGGAAAAGGCAGTTTTGCCAAACTCAAAATGCTCTTGGAACAATTAAAAGTAATTTAGAAGAAGATCTAGTCCTATAATTACAAGTATATATGATAAGAGATTATAAATGTACCTAATAATGGCTTGGCAATAAATTTTTCTCCTTTGGTACGAGGACCAACCAACCAATTTTTAAAAAGTACAATGATGGGTACTTAAACCCGTTCTGAAATCTTTGAAGGGAAATTTTTCGCCTACACGTGAAATTCCAGATTGTGTGTGTTTCCATTGAAATGACTGGATTTCACCCACGAAAATTCATGGAACAATGGTAAATGTGACCACACCATGGTCTCACTTCAAGTTCACACAAAGAAGAAAATTCTGCCATCACTGTCTTATTTTGTTGCAAACTTTCTTCTAAGGAACACAAAAGGAGATATTTTGAGAAATGTCTAAGCTGCTCTTTTCCACACAATAGCAAATAGTGACCAAGGGATGCTTCAAAAAGAATAATAAAGCACCATATAATGTGGTCCATGCAACTATACAGCTATATTTGAGAATGGTTTGTTGAAAGATAAAGCTTTGATATGCAAAAAAAAAATGAAAACAAGATCAGTATGAGCCTGAAAGTGTCTTGATGCTGATAGCCTTCTGATGTATTTTGTGATTTGTGGTGGTACATTCCAGATGATCCATCTGATACTGTTGTTTTTTTTTTTTTTCTCTATGAAATCATCAACTTTGTCATTGTTCTGTAATGAGTAAATCATTTAATATAGAACAGAGTTTTATTCATACAATATATTGATTCTAAGAAGGATTAAAGAAACAGATGGCAATCCAAGATCTGCAGAACAGATTTGAGGTCTGTAGTTCATAAAAGGTGAAAAATAACAGCTGACGGCTTCTGTGAATTTGTTTTGACATTTTTTTCTTCCAGTAATTTAGCAGAATTCATTGGAATTATTAATCAAAAAGTCCTCGGTATATTTATTTAAATTCGTAATCCCTTTCAGAGGCCAAGATGAGCATCCCTGCTGAAAAGAGCAGTTCAGACCACAATGAATTTTCCTGCTTGTCCGAATTGGTTATACTATATTGTTCTGTGTTGTTTAACAGGATTTCTATTAATTCTCATGATGATTTGTTGTGTACTAGTTGTGGTGCATAGTTGTCTCGTTTATTATGCACATGGCATTGCATTTTTGTGACTTGATCTCGCAATTACAACTTTATTTGACATTTGCAATGTAATTTCTCAATATTTAAACAGAACATTTCAAAACTGCGACAAGAAAGGGCCTCCAGAGTTCATTTTTAAAGATGTTTCTGTGTTCTCTTTGTTTAAAACAGCTTGGGCAACTGGACAAAGCTGCGTCTGCTGCTCATACATATTTCCAGGCCAACCCTGAGCATGTGGAGATGGGCGAAGACCTGGAGCAGTACAAAGCCCAGAAGGGTGTAAAAGAGGAACACTTCATTGACCGGGAATCCCGCCCACATCAGGTGAGTGACTGTCGACCCCTATTACTAGTCATGCACCGAAATGTAGTTGGTAGCCAAAAACCGAAAGCAAAATTAAAGTTTATTTAATAATCAACACTTGAATAAAAAAAATTAAAAAAATAATTGCATTTAAATTCAGTTTTTTTAATAATATATTAATCTGTTGTTGAAATATAAACATTTAAATGCAGACTATAATAAAAACTTGTTTTCGTGACAGTTTTATTCAAACATACATTAAATGATGTGCATATTTTTTGCATATCAAAATGCTCCTCATTAGAGTTATAGATATTGAATGGCTTACCTGAGGTAAATGTAATGTTATGTGACATTGTTTACAAGCCGTTTTAATGACATCTTTCCGCGGTTGAAACACTGACTGAGCGATTGCAAGAGACATGATACATTTCAGTAGGTTGTACTGTATCTTTCAACATACCTTCTGATGTTCATTCATGTTTATTTCATGCTATAACTTGTAGTAAAGAGGAAGAGATAATCGGTTCACATGCTGCTTGAACTGAAGCACAATGACAATTATTACTTGAATTTCATTCCAAAATTGACAATTTAAAAGCCCAGACTTTGTTTCATATCAAAAGCAACAATTTGCGAACTTCGGTGCATCACTACCAATTACACCACTGCTTGATGCTTCTTGAACCTGCAAAAACACCCTACAAGGCCTGAGACATCAAGTTTGGTATCTTTGTATTTACAGAGAGCCTTTTTTGCTGGGGTGAAGCTGTACGACAAAGGCAACTACGAAGCATCTGTGACACTTTTTGAAGAGGCTCTAACTGAGTATTATCGTGCCGATGTTGAGTGTCGGGCCCTCTGTGAAGGGCCGCAGCACTTCGAGGAGCAGGATCATGTCTTGTACAAATACAACCTCTACGAGCTAATCTCAGGTACAGATGCTTATGTACTCAAAGCTTTTCTGCTTCCTCTTAATGTGGTAAAGCTATCATCTGCGGTCTTGAGAAGGGTCTGGGAATTTTCCATTTTCAAGTGGATCTTTGGGACTTTCTGTTGTGGATATCATGTCTCTAATGTCTCTAAGCTATTTGTGTTTCCAGTAATGGAGATCTTCCTGTTCTCTGACCTCTGTGTAAGTCTTTTCTGAGTAGGCAAGTGCCTGACCTTTTTTTCTGCAGTACAATCTGTTATTGTTGTGTCATACAGGCAGTTCATGATAGTACAACAATGAGCAGCTTCAAAGAGTGTGACATACGGTTGCCCTATACGTTGTTTTGCACATAAATGAAAAGCTTCTTTGGATCAAAGCTAAATCCACTGTTTTATTATTTATAATTTATCGATACTGAAGCGGCTCACTTTAACTTTAGCCTCTGAAGTTACCCTGGGAAAAAAGACTTGTCTGATAAACATGCAAAACACAAGCCATGTTTTGTCTGCATTGCCTTCATGCTCAAAACCAGACCACTGTTTTGAAATTCAGCAGGCCACACGTAGTCCAACTGAGATTTAATGTTAATATCAAAGTGATTTTATATATTTAATGTTTAGTTTAGTTTATTTTACTGTTTAGTTTATAAGTGTTTGCTTTATTAAAAACACTGTTTTCAACATTGACAATAATAAGGAATGTTTCTTGAGCAGCAAATCATCATATCAGAATGATTTCTGAAGGATCATGTGACACTGAAGATTGGAGTAATGATGCTGAAAATTCAGCTTTGAATCACTAGAATAACTTTTTATTTAAATATTTTAATATTTTATTTAAATAATTGCAGCCTTGGTGAGCAAAGAGACTTCTTTCAAAAACATTAAAAACAGCTTACCAGCCTCAAAGCTTTTGAATGGTAGTGTATTTCATTTATCATATAATTTCATTTATCATATTCATATACCCAGTTATTAACAGAACTCACAATTCTAGCTGCTTTCTGTTCAGCTTGTAATACTTCAATTTCAGTAAAATTGCTGCAATGGTAGTGTGAAGAGCACCAATATAACTAATGGACTTCTTTTAATCATGTGAAAGGCTCAAAGTCCATAAAAGTCAAACGGGGAGTCATAATTCACCAACACTTATATCATAACGTCCCCCCACTGTTTGGCTTATAAAACAGTGCATTAAGCTGCCATAACAGTTCTTAATTATTGCTGATTGCATTCTGTTGATTAAGGAGGGATGTGAAAAACTGTAGCATGATTGACATGCATTTATGGCCAAAATGTGTCATGGAAAACATTTTAAGAAAGACTGAAGAATTGGCCAGTCGTGAGAGGACTTGTTCTTCACAGGACTTCTCAGTGTTCCTTACGTTAGCTTCAGGGGGTTCTGTACATATGGCATGTCTTGGAGTTCAGCAAGGAATCCCTGGAAAATATTCAGAATGATGTCACTGACATTTTCTGTTCATTCAGTGATTTATTGGGTGTATGATGATGCCTATTTGAGAGCATTTTGTTAGCCTGAGGACATTTCGGTAAGAAGCAATGTGACACTCTGCTACAACTAAGGACTCATTCTCTGCCCTATAAACAAAAGGTAATTTAAAGCAGATGGGTTGGGCTTCTTCATGATTTTCATGTTTGTTTAGGTTATCATTGTTATATTTACAAAAGAAGCCAGGAGCTAGTTACTTGCCTTTGTGGATCCATGAATAGACTAAGTCAGAACAAATTCAACAAAAAGCATCTCCATCCCATAATTAAACTCCCTTTTGATAGATGCTCTTACTCAGCTTTTTAATTTGTAAATCTGTTCCCACTTTTATGTGGGAACAATCTGCCTACTACTACCCATCATGAAAGACCAACTCACCCTTTAAAGTGAGTTTAAAGTCATCTCAGCTCTTTAATTTAATCTTCAACCTTGTCCACATGAAATCCACCAGCACCTCAATCGGTTTGACATCTTTGATATGATCCCAGTTAAATGACCTCACTCCATACACTCACGTTCTCAACTACATCAACCACAATTACAGTGTGTTATTAAGGCATTAAATCCCACCGCAATGCCCTTTTTCTGTTTTTTCCACAAGTAATAGTATATAGTTCAAATTCAAGCATCTGTATGTGTTGTAACTGGTTCAAGATTGAGAATACAAGCTGGCTGGTGGCCCCACGCTAATTTGAACTTGAGACCCTAAATCATGTTGTATGCTTTGTCTTTCAGATCATTACACACAGGTTCTACATTGCGAACACGAGTGTGTTCGAGATTTGGCCACCCGCCCCGGTCGCCTGTCGCCCATGGAAAACTACCTGCCACTGCATTACGACTACCTGCAGTTTGCCTATTTCCAAGGTAAACATCCATATAAGTCAAAACTGGCTTGAATGTTTCCAAATGTTCTTGAACTCACCTTTACAACTTCTAGTCTAGGACTAAAACTCTTTTGGCTCAATTTAGTATCTGACCCCGATTCTCTTCTTGGACTTCGTACTCAGGATAGAAGAAATTGGCAACAACTCAACTGACTTCCATCAGTCAAACTGTACAAATAGTCTGCATGGGAAAGAAAATGTCATTGGTAATTATAATCAAATAAACGCACCTTGAAAATAATTTTGAATTGACAAAACCTCATTAATCATGAAATTACTCACTCTCAAGGAGAAGGAGAGTCTCATAAATATTCTTGATTGATTTCTTCTTGGAAATGTCAAAGCTGAACTTTTCACTCCTACCTTAAGAAAATGAGCTCTGATATGAGAAATTTTACTTTTACAGACACTTACAGCTGCTTATTGTTCATAAAATGGCAAGTCATTCAGGTGTGTGCGCGAGTTGCATGTCTCAAAGCCGTGTTTCCACTCGCTCAGCCCTGTGGAGTTTGTTCCATTGTGGTCACTGTCCTGGAATGCGAATGTTTCCAAGCGCGTAGATCTCCAAAAGGAAATAAACGTGACTGTGGGAAAAGATGACTCCAAAGAATCACAGTATGATAATCTTCCAGATGAGCCAAGAAACAGAGCCCTGGTGGCTTCATTAACACTTAATAACTCTTTCTGTATTCTGTGTGTTCAGCTGGGAGGAATGAAGAGGCGCTGGAGTGTGCTTTGACCTACCTGTTATTCCATGAAGGTGAAGAGTTTATGACTGAGAATGTGGAGTATTACAGGGAGGTGCTGGGACATGACGGCCAACCTCGTAAGGTGAGACACAGTGGTGAAACATGCTGAAAAAAAAATTAAAACAGGAAATAATGTCACAAAGAGAACCCCTGCAGACCCTCATGACTGTGTCAAACTCAATAAGTCTCTTAAAATATCAGATCATTTGACCTATTTATGTCATGACAAGGTTATTTCAGGTTGTAAAATGTCATGTGGTGCGACTATGTAAAAACATGATATTTATGGATAATTCACGATATTTGATTTAAAAAAATCATTTTTACCTTTAAAAAATGTTTTTGAAAGTAATGATTAAGATTCACCAGTGTTATATTTGTACAATGAGATACTATTATAATTTTATTGATATTTTGAATTAGTTTTAATTTTTTATATTTTTTTTATTTTATATTTTGTTTTCATTTTCATTTTAGTTAAAGTTTCAGTAATTTTCTTATTTTTTATTTTTATTTTTTTTTTAAATATGTCTACAGTATATAGTTTTTATTACTGTTTATTTCAGGTTTAGTTATTTTTAAGTTTAAGTTTTTTGTATTTCCTTTTATTTCAGTTATAGTTTATTTTATTTTGAGTGATGAAAGTTTTTTTTTTTCTTTTTAGTTTTAGTTTGTCATGTCCATCAAGTAAAAAGTACCATATTTTTACCTGAATATATGTGAGTGACAGGGTTATTATAACCCTGTCACTCACATATATTCATGTAAAAATATGGTACTTTTTACTTGATGGTTACACCACATGACATTTTAAGTAATTAAAGACGGCATTAAATAACCCTGTCACCCTACTTCAGTTACATCGTGACTTTAAATTGACTTTAAATTAACTTTTCTTGAAAATGGCTTTAACATTTTTTAAAACCATGTGATTACAAAGAGTTAATTTCTAAGAACATTTTTTGAGTCCATTTTTCCTTTTCTTTTTCTTAGACACTCTTATTTGTCATTGATGCCACTAGACAGTCATGATTGTGGAAATGATATGGGATGTTACGATAGTTATTGGCACTTGATCTACTGTTTATTGACTAATAACTTTACATTTATTGTTATCTATAGGTCTCCTTAGTACATACATTTAATTTACAAATTCTTCCCTTCAGTTAAAGTCCCCGTGAACCGAAAGTTGCAAACGACTTTTCTCCAGTGTTGTACTTTAGCGCTCCTCCTCTCCATCTCTCGCTCATAGCAGACTAACGGTTGGAGGGGAGTGGTTTAGGCGTTTTCAACCCAAGCAGTCAAACTGACGTCATCAGAGAAGAAACGCCATTCCAGACCGGAAGTAACTTTTCAGATTTTGATTAAAGATTACCACGACAAACCATTTTTTTCAGTGTATTAACTTGCATGGATTAATTGTTCACCACAAGACAAGTAATATGCGCTACAAAGTAAATAGGGCCAATTTTGATTTCATGACAACTTTAATGCTTGTCTTCGAAATAACCTACCCTACACTAGTGACAACAAGTTCAGGTTCAGTGATAGTTCTTGGATCGCCACTTGCAACTTTTCAACAGATCCAGATCTTCACGATCTAGATCTATCATGAAATATCTCTAGTAGACTCTTCACCAAGTGTAGAGATTGGCAGGAGGCCATATGTGCATAAATACGTTGGAACAATCATGTCTCATTATTGAGTTTGGTACTCGAGATGTACAGTAGTGGCTGCACGCACCATCCAAAAGTGTTTTTCGTTGGAAATCCTGGAAGCTATTAGCACTGTAAAAGGCACATGAGTTTGAATACGTCTTTCAATGCGAGATCCTTCAGTTCATAGCTCATAACAACCGAGGACATTTTTTCCACCCCATTGCAGAGTGTTTCCATCTATCTGGCTTGCTGCCATGTCTGATTGCCCGATTTCTAGTTCCTCTGGGACCTTGTTAACCCACCGCCAAGATACTGTGCTGACAGCATAGTCTTCTGGAACAGGGTAGAAAAGTTTCACTGAAACACCACAGAGCTCCCTGAATCAATTTGTGAGCTGTTTGCATTCGGAGAACACACCAGCCTAACTCTTCCCCCAAAAGGGCACCAAGGCTGCCATTTCATGTGGTCTCGACCACACTTAGAAGCAGCAGACTTTGCTCCAGTTATAACAAGCTGCTTTAAACGAGTGCCAGTGACCGCTAATAAAAAGTCCTGGAGAATGCCAAGAGAAATCGTGCAGGTTGTGGAACGGTCTTGATTTCAGACTGAGGTACATCCCTCAGGTCACTTTTTATTTTGTCGGGTCGCAAACAAAATGTTTGAGAGATGAATAATTAGGGCCATAATCTTCAATCTACGGCATGTAGGAGATACAATCAGCCTCACTATGCTTTTTATGCCACAGGAAGCCGAACAGTACCTAAGGCGGCACAAACAGGAGTCAGACCTGCTCCTCATCGGCAGCAATAACATTGGAGTGACCTATACTGAAGGGGTAGGTTCACAGAACGAGTGAAATTCTTCTATGCCAGTTTAATATGCAGAGACATGTACAAGCAAGTCATTTGTTGGTACATGTTAAGATTGTTGCTTTGTACACTGGAAGAAATTACCAACTTAAAAATACTGTAATTTATTACAGCCATATGTATTACTTTTTCTCAAATTATATTTATGGCTTGTTTCAAATCTTAATGAGGATTTTTTTTTTATTACTTTAATATGTTCCATTCTTCTATGCCAGTTTAATATGCAGAGACATGTACAAGCAAGTCATTTGTTGGTACATGTTAAGATTGTTGCTTTGTACACTGAAAGAAATTACCAACTTAAAAATACTGTAATTTATTACAGTATTACTTTTTCTCAAATTATATTTATGGCTTGTTTCAAATCTTAATGAGGATTTTTTTTTATTACCTTAATATGTTCCATGATGTTCACTTATAATATTAATAAAGTGTTTTGCACAATAAAACAAATATAAATGTGGAAAAATGATTATTTTCAACCTTCATTCTGACCCTCTGTCTGAAATGATCCATTTTTAAGGGCCGGCTCCTCGTCAGTAAGCATCGTTGCATAGGAAACAACGCCCACTCGCTGTTGCGCTTGAGCTACTTACCGTTTGCACTGTAGCTGCTATCAGATCCAGTACAGCTGACTGCTTCATCTATCAACAAAAGTTTCTTTGTGAACTCTCCATTACACTGTGCCTCATTTCCAAAACAAAATGCTCCCAACAAACATAAATCTTCCGACGTGATCAGGACATTAAAATAAACCATCCATTTGTTTCCGATGCTGGGATCCTTCTGAAGTCTGTACAGAGACGCAAACGAGCCGTTTAAACTGGATGTGTCAAAGCCAAAGTTTTTTTCACTCTTCCATTCATCCTGTTGTCGACAGACTCAAGTACTGTACGTGTGGATACGTCAGAACCTGAACGGCATCTGTATACTGTATCAGTGTAGACAGCATCAGTGATTATAATGGGTTCTGTTTTGCTTTTGATGCGACGCTCAGCCATTAAGTGACTGAATGCCTGTGGGCGGGGCCTATGATGCGACAATGTCTTGCTCTGGAGGCAGCCATATACAAATGTATTTGCCCATGTGACATTAAAAATCCTGCAATATCGAGCTGTTTTTGGAGCTTGATTAAATAAATGCTTTATTTATAATGAGGACATTTTAAGCTATGAAACTTGCAGGATGTTTAAATAGTACCAGGAACTCTTATATGTCAAAAGATCAAGGCAAATTTGAGTTCTTATATCATGACCACTTTAAATTTTGATTTAATTTTATTTAAAAATATTTATTTTCCCAAAACAAAAATGTACTTTCAAAGCATACCATACTTAATTTATTTTATTTTGACACAAGCCAAAATGTCACTTAATGTAGGTCAGTATAATAATTTTTGGTCTTTTTACTTAATTTAGTAATAAACAAAAGCTAAATTAGCTATAATATGAAAGAATTTTCATATTGGCATACACAGGGATGCACTTTAGGGTTTGCTTTGTAAATATAGGAGAAATTAAATATCGTAAAATAGTTCAAATGTACCATGTAGGCACAGGGAATGGGTCATAAAAGTAAACAAGGACATGTTTCAATTTTGTAACAGCTGTGAGAGGGAACAGGTGCTCCTGTAAAATTTGAGATTAAACAACTAACCTACATCGCCCCCTTGTGGGGGGATCCTCAAATAAGCCCAACTGCAATCATACAGGCATAGCTCTTCATAATTAGGTGTTTAATGGACTGATGTTTCTCTTCAGAACTACTGGAGCAGTTCTGGCGGTAGAGAAGATGCTAACAGGTAGGCGTTCTCACTGATGTAATAAAGCATAATGAGAATCACCCTGTTCAGAGCGTGTGTCTTGAATATGTGTCTTTAGGATTCCTTCTGGTACAGATGGCTGGATGGACTATGTGCCGATATCAGCGAAGAGAAACGTCACAATGTCTGTGTTACAAGAGCTGCGGGAAGGTGATGTGCTGTTTACACATTTTAAATGATCTGGACCTAAAATATTGTAACAGGCGAGATAAAGCTGCAAACCGTAAACATAACTTGGAAAAAATACCAAAATTTGGGACCAAAAATATACGTGAATTAAATGAGTAGTTCCTCCAAATATGAAAATCCTGTCATTATTTGCTTCATGAAGTTCATTTTCACACAATGACAGTTTTAAGTGACTGTTACAATATCATAGAGACAACAAAAAATTACAAAAAAAGTTTATTGTTTTCAATGAGCCGATTGATCCACACAAATCGGACCAACATACTGGTTACAATATACTGGTTTAGCACATTTTCATTACTATTTCAAGATGTTTTACTATTTTTATTGGTTATTAAAAGTAAACTTATCTTGATTTGTGTATAGGAGGTCCTTTGCTGTATGATAATGTAAGACTTGTACAAAACTCCGAAACCCTGAATGGAAGTCAAAGGGTGCTTCTTGATGATGTCATCAGTGAGGACCAGTGCTCCGAGCTCAAATTTCTGGCGCATGTGAGTGTATTTCCAATATTGGTGCTTGTTTGACCTAATAAGCATGTGCCATATATTACTGTACATCTTTACAGTAGTATTTTATTTCAGTTGACTTTACAATTAAATGCTGTAATTGTTGTTGGAAGTTTTATATGAATATTTTAATTGGCAGAGTGTCACTGCAGCTGGTGACGGTTACAAAGGGAAAATGTCTCCTCACACACCCAATGAGAAATTTGAAGGGGCGACAGTACTGAAAACACTGAGGGTAAGACCTTCCTTAGTTTTTTTAACACTGACTGAAATTTGTGTTTATAAATAGCGTGCCACATTTTAGCTCGATCGCTAGGTTTTGAAACAGCTTTAAAGTTGAAACGGAAATTGTGATAGTCTTTTCTTCCCTATTGTGACAAACAAGAAAAAATGTTGGGGCGGGACTTAATTTTGTCCATCAGGTATTGGTTGATGATTGGATGGTGGTGGTTTGCTATTGATTTATCTCAAGAGAGTGACAGGTTGATCCCGCACTCGTGCCAATAAACACACCATGAGAGAAGAAATGTCACTGCAGGAGAAAAAAAGTTATTTTAAATAAAGACTATGAAGGCATCAAATGATAAATGATGAATAATTTATAATAAATACTGCAATATTCCATAAAAAAATAAGAATTGTCCATTTTGATTTCATTCCAGTTTTATCATCTTATGTATGTTTTGATTGGACAGTCATGAATAATAAAAACAGTCCTGAGTATAACAATAATTGTTCATTATTTAACTTTGCAGTATGGATATGAGGGACGTGTTCCTTTAAAAAGTGCCCGCCTCTTTTATGATGTCAGCGAGAAGGCCAGACGGATAATTGAGTCATACTTCATGCTAAACTCCACTCTGCATTTCTCATACACGCATCTTGTGTGTAGGACTGCCATATCTGGTACGTCACCTCAGCTCTCACTTTCCACCTCAGATTAAACCACAGTATGATCACTTGTGTCAGAGTATACTACACACTGCATCATTTAGTAGGTTTATGTATTATATTTTTTATGTACTATATATGATATGTAATATTTATTTGTAATATATCTTGTATGTATTTATTTTTTATTTGTGTGTGTGTGTGTGTGTGTGTGTTATATATATATGGGTCAAAGCCTTAATAATAATAAAAAAACAAAGATATGACATCCAAAGTATGTAAGGTAGCACAACTAGATCTCTTTTTATCAAATCCAAAAGGTTTTAATTATATTTTGCTACATATAAAGGTAATTTAAAGATTTTGAAGTGTCAAAAGGTAATTCGGTGTAACCGTCCAAAGGCCAATACAGCCATTTCATTTGTGATTAAAATACCTTAAAATGTAATAAATGTGTATATTTTTTATTCTGGCATGATTTTATAACATCATATATCAACATAGTGCAAAATAGTATTAAAATTATGTGTAGAAGTCGTTGCTTTGTTATGAGAAAGAATGTCCGGAAAAATGAATTTCATTGATGTCATTCGGAGTAACCAATATAAAGGGACCATTTTGGATCAAGTCATGCGGTCATTGTCATGTGACAGGATGTGACATCATTCAGACACCTGCAAAGGACCACATGGTCGTGAAGCAAAGTAACTTATTCTCCCTTTAACTATTTGAAAAATTCATGTTTTCACTTGCTCATACGCATGTCCCGAAACATCAGGTCATTCGGTACAACTGCTATAAAACATGGAAAATGTTGTAATATTTTAAAAACTTGTACTAAACTTAAAATATTTGATTGTCCTTTTGCTAGCTAGCTAGCTAGCAATCTAAGCACTGTCTGTTAGCATTGTTTGAAAATATCGTCATTCGGTATAACCAAAAGTGTCATTCGGTAAAACCAAAATTTTGGTTAAACCAAATGACTTTTTTGGTGACAAATTTTGTCCATCTTGTAAAAAAAGACAAAAGCAGTATTAATTGATTATAAAAAAATAAAAAAACCACAATCTCATTGTTAACACTTAATAAAACTTCAAATTTAATTATATCTCCATTATGTTTTTTTTTTTTTTACACTTTTAAAAACCTTATTAGTCAATGACCCATATATATATATATATATATATATATATATATATCAATTATCATTATACACACACAATTGTTTTAATTATTAATTAATTTTTTATTTAAATATTTTACTAGGTCAGCAGGACTACAGAAATGACCTCAGTCACCCAATACATGCTGACAACTGTCTTCTGGACCCAGAAGCGAATGAGTGCTGGAAAGAGCCGCCCGCTTACACCTACCGAGACTACAGGTAAGAAGCCCAAGAGTTAACACTGCTTTAAACCCCTCTAAATGACATGTAGTTGTAATTTGTGGTCATTTAAAATAGTTTTACATAAAGATATAATATCCATCTTATTTTTAATGTAAGGACGAGCGTGGTTAACTGTAACTTGAATGTGCGAGGTTTCCGGTGTCATTCGCTTCCAGTTATTTCTGCTTCATATTGCAAAATGGTATTTCTTGTATTATTTTCTTTTTTATTTATGATCATAATCTTCAACACACTGGTTTGTCGTGCAAATAATTTTACCGTTTTCTGCACTTTGCTATTATTCTAGTTATTTATTAACAGCAGCAGCTAATGAATCGTAAGTCTCGCACATTCACAGGAAATCGCTTACTTCCACATTAAAAAATAAGTTAGATAGAAAAGTAATTATCTTTCCCCTGTTTTTTCCATCATTCAGTGCCCTGCTGTATCTGAATGGTGATTTCGATGGCGGAGAATTCATCTTTACAGAAATGGACGCCAAAACTGTCACTGTAAGGAAAAATAACTGTGCAATTTGCTCATCTTTTCTATCAGGTAGAGTTTGGCATTTAAAAGCTCTGTTTCCTGTCGCAGGCCTCAGTGAAGCCCAGATGCGGGCGGATGGTCGGGTTCTCATCTGGCGGTGAGAATCCACACGGTGTGCGTGCGGTCACTAGGGGGCAGCGATGTGCTGTGGCACTCTGGTTCACTTTAGACCCCCTCTACAGGGAGATGGTGAGAAAACTTGTTAGATCACATTTACTTTTAAATTTCGGTTTTAATAATGATTATGATTATAATATGAACATGGTTGCTTATCATTGTTCAGGTCACTAAATCTTTATGTAGTTGGAAGTGGAACTTTCCATTGTACACTAAGCACAAGTCCTGAGCCACAGTTGCCCACCGATACAGAAGTGTTATAGCCACCTGTGAATGTTGTCAAACCATCAAACCACTTCCTGTTCTCACAACACAGTAACATGATGCCCATTGTGCTCATATACACGCGTTTAAGCCCTTTGGCCTAGAGTATTTCTTTATGCAGTCAACCTTGTGAACCTTGACCACTTTAAATGAATGAATACCTGAATTGTACCTGATATGACACTATTGTAGGGGTCATATTATGAGAAATTTGAATTTGCCTCGATCTTTTGAAATAAAGCTGGGCATTGTACTATGAAAACTTCCAGAAGAGCTGAAAACGTCTTCAAGTCCAAAGAGACTGTTTATAGAAACTAAAAAATAGCTTGTAATAAAATACTTGGACTTCTGTTGTTTAAAATAAAAAAAAACAAAAAAAAAACAACACACGTCGCCGAATATCAGTGGTGAGGTGATGAGGAAGTAAGAAGTTCTGCATGTACTTCTGAAGAAACAAAGCATTCAGAAAGAGCGGCTCAAGTTTTTTACTAGGTCGCTGATTATACGAAACCTCACTAAAATTGCTCCTGTTTTGAAAAAAATCAGGGCTAGATTCTTCTCTTTATAAACAGCTCAAAAAGTTTTTGCCTCTCATCTACAGTCTAATCTGTTTGTTAACAATTTTCTTGATCGCTATCAATCTAGTTTTCGAACAGGCCATAGCCTGAACCAGCACTGTTAAAATATACCAATCACCATATCCTATCCGCTGACTCTGGATGTCTTACTATCCGCATTATGTTTGATTTAACAGCAGCTTTTAACACCGTATCCCATCAGATACTTATTTCTCGTCTTTCAGTTATATGTATCACGGGTAGTGTCCTTTCATGGTTTATATCCATGATCTCACTGATACAGTTCTTCATTGCTATCCAATGGGCCATATTCATGAAACATGAGCAGAGTGAATTTTTGTGTACATCATTCATAAAGCTGTTCTGATATATATTTTGTGTTTGTATTTTCAAAATGTTAGTTGGTACAAAAGAAATTTAAACCTGCTCCTCACCACGTATTAATGGTTCGAAAATATCGTAATGTTTTGTGTGCTTTTAGGCAAACTGATGACAGTGAATTTTGATATCACTATTGTTACGTTTGTGGAAGGATGAAACAAGGGCGAATCCAAATGCACACACAATTCATTAACAAAAGGCAAAGTCACAGATAATCCAAACCTTGAGCAGGCAAATAGTCCAGACAAGACAGACACAGGAATATAATCCAAGACACACAGAGAAAACAAGAACATCCAAACACATCCAGCGAGAAACCCTAAACATGCACTTACAATGACTAACCAAGCATGACTGGAAACCAAGGGCTTAAATACACAGAGCAATGAGTAGATAATTAACAACAGCTGGAACTAATGATGGTGACTATGGTAACTAATATAACACAGAGAAATGGAACCCAAACACAGGAAGTGAACATGGAGACAATGGCAACTGAGAACACATTTCAACATAAAAGTCCTTACAAAACACAAGACACAAAACCAGGATTGTGACAACTATGTAACATAATAATATTTCACGAGATTGTTTGCCCACATAGCTAAGTAATCTTTTGAGGTTGCTGTCCGCAGTGGAGGGGCTAGAGGAAGCGATATCTGATGTACCCTCAGGCAGTAATCCAGCGTTAGCGTCAGTTCTGGCAGGTCACGTCAGTCAAGCTCGCATCAGCTGACTCCCAGGTGACTTACGTCTACCTATAGGAATACGACGCCTATCACAGCATCCATATATAAGCTCCTCAGTATTATCAGCAGCTATTGCATTTCTCAGGAGCTAATTACCCTCCTCCATCCCCAGCTCCTCCTCTCTTCAGGAAAAGGAAAAGGGCGCCTCCAAAGCGCCACCAGCCAGGTGTTTTCAGAAGAGCTCCTGCCATTTTCAGCTGGCTAAAAACGCTTTGGTGGACACACGTTAATTGAATATTTTTTATTATGCATGGCCAATTAGCCTCTTTTGCATTTATGCAGTTTACTCGAGCCAAACCTGATAAGGGAACCCTGAAGATTACACAGCGTTTCTGGACATGTAATTTATGTACTTGTAATTCATAGGCTGAGATTATGCTAAGTGTGAATGAGCATGCATGTGCGCCCTATTTACGAATTATTGGAATTCATTAACATACACACCTTTAACTATCAAATCTGATGTTTACAAAGTGTTTGTGAATCCGGAGAAGAGTTTTCGGGAAGGTTCATTTTACAGCCAAATTACACATTTTTATGAAAGTTTCATGAATGAGGCCCTATGACTTCAACATGTCCTCTCTCAAGGTGTCCCTCAAGGCTCTGTTCTTGGTCCTCTTCTGTTCAGTATTTATTTGCTACCCGATATGTACTGTATAAATGTATTTACTGTATGTATGTTGGTATCTTGTTGCCATGCCTTTACATTATTATTTCTCTCTACAACAAACTTGAGAAAAGGTGCTTTATAAATAAATAATAATAGTATAATATACTTATATATAATATAAATTACTGTTTAAATTTAAAACATTGAACTATTGAATAATTGTTTAATAAATGTTTAATTTAAATGTTCAGAGTAAATTATGATGCACAAAACCTTTTCTAACACTGAAAAATGCTAAATTAATATATGGCATGCTAAAATAAGATCTGTTTTAAATCAAATTGCAGGAGAGGCTTCAAGCAGATGAAGTGGTTCAAACTCTGGATAATCAGCACACGTGGGATCACGGACTGCAAATAAACCCAAAAGACGAGTTATAGTCCATCAGCCAGTGGAGGAGAATGCACAGGGTTCATGTCTATTTATTTAATGATCAGAATGATTTTATTTTTTTACTGTGATATTTTCTTTTATTTTGTTTCTGACTGCTTGTGGGAATTTTATTATTATTATTATGTGTGCATATAAAACCTCAGCTCACATTTGCATATTTAAAGCTGTTAAAGTTAACATGAAATTAAAAACGACTTGTTGCAGGTTATTCCATGTTATTTCCATTCTGGTATTGATTTTTCATTATCTTTTTTTTTTTTTTGCAAAAATACATTATATTTCAGAAGTAAAATGGGTTGTGAATACCTTTTTATGTTGACTGTTCATTTTATGTTGACTTTCAGTTGAACATTTCAAGGAAAGTATGGTTTGATTTTCATTTTATTGAATGAAATCCACCATTCATCCTACCAAAGAGTGAATTGACACTGTACAACAACATACATATATTCTCAATAACTGTTTTAGATGAATTTTATATTCAAGATTATTTAACTAGACATAACCCGAGTTACCTAACGAAACAGACTATGAAAAATGAGGATTTGCACAGTTATATACTTACTGTACATTCTTCTGTGATATTAACAGTAGCTGTCAGTTTTTCAATAGTGCACTGTGATTTCTTTCACATTGTGACACCACAATGCTTTCAGATTAGTTAATTTATGCTGTTTACAAATGAACTGATTCAAGCTATGATGTAGTTTTATCATAGACAGCTATGATAGCAAGCGTCAGCATGTGATGTTAGGAAACTTTTTAATAAAAGATGCTATTTGTTCCTGTTTCAAGGAATTTGAACTTAAATGTGGCATATTAATTGTCCTTTCCTTTCAAATTCATTGACTCGTGTCACTCTTCTCTCTGTGGATAGTTGAAATGTGCTTTGCACACTTGCCTCAGCTCTTGTCGAATTTGAACAAGGACGATGGTCACTATTTTACACTGATATTTAATTACATGAGTATTTAAGTCTGCTTTTATGTATTGCACATTGATGTTTGCAATATGTATTTTAAATTAAAGACTGAATTGTACTTATTTGTGTCCTTGAGTTGCATACACTGAATTTTATACACATTATGCAGTATAAACACATACAAAATATGACCTGTAAAGAAAAATGCCACTGTTTTAGCATGACGTTCGGTTTGACTGGTGGAACTAGTGTTTTTTGCTTGCTCTTAGGTTTAATCATTTCACATACTTTTGGAGAGGTGTGTATACTGTTTTTAAAAATGCTTTTAAAATCCATAGTTACCGATCTGTTATGTTCTGTATTGCGTTTGAACTAGAATTACTAGCATAAACAGTTTGTTAAATGTTATACAACTTTTAAGAGACTTCTTCTACAGGAAGACGGCATCTGAAGCTATTAATAACACTTACTCGTATACATGACCACACAGGAACCCATATATCTTTGCCAGACTTTAAGAGCTCTAACCACCACATGAAAATGAGAAAGCTTCAGGTGTTCTCAACTCCAAGTGCTGTTTTTGTTTGGTGCAGTTTGATAAAGTTTAATTAATCAATTAACTTATCTTTATTTTCTTGTTTGACTTTTATTTAGTCTCAGGGTGATTTAATATTGCAAATCCATTTGTTCCCAGCATAGACATGGATCGGCTGTGCAGTACAATCTTTCTCCTTTTGGTCATAGGTAAGAAAGATTTGTGCTATATTAAAAGCGTTTTTTGTTGGGAAAATTGTTTGATATAATCTATTGTGGAAGGTGAAATATTTTGGAAAACTACCAAAATATGACAAACGTGCTCTAACAGACTCGTATCTTACGCATACCGACAACATTTCTTCCAAATTTCGAGTAAAAACATTGTCTTTTAGGCCATTTATTTGCAGAAAATGGCAGCTGGTCCAAATAACAAAAATAAACCAAAGAAAATAAGTTTATATTCCTTTTTGAACAACACAATACTAATTGTTTTGACTTCAGAAGGGTTCAGAAATCAATATTTGGTGGAATAATCCTTATTTCCAATCACAGCTTTCAGGCAGCATGCTCTCTTCCTGTCGATCACATTGCTTTTTGGTGACTTTATGCCATTGGCGCAAAAATTCAAAGCTCTGCTTTGTTTGATGGCTTGTGAATGTCCTCTTGATCACATTCCAGAGGTTTTCAGTGGGGTTCAGGTCTGGAGTTAGAGCTGGCCATGACAGGGTCTTGATCTGGTGGTCCTCCATCCACACCTTGATTGGCCTGGCTGTGTGGCATGGAGCCTTGTCCTGTGGGAAAAACCTGATCTAAATTTTCTTCTAGGATAACCTTGTAAGTGGCTTGAGACACACGTCCTTCACAAAGACTGATCTGCCCAATATTTTTATTCAGAAAATTGGAAGAAATGTTGTCAGTAGCTTATAGAATAACATTTATAAATATTTTTGTGGTTTCATTCATGATTTAGTGTTTCATAAATATTTTTTACATTTTGCAGAGAACTCTTAAATAGTGTATAACATGCCATTCAATGGCCGGTTCTCACTGTGACAACTTACCCTATGTAGTGGATTATTGACACAGAAGGGCTTTTCACACCTGAAATAGTTAACCCTGGGTCATTGTAAACCCCGGGTAAACGGAAGCGGGTTATCTTGGTTTATGTTTCACATTGCTCACAATTTACTCAAGATTAACAATCCTGTGTATTCATAAAATGATGTTTCACACTATACATTCCTAAATCCCAGGTTAATGTCCTTATTTGCATATTTGCGGTGTCAGTGAAACTGATTGGACGAATGCTGCACACAATACCTTTACATGAAGGCTCTAATATTGTGCATTCTCATTTTATATATTGCTGACCGTACTATCAATTTGATCCTGAATAGACTTTTTGGACTATAAAGGTGAGATTGAAACAGTCTCTTATTCACTCCATTGGTCATGTTTTCTCCAGTTGACATTTTTCCCCTCAAATGCTGAAGCTACACAATGCGCAGTGTTTACGTGCCCAAAGCATGTAAATATGAGGCACGCGATTGCTTGTTTGTTGCTAAGCATCTAGTCATAACATTCTAACACCACATCATTTCACACTGCACAAGTTTGTGCAGGTTTCATAACCCTGGGTAAGAAGCGATGCTAACCCAGCTTCTAAATTACAAGTGTGAAACGTTCCTTTACCCAGGTTAAAAGCAGGGTTTAGAACGATGATATCCCAGGGTTAGGCACAGTGTGAAAAGCCCTAGAGTAGCTTTTTGAGTTGTGCATGCATTAAAGTCATGTCATTAGATATTTTGTGTTCAAGGTTATTATCCAACTAGCATCAACTAACGATAAAAACAAGAAACCATCATGTTGACAAGAAGCTCAATAATATATCTATTGTTTGTACTTTTTTGTTATTATTGTTTGCACTATATTGTTGTACTTTATTGTTTTGTGTTTTTGTACTTGATTGTTATTTTTTTTCTTTTCCTAATCACAGCAGGAGTTTTGATCAGTAATACTGAACTGATTGTCCACTTGGAACCAAAGAACATTAAAGTCTGTGAAGGAGACTCAGTCACACTCAACTGCACTTTTCAACCGGGTGGAAAGCACACAGTGAAGTTGTACTATAGCCAGACACCTTATTCAGACTGTAACTCTGCAACAGACAAAATACGTGAAAAGTGGTTTATTCGTACAGGAAATAATGACACTTGGTCAACATTCAGCATTACTTCCATCAAGACCAATGACAGTGGATGGTATTTCTGCAAGGTTACGAGAGATATTCCTCTTCTCGTACAAAACTGCAGTGATGGAATACAAGTTCTGGTCGGTAAGTAGAAGGTTTCATCACGTTATGATGTAAAATTAATAAGTTATATTTCAGGTTCTGCACTATTTTTTATTTTATTTTTTGATCATGTGAACTCTTTTGTATGGTTAGATTTCTTCCATTGAAGCATGTCCATTCATGCAGCTCGAGTGCTGCTGTACCTCTTTTCTGTTTGTATGCAAATTGAAGATGATCCAAAAATGGTGAGACATATGGAAACATGATGTTTTGGACCATTTTCTCGAAACATTTCATTATGATCGAGGTTAAAGATACAGGCCTGTAATGATTTAACTCTGATGGAGGTTATTTTTTGGGAACAGGAATAACAGGCGATGTTTTCTATATAACCGGTATTGTTAAGGTGCAGAGTGATCAAAGAAAAAGAGAATGAAGAATAGAAGTTAATTCCAGGGCACAGTTCAAGACCCGACCTGGAATTCCATCCGGCCCAGGAGCCTTATTCAGTTTGCACTTAATGAGCTGGAAATAGACATCATGCTCAGGGGCGTGTCTAGAGGGGTGGCATGGGGTGGCACCGGCCCCCCTGGTGCCCCCCAACATTATAGAGTCAAATTTACTGTCAACCTGACAACGCCTAATGCCATTGGATCCAAGCGCTGTCCATCACTCATTCGATCAGTTTTCAAACAGAAGGAGAGAAAGACACCACGACACGGCAATGTTTATAGTATGTTCACACTCAATTATATATTTTGAAATATCGCACTCCATGTTATTATTTAGTCGGATTACTTTCGAGTGACTGATCAAACTATTGTATGTAGCTTGTAGTTTAGCTAACATAACTTTGGCAGACTACTGAATAGAGATGACTTATCAGTGTTATTCAGCAGCAGTCCGCATAAATAGAAAATAGATAATCATTACTTTATCTGTTCTTTAAAATACTAAAGGCACAATAATCTTTTTCCAAAAAGGCTTGTCGTGGAAATTCCCAATACTAATCTGACTTCACCACTGACAATTCGAAACTCCAGTTGTCAATATAATATAATACAATACTACAGTACCAATACAGTACTACAGTACCTTCGGGGTAATTCCCGTCCCGAATATAATACAATATAATTCTACAGTATCTCGAGGTAATTCCTTTCTCAAATACTTCTAATACATTTCCAGTACTAAGCTACTATCACTACCTCAATCATACATGAGCACACAGGTCTTAAGCATCTATACTCTCTCACCGTCCTTCTCAGGTGTACGCTGGTCCGACACAGGATCATTAATACTAACTTCGAGTACTACAGCCTCACCCTGAGGGCGAGCACCTTATTACGACCTATATTTACGTTTTAAAGTCATGTGCCCTCTATAGCTGGCGTAAAAATAATGACAGTGTCTTGTTACTTCTGTTGTCATGAAATGACGTATGACCATCGTTACCAATCAAAATGCGTGTTCATTTAAATGCAATGTGTGGACTATTTACATGGTCCCTTACCCACAATTTGTCCTATTTCCATTTAGCCAAACTCTTTTTTTTATAAATGACTACACCTACCCCAACCCTAAACCTACCCTTAGTGATTTATAGTGCATATACACTTTATGAGCACATGCATTCCCTGGGATCGAACCCACGTTCACATGATTGCATATTGTTGTATATTCCAATGCTCTACCAATTGAGCTACGCGAAACCTGAAATATGACACAGATAAAAGGGTACAGTGCATTAAAATGAAAGTTTCCTGTTGTCGATAGGGGCACAACTCTAGTAAACGCTCCTATGGGTCATATTTCAGGGAAGTGACCTATATGGGTGTATTTTTTGGAGGACATGTTGAAATTTTGACCCTATTCATTGAATGTGCCAAAACTCAGCTACCACATGACAAACATTTACCTATAAAGTTAAAGACCTTTGAGTTTAACATTTCAATGTTTACCAAAAGTCCACACTGTAAGATCCAGTAAATGACATCCAGTATTTACAGTTTGAAAAGGAAAATTTTTCTTTTTTTCAGTGTGAGATAAGGAGCATCATCTACATCATCTAGGAGACAACAACAGTTTTAGTCTTTCAGTTTTAAGCATGTTCAGATACTTTAAGGGTCAAACTCTTTGTCTACCTCAATGCAGTGGCAGTTATATGTTTTGCAATGTTTGAAAGATTGAAATATGTGAATATTTTAAAACTTCTTTCATCTCACTCATTTCTGTAGTTTGTTTTTCTTCTTTACATTGTTCTAAGGGACAGATTAATTTATCTAATAATTTTCTTCTTTAAATATAAAAAACATTAGTCAGTGAAAAAAATATCTAACAGGTTTAACCTGTAAAGCACAGTAGTGAACACATAAAATATTTTGAAACTTTCTTTTTGCTTCCTGGTTACATAAATGTGATTTAAAAAGTTTGTCTTTTTGTCCTTTGGATTGTCCAAACGACAGAAAAGCTACTTGTGATGTGAACTCAAAATGAGAATTTCTGTAAACATTCTTGGCTTTTATTTGTCTTTTGGTTGTTTTCCTTTAGTTGTGCACAAAGTGAAGGCAAGTTATTATTTTTGATGTCATTGTTATACTTTTCAGTTACATTTTATTGACAATCTTTTATCTTTTTTGTTGATTGTCACCGTTGTTGAGATTCATACGCTGATTCTTGATGTCTCTGTTTATCTGAATGGTGCCATAGTACAAACATTTTTTGTAAATTATTTTTAAAAAAGTTTAAAAATCTTTCTTATCTGTTCAAAACTGCTTGATCTTATGCTGTAGTATGTAGTAGTTTTGGCAATATAAAATTAAATTTATAAAAAAAAAAAAAGTTTCTGATAATGGGTTAGACACTTAATGAATTCAGTGAACCAAGCATTACATGATGATGATTATAATCAAAACAACTAACAACACCTGAGCACAACTTTTCTTGGCTTTTTTGCCATAACAAACGTGTCTTTAAAACACGGTTACAGCACGGTTTCTGTTCTTGTTGTTTCTTTTCCTTCAGTGATTCTTGTTAACAGCAGGTGTTCATCACTAATTCTCAATTATCACTTAATTAATCACTTAATTACCTCATTAACTTCAACACTACTTCAGTGTTACTCTAACACTCTGTAGTGTGGACACATACAAGTGTTCATTTAAAACTGAAGACTGCTGTGGGGTTAAAAGGGTTAAATTGTGGTGTAAGATGAAAAAAAAAAAGAGTGAAACGTAATTTAACAGTAATTAACTGTAAATTAATTTACGGCAACATGCTGTAAAAAAAAACCCCAGCAATCTACAGGTAACCACAGCTGCCAGTAGATTACCATAAAATCAAGGAAAAACAGTAATAAACTGTAAATTAATTTACGGCAACATACATTTACAGTAATATTCTGTAAAACAGAACAGTCAGATTTTCTAAATGAAACAAGTTAATTTCACTGAAATATTTGTGAAAATTAATAGAAAAAGTTATGCAAAGTCAATAACTGATAAGGAGAGTAAATATTGAACTTAAGTGTTTTATGTGTTTTTGTACAAGATGATATAGGAGAGATCTTTTAGTTTAATTCATTCATTTTGTGGGTTACCATTATGCTGGAGAGTACAGCCTGTGCTGCAGTCAAGGATGAGCTGAAAAACACTGATGATATGCTGCATGTTGCTTTATTTAATGGCAGTAACTGTGTGGTTGCTGATGCAGTAATAAGCTGTTTGTTAAGTACTTTAACACATATATGTGTGCTATTGTTAGCTTAGCCAAACTGCAAAGATTTGAGTTAAAGTCATGTTAATTATTTCACTATTATACATTAAGTGTTTGCAGTTAAGAAATATTCATTTTCATTTGACTCAAATTAAATAAGTTCACAGTACTAACGCTGTATAAAGTTTTTAAACTCAAACTTTTTGAAGCAATTGGTTTCCCAAATGAAATTAGTTAATTTCCATGGTAGTATTACGGTAACATACTGTAAAAAAGGAGAGCTGTACATTTGCGGTAGAGGGCTGTAAATTAACAGTACATTATTGGCAACTACAGCTGCCAGTGATTACTGTTATTTTACAGCACAATGTTTTACAGTACTTAATAGTATTCCATCACTTTCCTTTGCCATTAGCATTCGTCAAGACATTTTAACAGCCCAAGTTCATAATCCTTTATTGAAATGAATGAATGTAACAAGAGATTCACAGTTTTTAACTTTCTCTGTTTTTTTTTCTCTACAGATGCCAGCAGCACCCAGGAATATCAGAATCAGACATGCGATCAGACACAAAATTCCACTACAAAAGATTTACCCACAAATCACTTGATCAGTAATACTTTTCTATTGAAAGAACTTAATGTCCATTTGGAACCAAAGAACATTAAAGTCTATGAAGGAGACTCAGTCACATTCAACTGCACTTTTCAACCGGGTGGAAAGTATAAAGTGAAATTGTACTATAGCCAGACACCTTATTCAGACTGTAACTCTGCAACATACAAAATACGTGAAAAGTGGCATATTAGTACAGGAAATAATGACACTTGGTCAACATTCAACATTACTTCCATCAAGACCAATGACAGTGGATGGTATTTCTGCAAGGTTACGAGAGATATTCCTGTTCTCTTTCAAAACTGCAGTGATGGAATACAAGTTCTGGTAACCAGTACATGGACCAGGATCACGGCCTGCGTATAAACCCAAAAGACAAGTTATAGTCCATCAGCCAATGGGGGAGAAAGCACAGGGTTCATGTTAATACCAAATTATTTAAAGTGCCCCCCTTATGCTTTTTTCCAGATATTACCTTTCATGTAGTGTGTAATATAGTTGTTTATGAATGTAAAAGGTCTGCAAAGTCTGAAAGATCAAGTGCATGATAAATGGAGTTATTGTCTCTCAAAAGAAAGAACCGATTCTGAGCTGCCTGAAACAAGTTGTCAGGTTAGTAACAAATTTGCATAATTCCAGCCTGTGGTCCTCATTGGCTGGCCATGAACAACGTCTACTTTGACCTGCCCTCAAACACTGTAGTTGTAGCTGAGGCCTGGAAGAGTTTGTCTTGTCGACATGTCGAGAAGACACTGTTTTCTGTGCTGCGAAAGCAAATCAAGTTTGCATGCACTTCTAAAGGATGAAGACTCAGACTCGAATTGATAGCAAAACCAACACCATCGTTACTGTTCGAATCACTGTGTATCAAGTGCTGAGGAAGAGAGCTAAAATTCAGATATGGTAATAGGCGTTTTGTTTCCCGACACCCCGTAAGCAGTCGACCAATCACAACAGACTGAGCCATCTGACCAATCAGAGCAGAGCAGGCTCGTGGAGAGAGACTGAATCCTTTATTGAACCATTTCAGACACTGTGAGAAAAGAGGTGATGCTGCAATGTATTTTATGAGAAAAAACATTTTTTGACCATGTAAACCTATTGAAGGAAACCTACTTCAATTTATATTTGCTTTTACAGTATGTAATGCACAAAGATGTTTGCAATAAATATATATTTTTAATTAAAGATGGAGATATACTTGTCTGTCATTCTTTTGTGATATACAATAAACAGACAATGCAGTGCAAATAGAAGAAAACTGTTTGATCTGTAAAGAAAAACATTACATTTTCTGTTTCAGGTTGACGTTCGGTTTGACTTTAAACAGTGGTTAGGCTTGCCTTTAGGTTTAAATATTGAAACCACATTCAAACTGCGTCACAGTTCTCAGCAAGTTGTGTGCTACTTCATTTACGAGATGTCAAAACAAAACTCTGTTAAACGTACAGGACCCCAAAAATATTTGGACACTCGAGTCACACTTAAAAAATGTCTTGCATTAGACGTAAAATATCAAGTCATAAATATTAGACACTAAATATCAAGACAAAATATCATTCAGTGCCATTTATTTGAACTAAACACATTCCAAGTGAAATATTTACCAAAAATATTTTTCCCCAATATTTTACCAAAAAGAACTGACTTCAAATATTCACTATAAATATTAGTTGATTAAAAGTCATTGCAAAAACAATGCTGTTTCTGCGTGTGAACAGAAACATCTCGTGTGCTCCTGGGACGTCTGATGTCAGTGGCGTTTTTTTTTTTTTTCCTTCTTCTTTTTGTGGTGCTGTTTCTCATATCATGTTCATGTGGCTGACCTGCTTTCATGCTTCTACAGTCTTACGTGTTACTTCAAAGTAACACATTTTTCACCCACTGTAAGAGCGGTAAGTGTACTGTTTAAATGCTGTTTAAAACCCATTATTTTTCCAGTTAAATTGTATATAATTAATTTGAAGTATAATTATTAACAAAATACATTTGTAATAAACATTGTTTGCTGGAATAATGTCAAGTAGACTTTAGCTTCTACAGGAAGACAACACAATACTTTTCATAAGCTATCAATAGAGACCTATTCATATGCATGACCACACAGGAACCCGTCTAGATAGTTCTGCCAGACTTCAAGAGCTTTAACCACTACAAGTGAAAGAGGAAGCTTCATGCGTTCGCATTTAGACTCCGGGTGCTGTTTTTGTTGAAGTTGGATCATTTAATTAGTCTTTTTCTTCTTGTTTAGACTTTTGCATTTACTCTGAGTGGGGGTTATTATTTAAGGCCCACTCTGTGCCCATGGATCGACTATGTGCTAGAATCATTCTTTTTGTAGTCACAGGTAAGTGGAATCTCTGCTATTTTAAAAACCTAGCTTGATATGATCTACCACATAGAACTGCTCAAATATTGGGAAGTATAGTTTTTGACACTTCATAACCAAAATATGACCATAGCTAGTCGTCACAAAAATCTCAGCAACTATTAGATTTTGTGTCAAAGTCTGTGTCTCTAGAAGTGGTTTTGTATGGTAGTTTCAAGCATCTAGCTAAAATACTCTTAAATTAGCATAATTTTGTTAATTCTGTAATACAAACTAAAATTCTGTCACATGTGTTTAATGTTATAAATTAATATAGTTTATTAATTAGACAGTTTGTTGGCCAAAACAATGGGTTGATGTCTTTTACATTTTTGCTATTTCATGAATTGTCTTGTCCTTCTTAACAGTTTTATTGATTAAATTTGGCAGAAAAGCTGTTAAATGGCTTATAATGTGCAGTTTAATGGTAGATTCCCATTGTGACAACATGCCCCCCTATGGAAACAAATTGTTAATAATAAATAAATAGCAATAACAATAAATAGTTTTTTTTTGCAGTCAATACTTTCTAAAATAATCCCACTGTAATTTTTTTTTTCTTTTGTCAGATCAACTTAGATAATTAATGTGGTTCAGATAACATAATATTTTGAGTTTCTGTTGATTAAATCAATCACCTTTAATGGATTAAGTCAAATTTTTAATTTCAATGAACTCAAAATTTTAAGACTACTTACTTTTTTAAGTTAAACCAACAATTCTTTTTTTTTTTTTTTTTTTTACAGTGTAATAATAGACCCTAACCCTATAATATCTTCTGCTAAATTTGTTTGTTGATTAATTTGCAGTTATGGACAAAAGTACAAATTAACTCACTGGTTGATAGACCCAGAGTAGCTTGTTTGAGGTGTGTATTGAGTAATCACAGTCATATATCATTAGATAGTTTGCATTTAAAAGTGTTCTAGTATCAACTAACAGTAAAAAAGGTCAATAATTCAATCATATATCTATTGTCTATACTTAGCGAAATTAAACTAAATAAATTAAATTATTATTTTTTTCTTTTCCTAATCACAGCAAGAGTTTTGATCAGTAATACTGAACTGATTGTCCACTTGGAACCAAAGAACATTAAAGTCTGTGAAGGAGACTCAGTCACACTCAACTGCACTTTTCAACCGGGTGGAAAGTACAAAGTGAAATTGTACTATAGCCAGACACCTTATTTAGACTATAACTCTGCAACAGACAAAATACGTGAAAAGTGGCATATTAGTACAGGAAATAATGACACTTGGTCAACATTCAACATTACTTCCATCAAGACCAATGACAGTGGATGGTACTTCTGCAAGGTTACGAGAGATATTCCTGTTCTCTTACAAAACTGCAGTGATGGAATACAAGTTCTGGTCGGTAAGTAGAAAGTTTCATCATGTTATGATGTAAAATTAAAAAGATATCTTTTAGATATTTTTCTGCACTGTTTCAGGTCACTAATCGAATTCTTACATTTTTCACACTGATCATGTGAACAACTTTGTACAGATGGTCAGATATTATTTCTTCCATTGAAGCACAAGACTCTCTTTGGTTGATTGTCAAATCACACTGGAGAACATGATGATCGGGTTTTACACAAACTTAATGCAGCTCGAGTGCAGCTGTCATTAAAGCAGAAGAGGACAAACCAAATACTTAATATGAAATTCATGTATATTTTCAAATTGTTTGTGGGAAATAAAGACAATACCCATATACCAATAATCAAATTTCCAATCTGACAACAACTATAGTTAATATATTCCACCACTTTTCTTTTGCCGTAATCATTCGCCAAGACATTTTAACTGCCGGGGGCGAGTCTAGGATTTCAATATTTGGGGGCTCAGCCCCCAATGTCCTCTGCTTCTGACGCTGGCGTTGCGCCATTGTGAAAAACACCCTAAATAAAAGACGGGGAGGAGCAGCCCTTTTCATACAAGTTTTTAAGAGAACTGAGGTGATCATGAATTCGTGTATAGATTACAGAGCTAATAACAATTTTTAACTGCCCAAGTTCATAATCCTTTATTGAAATGAATGAATGTAACAAGAGATCCACAGTTTTAACAACTTTCACTCTCTTTTCTCTACAGATGCCAACAGAACCCAGGAATATCCGAATCAGACAGACAATCAGACGCCAAATACCGCTACAGAAGGTTTACCCACAACTTGCTTGAATGGTGAAGAACCTTTAATATTTTGCTTTTTACACTAATTTAACATACTCTGCATTCAACACTTTGCATTTTAAATTAAGAAACATAAACAATTTACATTTAGGTCATGTGTAAACTCTGCAAGTAGTCACAAAGTAATGGATTTACTGCAATATAACTCCTACTTCTATTTTTAGTACAAATGCCAAAGGTCAAGTGTAGTTTTGTCATAAATATCAGTAAACTTGTTCTCAAATGTAAGTTTTTAGGAAATAAAACGTACTATCACTACAAAATTAATTACAGACATTCAATTACAGACATTGGACAGTGGGGTCCAGAAGTCTGAGACCACTAGATAAAATTCTTCAGTTTTGCTTGTTTCTAATTTAATACAACTGAATCTGAAACATTGCTTAATTATTTTGTGTCATAAATTTTTTTGTTTTAAATTTCTTTTTAAAGGAAATTTAAAACAAAAAAATGTATGACACAAAATAAGGGCTGCGCCTCCCCGTCTTTTATTCAGGGTGTTTCACAGCGGCGCAACGCCAGCGTCAGAAGCAGAGGACATTGGGGCTGAGCCCCCAAATATTGAAATCCTAAACCTTTCTGTTTTATGTCCATATTTAAATTAAGTTTTGAATTGCAGATTTTCAATGTGCCTTTTGGATCGCACTGCACGTACACATTTACACACTTTTTTAATTGAAATCATGGCAAAAAAATACCTGCAAAGCAACTAATAGCTTGTAAATCAGGTCATGAAATTAATTTGGAGGGAAAATTGTTTGCATTCCCTTCAAAAGTTGGAGAAAAAAACTCAATTAGATTCATGAATGCATTTTTTATTAATATACATCTACCATTAATACTGTAACCACGAAGAGCCACACATCTGAAAGAATGACCTAATATGTGCTTTTTTTTGTATCATTTTGTCTTTTACAGCTACAATAACCCCCACACCAACGTCAGATCCCCCCAATTTTGATCATCCGTGGTGGATATGGGCAGCGCTGGCAGTTGGATGCGTCGTACTAGTTGTGTCAATTGTTGTCATATACACCTTAACTCGCAAATCTAAAGGTACATCTACAGTGACCTTATGTTGCATTAAAAAAAATAATCTATGGTTTGCCAAATATTGTTTAATCTTAAACTAATTTATTAAAAAATATATATATGTTTACTTAACTTCGACCAAAGCTAATGTTAAGAAGTTCAACTATGTGTTTCATTGTTAGTCCAGCATGTTTTGTATGTTGTATATGTGTCAGTACATAGGAATCATAAAGCACTGACATAACATCACTATGATAATAAAGTTAAAAAATTGTATATAACTTTACTTATGCCAACTTTACTCTCATAAAACACACTGTAAAAAAAAAAAAAAAAAAAACCTGATAGCTGTGCAGAATAGTTGAGGAAAAAATACAGTAAAAATGTAAAAATATTTACAGAACCTGTAAATTTTATGATTTAAAACTGTAATTTCCACAAAAAAAAAAAAAACATTCTAAACCTGTAAATCCAACAGCCCGTTTCTGCTTATTAATTTAACAACATAAGATAAACCATAAAACCCTAATGTTCATTACATATAACAAAAAAAAAAAAAAAGAATTATTAAAATAAAAAACCATTAAATGTGAAGTGTCACACAGGGAATTCTGTGAATGTCAGTTTACGAAGATGATTCAGGTATTTTTACTTCCAAAAACTGTACCTTTAACAGTATTGTACTGTAAAATTATATGAAATGTAAGGTTAGATCTATTACAGTTTTTATATATATATATATATATATATATATATATATAGTAAGGAAACTTACTGTTAACCATTTAACAGGTTTTTACAGTTAAAATTACAATAATTTTTACCGTGGATATAATGCTTAAGCCTTGTTGTTATGAAAGGGTAACAGCCTGTAACCATACTTTTTGCTAGTATAAACTGACACATGAATCAAGATTACTTCTTGTTGTTATCAAAATCATGCAACAGAATTCTTTTAAAAGTCACACAGACTGATCGGGGTCCTTATAAAAGACCCCACTAAGAAACAACAACACATCCTCAAGAGTCTTTGTTCAAGGTCAGTTTCCTTGGTCGCAAACTGAGAGCTGAATGAGTGTGGGTGTCATGTGCTTAAGCGTTGTGAGAGTTAGTTAGCTCCAGTAACTGCCTCTCATTGTCTGTGGTTAGACTCAAGCAGTTAGGTGCAGCAAGAGCGTGCACAGCAAAGCTGTTTTCCTCCAGACCCTCAGTGTGGCCTGTGCTTTGCACTGTTAACCATTTGATGTAACTCTACAGTAATGGTATTTGTTTCTAGACATCATTTATGAGAACACCAAACCAGTGGAATCGGGCTGCTGGAGGCGAAATCGGAATCAGAAGGACATCTGCAACTTGCCTGCATCCAAAAAAACTGAAACCATTAAACCGCTGAGGAAGTATGACACTCTTTCAAGCAACAGGAACCGCAGGCCATAAGTATTACATATAGAAAAATTGTCCACTGAAAACTATGGAAGCCTGTATATGCCACATAAGTATACTAAAGACATAATAAATCATAATTATGAGATGAAAAGCCAAAATAATGATTTAAAAAGTTGTAATTATGACATAAAAAGTCATAATTTTGACTTTGTCAACTTTTTATGTCATAACTATGACTTTTTGTCATAAGTTCGACTTTTCATCTCATAAATATGACTTAGAATGTCATCATTTTTACTTTAAATGTCATAATAATTTACAAAAGCATGATTCTCCCCCTTATGTGGCAGAAATGGGCTTCCATAGAAAACACATAAATGTATTACATATCGTACTGTAGACACATATTTAATGATGTAATGTAGCATTTCTCAATAGTTGTAAGCTGTAAATATAACGCTGATTTTTTATGTTTCTTGGTTGAATGACTTACAGTCTTTGTAAGCTTTAAAGTATTCATGTGAAAACCTGATTTTTTTGTTGAATGACTTTCAGTTGTATCATAGTGAAACATTCTGTGGTTACAAATAAATGTGAAAAACATCAACAACAAAAAAAAAGTAAGTCACATTTTTTCCACTCTCAATTAATAATGCACATTCTTAAACCACATACTGTGAAAGGGGCAATTGAGGGAAGAATATGAGGAATCAAGCTGTTTCATAAGAATGAATGATTCATAAGCATGAAGTCGCGTAAGGAACTGAGAACTTTCTTTGAACGTCCGTTTTTGTCACATAACGTGTTTTTCCAGATGCTACTCGATTTCACAACACGAAATAAAAGATATCTCAACCACTCACTACAACAATACGCCTAATAGCCGTAATAACAGCGACAATTAACTTTTCCTCAGATGTTGGCAATAAATTAAATGAAATAAGAACGGTCAAACTGTGAACTCTATTTGAACAAACAAGTGTATTCCATGACAAAGACTGTATCAGTCATTGAGTAGATGTATTTTGAACAATAATAAAATGGTTTATTTTTTATTATGTAGGCTTACCCGCTTCAGTTCGTGCACATGACAGTTGCAGGAAGAGCTCCGCCACACAATCTTCTGATTGGCTGTAATTTATGATTGATTAAAAATCGGATTGTTCCGGCCCTTGATTCTGATTGGTTGAGACGCGTTCGAAGCCGTTGTAAAATATACAGCTGACCGCATTGGTAACATTTTAGAATAATGGTCCGTCATTAATAAGTAACTATGCAGGAAGTAATGCAGGACTAATGAGTAATACTACATTAACATTTCAGCTACTACTATTAACTAACATAGAAACAAGCTTAACTAATCAGTAAGTAATATCAAATTTAGGACTAAGATAGTTCCTTATTAGCTAATCAATAATTAGAGAATGAGATTGGCATCATTAAGAACTAATAGGTAACTATGACAAATTATAAAGAATTACTAATTATTATTAAAGAATTACTAATTATTATTAAAGAATTACTAATTAATTACTAATCACAACATTAAAGTGTCTGAAATGTGAGCAATTGTCTTTTTTTTACTCTCAACGTGGTCATAAAATGCATCATTTATTACTCAAGTGTTACCTAGTCACTATGCAGGAACTACTAGTGATCAGGACCATTATTTTAAAGTGAAAAACATCTTTTTCACTTTAAAATAATGGTCCAGATCACTAGTAGTCCTTGAAGATTGTCCTTTTTTACTCTCAACGTGGTCATAAAATGCATCACTAATTACTCAAGTACCTAGTCATTCTTCAAGAACTACTAGTGATCTGGACCATTATTTTAAAGTGAAAAATGTTTTTCACTTTAAAATAATGGTCCTGATCACTAGTAGTTCCTGCATAGTGACTAGGTAACACTTGAGTAATTAATGATGCATTTTATGACTATATTCAGAGTAAAAGTGATGACTGATTACGTCTCGGACACATGATAATGTTCTTTACAATTTGTCCGTTAGTTAATAGTTATTAATGATGGTAATCTAGTTAAGCTTTTTTCTATATTAGTTAATAGTAGTAGCTGAAGTGTTAATGTAGTACTACTCATTAGTCCTGCATTACTTCCTGCATAGTTACTTATTAATGACGGACCATTATTCTAAAATGTTACCTAAAAGTCTTTGGAACTGAGCGACTTGCTCATTAAAGGTGCTGTTAAGTAGTGTTTGAACTATGCTGTTGGACATTGTTGATATTTGAAATCAACCCAAACAAACCCAACCCTCTCTTCATTGCTCCACCTCCAGAACTCACACTCCAATCCTAGCCACCCTGCTCTGAATCGGTCTCGAACCGCTGCCCATTCACTGCTTGCATGCGAGGCGAATGCACTACCAATGAGGCTAAACACCACATTCTCTAGTGGTTGTCAGTGTGCAGTGTGACGCAACAGCAAAAATCTCACTATCTGGCCACTGTTACACACACAATGAGAGAGTGGATGTCTGTTTACCACAGCTGACGCACAACAAAATGCTTCACGAAAAACAAAGCGCAGATGATGAACGAACGACAAGGAAGCACAAAACATGAACGTACAGTACACAAGAGTAAATACAAAGTGTTCATTGTTAGTCGCAAACAGCACAGCAGCTCCAGACAATCAAAACCCAGTGTTACTCACATGAGTGGGATCAAACAGTCTGTTTTCAGGCCTTCCCACTTAGCTCTCCAGTGCTGGAAAGATTTTCTAATATATAAAAAAGCGGGTCCTAAACCGCTTGCCCAGGCATAAACCTTCATTCCAGTGATATTCTTTTGAGCTCTTTTGTATTGTGTCCCACTTCTCGTTCTGCAGGTTTTTTTTTCTTATTTTCAAATCTCCCTCTTGCTCGTTCTCTCTTCTCGACCGTCATACGCCTCCTAATGTTGATTGTTTAGACGTTTGTTGTTGGTATCGGCCGACTAACTTCCAAACAGTGTATTTGAAATATTACTGAGTCCCCCTTTAAGTACAATCTTTGCCACCATCTAATGCCGTAATAAATGTAACTTCTGTTGCTGTTTACGGTCAGGGACTATTTTCTGCAGCAGAAGGAAGGCTTTTAATGATTTTACTTCATGAAAGTTGCATTGATACATATCTTTTGGCTTTAATATTTGTATTGTGTGGTAACCGTTTTATAAAAGCAATAAGCCCTGTGAAGCCGTGGTTTACACTGAATTTATAACCGCTCCACGTCGTGCCTAACAACGCCCCTTAGCTGTTATAAATTCACTGTAAACCACGGCTTCTTAGGGCTTATTTCTTTATTATGTAGTGTTTCGAAGCCTTGTCTCGTCTGGTCTGGTGTGGACAGACAAATTGCTTGTCGCTGGGATATTATCGGACACTGTGTCCGACTGAGTGGATGAACTGTTGCTTCTTCATGGAGCCATCAATGCCAATAAAAAGCTTTTATTTTTAAGAGTGCATAAGAGACTTCTTTCAAAAACTTTTACAAATCTTATCGACCCCAAACCTTTTAACAGTAGTGTATGTTTGGTGCGAAAGATCCTTAGGGCTATATGAAATGCAGAGGTACATAGGACAGTTAGTGCCTCAATTATGTGAATTTTCAAAGCAACTTCTGACTACTAACAGAAAGTGGGGCACAGTCCTGCAGAGAACAACTCTGTCCCAGTTGCAGGTGCATTTAATGCATAAAAAACCAAGGCCTTTGCCAAACAGGGTCATGCTCACCGACAGGAATTGACGGACACTTGGGTGCCTCAAAGTGCAGCCTCAGAATCTCTGAGTTTGTGCAATTCCTCTGTGACCTAGATTCAACAAAAACTGAACAGCAGAAAACTCGCAAAGCTAGAATGGTAATTTGAACGCTAAAAGTCAATACTTTGTGGGATTTTCCATGAACAGGGTACAAAATAGACCTATAAACTCTTTGAAAATGAAATGTTCAGTGAAGGAGGTGCTTCACCTTGGAAAAATGTTAATGGTCAACCTCATGAGGTCAAATATTACATGAGCTGTTGTATTTTCTATTCATTTATCATTCTTGCAACCCTGTTACCAAAATTTGAGACGGTCTAAACATACAGTATAGCAGCAACTGTGACTGTATGATTTCACTAGTTTTAGCATTAAACATTAAATAAACATCTCAAATTTGACAGAAATGTATAAATTTAAAAAAAAAAAGTAAAGCTAAAAAAGTTGCAAATTTGTCCATATATTAAGCTTTCATTCAGTAGAGGCCATACTGTATCTAATCTGAGACCAAATGTTGGTTTGTAATTATTGCTAATTTATATTTCCAATAAAATTAAACAAAAAAATTTGTTGTCTTTTTTGCCAATTGTCTAGAGGACAGGGTTGAATGGTTGAGCTGAGTCAAACTGGATATTTCATGTGTTTATAACTAGCTACATTTCTTCCTAGGTTTATTTTTATAGATAATATTTTATATAACATATCTAATAGTTCTCACAACAACATCCACAACAAAAATTCAACTTTGATGTAGTTTACAGATTCACTAATCATTGGTCATCTCAAATGAACTTCTCTGTGCTCAACCATAAATACACAGATTAGGTCAACAATACTTATCTATTGGTTTCCTGGTAAGATTGAAAACATCGGGCCCATCCAAATGCCCACACTTGCAGTCCGGGCCACTTGAGAGCGCATGCATGCAAAAGTATTACGCAAGACTGTGGGTGTTAAAAGCATCAAAGCTCAGTGCACTTAACGTACACTAAAACCACACTAAGACTGCATCTGAAATCACATACTTCTATACTATATAGTAGACGAAAAACAGTATATGACAAAAGAAGAATGTCCAAATTCACAGTATTCATAAAAGAGTAAGCAAAAAGTACCCGGATGACCTACTACTTCCAGCGAGATTCTGAAGTATACATACGCTGGACATTTTACTATACCATGAGGCCACGAATGGCAGGGAAGCCACATAACTGACGCTGGTAGGTCACATAAGGGCAACGTGGCGAATGTAATATGTCCAGATTATATTTGTCCTATACACATGCATACTTTATAGAACACACTTTTTAGTGGTCGTGAAGTAATTACTTATTCAAAATAAGTACCTGCTCAAGAGAGTATTGCTGAAACGGTCTTCCTCTGAGTTCGTGACGTAATGCCGCTTTGACTGCCGGGTAAAGTCCTCTGAGTAGCTCGCAAACTTGCGGGCTCAGCTGAAGTGCGCATCGGGGACGCTCACGAGCACTCTTCTGAAACATAAAATGATGAATGGGACACTCTAATGTCTCATGGACTTCACGGACACACGCATGTGCAGCCATTATAAGTCCACAGGACTGAAGGTGCAGAAGTGTGCCATTTGGGATTCAGCAGAGCATATCCCATCATGTTCAGGAACTCACGTGCCCCTAATACGCGAGATGTCTAGGAAAAAATTCCACTGTAAGTTAAATTAATAATAATAATAATAATACATTTAAATTAATTAAATATTACATATAATTTGGTAAAAAAAAAAAAAAACCTTGCACATTCTGTTTTTGCAAAGATGAGTATATCTATTTTGTACATTTGCAACTGCTTTTTATCACTTAATTAAGCACCACAATTACTAAATTGTGTCATCTGTTACATAAAGACTACTGAACAGACATTTACGTTTATTTTAAAATGCAAAATATTGAAAGAAAAAAAAAACTCTGTAAACTATTGCATGCGAGCCTTGCGGTCTTCACGCCCACTTAAATACAGGAAATACGTCATATACGTAGACAAGTAGACAAGCGGTCAAGTCAAGTGCATAGACCGCAAGTGTGGGTATTTGGACAGGCCCATATTTTGGATCATAGTGCCATCAGGCGTTCGTATAACACAACAACAGGCTTGTCTGCTTTCTAGCAATAAACATGAAATTAAATTGGCAAAATGTATAACATTTATATTAAAATTAAACATGTTTTTAATGAATGTTAAATATTTATGTTTTTGTCCATTGTATTCCGACCTAAATAATCTGAATCCGCATCATGCCATAATTATTATTCCCAAACTCACAATTCACCGTAACAGACCAGTGAAGAGTAACGCAGCGGAGTCAGTGGGTGTGACCGGAGCAGCGCGTCACTCCGCCGGTAACCGGCGCTGCTGCTGCTGCTGATGGAGAGTGAGACAGGCGGAAGGTGGGTGGGGACATCCGAGCCATTGTCGGGATAAACGCACCTCACGCTCGGGCGACGGAACGCTGAGCTCGCGCTAATCCACGGTGGAAGGGACGCGCAGGAGAAGATTGAATAAACAATTCTTGTTTGGCCGAGGCTTCATTTCAGGTAAAATTTTGGAAATATTGCACGGGTCTTTTAATGGTGTCTTGCAAGCACGCAGAGAGTTAAAGCTTCACTGCGTTGCACCGGGGGCCAGACAGACAGAGCATGCATACTTGTTTATGTATGTAAATGTTTGCGAAAATGACAGATTCGAGGTTGCGTTCAATTAAATGTGTCAGTGAATAAAAAGGTGAGATCAATAACCTAGATATACCCAGTGCTGTCTCCAGTGCACTAGTGCAAACACATCCAAATGCAAGCTTCTCTTTGCTGACAGTAGCCTACTGCATATGGTACAAGTTGTCGCAGTAATAGCATGCAACTATTTGCATGCATCTATTTGCATGCATAATAAATCAAGACTTTTATTTTCTTTGGGTCACATGGTTTATTTAAATGATGGGTTTATGTATGTAATATACGCTTGATTTAATTAGCTGCATGCCAGAATAATTTACTTACCAAAATGGAGACAATACCATATATTTCTATTTTATATATTATTTGATAACTCTTAACTCATAACTATTAATTTTTAGTTAGTTAGTTAGTATTTGTTTGGTTTAATAAACTGAGCTAATGTTAACCTGTTCTCTATTCTGTAATCCTAACCTCACTTTAAATTATTAACCTCACTTTAAATTATTTTTATATTTACTTATTTATTTAAATGTATGTGTTTATTGTTTATTTTGTTTAATATACTGAGATAATGATGTTTTCTTTTCCTTAAACTAACTTTTACTGAATTTATTTATTTATTTGTAATATTACTTTTTTTTAATTAAATGTATTCATTTATAATTTATTTTTTAATGTACTGCGAATGTATGTTTTCTATCTTAAACTCAAATCTCTTTTTATTTCAATATATATATATATATATAATATTTATTATTTTTGGTTTAATATATTGATATTTTGACATAGATATTTCCTTTCCCTTAAACCCAACCCTCACAATTATTCATTTATTTATTTATTTTAAATTACATTTATTTAGTATTTATTTGGTTTAATATGCTCATATATTATAATTTCCTTTCCCGTAAAGTTAAATCTCACATTTATTTATTTTTGTTTGTTTGTTTGTTTGTTTTGACTGTATATTCTGAGCTAATGATATTGTCTTTCCCTTAAACCTAACCTCCATAGAATTATATTTATTTATTGTTAGATTTTTTATTTTGACATTTTATATGTTTGTGGGGGCTGTTGTCTGGTCCCACATTGTAGAGGATTTATTATCCTTGTAGGGATATTTGGTCAAACACACACACACACACAGAGAGAGAGCGCTCTTGCTGTGTGAGATAACCCTCTCCCTCTGTCCCTTCAGGAATCTGACACCATGACTGCAGAGGAGATTATAAACATTAAAGAAGCAGAGATAATCAAGCTGATCCTGGACTTTCTGAACTCCAGAAAGCTGCACATCAGTATGCTGGCGCTGGAAAAGGAGAGCGGCATCATTAATGGACTTTATTCAGATGATATGCTCTTCCTGAGGTGGGTACAGTAGTAAGCCGGCACCTCTTGAGTCTTTGAAAACCTAAACAACAGATGAATGCTTAGTGATTCTAATACACTACTGTTCAAACGTATGGAATCAGTAAGGCATTTATAGGTATAGGTTCAACAAATCTATTTTTATAACAAATACTGTTGTTATATATTGTAAAATAATTGTTCTTATTTTTTAAAAAAAATCAAGTTTTTTTTTGTTATATTTCTACATGTGACGGCCATTTTGGCAGCCATTTACTCCAGTCTATTAAGAAAACACTGTGCCATCGTTAAGAAGTGGTTGTGCTGCTTAATGAAGTGTGGAATTAGCAAAACAGTATCTTTTTCAGTTGCTGAAGGATTGAGTACACTTGCATTTTTTGCAATGGCATCACTCTTTAACATCACTTCTTTAACTGGGTAGGTGAACTAATTTTGGGCCTTTTTTTGTTTGTTTGCTTTTTTTAAGGCAACTTATTTTAGATGGGCAATGGGAGGAAGTTTTGCAGTTCATTCAGCCTTTGGAGTGCTTGGATAAATTTGACAGGAAGAGGTGAGCGACGTCAGTTTGGAATCTTTTGCCCATACCCAAGCATGTGTTGCTTGTTTCAGTCTTTTTATTTTCTTTCAGGTTTCGATATATCATCCTAAAACAGAAATTTCTGGAAGCTCTGTGTGTAAACAACGCCATATCTGCATCAGATGACCCTGAGAATGTGAGTCTTTATGTGTATGGAGAAAATTCCATCATGTTGTTCTAAAACAAGATTCACTTTGCTTGTCTTTTATGTAAAATGGAAGATGTTTCATACTATATTGTATTATTATTAGTAGTAGTAGTAGTAGCACTATTAATTATTCGCCAGAAATAGCTTTCAATACTAATAAATAAATAATGATTATCTTTTATGCAAAACAGAAAAGTGTAATTGTTTAATATATTATTTATTTATGTATTTATCAATAATAATAATAATTTGTCCCATGAAAATAGCCTTTAATACTGATAAATAACTAACCAATGCTAATCTTTTATACAAAATGATCAATAAAAGTTTAATTGTATATTACTGTTATTTTTGTACCATGAATAATAATAAATAATAATAATAATATACAATTAAACTTCCAGTTTGCATAAAAGACAAGCATTATATTTAATTTATTTCCTTCATTTATTAGTATTGAATATTGCATTATTATTATTATTATTATTATTATTATTATTGGTACCATGAAAATAGCCTTTAAAATAAATAAATAAATAATGCTTGTAAATAAACAATGCTAATCTTTTATACAAAATGATCAATAAAAGTTTAATTGTATATTATTATAATTTTTTGTACTATACATAATAATAATATTAATAATTAATATACAGTTAAACTTCCAGTTTGCATAAAAGACAAGCATTATATTTAAATTATTTCTTTTAGGCCTATCTATTAGTATTGAATATTGCATTAATATTATTATTGGTACCATGAAAATAGCCTTTAAAATAAATAAATAATGCTTGTCTTTTATGCAAAATGCAAGAATTTTAATTGATTATTATTAGTAGTAGTACCATAAAATAATCTTTAGTACTGATAAATAAATAAATAATAAGTAAACAATTAAAATTCTTCCATTTTTGCATGAAAGACAAGCATTATTTGTTTATTATTATTATTATTTGTACAATGAAATTGTCTTGAAAAAAAAAAAATATATGTATATATATGTATATATAACATCTTGTATCTTGAATGTGCCCAAAAGAAGGTTTTATTCAGGAAGCATCCCATGATGACCTCTCTCTTTCCCACCTCCAGCTGGAGCTGACCATGCAGGACGCGGTGAAGTCCCTTCATTCCCTGGAAGAGTTCTGCCCGACCAAAGAAGACTACAGCAAACTCTGTCTGCTCCTCACGCTCCCGCGCCTCACCAACCATGCTGAATTCAAGGACTGGAACCCCAGTACGGCCCGTGTTCACTGCTTTGAGGAAGCCTGTTCCATGGTGGCCGAATTCATCCCTGCGGACCGCAAACTGAGCGAAGCCGGATTCAAGGCCAGCGGAGACCGTCTATTCCAGCTCCTCATCAAGGGAATACTGTACGAATGTTGCGTTGAATTCTGCCAGAGCAAAGCGACTGGAGAAGAGATCAGCGAGGAGGAGGTTCTCCTAGCTGTCGACGTTCTGTGTGGGAACGGTTGCGAGGAACTGGACTTGAGCTTGCTTTCCTGGCTGCAAAACCTCTCATCGTCGGTTTTCGCTTGTGCATTTGAGCAGAAGACTCTCAGCATCCATGTGGACCGGCTCGTCAAACCGGCCCGGACGGGTCATGCTGACCTTCTCACACCTCTGCTCACCAAACTCTCGCCCTGCCCGGCATCGCCAATACACCGACCCCAGTCGGCGGATACTTACATGTCGCGGTCTCTCAATCCTGTCCTGGACGGTCTGTCGCATGGTTTGGTGGGAAGGGAAAAGAAAAGCACTGAAGGCGATGGAAAAGCAACGGCCATGTCGCAGTCTTTCGCCAACTTTGGGTATCCTTCTGGGGGAAATGGAAGCAACGTCTTCAGTGGATCGCCAGACAGGTGGGCTCGTGTTCTCACTGAAAGGGGTAGTTCATGCAAAAATGACTCTTCTGATACTCGTGTTGTTCTAAAACTGTATGACTTCCTGTGGAACACAAAACAAGATTTTTTGCCTCAGTCTCAGTGTTATTTTGTCTATACAATGAAAGTCAATAGGGTCCAGTGTTGGACCACATTGGACCCCATTGACTTTCATTGTATGGACATAAACAAAAGTATGAATTAGTAAAATCTAGTTTGACATTCATGTCCTAGATGCAGCATGGTTACTCTAGGCAGGTGTTACTGTGAGTGGTGTAATTCAACATATGGTGGTCAAGCTTAACACTTCTAATCCAGTTAGACCCACAGAAATAGACCCGGGAAGCTCTAGTAGTTAAGAGAAATTTGCTGTATACTAGATAAGAAGTGGCATCAGAAACCATAGTGTCACAGTGTCAAAAGATAGAGATATTAATATTGATTTTGTAATTAATCTACACTACTGATAAAAAGTTTGGAGTCAGAAAGATTTTTTTCCTAAGAGAATTAATACTTTTTTAATTCATCAAGGATCTATTAAATTGATCAAAAGTGAGTCAAGACAAAAGATTTCTGTTTCAAATAATAACTTACTATTCATCATAGAATCCTGAAAAAAAGTATTACAGTTTCCACAAAAATTTTAAGCTTATCAACATTGATAATAATTAGAAATCATCATATTGATAATAAATCAGTCATAATATAACTTTTTGTGAAGAATCATGTGACTTTGAAGACTGGAGTAATGTTTAATTTTTTTTTTATAATATTGCATTTATACCTTTTTTTTTTTTTTTTTTTTTTTTGTTCATGGCTTTTCAGCATTTTTGTGAGCATCTTATTTGCTGTCAATAAATTGCATTATGTATATTTTGGCATTAAATTATTAATTGAATATAATGGAATAGTTAAAATATATTTATTTATTTAAAATATATATATTTCTATTTATTTTTAATGATGCTGAAAATTCAGCTTTGATCTCAGGAATAAATTACATTTTAAATATATTCAAATAGAAAACATTTCGAACAAATTTAAATTTTTAATAATATTGAACAATATTATAATTTTTACTATATTTTTGATAAAAAAAGAAGCCTTAGTAAACATAACTTATTTAAAAATCAATAAAATATTACAGATCCAAAACTTTATATTGTATATATTTATTGTATTGTTATATATTTATTTGTTCATGCTTATTTCCTCTATTTTTACATTTAGATTACCTTTGCCATCATCTAATGCTCATTTAAAGATCATCTTTTAAAATACTAATAACAACAACACATCTGTCAATGAATATCCATTTTTCATACTGTACATTATAATGATGTGATGCTTAAATTCACTTTTTCACACATTTTAATGATTTATTTTAGTTTTTAGTGTTTTATTTTCAGTGTTTTTTCGAGAGAACAGTATATAAATTAACTGATAATTTATTTTATGTTATATTAATATCAGCCTGAATTTAAAATCTGTGCATACATAGATATTGCGATGTTGACTGGCGTTGCCCTGTTCCTCCAGAACACAAGCACAGGCCGAGAGGATCAGCGGCTCTGGAGAAACAAACTCACTGCGTCCTCCACTGACTCCTGGCAGGGATGGAGGAGCCATGGGTTCATTTGAAACATCAGAGGTAATATTATATATATATATATGTTCCCTTTTAAACTAGCAACATCATTACAGTACATGCCCAGGACCTTAAAGGGATAGTTCACCCAAAAATGAAAATTCTGTCATCATTTACTCACTCTAGTGTCATTCCATCTTCAAAACACAAATGAAGATATTTCGCTGATGCCTCGAAACGTTCATAAAGAGATCATAAAATAAATCCATATGAATCAAGCAGTTTAATGGCTTCATATGATGAACAGATTTAAAGCTTTTATATACAAAAAGGTGAGTAAATGATTCTAGAATTGGCATTTTTGGTGAACTAGCCCTGTTTTTCATCCTGATTGTAGGAGCAGCTGCAGGAGTTTCAGCGTCAGCGGCTGCGAGTGCAGCAGCATCTCGAGCAGAAGCAGCAGCAGAGGCAGCTGTACCATCAGATGCTGCTGGAAGGTGGAGTTCATCCTCCAGACCAGCCCACAGACGCAGCACAGCACAATCTCACACAGAAATTCCTGAACAGGTCAGATCCAGGTGCCCCGTGTACCTCTAATGTACCGCGTAGGCATTCGGTTGTGTAGGAACCGCAGTGTTGTTGATTGTTTATGTGGCTTCTATTCATCAAGATGATGAGACTGTGATTAAGAGCCTCTTGATCTGGAACTTTCCACAGACTCTCATTTGTTTCACCTGATTTATTGATGTGCCGTTCATTTCAGGCAGGCATAACAAAAATAGCATGTGCTTTGTTATATTGTATAATACTATTAATTATTAGTCATCATGCATTCCTAGTGATGAACTGATAAATCTAATTTTGATTATCATTTTTACTTTTTTTTTTTTATATTTATGGCTTTTCAGCATTTTTGTGAGCATCTTATTTGCTTATTTGCTGTCATATGTATGTATGAATATAAATATATATATATATATATATATATAATACATGATAATATTTGGCCATTTTGAGATTATCAGCAATTCATAATGTATTTTTAATTTATTTATTTATTTTGGTAATTGCTTTTCAGATTGTTTTGGTGAACATCTATTTTCTTTCATTAAATTATATTATGTATATTTTGTAAATATAATTTAATAATTAATCTTAATCATCATTGTAAAAATGTATATATATCTTTGAGATTATATTTTATAAATAAAAATGTGAATCTCACAATTTTCACGCCTGCTTTGCTGTCATTAAATTGTATAAATATCATCATTATATCAGGCTTGCTCTCTTGATATCACCATCAGCCATCGTTGTGTTGATCATTTGTGTAGGTCCATTCAGAAACTGGAGGAACTGAATGTGGGAATGGAAGATCTGGGAGAAGACGTCCAGGCTTTGGCCCAGCAGTGTAACGGTACGGTAGCGAGCGGAGTCGGTAAACAGACCCCAGAGAGCGGCTCCGGCCGGAACAAGACGGCAGTGATCAGCAGCACCCCTCAGAAAGGAGGAGGCCGGGGGGTGCCGTCTCTGGACGAGTCCCCAGTGCTGGTCAACCAGAGGTTTCTCAAAGCTTTCCACCCTACCAAGCTGAAATAACTCTGCTTTGTGAGCTTGTTTTAATTCTGATATTTAATGACAGTGTGTTTCAGGATGAGAAACCCAAATCCCCATTCATTGCAGTAGAGACGCTGGAGGACACGCAGGCTGTGCGCGCGGTCGCCTTCCACCCGTCTGGGACTCTCTACGCAATCGGCTCCAACTCCAAAACACTTCGTGTCTGCACTTACCCACAGTCCCTCAAAACCAGGTATGCTCTCAGTACTTAACTTAACATACATCTGCAATTATATATTGCGATATGAAAAATTCAGGAAGTTTCACCAGATGGCTTAAATAGCTCTATATGGAAAGAATGATGGGAGTGATTTTGTTGGTGAGTGCAGCAGCAAAGAAGTTAAAAAAAAAAAAATCCTTGAAGACTTTTTTTAAAGTATGAAATCCTTTTAGGACTGAATGATTTGGGGGGAAAAAACTTGAAAAATTTGGGTGCTCATACTTGAGTTTACTCTTTATAAGAAACCATAAAGTGAAGAGAGTTTTAAAGAGAGGCTGTATTATGACTTTTTTTATTTTTGGGGTCTACTAGAAGATGTTTTCATGCTTGAATGTTCAAAAAACATAAGAATATTTATAATGTTAAGAATGTTTGTTACCAAGCAGATCTCGCCCCCCCATTGACTACCATAGTCGAGATCTGCTTGGTAACAAACATTCTTCCAAATATCTTCTTTTGTGTTCAGCAGAACAATGACATTCATACAGGTTTGGAACAACTTGATGGGGAGTAAATGATGACAGAATTTTCATTTTTGGGTGAACTATCCCTTTAATTTGTTCATTTTCAAATGAACCCAGTAGCACGTACAGTATATTAGCTTAATTAAATCACAGCCTGCACAATTTGACAATCGCACTAAGCCATATCATGATATTTATTATTTCAATATATCATGCAGCCCTACAAGCTTTTATCATCAAGAGAGGCCTGTGGAGTTGTAACGCCCTCTGTCTGTTGTTCTGGTATAGCGCTGAAGTTCCAGTAAAACAGCCTGACATCTGCTTCAGACGTATTAAGCACCATAAAGGCTCTATTTACTGTGTGGCCTGGAGTCCCTGCGGGCAGCTTCTTGCCACAGGCTCCAATGACAAGTATGTCAAAGTTCTTCCTTTCAACGCAGAAACCTGCAACGCCACAGGTAATGTGCCAAATGTCAGATCAAATGCATCTTTTGTTGTGTAAAAACACAAAATGTTCTTACTAAATCATAAAGTGCACTGAAAGTAATTGTAGTAATTGGCTGTACGTTTTTCTTTATTTATTGTGTGAGAAGAGACTATATTTCTATAGCAATAATACACTGCCATTGAAAAGTTTGGGGTTGTTAAGATTTGTTAATGTTTTTTGAAAGTTTTTGGAAGTCTTTTGTTCTCCAAGGTTGCATTTATTTGATAAACAAAACAGTAAAAACTGTAAAATTGTGAAATAATATTTTTACAATTTAAAATAACTATTCTATTTGAATATATTTTAAAATGTAATTTAATCCTGTGATACAAAGCTGAATTTTCAGCATAATTACTCCAGTCTTCAGTGTCACATGATCCTTCAGAAATCATTCTGATATGATGATTTGCTGCTCAAGAAACATTTCTTATTATTATCCAATAAGAAATATGACATTTTATTATATCACACATTTTGATGAATAGAAAATTCAAAAGAACAGCATTTATTTGAAATCTTTTGCAACATTATAAACGTCTTTACTGTCACTTTTAATCAGTTTAACGCATCCTTGCTGAATAAATATATTCATTTCTTACAACAAAAATTACTAACCTCAAACTTTTTTAATTTTAATATATTAATTTAATATACAATATATAGAAAATCATAAATATTTATACATTTTATTTAGAAAGTCTGACTTTATATCCTAGATTGTGAATTTCTTATTTTAATATATTTTTGATTATCTTATCTCATACTTACCTTTTATCTTTTTATTTATTGCACTTATTCACGACCACAACCAATGTACAATAATATATAAATTTATGTATAAAATATAGAAATATATTAAATATATAATATATGTATATGAATATTTAAAATATAAACATGTATATATAAATGTGCATTATTCACAACATATTATTATTTTTTAAATTTTATTTTAAACACATAGTACCTTTTTTATATATGCTGTTGGAATGGAAAATATAAATATTAACAGGGTAGCATGTGTGCATTTGGACTGCAGGGCCAGATCTAGAGTTCAGTATGCATGACGGCACCATCAGAGACCTGGCGTTTATGGAGGGTCCGGAGAGCGGAGGTGCCATCCTCATCAGCGCGGGGCTGGAGACTGTAACATCTACACTACTGACTGCCAGAGAGGACAGGGCCTGCATGCGCTCAGCGGACACACAGGTGCTCTCACATGCTAACCGTCCTCTTCATTTATGCCCTCAGTGCCCATAACAGGATGGTATATTGTGTTGTACAATACGCAGGGCACATTCTGTCTCTGTACACGTGGGGCGGGTGGATGATTGCCTCCGGCTCTCAGGATAAGACGGTGAGGTTTTGGGACTTGCGTGTGCCCAGCTGTGTGAAGGTGGTTGGGACGGCTGTGCATGGAACAGGTGTGCGTTTCCTTTAAATGATAGTATGATATGATAGTAACAATAATAAGTAACTATAATAACAAATTGTTACTGTGTCTTGTGACAGGAAGTGCTGTGGCCTCAGTGGCAGTGGATCCCAGTGGGCGGCTCATGGCCACCGGATTGGAGGACTGTCGCTGCATGCTCTATGACATCAGAGGTGGTCGTAGCGTTCAGGCGTATCGGCCGCACACCAGTGATGTTCGTTCTGTGCGCTTCTCTCCTGGTGCACACTATCTGCTTACCGGCTCCTATGACAACAAAGTCATGATCACTGATCTTCAAGGTAGGTTGTGCTACAAACAATGTCAGTATCAACAAATCAGCATCATTTCTTATTTTTCAACAGTCTCTCCAACCACCTGTCACTTCTTGATCTAATCAGTCCCCTCAAATTAATATTTTCACTCAAAAGTACAGTAAATGTCACATTGCAGAAGTAATATGGCTAGTATACTAGTTTAATACTAGTATTAATATTTAATATTAGCATTTCATAACAGTATGATAATATTTAAATATATATATGATTTAAATTATTTAATTATTGAATTGGTTTTGAATTTTAATGCCAGTTCTTTTCAATGAATTGGCTTTGAATTTTAATGTTTTTAATAATAATAATAATAATGTTTATTATTTTTAATAATAAAAAATTAGATTCCACAGTTTTTTGCTACATTGCAGAAGTAATATGGCTTGTGAATGTCATGTTTTTTTTTTTTCAGTGAATTGATTTTGATTATTATTTACTATTAAAATTTAAATCAAGTCAATAATGTCAGTTTTCATTGAATTAGCTTTGAATTTTATATTGTTTATTAGTAGTAGTAGTAATAATAAGAAGAATATAATGTGTTGTTGTTGTTATTATTATTATTATAGTTGTTTAATAAATTGTTTTTGAATTTTAATATTGTTAATTATTATTAATACTAAAATTAAATTCCACCGTTTTTGCTACATTGCAGAAGTATCATGGCTTGGAAATTTCATATCTTTTTTTTTTTTTTCAATTAATGAATTATTATTATTATTATTATTATTAATTACAATAATTATTATAAAACGGGTTAGTTCCTGTCCTTGATTCTGATCCTGATTCTTGTTTTATTCATGATAAAACACGGCTATGACCGCTTCACCCAACGGTTCTGTGTATCACTACACAACACCCTTAGCAACCACACTTAGCAACATAAACTGTATATTCTCAATTGATATTGTTCATTGAAGCTTACTGTATTATGTAGGAGAGTATTGTGAGAAAAAGATTGAGTGAGCGAGTTTATTACCTGCATTCAGATCTAGCATTTTCCTTCAGGTCAGTCCTATGTTCATAATAAAAAAATCTGTTTAAGTGCCCGATGTATTATCCTGTCCTTTTAACAGTTAAGAGGTTTTCCCGTGACTAACAGCGCTAGTCAAAGCATTTGTCAGTTGCGTCTTGTTCCGTGTTTACAACAATTCAGTCTTTTCAGTGTAAAAGTCTTCGCTACTGACTGACAAACTCACAAAGACAGTCTTTGTTGCCATCTAATGGCGTAATAATGTAACTTTTGTTGCTGTTCATGGACGGGGACTATTTTTCTCCGGCAGAAGGAAGGCTTTTAGTAAGAGTTTACTTCATGAAAGTTGCATTGATACATATTTTTGGCTTTAATATTTGTATTGTGTGGTAACCGTTTTATAAAAGCAATAAGGTACTCGAGGCTAGTGCTGTATTGTGAATAAGTCACGTCTGAAGGGGTTGTTAGGCACAGCGCGAAACAGACTTATTCACAATACAGCACAGCCTCTCGTACCTAATTGCTTACCTATATATTATCATTAAAATTCAAAAACAATTTAATGAATAATGTCAGTTATTTTTACAAAATTAGCTTTGAATTTAGTAGTAATAATGATAAAATTTATTTTTATTTTATTGTTCAATTAATTGGTTTTGAATTTTAATGTTATTATTTTTAATTTTATTATTACTATTAATAAAATAAAATCCCACTGTTCCTTTGTCACGTAAGAGAAACAACGCTTGGCTTGTGAATGCCATTTCAGATTTTTTTTCCCAATTAATTTTTTTTTAATAATCATTATTATTAATTACAATATTAAAAATAAAAAAGTATGTGTGTATATATATATATATATATATATATATATATATATATCATCGTTTTTAATTGTAATATGCATTTATTAACAATAATAGTATTAAATCCCACTGTACTTTTTTTTATGTCACATTATGGAAGTAAAATTCCCATTTTATGGAATGAAATTTTCCCTGCGTTTCTCCAGGCGATCTCACCAAAAGCCTGCCGGTGACTGTGGTCGCTGAACACGGCGATAAAGTGATCCAGTGCCGATGGCACACCAGAGACCTTTCCTTCCTGTCCTCTTCAGCTGATAAGACTGTCACACTGTGGGCGTATCAGCCTTGATCCACAGTCGTCTGCTGACACACGCCACGTGGAATAGCACAGAAACACTGATCCTCCTGCACCCGGATTTAGAAGGACCGTTAAAAGGTCAAAGTATGTCAGTGTGTGTTTGATTGTATTTCTATGTAAGTCCTCCAGTATACTCACATGAGAAAAGAAAACCGACTGTTCGTTCTCAGCTCTAGTCATGTCTACATTTGGAATTGCATGTCTACTGGAAGAAACAGCTTTATTGTCAAATGTATTGCAATTAAAAAACTAACAGACGCTTTTTCACTTTCAAACACGAAAAATGCCACACGTAGCATTGCTTCTGTATTTTGCTATTTCAAGTGAATGAAACAGTCCTGAAAATGTGAGCTGAATTGTGCCTTGATGATGTTCTCTGTAGTTACACTTATTCAACTGAATGTCTTGTAAATATGAGCTTTTGTATAGGCCACAATGCTAATCAAGGCATAAAAGCATTGTATAGCACATTGCACTATATGAACGTCATACCAACACAGTTTATGCAGCATGAATATTCATCTCTTCATTTAAATAAATGTAAATAAATCAACAGCCCGTAAATACTGAGGATAAATGTTTTGTGGAAGTCATCCTCCTCAGTGTTGTTCAGACGGTTTCATGCATTTTAGGAATGCTTTTATTTTGGATTGTCATTTTCCTAATGCATATATTTATATGCATCACTTTTGCACATCAATTCAGCACCTTTTTCTATTGACACAGAGGACAGTTATAGGACTCCTGCAGTCATTTGTTGTATAAAGTATGTGTTGGTAATTTATTTGAACATGGAAATAAACAGTTTTCGACTATGGGAATAATGAACAATTCACTGATTCTTCTACAAATCTACTTTGCATTCATTTTTTTAATTTCAGAATGAAAATGCTGATTTTAATCAGATTATCACTACAATGTTCTGCAGACAAATTACAATTTAATGTACTTTATTAAAATTGCAATATATATACAGTAAAAATGTATTTATAGTTTCCCAGTTATCAACATCGCAAATCTAGTCAAGTTTTTCATATTTTCATTATAAAAATATATACATTTATAATTCTATACTTTGTGTTGTTACAATAGATTGATCACTCTGTCTTCTGACTGCTGTCAATCTCTCCATAGTTTTTCCCTCTTTTGGAAAGGTGTGGAAATGTTATCATGTTTTTTTTTTAAGAGCAAATGGGAATACCTATTTGCAGCCCCCCTTTAATTTTTATTAAACCAAATAAGTCTTATAACAGGTTTCAACATACAGTCAAGAAAGAATGCTTAAAGGGATATATATTACATAGCCACAAACATTCTGAAGGATAAACAAAAGAGTGAAAATAAAAAAACAACAACAATCAATTATTTCTTCCTTTTTCCTAGGGACACATTCAAGATTCACAGAATTAGTGAATTAGTGGGAACATTACATTATAAAGAATTTCTCCAAATTTAAAGTGGTGGGTCATTGCGATTTTACTTTTTTTTAACTTTAGTTAGTGTGTAATGTAGCTGTTTGAGCATAAACAACATCTGCAAAGTTACAACACTCAAAGTTTATTGCAAAAGGAGATATTTTCTTTTAAAGAATTCACTGTTTAAGGACTACAACAAACGGCTGGTAGGGACTACAACGAGCTTCTTCCTAGGTTAGTGACATCACTAACCCTAGAATTTATATAAACCCTGCCCCCGAGAACACACAACAAAGAGGGTGAGGCCATGTTACTGCAATACAGTACATAACACAAATGCAATAGCATCTCATAAAAGCAAGATGGCAACATGACAAGTTATAACCATAATTAAACTAAACTATACCTGTTTTATCTTCATGCAGCATATATTCTCTGGCTCTGTAAGCATCTCACAACAGTTCCCACACCAGCGATTTATAGATTATCATAAGAGAATATGCTAATTAATTACTTTAAGATAATTAACTCCACATCAGATACATAAATTCATCAACTAACCATTCAGAAACGTCCTGTTGCATTCAGAATGTTGTCACTTCTTCTTTAGTCTCTCCATCATAGAGTACCTCAGGGATGACGTGTTTTTGTAGGCCAACCTGGAAGTTAGAGGCACACGGGTTCCCTCGATCAAAAGCCTGTGCATTTTTCCCATAGACTTTTGGAAAATTGCAAAAAATAAGCTCTGTGTTTAACAAAGGGTTATGACACTTACACGTTTTGTCTATCAAGATAATCTTTACAAGTTAACACAACATGTATACATTTTGAAGCCTAAATAAAGTTGTCAGATATAAAAAGCTAACAGTAGGCTATGAACGGACTACAGCACACCATGGTCGCAGATCAACGTCACCACCACCAAGCTTCCTCAAACTTTATTTAAAAACATGCTCGCTGATTATGATCTGTGCTGTGTATGAATACTTATCCACTTTTTCATGAGAAATGCTGTCCCTTTTAGCAATTTGTTAGCAACCGCCGTTTTTAAGACACAATAAAGGTTTAAAAAAATCACAAGCGCGTTATAACTGGTGTGTTTTATGTCATAGATCAAAACGTGAAAATATTTAGAGGCTTTGTTAACCACAGACCTTATTTCAGGCGATTTAGCGAAAACCCATTCAAAAAACCCATTGACTTCGGGCGATGGAACCGGAAGTCCTAAAATGCTAACTCGCTTCCAGGTTTTGCCTACAAAAACACGTCATCCCTGAGGAACTCTGTTGCTAAGTGCTAACATGAGCTCCTGAAACTCCACCCCCTTTTGAGAGCAGCAGCTTGTTTGCATTTAAAGGAACACACAAAAAAGTGAACACACAAAAAGTGACAAATTTAACATGCTATAAAAAATTATCTGTAGGGTATTTTGAGCTAAAACTTCACATACACACTCTGGGGACATCAGAGATATATTTTACATCTTGTAAAAGTGGCATTATACCACCCCTTTAAAGGGAGAAGGTGCTCACTGCAGAGCAAATGGAGCTTACATTACCACCCCCTCGCTGGACGTCTAGCGAGGGGGAGCTAACGTCCAGCGAGGAGGAGCGAATGTACAACCACACCCTAATCCTACCCTAACCATACCCACAACTCTATCTCTCCAACCCACTGGACGTCCAGAGAGGAGGAGCTGGCCATCATAGACTCTGCAGTGAGTACCACTTGTTTAAAGGTGGTGTAAGCTGTTGGACATTGTTGATATTTGAAATCGACCCAAACAAATCCACCCCTCTCTTCATTGCTCCACCTCCAAAACTCACTCTCCAATCCTAACCACCCTGCTCCGAGTCAGTCTCAAACGCCGATCGCTGCTGGCAGGTGAGGCGAGTGCACTAACAATGACGCTAAACACCTCATTCTCTAGAGGTCGTCAGTGCGCAGTGGTTTACCTGCTCAACTCTCACTATCTGGCCTCTGTTACACACGCAATGGAGAGTAGGTGTCTGTTTATCACAGCTGACGCGCAACAAAATGCTTCATGAAAAATAAAGCACAGATGATGAACGAATGACAAGTAAGCAAAAAAAAATGAACGTACAGTACACAAGAGTAAATACAAACAAGAGTTTGTTGTTAGTCGCCAACAGCACAACAGCTCCAGACAATCAATGACACTCAAACCTAGTGTTACTCACGTGTGAAGTGGAATCAAAGCAGCCTAATGTCTGTTTTCAGGCCTTCCCGCTTAGCTCTCTCCAGCACTGGAAAGCTTTTCTAATATTAACGCAGGTCCTAAAGCGCTTGCCCAGTCACAACCCTTCATTCCAGTGATATTCTTTTGAATTCTTTTTGTATTGTGTCTCATAATCTCTCTTTCTGCAGTTTTTTTTCAAATCTCCCTCTTGCTCATTCTGTCTCCTCGACCATCATACGCCCCCTAATGCTGATTGGTTACACGTTTGTTGTTGGTGTCAGCCCGACTAACTTCCAAACAGTGTTTTTGAAAAATGACTAACCTCACCTTTAATTATTTTTTGTTATTAGTGTGGGATTACAAATTTGTAATATGTTATATCTAGGTTCCATTGTAATAGCATATGAACTGAAAACTTTATATACATTGTGTTTTACATTTTGAGGTAAAGATAATGACATTCTAAGGAGATCAAGGCAGGCAGCCCAGGTGTCTGTGAAATTAACCTTTTGTCTTTATGTACTTCCTGACCATTTGGCATGACAAGCTCAAGACACAGCTCTGCCTTTGTCTCTATGATAACATGAAGGTATGGGCTATACTGTCATACTGATTGGGTTAGCACCTATGCATTTGAATGCTTTGATCTTCCTACTGGAAGTCAAACTATGTGTGAATGTTTACATAGTCTTAGTTCTCGTGACCAGCTAATGTTTATACCATTTGGGGTACTATTATCTACACAGTCGGGGGTAATTGCCTGTATTGTCTTTAGATGCTTTTGTTTTAGTGGTCACTTCTAAGACTGTGTGTAAGGGCAACACCTTTAAGGACTGCCCACTGAATGCCTATAAAACATCATGTATACACTGCCTTAGTTAGACTTGGATGACTACAGCGACGCACAGCGCGTTTCTCAATAAAGAGTAACTTGACGACTTCCTCTTCCGAGAACTCCATACATGTGAAAGGGGTTCATATGTGGCAGTATACATGACAGCTCTCTTCCAACATGTAAGGAAATGTTTGCTGCCTAGTGCGATCGCTTTTTTTTTTTTTTTTATCCATCAGTTTGTAAATTTGTAAAGCGGCAACGGGATAATATAGGTTAAACGGGTTATCTGGTTAACATATAATGTCCAAGAAAGCTGAATCTGAACTTTAGATACATCATTTATAAGAATCGATCAGTAGTAACTTCTAACAGTAAGTCTGAGTTTCCTCTGTCTGTTTCAGTGGGATTATGAAGGTGCCAAGCTGTTTGTCGATTGGATTCTGGAGTTTCTTTATGTTTTGTAATCTGTTTGTTATTGCAAATGCAAATATCCAGCAGGAAGACGATGCATATAGTATTGAACCCATGCGACAAACCACAGAGGTAAAAACTCTTTTATTAAACCAGTTTGACTATTTAGGCTATTTTATGTTTTACAATGCTTACAGGACATTTAAATCCCTCTTCTTTTCTTCACATTTCTTCACATGAAAATAGACTCCATTCATTGTAAATGCCTTTGCGTTCATGAGACTATTGTAATAGTTAAATCACCCTTTGTCATATACTGACTTGTGGACGAATCGTTTTTTTAAGTAGGCTAGTTCACGAATATAAAATAATTATTCAATTTTATTTATTTTTCAATTTATTTATTTTTTATTTTTATCAATTTGGGTATATGCTTCGTAAGGGACAAAAGGAGTTGTCTCTACATTTATAAATAATTATGGCATGTTTTCCACTATATGAACAATATATGGGGAGATAACAGAATCTGCAACGAATCTGCTACCAGCATAACTTTCATGCGGTTTGATACAATGTGAGGGTACACTAAGCTCCAAACCCCAACCCTACCCAAAACCATGTATAGTAGCCTATATAGTGCCGAAAGCACATAAATAACATTTCAGGACACCTGCACGAGCGGTTCAACAACTCACGCAAACTCCGTTTAAGGTGCGGCGAAATTCCAGTAATATGTCCTCACGGGCAAAAAAAATATCTATTGTCTATGTATAGGGGAGCAAAAATGCAGTATATGCAGTGCATGGGGTGCCGCACGGGAGGGGCACCATTGTGCCAAAATCATTCTTTGAATTTTTTCTTTAATGAACCGTTAAAAAATAATCAAAAGCTTAGGCTATTTGTTCCAATCACAAATGCATTTACACTTTTCTTTTTAATGCGTATGTGGTCAAATGCGGATACAGGTCACATTATAATGTCAAGTGGAAACAAGCCCTTTGTTTACGGGGGTTACCTGGGTAAAGTCTGTTCCATTAGCGGCATCTACTGTGAGAGTATGAATGTGCTTTTTCATTCAGCCCATCTCTTTTATTTGTTCTGCCTTGCTTCTCATCCGTGTTGGGGTTGTTTACACACTGCTCCGGGTGTGTGTTCACGGTGTGTGTGTGTTCACTGCTGTGTGTGTACACTTGGATGGGTTAAATGCAGAGCACAAATTCCTAGTATGGGTCACCATACTTGGCCACATGTCACTTCACTTCACTTCACTTCACTTATCAGAATGCTCATGCCTCTTTGACGCATCTCACACGCTGCATTGGTAAGTTTAACCGGTTGATGGAAAAGTATTCTAAAAATGCGTTCTAAAAATCTAGATAATTCGTAATAAGGAATTATTCACAGTATTTTGAAGTGCCCACAATAACAATACCGTGCATGTCCATTATTGTAATATATCGCATTACCATATATCGGCATACTGCCATATTGTTTGGACATGGAACAATGGTATTATGGTATTTTTGAAGTAATAATATTGTACCATTGTACCAATTGCCATTCATATCTTTTTTGAATGACTGAAAAAAATATATTAAATTTGTTACGATCCCCCTGTGTTTAGCGTTTAAGTTTTATTTAACTTTTGTGTTCCATGCCTTAGTTTCCTGTGTCTGTTTTAGTTCCTTTGTAGTTCTTTTGCTCATTGGTTCTCCTTGATTATATTCCCAGATGTGACTTGTTACCATTGTAACAGCCTGTGTGTATTAATAGCCTCATGGTTTAGTCAAGTCTTTGATTGTAGAGTTGTCACATTTGTGCTTTGCTTCACTTCTCCCTTGTATGGCTTAAGCTGGGTGCACACTCTGTGATTTACGATTGTTGCTTGTCAGACTTGTCAGACTGTACGAACATGATCCCTGCAATGACTGTGACAATATTATTATTTCTTGATGCTACCTCTGGTTTAGTTTCATGAACACAAAAAGAAGGGGACCACCACCACTTCAAAGCTAGCAATGTATGTCTTCCAGCATTCTAACAATTCCTTTCCAAGCTCCTTAAAAAAAAAAAAACTTCAAAACGTGGCCTTGTATGTGACTGTGACTTTTTTAAAAAAAATCTTTAGGATGACAATGAAATAAAGGCCATGAGCACTTCCGCCAGCATGGGACTGTCTACCCAATCGCTGGAGGCTTGTACCTTCCTGAGGGTTTGTTTTTGTAAAAGCCATTTCAGAAATTGAATAATTAAATAATTTAATTTATTAATTAAAAAATGAACATGTGCTCTATATTTTTTACAGCTTTATTTGATTCTTCTGATTGTCATAACCATTATCTGCACTCAACTCTGGTCTGTGGAGTCCTGGTTTATCCAGTTCTGGAGAATATTTGCTGGTAGCTTTTTTATTAGCTTGATCTGGAACTGGTTGCATCTTTATATGGTAATAATTTTTGTACAAAATACTGTCAACTGTCCATCATTTTTGCTAAACCAGTATTGAACAGATGACAATGAAGGGAATAAAACAAATGTGTTCAAGAATTAAAAAAAAAAATCTGCTTGGCTAGCTTGCCTTTGCAGAACACAGGAAGAAAATTGTGGAAGTGGAGAGCTTCAGTGCTAGATGTGCTGGGCTGAAAGATCTGGATTGGATGGACAGATTATCAGGTGAGATGCTTACTATTAAAGGAATGTGTTACCCAAAACATTTGAATTATTTAAAGGTCTGCTTTGCTTAAATATGAAAATTGTCATCAATTTCTCACCCTCATGTCATTGCAAACCCATAAGACTTCCGTTCATCTTCAAAACACAAATGGAGATCTTTTTAATGAAATCTGTGAGATTTGAGTCTATTCACCCTAAACTCATAAATAGATCATATAATAAATCTATATGAATCGAGATTTTCAAGAGACACGATCACTTTAAATAATGAACAGATTTAATCTGGGCTTTTCTTCACAAATAAACATTGATTAGTGAACATCACTCTCTCTCCTCTCTACCTACAGCTGGTGTGTTGAGCACACTGGCGCCGTTGTACTGTGGCTGCCGTCGCATCATCCAAGTGGATGCCGCACACTGGTGGTGGATGAGAAAAGACCCCTGATATGATTGTAAAGCGCTTTGGGTGTACAGTAGTACATATGAAAGCGCTAATGCCTCATTCATTCATTCATTCAACATGCATGGAGCATAAGCATACTTCCTTGACTTGCGAGAATGAACCTTGTTGGTTCTTGTGCGTCAAGCAAGTATACTTAACTTCCTTGACCATATTTGTGTGCTCTATGTATGTTCACTGATCAATGTTTATATATGAATAAAAGTCTAAATTAAATCTGTTCATATAAAGAGATTGTGTCTCTTCAAAAGGAATAAACTGCTCGATTTATATGGATTTACAGTATCTCACAGAAGTGAGTACACCCCTCACATTTTTGTAAATATTTTATTATATCTTTTCATGTGACAACACTGAAGAAATGACACTTTGCTACAATGTAAAGTAGTGAGTGTACAGCTTGTATAACAGTGTAAATTTGCTGTCCCCTCAAAATAACTTAACACACAGCCATTAATGTCTAAACCGCTGGCCACAAAAGTGAGTACACCCCTAAGTGAAAATGTCAATTAGCCATTTTCTCTCCCCGGTGTCATGTGACTCGTTAGTGTTACAAGGTCTCAGGTGTGAATGGGGTGCAGGTGTGTTAAATTTGGTGTTATCGCTCTCACTCTCTCATACTGGTCACTGGAAGCTCAACATGGCACCTCATGGCAAAGAACTCTCTGAGGATCTGAAAAAAAGAATTGTTGCTCTACATAAAGATGGCGTAGGCTATAAGAAGATTGCCAAGACCCTGAAACTGAGCTGCAGCACGGTGGCCAAGACCATACAGCGGTTTAACAGGACAGGTTTAACTCAGAACAGGCCTCGCCATGGTCGACCAAAGAAGTTGAGTGCACGTGCTCAGCGTCATATCCAGAGGTTTTGTTTGGGAAATAGACGTATGAGTGCTGCCAGCATTGCTGGAGAGGTTGAAGGGGTGGGGGTTCAGCCTGTCAGTGCTCAGAAGAAGAAGCTGAGGGTAAAGGTGGTGGACTGGTCAAGCATGTCTCCAGACCTAAACCCTATTGAGCATCTGTGGGGCATCCTCAAATGGAAGGTGGAGGAGCGCAAGGTCTCTAACATCCACCAGCTCCGTGATGTCATCATGTACCCCTTTTCCACCAAGGCAGTTTGAGTGCTGGTTCGGAGCCAGAGCCTAGTTTCAAATCAGTTCTTTGTCTTTCAACAACCAAAGCACCAGCTCCGAACCAGGAAAAGTGGTTCGTAAGTAGCACCGAAACATTGCTGGGCTAGAAGTAAGAACCGCTTGTGTCAGGGGCTGGGGGCGGGGTTACAGTGACCAACAAGAAACTTGTGACCGCCATTTTTGAAATAGCAGCTAATCGAGCTAATAGCAGCTCGATTGTAATCTCCGTCTATATACAAATTATGGCGAGCCGTGTTTGGATGCCGATGTAGGTTCGCAAAGCCATGAGCATCAACAGTAGTGAAACCTCCGCGATTGTTGATGGAAGGCTTGTTCGAGATGCATCGGAGCAGTGCGGACTGATTCGGCGGGTGACATCGGAGTGCCGCAGGTCCACGGGAGTGTTTGTAGAGCATACGACTCCTTGTACTTTTGGATCGTTCTCGCGTTTGGCGCTGCAGTGCTAGCTTTGCTGTGAAATATGAGACGTATACAATGACGTAAGACCTGGCTCTGTGCTCTCTAGCCCGTGGAAAGGCAAACCGGTTCTTAGAAGGTTCGTCAGTTGAACCAACTCTGAACTGGCACTAGCACTAGCTCTGAACTAGCACCTGGTTCGTGCTGGTGGAAAGGGGGTAATGGAGGAGTGGAAGAGGACTCCAGTGGCAACCTGTGAAGCTCTGGTGTGCTCGATGCCCAAGAGGGTTAAGGCAGTGCTGGAAAATAATGGTGGCCACACAAAATATTAACACTTTGGGCCAAATTTGGACATTTTCACTTAGGGGTGTACTCACTTTTGTGGCCAGCGGTTTAGACATTAATGGCTGTGTGTTGAGTTATTTTGAGGGGACAGCAAATTTACATTGTTATACAAGCTGTACACTCACTACTTTACATTGTAGCAAAGTGTCATTTCTTCAGTGTTGTCACATAAAAAGATATAATAAAATATTTACAAAAATGTGAGGGGTGTACTCACTTCTGTGAGATACTGTATTTTAGAATCGCTTCATTAACCTTTTGAACTGTCAGAGTTTTGGGTGAATAGACTTATAATCTTAGATTTCATTAAAATATCTTCATTTGTGTTCTGAAGATGAACAAAAGTCTTTTGGGTTTGGAATGACATGAGGGTGAGTAAAAGATAGAATTTCCATTGGGTGAACTAATCTTTAAATTATTTATTCACCTTTATGACATTCCAAAATCATTTGATGTGGAACATAAATTTAGAAGAAACTACACATAGATCTTTTCAAGCTCCAAAAAGAAAAAAATAACCAAGTATGCTAAAAAGATTATTCCAAACTTTGGATTGGGGTCCACTGAAAGGCCTACAGATTTTAAATGACATGAAGGAGGCTAAATAATGACAAATAATGATTTTGAGGTGAACTCTTGTAACTCCTTGTTGATTCAGAGTGGTACAGATGGACATGGACTCTTCAAGATGATCCTTGCCAAAAGTATTACGAGATCATGATTGTGGACCCCATTTTGCTTGTGCCTCCAACAAGGGTTTGTATCTTTTATTTTCCACTGACAGAAACCTGAATTTGATAACAGACTAGAGGTCGGCTGATAATGGATATTATTCCAAAAAATATTATGGTTCATTTCTGACTAATCAGATGATAATTTTTGAAATCGGTACATTGAATGAAAATATTCAGAGTAAAATAATCTGAACCAAAAAAAAAAAAAAAAAGTACTACAAACCATTTAAATAAATGAATACAGACATACTTCCATTCCACCTTGTAACACTTTCATCGAAAATTAACACCAGGGAATTTTGTAAGTATGTGCCCAGGGACAGAAAATAAACTAATTTTACTCAGCAAAAATGCATTAAATTGGTCAAAAGTGACAGTAAAGATATTTCTAATGTTACAAATGAAAAAAGCTATTTCAAATTAATGCTGTTCTTCAGCATATTATACTGATTTTGAAGGATCATGTGACACTGAAGACTGGAGAAACGATGCTGAAAATCCAGCTTTGCATCACAGGAATAAATGACATTTTAAAATATATCCAAATTCAAAATTTTATATTCAGAATATTACTGTTTTTGCTGTTTTGAGCATCTGCAATAGATCATCAGTAAACACTCATCATAAATTTCCATTAATCATATTATATTATATTATTGTCAGTAAATTATTGTCATAATATTGTAGTAGATCCAAACAAAGATGATGCGTGATACAAAATGAACAATAACAAGCAACTTTTAATGAACACAAAAATAAATGAAACACTACACACTCAATAACCATAAACGTTAATGCAGAATCCTGAACAGAATAAACTGAGGGCTTATGCTTCCTTCACATGCTGTTGAAATTATTGTAAATACAAGTTTCCTAGTTAAAAATTGGACACGAATGCCCTCATAAGTCGTATTCACCACTGCAAGCTCAGGGATAATTTTGATACCCAGGTTCCTGAGTTGGGCGTACCATAAACTTTAAACATGGCAGAAGGGAGAACGATTGCTGCTGTGACTGGTATTCTTTATTAGTTTTTTCCACAACATCTACGTGGCCTTTTCTTGTTGTTAAAGTTGTGCATATTTACATGTATGAATAATAATTTAAAGCGTATTGATGTTTTAGCCTGTATTTAACCAAAATTCCAGAATTACCAGCAAGCTGACTGTTAGATAATGTGGTGAATGTTTATATGGTTGTCAGTAAATGGGATGCTAAATATCATTTTCACGTCCTCCATGCTTCCTGTTCTTTCTGACAAAAAAGCACTTGAATACGACAAGCTCATAATCACAACTTCAGAATCGGGAAGTAGAAAATTACCAATAGCAGCATTAAATACACAGGGACAGATGATTAATGGAATGGGACAGGTGTTAACAAATTAGTAACCACAACTAATGAAGACAGCAAACACAGGTAAAACAGTGACAGCAAACCATGACTAGAAACTAAACAAGACAATGAAACTATACATGACTATGACAATTGTTTATTATTTTTTTAATTATTTATATTTATTTATTACATTATTTTTGTAATCTCTCTAATAAGAAATACAATGAAATGCATTAATACAAATTTTGTGGTGTTTTTATTCCAGGCTATCACAGTCACCATAACTGGCTTAATCACAGATCCCTTAAAACAAATTGGGGAGGGCATAAATGTGTTCCTCAGAGCGCTGCTGAAGGATCTACCAATCACTCTACAGATACCTGTGCTGCTTATCTTTGCAGTAGCCATCTTTGTAAGAGCTGGGAACAGCAAATATATTATAAGATCTATTTTTTGTTAGCATACATAAGGCATCTTTCTCTTCTCAGGTGTTTGCGTATGGAAGTGCTCAGGCAGCTGTATATCAAGCAGTACGCTTGGCCTGGAGACAGGACCCACCACCTCCTGCAGTAGGACAGCACCAAGCTCCTCAATTAAGGGAGCATGAGGACGTCTGGGAAGGGGGAGACGCCCCACAGCCACTACAAATACGCCAGGGCAATGGGAACAGGGTGAATCCAGCAGGAAACAGAGGTGACCAGGTCTTCAGGGCAGGAGATGCTTATGCTCCACAAAATAGACAGGAGGACAGAAGCACGGAACTCCGACAGGAATTTGCCGACACACCCAGAGGAACCCAGAGGGGCCGAGTAGAGACTGTGCATCCTGCAGGTAACATCTCCAGTGATGATGAGACTGATTTTCAGCAGCGGACACAGGAGGTGGACCCTGGTACAAAGGAAAATGCAGAGCCTGAAGTGAAAGTTGAGGAAAAGGAGAAAAATTCATCTACCGTGGACAAAAAGGAGCAGAAAGACACACAGAGTCCAGATGGAAGTGAGCCTGTAACCAATGTGCCTCCTTCCTCAGATAGATGTGAAAACACTTGGAGCTAATCAAGGGAATGAGGCAAGTATCGGTTGATTTTTCAATCCATTGTTTAGACGGTTAGTTCACCCTAATAAATACATAAATAAATTAATGAACAAACACACTACCATTGAAAAGTTTGGGGTTGGGCAAGATTTGTAATGTTTTTGAAAGAATTTTCTCTAATTCTCTCACTATAAGGATGCATTTTATTTGATCAAAATACAGTAAAACTGTAATTTGTGATATATATATATATATATTATTACAATTATATTATTATTAAAATAACTTTTCAGCATCATTACTCCAGTCTTCAGTCACATGATTCTTCAGAAATCAAGAAACATTCCTTATTATTATTATCAGTGTGGAAAACAGTTGTGTTACTTAACATTTTTGTGGAAACCATGATACATTTTTCAGGATTCTTTGATAAGATCTAAAGAACAACATTTATTTGAAGTAGAAATGTTTTGTAACATTATAACAGTGCTCTTGCTAAATAAAAAAATTACTTATTAATTTCTTTTAAAAAAAATCGTACTAATATATATATTATAAAATATTGGTATAAGTATTGGGACACGCCTCTTCATGAATTCAGGTATTTCAATCAGATCCATTGCCACAGGTGTATAAATTTTCACAAATTTACAAACATTTTTGAAAAATGTTCTGAAGAGCTCTGTGAATTCAAGCGTGGTACTGTAATGGAATGCCACCTTTGCAATAAGTCAGTCTGTGAAATTTCGTCCCTGCTAGATATTCCACGGTCAGCTGTAAGTGGTATTATTGGAAAGTAATAATACTCAGCCACGAAGCGGAAGACCACATAAAGTCACAGAGTGGGGTCACTGAGTGCATGGTGCGTAAAGGTCGCCAACGCTCATCCCATTACAAAACACTGCGTGGTTTTCACTGTGTAAATTAAATATACATTTGTTCTTATTAAAGTTACTAAAAGTGATTCACTCAAGAGCAGTGAGTGATTTTCTCTCTTTTTGTTGTTTGATTAACCAACAGACGGCAGGGATATTAGGCTACTGTCACTTTAAGAGCTGCCCGCATCCAATTTCTCAACTGTTTATGTTCACTTAAAGGGGACCTATTATGCAAAATTCACTTTTATAAGGTGTTTGAACACAGATGTGTGTCCGCAGTGTGTTAACAACCAGCCTATAATAGTAAAAATCCACCCACTCCTTTTTTTATAATCCCCAGAAATCATAAACAGTCTCTCCAAACGAGCGGTTCCAGATTTCCCCCATTCTTATGTAAGCCCAGTTTGTTGTTTGGTTCGTATTAACAGCATGTATTTGACCGTGTAAGTGCAATAAGATACGTAAGAGTAATTCGTTTAATACTCAGAGGTCAGAACTTGCTGACTGACAGCCAGCTTTCTGTGTGCGTGCTTCGGATGTGTGCGCTTAAAAAAACCATCTCAGAAGTTTAAACTGTTATGGCTTTAAAATACATGCAAATAATAAACTTTCATGATTTCATAATATATTATTAAACTTATCAAATACATAATATGCCATATCTCAGTACTAAACTCTCATACCCTGTACTATATATGTCATGTGTATGTTGTTCCTGCATAATTTTGACCAGAAATCTGTTTTGTTTGTGCAGGGGGCATCAGCAGATGTTGCAGCTGGAAAGGAAGGTTGTTCAAGCTTTGTGGCATCAGTCTAAGAATCAGAGCAATAAAATGGTCTCAGAACTGGTTTTGTATCAACAGATTTTTTTTTTTTTTTTTTGGTCATTCACCTTTTTTAATTAAATGCTGGGGGAAAACATTCCCTGAAATTTAAATATATTTTTGCCACTTTTTCCTTATGTGTGTTTAGTTTCATTTGAATCAAGTAAACTTCCTAAACTATCCTTAAAAAATAATAAAGAACCTATTAAAGGTGCAGGGTTTTTAATTACAATAAGCTGCCTCTTATTTGTTCATCACTGGTTTTGAACTTACACTAACATCTACTGGCTAGGATGTATGAAAGCTGTTCACTATCTGCTGCTGCTTCACACAAAAACTTTTATTTTTTTACTGTTTTTCTCCATCTCATCAATCACACACATTCATAATGGACATTCTTGAATTAAATCTCAAAGAGTTTTTGCTTGTTGTTGGTGGTTTGAGCTGTTACAATTGTTTTTTCATCACCCCCAGCAGAGAACGGACACTACTACTCATTCAAAGACACTGACTCCTGCTTCATTGTTATGTAGTGTCAGTAATGCATTGTTTTGTTGTTATATGGTCTGGTTTTCTTGTTTTGTTTACATGTACTTTTATGATTATGCTTTTTAATTATCATTAAAACCGAATTTGATTATTGTGGTAATGTATGTTTTAATTCATACTCGTGCAGAAATTACAAGGTAGAATTACAAAGACTCATCATCTCAGGTATTTTAATAAGAATAAAGCAGGCTATATTGAGAATGCAGTGTTAATCAAAATAGCCTTTACTACAGTAGAATACTACAAAATAATGTATTTTGTTTTTGCCTCAGTCTGTAATAAGAAACCTCATCAGATCGAAAGAAAAAATAAGCAACTGCATCTTTTGACAACTGCCTACAAAGTAAGGTGTATATTTAAAAACTCCAAACTGATCACACCTGTAACACATCATTCTTTCAAAACCTGATCTCATGCTTTCATTCTAGTTGTACATATTTTCATTCTACATAATCACTGTTTCAAAACACAAGATCATTGTGAAATGTAATGAGAACATTTGGTTTAATCACCGAAACACAACAGTATGTTCTTCTTTCAATTTAGTACTTTTAACAGTCAGTTAATTCAATAGCAAACAATGCAAGATACATGTTTCACCCCTGTTGCTGAAATAATTAGTTACACAGGCTACAAATGCCACATTAAAAATACACTTACATTACCTAAATTACATAATTGACATATAATCCAAAATGTTTGTAAATAGTATTTATTCAGTGTTATCAAAAGGTGTGAAGTATGACACAGTCATGAGATTTTGTGTAGAATTTTGTGTAGATTTTGTGTTCTCACTGTACCATATGACTTACTCTATACTAGTTGACCTTTACCGAGGAAGGGTGAGTTACAGTAATGTGGCAGTCTTTACCATGGTAATGCCTCTGTTTACAGTATCACATGGCATACTATAATGTAAAATGATGCCATCCGTCTCCCTTCTTCTGATGCATCTGATGTTATACAGTCATTGACTGTTCTCCTCTCCTGTTCTGTGTTCACAAATTTCACATCCCTCTCTCTCTCTCTCTCTCTCACACACACATACACTTTTTTTTTTTTTTTTTGCATTTTTACATTTTAAAAAAAATATCATTTCATATGATTTATAATGTTTTCCTTATGGGGACCAAAAAAAGTCCCCGCAAGGTCTAAAATGACTGGTGTTACCATTCTTGTGGGGACATTTGGTTCACAACGCAGTGTTTACCAGGACCACACACACACACACACACTTTGAAAATTGTGGTTATCATCAAAATAAATTGCTTATAATGTAAAAAGAATTCATTACATTTGGTTATCCATATCAGAAATTACAAATAAGTTCTATAGAAGCTATGCCTATAGAATCAATATCTATAAATCTATAGGTGTGTACCAAATGATTCATTGATTAACCATTAAGATCAGTTGAATTAGATAATAGACAAATGTATTAAACTGAACTAGAAGAGATGCAAAAGTTTGAGAGTATAAGCTTCATGAAAGGCAGTTACTGTGAATGAAACATTTATACAGTAAACCCCAATAAGTTCAGAGTACTCAAAATTTTTGTAGACACCGATCACCTCAAAACTTTTAAGTAAATCAACTCAATTTTTTTTTAAGTAAACAATAATTATAAATAACAATTGTCAAACTAAAAATGTTTAATTTTTTTTATTTAATGTTTAAGTGCACTGTACTTAAAACTATTGTTTACCATTAATGTTAATGTTTTTCATTTCTCAATTATTTTGATGCAGTGGTACTTAATTAAATACAAATATTAACAAAAGATTACACCTATGCATAACTCAGGCTAATAATTCATCATGCTGAAGTTCACCATTAAAAAAAACAAAAAAACAAAAACACAACTTTGGCTAAACAATTGAGGATTTTTTATTCAACTTTTTTTTAAAACCTTGTGACTGTGTATTTCTCAACATGTCAAACACACTGGAAGATCATCTTCCATCACAACTGCAGTGCTTGCAGGTCTTAGTGGTTCAACAGGAAAATCAGGAAAAATCAACAGGAGTGATGTTTGTGTCAGTAGATGTCAGTGATGTCTGGCTCGGCCAACTCTTCCTGGAATAAGCATAGAGGGTAAAACTGTAAATTTAAAAGATTAGTTCACTTATGAATGAAAATGTCCTGATAAATTACTCACCCCCATGTCATCCAAGATATTCATGTCTTTCTTTCTTCAGTCGAAAAGAAATTAAAGTTTTTTAAGGAAAACATTCCAGGATTTTTCTCCTTATAGTGGATAAGGGTAAGGCCTCTACACAATCCCAAATGATGAATAAGGGTCTTATCTAGCGAAATGGTCTGTCATTTTCTAAAAAAAAATAAAAATGTATACTTTATAACCACAAATGCTCGTCTTACACTGCTCTTCGTTCCGCCATGCATACATCACATTGGAAAGGTCATGTGTGATGTAGGTGGAAGTACCAATCCAGTGTCTAGAAAGCGAACGTGCAAAGATTAAGCCAAACACTTTACGCACTTTACAAAAAAAAAAAAAAAGGTAAAACAATGATATCGGACAATTTTGATGGAGCTTTTTGCCCTATCGCGGTACTTCCGCCTACGTCACATGTGACCTTTCTAACATAATGCATGGCGGATCGCAGAGCAGTGCAAGATGAGCATTTGTGGTTAAAAAGTATATCATTTTTATTTTTATTTTAGAAAATGGCCAATGGTTTCTCTAGATAAGACCCTTATTCCTCGTCTGGGATCATGTAGAGCTCTTTGAAGCTGCACTGAATCTGACATTTGGACCTTCAACCCGTTGAACCCCAGTGAAGTCCACTATATGGAGAAAAATCCTGGAATGTTTTCCTCAAAAACCTTCATTTCTTTTCGAGTGAAGAAAGAAAGACATGAACATCTTGAATGACATGGGGGTGAGTAAATTATCAGGAAATTTTCATTTTGAAGTGAACTAATCCTTTAACTTATGAGATTAAAACTAGACATTTATATTTACTGCTAATAGCAGTTCTATTAATGCACTGAATACTTACATTTCAAGTCTCGAAGAACTGTGGGTCGTCCTCAGCAAGAAGAAGTCGTTTCCTGTTGACATGTAAACATGAAAATTAACATGTTTAACAAGCAAGCCAACTTTATTTTATATACACTGAAGACTAGTTAGTGTGGACGAATCTGAACTCACCGGAAGATCATAAACATTCAATGTCACGCATCATCTCTGAAATTTTGCTGGTGTGTATCGCTTTCTTTGATACAGTGAAAATCAGCACAAACCTAGAAAATCACAAACACACACAAGTAAGTATATAACCAGCAATGGATTTGGAAAAGAGAAAAACTAGTCTGTGTCCGGTTATCTGAAGAGAAATCACACAACTTGCACTTCAAATCAACAGAGGTTACCTTAAGTGTTGAGGCTCACTCTTCAGCATCTAGTTCAGCCTGCAATTAAAGAATGTTTGTAACTTTACTACAAGTTTGTAGATTTCTTTTGTAAACTTAATATCCAATATATTGCTAAATTCATGTCTGTGTATTAGCCTTAACCTAATCTTGGATGAAGTTAGTGTTAGCGGCTAGTTTTTGCATGTAGAAATAATACATAGACCAAATAAAATCACATTTAGCAGGGTAGCATTTCACCAAAAGCATCCTAAGTCTAAGTTGATCATAGAAGCATTTGCCACCAATGGTCTCAACGACCGACTTAGCTTACGGTGCTTTTGGGAAACGTAGCCCTAAACAGTGCACTTAACAAGAGCAACATTCAAAACGTAGGACTGCGTTTACTGAAAAAATACCAGCTAACGATAACATTACTGCCCTGCTTTGACGTTAAAACTATACTATAAGCAGTGACGCTAAAATAGCATTCAAAATGCGCATTCAGAAGCACTGGGGAAATGCCGCGCTTTACCGCGCTGCATAAAAACAGCGATTAAAACATTTCTTCATCATGATGTTCTTATAACATTCAAAAAACAAATAAGAAATGTTCACAGATGTTTTGATTTACTTCTTCTCAGTTAAGCAATGACGTGACGTGGATGACGTCACATTACGTTGCTCAGTAAAGTTAAAAATAATCATTTAAATAGGAGCATTTACTCAAAAATGTTGAGCCACACAAAAATAAAACTAAATTCATTGTTAATAAAATGTAATTGTTTTAAGTTAAGTTTTAATTGTTTTAAACATGGTATCAGTTAAGGAGGGAATTAAACCACAATGTTGTAGTTAGTAGGGTAGAGTCTAAACAATAGAAATATAGCAAAATATAAGAGAAATACAGAAACACCTGTTTGCCATAATTTTCCAAAACTATGCGCGACCGTACGGTTGATATGTCTGTAAAGGGTAAAAATAGCCAGATGGTAGGAACTGAAGTGTGACAATATGGGTACATTTTTTTCTTTTTTTCTTCAAGCAGACATAGTAAAAACTTAATGTAATTTAAAATACAATTTCATAAATGTTACTCACACACACATTCATACAGTATTTTATTTTGCGTATAGTGGAAAGGAACTGATCGGGTAATGAAAAGTGAGTGTTACATACATACAAAGACACTTTACTATCCCATGAGGCCTTGTAAATTGCATGGAAGCAACACAATTTACATTGCAATGCCAAAATGGCAGATATAGCATGTCTGGATTGCATTCATATAGAACAGGGGTGGGCAAACTCGGTCCTGGAGGGCCACTGCCCTGCAGAGTTTAGCTCCAACCCTAATCAAACACACCTGAACCTGCTAATCAATGCCTTCAGGATTACTAGAAAACTACAGGCAGGTGAGTTTTATCAGGGCTGGAGAGCTAAACTATGCAGGGCAGTGGCCCCCCAGAGTTTGCCCACCCCGATATAGAACTATTTATATTAGTGGCGAGCTAAATTCTTCTTCAAATGTAGTACTTTGACAGTGATTTTGCAAGTTTTTAGAGAAAACTGATGAAGAAGAAGACTATTATGGCAATAGCAATAGTGTCCATTTTGCAAATATTGGTAATTCATTTCACAATGTGTGAAATCAAGCAAGTGTAGCTAGTATTTGCATTCACACTTCTACATATGGTATGATCTGTTTCACACATAGCTTCAGCAGAGCATAAGAGAGTGCTTATAAAGTAACACATGTATAAAAGCACTCTGGAATGGTTGGTTGTACCTGTCAACCAAACCAAAAAATTAGAAAAACTCTGGTTTGAACATTCAGGAGCTCAAGTATAATGACTAAAAAAAGAATTTATGGACAACAAATAGACTTAGATATTTTACAAAACTTGCAGTATTCCTGTTGTGAAAAATGCTTTATATTGCCATATTACCTGAATTTACTGAAATTTGCTGAATTTATTGAAAAGGTTATGAATTAAAATCACTGAAAATGGCCTGGATATTATATTGACCACCACAACACAATATGTAATGTATTATTTATTTCTAAACACCTTTTTTTCCTTCTTTTTTAAAAATATACTTAATTTCATGTGTACCCTGATAATTATGGAAGGTTTCTAAGACATACTAACACTGTTACAGGTATGTTTATTATTCAGAAAAGCCCATAAAATAGTACCGCAAATGTAAAAAAAGATTTACCATAAACTGACATCTCAACCATACGGTAGAGTTTTATATCTTTTAGATAGAAACATAAATTTGGAGAAAAAAAAAACTGCTTGAGGTCATTTTTTATATGCTCAATAATAAGAATTTTTTAAAAAAATATTTTTTTCATTGGCTCCTTCTAGGGGTGAAAGTTAACCTCTGGTGGAGGGAGAGGAGTGTTTTGTTCAGCTCTGTTTTTCTTAATGTCTGGATATGTTTCTTCATCTGTTTGCCTGTACTGTTTTGACCAGTGCTGTATAGCTGTGTTTTGCAGTGTTCATTGTCAAACTACAAAATTATTTAAATTTGAATTTCTAAAAAAAAAAAATGCTATTATTTTATATGAAAAAAATAATTATTGTCTTTTATTGACAAAATGTTTTAGTTTGTCATGTATATTTTTAAATTAAATCAGATAACATTTTTAGCTGTCATATGGTCACGTTACAATGTGCCCCACCTATGGGGCATGTTGTCACATTTCACTTCCCTTCATTCGGGGTAAATAAAGAAAAAAGTATACACTGTATTAATGAAACAAAGCCACATATTTGTACCAGACGTGTGAAATTAATGTGGAACAAAATAAATTCTCTAAACCCTAAGTAGATTTACACAAACTGAGAAAGTCAAAAAGCGTTAGGTTGTGCCCTGCTCTCCCCTATTGTGTACACAATTTTTTTTTTTTTTTTTTTTGTATATAAATATGCTGAAATGTTTGAAAAAAGTGCACTTTTGATGATCTGTTGTGATATAAGTACTAAGAGTTTTGAAAATGTACCAATTGCTTGTGAAAATTGCACCAAAGCGATTAAAAAAAAAAAAAAAAAAAATGTAATTGGAACCTTTACTTAAAGGTGCATTAATGGCCCAGTAAGATTCCTTTTTGAACCTGTTTCTAGATAGCAATAACATTATTATAATATTATAATACAATATATTATATAATATATTATAATACAGTAAGCTATATGTATAAATAAAGAAATGGGTCCTGACAAAGAAAAAATGCTAAATATAAACATTTTAAATAGGCTATATAAAACTTAATTTATAGTTAAACGCGTTTTCCCAGTTATCAACATCAATTTTTTAAATAATAATAATATAGCCTACATTTATAACAGTATTGCCTACTTTGTGTTGTTATATTGGACGGCGCATTTTAGGCTGCATCATTCTCTCTTCCCCCGCCCCAAATCAGTATAGAAAACGTTTATAGAAACTTTGACTACTTCCGCTTCTGAGAACTTCAGAAATATGAAAAGGGTTCTTACTGTGTGTGGCAGTATATGACGGACAGCTCTCTCCCAACATGTAAGGAAATGTTTGCTGACAACTGCGGTCGATCTTTCTACAACTAGCCTATTTTATTTAGCCGTTAATTTGTAAGGCAGCCGATGGATGCATTAAATATCCTATTTTAGGGTAATGTAGGTTAACAGATGATCTGGTTAACAGTAAATGAAGTTTCCAAGAAAGCTGAATCTGAACTTTAGATACATAATTTATAAAAATCGATTAGTAGTTTTATCAGTAAGTGTGAGTTTTCTCATTGTTGTTTGTTCCAGTGAGGATTATGAAGGTGCCGAGCGGTTCGTTTGGATTCTGGAGTTTCCTTATGTTTTGTAGTCTGTTTGTTAATGCAAATGATATCCACCAGGAAGATGATGCGTGGATCGATCCATATGACGTGATCAACTACGACTCAAAGACAAAGTGCATGAGAAAACCCACAGAGGTAAAAACTCTTTTATTAAACGAATTACAGTGCTTGCAGGACATTTAAATCCCTCTTCTTCACATTTTTTCAGTGAAAATAGATTCAAACTTTTCATTGTAGCCTAAACGTCATTATGAATTATGATGTGGTATTTTTTTATGGGTAGCATGCTTCTGTACAAAAGAAGTTGTCAGATGTAGTAGGACAGCGTGAAGCGTGTACATATCACATCTCATCAGGAGGGAAATAATAGCTAGCTCATCAGAACTTGCAACCAACATAACGTTCATGTGGTTTGATGTGGTGTGAGTGTATACTAAACTCCAAACCTACCCCAATCCCAGCCCCACCCTTAAAACCAAGTAAATATTGTACTTAAAGCACATAACAGGACACCTGCATGAGCAGTTCAACAACTCACTTAAACGGATGCGGTCACATTAGCGAAACTCTGGTGAAATGCCACGGGCAAAAAAGGTCCATTGTTAGGGGACAAAAATAATGCGGGACATGCAGTTCGTGTGGCGCCGCACGGGAGGGGGCGTCATTGTGCCAAAATCATTTTTTTTTTTTTTTGTAAAATATTCTTTAATAAAACGTTAAAAAGAATAATTAAAGGCACAATATGTAAAAAAAAAATTGCAGTAAAATATACAAAAACCTCTAGGCAAGTGATATATATGTTGTTCAGTTAAGCACTTACAATATCACAAATGTTTCCAACTATTTGTAAATCGTGAGAAAATCGCGATTTTAACCAAGGATATGGGACGTGTCGACTGTGGCGTCATATCTGCGTTACCCTCAGTTTCCCGTTTTATTTTGTAGAAACCATGGAAACACCAAAGAAGCTTTAATATATTACATGTTTTATTAGACAAGGGAACAACTGTTTGGTTAGGCTACATTTATAGACAGAAAATGAATTATTGTTATATAGCTCAACACGTTTAGTCTTAGAGAAAAACTATTTTGTCAAGTAGCTAATACAGCATTTTCTCCATCACACAATACGTTTTAAAATTAATTGCATGCCATTTATCAACACAAGCCACTCAGCATTTATTAATGATATTCTAAAATCGATCTATCTTACTGCAGTGTGCAACAAGTGTCTCACAGCAGCCGCCGAGCGAACACAGAGTAACGTTATAACATAATTTTCAACACAGTCAAATGTCTCTAATATGATAAACAGAACTGCGTTATCTCATACACTTGACCGGAAGAAGCGGAAGTGGTGACTGTGGCATAATAAGAGCTCCACTGCTCGTGAGGCGTGTGCTGCGTTCGTCTCTCATTAGCGATCGCTCCATCGATTCTTTTCCACTGGCTGTGAGGTGAAGATGACATCTCTCAAGAATCCGCGCTCAAACTCGGCATCTACGACTTTGTTTTGAATAGGCGACCTCTAGCGGTGAAAAATTTACATATTGTAGCTTTAATTTCACTTTTGTTTAAGATTTTAAATGCGTTTAAAATAGTAATTTATTATATCAAGTGATATCAACCAGTCACCCTCCGACAGTCTGCCTTTTTTAAAAATTATTATTATTAATGTTCAATAACATAACATTGTCAAGGAATTACATATAAATACATATAATAAAACAAACAAAGAGAAAAAAACAAGGATTATACAAAAACAATGAAAAACAAAAGATGACATGACAAAGAGACATAACAAGAATGCATAAACTACAACTGTATTGATACAATAACATATAGACATTATTATACAGGGAAAGGTTTTAAATAGGCCTACATATATTTTCTTTAACATTTCTTCAAAATATTTAATAAATTTTAGGGATTTTTTATTATTTATATACAGAGATTCAGTTTCAAAATGGGGAAAAGGATGGAATACCGTTTGCAAACTTTTGCTTATGAATGAAGAATTTATCCTATAAAATAAGGAAATTAACAAGGGGTCTATTTTTATCATCAATACAAAAAAAATAATGTCTTTTAGACTGAAAGAATGTGTAACATTGGCAGAATCAAATATGTAGAAACCAAGGGAAGACTAAAATTGTTTGGATATAGGGCAATCATAAAACAGATGTGCAAATGTCTCCTCTGCTTGTTTACAAAAAGCACACAAACTCTCAATGTCCAGATATTTAGAAATATTAGAGTTGACAGGATATATTTTATATAAAATTTTGAAATGTATTTCTTTAGCTTTATTCGACATACATTTTCCAGGTAAAAGCCAGGCCCTTTTTCAAGCTATATCTTCTACCAAAGATCTCCAATAGAACCTTACTCTTACTTTTTTTTCTTGAGGCGTACATGTCTATTGGTACATTTCTTGTCCAACAGATCAATTCCATCCAAGAGCAAAGTAGATTGTTTTGTGACTGTTCTCCTTGGATTATATATGGAGTGGCTTTTAACAAGATAAATTAACCCAGGTGATATTGCTTTAACCATTGTATTAAACTCTTTTGGAGGAATCAGGAAATTGTGGTAAGTCATAAATTGCTCATAAGTAAAAAGGTTACCTGAGTCATCGAATAAGGAGAGGATACCGATAATATTATTTTGGAACCACCTGGGCAAAAATAAAGATTTATTTCTGACAGTGAAATCACTGTTATTCCATAACAGCGTTTTATGAGGTGAAAAACTATATGAACATAACACAGCTTCCAAGCAAGGAGACACTGCTGATGAGATCTGGACAAGGCAATAGGCGTCATGTTTCAGTTTGTGTTTGTACTTTGTTTGTAATTCGATCAGGGGTGCGTTTCCGAAAGCATCGTTAGCCAACTATGGTCGTAAGTCCCATTGAACTCTATTGGTAACGACGGAACTTGCGACCATAGTTCGCTTTGGGAAACGCACCCCAGTTCCTTTGTTCAGTTTCTCTCCACTCCTTTGTTCCTATGGTTACCATCATTAGTTCATTTGTCCCAGCTGTGTCTGATTAATCATCTCGTTAGCTTCCCTGTTTGCCTAGGTATTTAAACCCTGTGTTTTGTCATGTTCAGTTGTCTGTTGTTACTGTTGCTTTTGCCTGGTTGTTCTGTTCCTGTCTGTAAGTCTTCTCCAAGTGTTTTGTATAGTTATTTGAGTTTGTTTAAATAAAGAAGCTACTGCACTAAAGATTCTGAAGTATCATCTCTACTGCAACCAGAGCTGTGACAATAGGTAGCTCAGGTGGTAAATAGTTGCAGTTTAGAACAAAGGAAAGGCTACCAATTTTATCAAATATTTGGTTGGGGATAAAGTACCAAATGGATCTTGGACAGGTCCCGCTATAGCCAGATATTACGAATATTTTTAGATTAAATTATCCTAGCTGAAAAGTTTAAGTGTTGTCTTGCCAGAAGATTTTTAGTAATATAAATAACTAGGTATTTCACTGTGGGCTTAAGAGGAATATTTTCTATTGAATCATAATTCAAATCATGGACAGGCATGATCTCACATTTTGAGATATTTAATTTTAAACCAGAAGCACACAAAAACCGGTACATTAAATCTAAAGCCATGGACACATATTTTTCATCTTTTAAGAACAACATGGTGTCGTCTGCCAACTGTGAAAGTTTAATTTCCCTCCCGAAAACAACATTCCTTTCAATTCTTGATTCTGAACAATGCTCACAGATAACAACTCCGTAACTAATAAAAATAAAAAAGGAGAAAAAGGGCAGCCCTGCCTAACATCACACTGTACATCAAATCTATGAGAAGTGTCAACATTAATAACAACGAACTGTTGATTCCTTTCTAATACATAGAAACAGTGGAAATAAAAGATTCCCCAAAACCAAACAACTTAAGCGATTTTAAAAGAAAATGGTGTTCAATCATGTCAAAGGCTTTGTAAAAATCAAGGAAAAGAATAAGACCTTGAGAGTGCATGGAATCTGCATAATCCAACAAATCCAGGACCAATCTTATATTATTGGATATATGACGGCCTTTTAAAAAAACAGATTGTGTTTCTGATATAATAAAATTGAGATTCAATTTCAATCTATTGGCATAAACCAAAGTCAGAATTTTATAATCTATAGTAAGAAGTGTAATAGGGCACCAATTGTTAATAGAAAGAGTATGTTTGTTGGGTTTAGGGATGAGGGAAATAATCCCTTGTTTCATAGTTACTGTCATCTTTCTCTGGGTGATGCGTTCTTTATACATATTGAGTAAAGGGCATTTAATAATATCCCAAAAACAAGTGTAAAATTCCATTGTAAGACCATCGATGCCTGGAGATTTTCCTTTTGTCACTGAATAAAGTGCTTTCCACACTTCATCACAATTAATATCTAATTCATAATATGATTTATCATTAATAGCAGGGATAAAGCGCTGCATTTTGTCAATAAATTTATCACAACTATTAGCATTGAAATTAGAAGAATAAAGGTCATTATAGAATTTTGTGTCTTCTGAATAGGGTCTTTACAAATTACTCCATCAATATTAAGGGCAGTAAGAGCTTTTTTCTTTCCATTTCTTTTTTCAAGTGCAAAGAAATAGCTAGAATTTTTTTCACCTTCTTCTAGCCACTTGGTTCTAGATCTTATAAATGCCCCCTTGACTAATTCTAAATAAAGTTCATTAATTTGCAAATTGGTACTATTTAGCTCCAGTTTTTGTTCTTCTGGCAGCCCTAAGTGGGCCTGTAAAGGGCCAGTGCAGGCTTGTTTGCAGGGAAGTTTGCAAATTCGGTTGAAGCAATTGAGGTCTATTGTCCGTACAAAGTGTCTCTGGCACTCCAAATCTGGCAAAGATAACTTTAAGTCTATCAATTGGGGTAGCTGTTGTCAAAGTAGGCAAATTGGCAACCTCAATACATCTTAATAATCCACCACAACAATATTTATAAAGAATTTTTCCACTGGAAAATATCAGCTGCAACTTGTTGCCATGGCCTCTGTGGCAACAGGGTGCATATCAATGGCTCTATTTTGACTTGTGATAACTGGCAGCATATCTCACACCTTTCTGCCATTTCACAAATATCTTGGGTTACTCCTGGCCACCAGATAGAATGTTACAAATAGCATTACAAAAATAAATAATGTATACAACTTATGCATTTCATTTTTAACTTAAATCACAAAAATAAGCTGTACAAAAATTAGGCTGTTTCATTGACAAAGTGGCATTTAAAAAAATGTATATCGACAAATTTTAATGTATAGGCCTGCCCATTTTTTGCACTGTATTCTCTTTTTGAGAAAACTGGAAAAAAAAAAACGTCCTTTGAAGTGTGATTGCGTCACTGTGGCGCGAGGAGGGCTGACGTAATTCAAAAGCGACTTCAAATGCACCTTCTCGTTTCCCCGTGGAATGAAGCGTCCATCTCAAGACACTTCGTGGTCTACCCTATCCCATAATTCATTGCGCGCCGGTGACAAAAGGAGTTCTGTGTGAATTCACATAAATGTAAGCAATCCCCCGGTTTCACCAATATGTAATATCTAAATCAACTGTAATATCCATGATGTCCAAAACATCAGTTTTTTATGAATACAATATTGTCTCAGAGATGGAGTGGAGTTGAATAAAATCCTAAAGTACTGTACTTTAAATTTAGACTTAAATGCAGAGTAAATGTGAAAATATATTTTCACAGTTAATGTTACATTTAACATAAGAAATGAACAAGGTTAACTAATGCTAACAATATAAAAGTGACAGTTTAACTATACATATTTTACCTGTTTATATGGTCCGGTGTCCTGTCGTTGCCGGCATTGAAGCATGTCAAAACCCAATAGAAAGTCCCAAAACTTTTCTGCATCCATTTCCACTCACAAACATCAACTGTCAACTGTCTGTCACACAGCCGCTAGCCATGTAACGACGCTCGGCTCATTGTTGCCAAGTCTGAAATTGGGCTACTTTTACACCTGTGCCGTGATTACGCTACTTTTGGGATGGTTTTGTTGCGCAGACCTGGCAACCATGCACCTCAGTTAGACCTTCCTCCACTCCAAAGGCCCACCCCTTTCATGCACTTCGAAGTGCGTAGCCCCTGAATTGGGACACAACTTTTGAAATTCAGCCTCTCTAGCTGGACAAAATTTCCATGAATGAGTTTCTCTTCCACATCTTTTACAGATATTTTGAGGCATTTTCTGTTTTGACCATTTAGACATTTTTTAATAACTTTTGTTGCTTAGACTTTCTTGCAGCCATTATTGAATCCAAATTGGCAGCTCTTTGTTCAGAAGTTTCAGTTTGTCTAATCAACGGTTGCTGTTTTTTCACGTCCTCCTGTTGTTGTACTTGTTTTACAGTTTTTGTGTTACAGGTTTTGGAGTTAATTCTGGATCCAGTTGTTATCTTTCTGACAATTTGGAATCTCTAATGCCAACAACAATTTGATCTCAGATCATCTCTTCTAATGCACCGTATTTAATGCTGTGCCAGTTTATGCACGTCAGTAATAAAACTTTCCGCCAACTCTCCTGGCTGCTGACATCGGCTATTAAACTTTGCTCGTTCATAAATGACACTGTGTTTGCTGATAAAATGATTCTCAAACACCGCTTTCACAGTTTTATATTCTTTATGATGCTGCTCAGTCAACGGCAGGGTATCAGGATATCATCAGTCTTCTCTCCCATAATATAAAGTAACAAGTTTACCTGGTAAACTTCTTCTTTGCAGGCGTGGCCCGAGGCAAGTCTGAACCTTTCGAAGCGTCTTACCCATTGCGCCCATGAATTCGGTTAATCAAAATTAAAGTTACACGGAGCCGTCACAGAAAGTACTTGATGCTTTGTCACCACTTCTGACACCATGTAGAAACCATTGCTCATATGTAGCAGATTCCAATAAAACAAAGAGACATTGGCAAACAGGGCATTGCAGTGCAGTTGTCTTTTACTCTCTTTTCTTCTACCATGGTCTCTCACATTTACATACATTCACATTCCACCATCTAGCAGCTATACACATGCAATTCCTATCACAACAGACAACATCTGGCCACAGGTTTCATGTTAATGCCAAGTGTATTAGTGTACTAAATGTCATTCATATCTTTTTTGACTGAAAATAAATATAATATTATTATTTCTTGCTGCTACCTCTGTTTTAGTTTGATGAACACAAAAAGAAGGGGACCGCCACCTCTTCAAATCCAGTATGTCTTCCAGTATTCAAGAGATTCCTTAACAAGCTCCTTAAAGAAACTTCAAAACTTGGTCTGGTATGTGACTGTGTTTTCTCCGGGTAATTAAATCAACATTACTCTACACTGCTAAAGGTTTCACAACTTTTACTTTTTAAAAAATCTTTAGCCTGATGATGAAAAAACAGCCATGCACTATGACGCTGAGGTGAAGCTGTCTAAGCAATCACTGGCAGAGATCCAGAAGCTTTTGAATGAACAGAACGATTGGACCACTGGAGCCATGGATGAGGCTCTCAGTCAAATTCTGGTCAAGTTCAAACACCACGACCACGAAGCCTGGAAGTGGCGTTTTGAAGACACATTTCATGTGGAGGTTGATACGGTCCTGAAGGTCAGTTTTTGTACAAGCCTTTCAGAGAAAAACGATGAAATAATTTTATTAATATTAATATATGAATGTGTGCTGTATTTTTCTACAGGTTTTTTTGATTGTTCTGATTGTCGTAGCCATTATCTGCACTGAACTCTGGTTTGTGGTGTCCTGGATGGTCCAGTTCAGGAGAATGTTCGCTGTTTGCTTTTTTATTAGCTTGATCTGGAACTGGTTCCATCTTTATATGGTAATCAAAATACTGTTGAATGACCATCTAATTTTTTCTAAACCGATATTGAACAGATTAAAAGAATAAAACATAAATATGTGTGTTCAAGAGCTACAAAAAAATTATTTCCTCTTGGCTAGGTTGCCTTTGCAGAAAACAAGAAGAAAATTGTGGAAGTGGAGAACTTCAGTGCCAAATGTACTGGGCTGAAAGAACTGGACTGGAAGGACAGTTTATTAGGTGAGGTTCTTACTGTTAAAGGAATGTGTTACCCAAAATTATTAATTATTTAAAGGGCTAGGGTTCACTTAAAAATAAAATTGTCATCAATTACTCACCCTCATCTTGTTTCAAATCCATAAGACTTTAATTCATCTTCAGAACACAAATAATAATATTTTTAATAAAATTGGAGAGATTTGAGTCTATTCACCCAAAACCCTGATGCTTCTAAATGTTCATAAAGAGATCGCAAAATAAATCCATATGAATCGAGCAGTTGAATCCAAGTTTTCTGAAGAGACGATTGCTTTATATAATGAACAGATTGAATTTAGGCTTTTATTCACAAATAAACATCGATCAGTGAACATATATAGAGCTTATACTTGCTTGAAGCGCAAGAACAAACCTTAACCATAGCAATTATGTGGTTCTTGTGGTAACCATAGCAATGATGTTGATAATTTGTGACCCCAGTGATCAAGTAGGAGATACGCGGCATGTTTTTTATTAGTATTATTTTAATAATTATGAACTTGCACTTCATTTCATCAAGCTTGTCTAAAGTCTCCTATTTCAAGTGTGCAACATTATGCTTGAGCATTATGCTTGAGCTATTTGGTGTGCTCTATGCATGTTTGCTGATCAATGTTTATACGGTATGTGAATAAAAGCCTAAATTAAATGTGTTCATCATAAAACATTGAACGATTATGTCTCTTTAGAAGACTTGGATTACACTGCTCAATTCATATGGGTTTATTTTACCATCTCTTTATGAACCTTTTGAACTGTCATAGTTTCAATGGATTGACAGAAATCATATGCGTGCCGAATCGTTGGGCCTTATCCACCTAATAACCTAATATGCACACCTAATAATTAAAGAACACACTTATCATCATGATTGCTATCTAACCAGAGATGGAGAAAAATCCTACTCCAGTAAGTAAACGTGTCCCTGTGAACCGATCCTCAAAAATGTTGGTAATCCAAACTGGAGCTGACGTACTCTCTACTCTCTAGATAAAATTGGTGTCATATGATTGTATTTTCTTGACCTGGTAAGAACTGTAATAGCTGCATTTTGGACTAATTGTAGCTTAGTAATGGGTAATCCAGTCGAGCAGTCATGAATGTATGAACTAGATCAGAAACAGATAGCATGTTGCGTAGCTTAGCGATGTTTCTGAGGAAGAATTGGTGTTGTGAAGATGAAGGAACATCTTATGGGTTTGGAACAACAGGTGAGTAAATGATGACAATTTTTGGACAATTTTTGGATTAACTATCCCTTTAATTATTTATTCACTTTTATGTCATTTCAAAATCATTTGAAGCAGAACTTGAATTTAGAAGAAACTTCACAAAGATCTTTTCAAGCTCTCAAAAAGCACTAAGCATAAAGTTGAGTAAATAATGACAAAAAATGATTTTTGGATGAACTGTTGTAATTCATTGTTGATTCAGAGTGGTACAGATGGTCATGGACTCTTCAAGATGATCTTTGCAAAAAGTATTACGAGGTCATGTTGGTGGACCCCATTTTGCTTGTTCCTCCAGCAAGGGTTTGTATCTTTTAGATTCTAATGACAGAAACTTGAATTTTGAATTTGATAACAGACTAGAGGTCAGCTGATATAGCTGATATATAAATATAGTTGTTTCATTTATAATCAGATGATAATTTTTGAAATCAGTATATTGAATGAAAATATTCAGTGCAAAATAATCTTTATATACTTCATATACTATAATTGAAAAAAAAAAAAAAAAAAAAAAAAAAGTACTATAAATCATTTAAATAAATAAAAAACATACTTCCATACAGCATGAAAATTTGTATGCATGTACCCAGAGACGGAAAATACAATCACAAAATATTAACAGCACATTGTCACAGGTGTTTGCAAGAATACAGATGAAGTTCCAAAACACAAAGTTTAATGTTAAATCCGCAAGGCCGGCGAACAGGCAGGAACAAACACACTTAACGTAAACAATTCATTCTATTTCAAATTAATGCTGTTCTTTTGAATTTTGTATTCATTAAATAATTCTTTTCTTTTTATTATGGTTTCCACAAAGTGTTTTTTTTTTTTTTTTTTTTTAACATTGATAATTATAAAAAATGTTTTTGAGTACCAAATTAGCATATTATGATTTCTGAAGGATCATGTGACACTGAAAACTGGAGTAATGATGCTGAAAATTCAGCTTTGATCACAAGAATAAATTAATTTTTAAATATATTAAAATACAAAACATTTATTTTAAATTATAATAATGTTTCACAATATTACTATTTGTACTGTTTTGAGCAGTACTTCATCTGCAATAGATCATCAGTAAGTGCTCATCATCAATTTCCATTAATCATATTATTGTCAGGGGTGAGCTGTAGTAGATCCAAACAAAGATGAACCGTGATGCAAAATGAACAATAACAAGCAACTTTTAATGAACACAAAGATAAATCAAACATTACACACTTGATAACCATAAACGTTAATGCAGAATCCTGAACAGAAGAAACTGAGGGCTTATGCGGGCGGCCTTCACAAGTTCACATGCTATTGAAATTATTGTAAATACGAGTTTCCTAGTTAAAAATTGGACATGAACACCCTCACAAGTCGTATTCACCACTGGGAAGCTCTGGGATAATTTTAATACCCAAGTTCCCGAGTTGGGCGTACCATAAAATTAATACATGTGGAGGGGAGAATGTTTGCTGCTGTGACTTTCTTTACTATTCTTTATTAGTTTTTCCACAACAGCTACATTTCCTTGTCTTGTTGTTAAAGCAGTGCATATTTATTTACATATATGAATAACCATTAAAAGCATATTGATGTTTCATACACAGTGAAAATATTTGACCAAAATTCCAGAATTACCAGCAAGCTGACTGTCTAGATAACGTTGTGAATGTTTATATGGTTGTCAGTGAATGGGATGCTAAATATCATTTTGACTTTAATAAGATTTTCCCAATAAATATGCAAGAATAAACCTGGTGTCCACCATGCTTCCTATTCTTTCTGACAACAAAGCATTTGAATGCGGCGAGCTCATAATCACAACTTTAGAACTGGGAAGTAGGAAATTCTGGTATCCTGTGAAGGGAGCATTAAATACACAGGGCCAGATGATTAACGGAACAGGGACAGGTGTAACTAATCAGTAACCATGACAACTAATGAATAAATCGAACACAGGCAAAACAGTGACAGTAAACCATCAATAGAACCTAAACAAGACAATGAAGCTATACATGTACACGTATAGTTTCATACATATACATGACAATTTATTATTTTTTAATTATTTATTTATTTTTTATTTATTTTTTTACAGATATCTGATTATTCCAAAAGCTGTTATCAGAGCAGGATAAGAAATACAATGAAATGCATTAATACATTAATGTTTTTATTTCAGGCTTTCACAGTCACCATAACTGGCTTCATCACAGATCCCTTGAAGCAAATTGGGGAGGGTATCAGTGAGTTCCTCAGAGCGCTGCTGAAGGATCTACCAATCACTCTACAGATACCTGTGCTGCTTATCTTTGCAGTAGCCATCTTTGTAAGAGCTGGGAACAGCAAATATATTATAGGATCTATTTTTTGTTAGCATACATAAGGCATCTTTCTCTTCTCAGGTGTTTGCGTATGGAAGTGCTCAGGCAGCTGTATATCAAGCAGTACGCTTGGCCTGGAGACAGGACCCACCACCTCCTGCAGTAGGACAGCACCAAGCTCCTCAATTAAGGGAGCATGAGGACGTCTGGGAAGGGGGCGACACCCCACAGCTACTACAGATACGCCAGGACAATGGGAACAGGGTGAATCCAGCAGGAAACAGAGGTGACCAGGTCTTCAGGGCAGGAGATGCTTATGCTCCACAAAATAGACAGGAGGACAGAAGCACGGAACTCCGACAGGAATTTGCCGACACACCCAGAGGAACCCAGAGGGTCCGAGTAGAGACTGTGCATCCTGCAGGTAACATGTCCAGTGATGATGAGACTGATTTTCAGCAGCGGACACAGGAGGTGGACCCTGGTTCAAAGGAAAATGCAGAGCCTGAAGTGAAAGTTGAGGAAAAGGAGAAAAATGCATCTACCTTGGACAAAAAGGAGCAGAAAGACACACAGAGTCCAGATGGAAGTGAGCCTGTAACCAATGTGCCTCCTCCTCAGATAGATGTGAAAACACTTGGAGCTAATCAAGGGAATGAGGCAAGTATCGGTTGATTTTTCAATTCATCGTTTAGATGGTTAGTTCACCCTAATAAATACATAAATAAATTAATGAACAAACACACTACCATTGAAAAGTTTGGGGTTGGGCAAGATTTGTAATGTTTTTGAAAGAATTTTCTCTAATTCTCTCACTATAAGGATGCATTTTATTTGATCAAAATACAGTAAAACTGTAATTTGTGATAAATATATATATATATATATATATATATATTATTACAATTATATTATTATTAAAATAACTTTTCAGCATCATTACTCCAGTCTTCAGTCACATGATTCTTCAGAAATCAAGAAACATTCCTTATTATTATTATCAGTGTGGAAAACAGTTGTGTTACTTAACATTTTTGTGGAAACCATGATACATTTTTCAGGATTCTTTGATAAGATCTAAAGAACAACATTTATTTGAAGTAGAAATGTTTTGTAACATTATAACAGTGCTCTTGCTAAATAAAAAAATTACTTATTAATTTATTTTAAAAAAAATCGTACTAATATATATATTATAAAATATTGGTATAAGTATTGGGACACGCCTCTTCATGAATTCAGGTATTTCAATCAGATCCATTGCCACAGGTGTATAAATTCTCACAAATTTACAAACATTTTTGATAGATGTTCTGAAGAGCTCTGTGAATTCAAGCGTGGTACTGTAATGGAATGCCACCTTTGCAATAAGTCAGTCTGTGAAATTTCGTCCCTGCTAGATATTCCACGGTCAGCTGTAAGTGGTATTATTGGAAAGTAATAATACTCAGCCACGAAGCGGAAGACCACATAAAATCACAGAGTGGGGTCACTGAGTGCATGGTGCGTAAAGGTCGCCAACGCTCATCCCATTACAAAACACTGCGTGGTTTTCACTGTGTAAATTAAATATACATTGTTCTTATTAAAGTTACTAAAAGTGATTCACTCAAGAGCAGTGAGTGATTTTCTCTCTTTTTGTTGTTTGATTAACCAACAGACAGCATCCAATATACTGTTACACATGTGTTTCCTTTCTCAACTGTTTATGTTCACTTAAAGGGGACCTATTATGCAAAATTCACTTTTATAAGGTGTTTAAACACAGATGTGTGTCCGCAGTGTGTTAACAACCAGCCTATAATAGTAAAAATCCACCCACTCCTTTTTTTATAATCCCCAGAAATCATAAACAGTCTCTCCAAACGAGCGGTTCCAGATTTCCCCCCATTCTTATATAAGCCCCGTTTGTTGTTTGGTTCGTATTAACAGCATGTATTTGACAGTGTAAGTGCAATAAGATACGTAAGAGTAATTTGTTTAATACTCAGAGGTCAGAACTTGCTGACTGACAGCCAGCTTTCTGTGTGCGTGCTTCGGATGTGTGCGCTTAAAAAAACCATCTCAGAAGTTTAAACTGTTATGGCTTTAAAATACATGCAAATAATAAACTTTCATGATTTCATAATATATTATTAAACTTATCAAATACATAATATGCCATATCTCAGTACTAAACTCTCATACCCTGTACTATATATGTCATGTGTATGTTGTTCCTGCATAATTTTGACCAGAAATCTGTTTTGTTTGTGCAGGGGGCATCAGCAGATGTTGCAGCTGGAAAGAAAGGTTTCATTTGAATCAAGTAAACTTCCTAAACTATCCTTAAAAAATAATAAAGAACCTATTAAAGGTGCAGGGTTTTTAATTACAATAAGCTGCCTCTTATTTGTTCATCACTGGTTTTGAACTTACACTAACATCTATTGGCCTGGATGTATGAAAGCTGTTCACTATCTGCTGCTGCTTCACACAAAAACCTTTATTTTTTTTACTGTTTTTCTCCATCTCATCAATCACACACATTCATAATGGACATTCTTGAATTAAATCTCAAAGAGTTTTTGCTTGTTGTTGGTGGTTTGAGCTGTTACAATTGTTTTTTATCACCCCCAGCAGAGAACGGACACTACTACTCATTCAAAGACACTGACTCCTGCTTCATTGTTATGTAGTGTCAGTAATGCATTGTTTTGTTGTTATATGGTCTGGTTTTCTTGTTTTGTTTACATGTACTTTTATGATTATGCTTTTTAATTATCATTAAAACCGAATTTGATTATTGTGGTAATGTATGTTTTAATTCATACTCGTGCAGAAATTACAAGGTAGAATTACAAAGACTCATCATCTCAGGTATTTTAATAAGAATAAAGCAGGCTATATTGAGAATGCAGTGTTAATCAAAATAGCCTTTACTACAGTAGAATACTACAAAATAATGTATTTTGTTTTTCCCTCAGTCTGTAATAAGAAACCTCATCAGATCGAAAGAAAAAATAAGCAACTGCATCTTTTGACAACTGCCTATCGCTTACTATTTTTTTTACAAGTAAGGTGTATATTTAAAAACTCCAAACTGATCACACCTGTAACACATCATTCTTTCAAAACCTGATCTCATGCTTTCATTCTAGTTGTACATATTTTCATTCTACATAATCACTGTTTCAAAACACAAGATCATTGTGAAATGTAATGAGAACATTTGGTTTAATCACCGAAACACAACAGTATGTTCTTCTTTCAGTTTAGTACTTTTAACAGTCAGTTAATTCAATAGCAAACGATGCAAGATACATGTTTCACCCCTGTTGCTGAAATAATTAGTTACACAGGCTACAAATGCCACATTAAAAATACACTTACATTACCTAAATTACATAATTGACATACAATACAAAATGTTTATAAATAGTATTTATTCAGTGTTATCAAAAGGTGTGAAGTATGACACAGTCATTAGATTTTGTGTAGAACAGAGTTTGCTGCTAATATAGTAAATGTTCTCACTGTACCATATGACTTACTCTATACTAGTTGACCTTTACCAAGGAAGGGTGAGTTACAGTAATGTGGCAGTCTTTACCATGGTAATGCCTCTGTTTACAGTATCACATGGCATACTATAATGTAAAATGATGCCAACCGTCTCCCTTCTTCTGATGCATCTGATGTTATACAGTCATTGACTGTTCTCCTCTCCTGTTCTGTGTTCACAAATTTCAAATTCCTCTCTCTCTCTCTCTCTCTCTCTCTCTCACACACACTTTTTGTTTGTTTGTTTGTTTTTTTTTTTGTTTTTTTTTGCATTTTTACATTTTAAAAAAAATATAATTTCATATGATTTATAATGTTTTCCTTATGGGGACCAAAAAAAGTCCCCGCAAGGTCTAAAATGACTGGTGTTACCATTCTTGTGGGGACATTTGGTTCACAACGCAGTGTTTACCAGGACCACACACACACACACATACACTTTGAAAATTGTGGTTATCATCAAAATAAATTGCTTATAATGTAAAAAGAATTCATTACATTTGGTTATCCATATCAGAAATTACAAATAAGTTCTATAGAAACTATGCCTATAGAATCAATATCTATAAATCTATAGGTGTGTACCAAATGATTCATTGATTAACCATTAAGATCAGTTGAATTAGATAATAGACAAATGTATTAAACTGAACGAGAAGAGATGCAAAAGTTTGAGAGTATAAGCTTCATGAAAGGCAGTTACTGTGAATGAAACATTTATACTGTAAAACCCGATAAGTTCAGAGTACTCAATTTTTGTAGACAAAACTTTTAAGTAAATCAACTCAATTTTTTTTAAGTAAACAATAATTATAAATAACAATTGTCAAACTAAAAATGTTTAATTTTTTTTATTTAATGTTTAAGTACACTGTACTTAAAACTATTGTTTACCATTAATGTTAATGTTTTTCATTTCTCAATTATTTTGATGCAGTGGTACTTAATTAAATACAAATATTAACAAAAGAATACACCTATGCATAACTCAGGCTAATAATTCATCATGCTGAAGTTCACCATTAAAAAAAACAAAAACACAACTTTGGCTAAACAATTGAGGATTTTTTATTCAACTTTTTTTTAAAACCTTGTGACTGTGTATTTCTCAACATGTCAAACACACTGGAAGATCATCTTCCATCACAACTGCAGTGCTTGCAGGTCTTAGTGGTTCAACAGGAAAATCAGGAAAAATCAACAGGAGTGATGTTTGTGTCAGTAGATGTCAGTGATGTCTGGCTCGGCCAACTCTTCCTGGAATAAGCATAGAGGGTAAAACTGTAAATTTAAAAGATTAGTTCACTTATGAATGAAAATGTCCTGATAATTTACTCACCCCCATGTCATCCGAGATATTCATGTCTTTCTTTCTTCAGTCGAAAAGAAATTAAAGTTTTTTAAGGAAAACATTCCAGGATTTTTCTCCTTATAGTGGATAAGGGTAAGGCCTCTACACAATCCCAGATGATGAATAAGGGTCTTATCTAGCGAAATGGTCTGTCATTTTCTTAAAAAATAATAAAAATGTATACTTTATAACCACAAATGCTCGTCTTACACTGCTCTTCGTTCCGCCATGCATACATCACATTGGAAAGGTCACGTGTGATGTAGGTGGAAGTACCAATCCAGTGTCTAGAAAGCGAACGTGCAAAGATTAAGCCAAACACTTTACGCACTTTACAAAAAAAAAAAAAAAGGTAAAACAATGATATCGGACAATTTTGATGGAGCTTTTTGCCCTACCGTGGTACTTCCCCCTACGTCACACGTGACCTTTCTAACATAATGCATGGCGGATCGCAGAGCAGTGCAAGACGAGCATTTGTGGTTAAAAAGTATATCATTTTTATTTTTATTTTAGAAAATGGCCAATGGTTTCTCTAGATAAGACCCTTATTCCTCGTCTGGGATCATGTAGAGCTCTTTGAAGCTGCACTGAATCTGACATTTGGACCTTCAACCCGTTGAACCCCAGTGAAGTCCACTATATGGAGAAAAATCCTGGAATGTTTTCCTCAAAAACCTTCATTTCTTTTCGAGTGAAGAAAGAAAGACATGAACATCTTGAATGACATGAGGGTGAGTAAATTATCAGGAAATTTTCATTTTGAAGTGAACTAATCCTTTAACTTATGAGATTAAAACTAGACATTTATATTTACTGCTAATAGCAGTTCTATTAATGCACTGAATACTTACATTTCAAGTCTCGAAGAACTGTGGGTCGTCCTCACACGTACACTGGGAGAGCAAGAAGAAGTCGTTTCCTGTTGACATGTAAACACGAAAATTAACATGTTTAACAAGCAAGCCAACTTTATTTTATATACACTGAAGACTAGTTAGTGTGGACGAATCTGAACTCACCGGAAGATCATAAACATTCAATGTCACGCATCATCTCTGAAATTTTGCTGGTGTGTATCGCTTTCTTTGATACACTGGAAATCAGCACAAACCTAGAAAATCACAAACACACACAAATAAGTATATAACCAGCAATGGATTTGGAAAAGAGAAAAACTAGTCTGTGTCCGGTTATCTGAAGAGACATCACACAACTTGCACTTCAAATCAACAGAGGTTACCTTAAGTGTTGAGGCTCACTCTTCAGCATCTAGTTCAGCCTGCAATTAAAGAATGTTTGTAACTTTACTACAAGTTTGTAGATTTCTTTTGTAAACTTAATATCCAATATATTGCTAAATTCATGTCTGTGTATTAGCCTTAACCTAATCTTGGATGAAGTTAGTGTTAGCGGCTAGTTTTTGCATGTAGAAATAATACATAGACCAAATAAAATCACATTTAGCAGGGTAGCGTTTCACCAAAAGCATCCTAAGTCTAAGTTGATCATAGAAGCATTTGCCACCAATGGTCTCAACGACCGACTTAGCTTACGGTGCTTTTGGGAAACGTAGCCCTAAACAGTGCACTTAACAAGAGCAACATTCAAAACGTAGGACTGCGTTTACTGAAAAAATACCAGCTAACGATAACATTACTGCCCTGCTTTGACGTTAAAACTATACTATAAGCAGTGACGCTAAAATAGCATTCAAAATGCGCATTCAGAAGCACTGGGGAAATGCCGTGCTTTACCGCGCTGCATAAAAACAGCGATTAAAACATTTCTTCATCATGATATTCTTATAACATTCAAAAAACAAATAAGAAATGTTCACAGATGTTTTGATTTACTTCTTCTCAGTTAAGCAACGACGTGATGTGGATGACGTCACATTACGTTGCTCAGTAAATAGGAGCATTTACTCAAAAATGTTGAGCCACACAAAAATAAAACTAAATTCATTGTTAATAAAATGTAATTGTTTTAAGTTGCATTAACTATATAACAGACTTTAATTGCAGTGTTCTCAATCTTTATAAGTTAGTAGTAGCTACTGTTCGGGTTTACAGTATTTTGTGTAGTGAGAAGGATACTTTTTTGTGTAGGGGAGCGCGGGGCACAAACTAACGCGGGGTTAGTTGTAACACACATGGTTTAAATACTTCCACACACGCTAGCATGAAGAATCTTAGCGTATTTACTAGTTGCCATATCGACAATATATAGAGAAAATTTGCTGCAAAATTCAGAAATCTTTGGAAGATATCACTGAACATTTATTTAACAATAGCAAAAGTAAATTTCTTACTTAAGCTAATTTTTCATCCATATTTTTTGTGTTTATTTAAAATTAGAAAAAAGTCTGATATTATTTTAATCTCTTATCTGTTGTTTAACAGTTTAGATAGTTCTTTAATGCTTCACTGTGAGCAAGTAAGACATGCTGCTGCTGTACAATATAGCGTACATGAATTACCCGTAGCAGATCTAAACAGGTGGAGCTGGGGAAGGTGGAGGGTTTCTGAAGCTTACTGCACTGCTAGGCAAATGCTGCTCATGTATTTTAAGATTGAGCACACAGCTCATTGGCTACTAATACAGCAGGGACCAATCATCTATGTCCTATAGATAATGATGTGATTATGAGCAGGTGAGTTAAAGGACCTATTAGCCTGCCCATTAGAGTTTCATGCCAGAACTTTGTATTTACCATACAACTGGCATAATCAACTTTTATGAATTTCTGTTGAGAAAACCATGGAAAAAAAGGTGAATAAAGACTGAGAGGAAGAACCTGAACATCCATAAAATATTATTTCAAGGAATGCTCGCCTATTTGTCTCGTGTTCTGTGAGAGCTGTGAGTGGAGGGAAGAGGTCGCGTTAACCGAAAATTATCCGTCATTGACGGAATTTTTTATCAATGACGGAAAAATCTGAAGGCCGTCCGTCACGTTGACAGATTACACTGAGGGTGATTAGGGAGACTACCAACACATAGCCTATAGTACAGTACAGAGAAATTTCACGTGTGAATTACCCGTAATTTTAATTTTCATATTTTAATTATAATAACACATTTAATTGCTTTTATTTTTGTTCAATTGTGAACAATAGATAATAATAGATTAACAATAGGTAATAATAGATTATGATGGATTTTTTACGACCCTGTCTGTCAAAATGACGGACAATGTTAACCCTTTAACTGATTTCTCAACCGTACGGTAGACCTTACTTTGAGTATGAAAAAAATCAGTCAACAGAAGGAGATGAGACAAAGATCTTCCACAGCTCTATTGTCCCACCCCACTGTCTGCTTTTGTCATGGAGGGATGGGACTTTTCAGTTTTCAGGTGACAGCATCAGTTTGCACACTTCAGTCAGTCACACGAAAGAATGAAGTTGCTGATCGGTCATCGAATAATAGGGTCAAACATGGTATCAGTTAAGGAGGGAATTAAACCACAATGTTGTAGTTAGTAGGGTAGAGTCTAAACAATAGAAATATAGCAAAATATAAGAGAAATACAGAAACACCTGTTTGCCATAATTTTCCAAAACTATGCGCGACCGTACGGTTGATATGTCTGTAAAGGGTAAAAATAGCCAGATGGTAGGAACTGAAGTGTGACAATATGGGTATATATTTTTCTTTTTTCTTCAAGCAGACATAGTAAAAACTTTTTTGTAATTTAAAATACAGTTTCATAAATGTTACTCACACACACATTCATACAGTATTTTATTTTGCGTATAGTGGAAAGGAACTGATCGGGTAATGAAAAGTGAGTGTTACATACATACAAAGACACTTTACTATCCCATGAGGCCTTGTAAATTGCATGGAAGCAACACAATTTACATTGCAATGCCAAAATGGCAGATATAGCATGTCTGGATTGCATTCATATAGAACAGGGGTGGGCAAACTTCGGTCCTGGAGGGCCACTGCCCTGCAGAGTTTAGCTCAACCCTAATCAAACACACCTGAACCTGCTAATCAATGCCTTCAGGATTACTAGAAAACTACAGGCAGGTGAGTTTTATCAGGGCTGGAGAGCTAAACTATGCAGGGCAGTGGCCCCCCAGAGTTTGCCCACCCCGATATAGAACTATTTATATTAGTGGCGAGCTAAATTCTTCTTCAAATGTAGTACTTTGACAGTGATTTTGCAAGTTTTTAGAGAAAACTGATGAAGAAGAAGACTATTATGGCAATAGCAATAGTGTCCATTTTGCAAATATTGGTAATTCATTTCACAATGTGTGAAATCAAGCAAGTGTAGCTAGTATTTGCATTCACACTTCTACATATGGTATGATCTGTTTCACACCGCAAGCTTCAGCAGAGCATAAGAGAGTGCTTATAAAGTAACACATGTATAAAAGCACTCTGGAATGGTTGGTTGTACCTGTCAACCAAACCAAAAAATTAGAAAAACTCTGGTTTGAACATTCAGGAGCTCAAGTATAATGACTAAAAAAAGAATTTATGGACAACAAATAGACTTAGATATTTTACAAAACTTGCAGTATTCCTGTTGTGAAAAATGCTTTATATTGCCATATTACCTGAATTTACTGAAATTTGCTGAATTTATTGAAAAGGTTATGAATTAAAATCACTGAAAATGGCCTGGATATTATATTGACCACCACAACACAACACAATATGTAATGTATTATTTATTTCTAAACACCTTTTTTTTTTTCTTCTTTTTTAAAAATAAACTTAATTTCATGTGTACCCTGATAATTATGGAAGGTTTCTAAGACATACTAACACTGTTACAGGTATGTTTATTATTCAGAAAAGCCCATAAAATAGTACCGCAAATGTAAAAACAGATTTACCATAAACTGACATCTCAACCATACGGTAGAGTTTTATATCTTTTAGATAAAAACATAAATTTGGAAAAAAAACTGCTTGAGGTCATTTTTTATATGCTCAATTATGGAGGCCCGTTTTCGCCACTAAATAAAAAAATAAAAACAGTAATTGCAACTTTTTATCTCAGAATTCTGACTTTTTTCTCACAATTTCGAGTTTATATCTCAGAATTGTGATTTTATATCAGGCTATTGTGAGATAAAAAGTCAGAATTCTGAGATAAAAAGTCACAATTACGGTTTTTATTTTTTTATGTAGTGGTGGAAATGGGCCTCCATACATTTCTACTGTATGTTTCATGAAAATCCATTAAAAGAAGTCCATTAAGAACTTAGTGCACATAGAAACATGACACAGGGAAATGTGATTTCTGTGGGCAGAAAGAGACATTAGAACATGTTATGGTATATTGTCAGAAATATGAAACAGAAAGAAGACATTTAATTCGTAAATTAGGAGAGATGAAAATACGTTTTGATTTAATCAATATTCTGCGAAAAGAGTCAAAAGATATGTGTTATAATCTATTGTTTCAATATCTTAGAGAAACTAATTTAGGTAAGAGGATATAGTTTTTTAAAAAATATGAGCAGCCTATATTAGACATTCTGGTCCACACTCCATACCAGTTGGTGGCGGAATGCACCAGAAAGTTGTTTGCCAACCGCCAATAAACTCAAGAAGAAGAAGAAGAAGAAGAAGAAGAAGCCTACACATAGATGCAAGTACTTAGAAACCGTATTTGAATCTTGAGCAATTGCGGTTATAAATCTAGGCGTGTTTTCTATGTGACAGTAAATATGACAGCTATCTTCCGACATGTAAGGAAATGTTTGCTGCCTAGCGCGATCGATTTTTTTCTACAATTTATCTATTATTTTTTAATTTAGCCCTTAGTGTGTAACGTTTAGGCGGACGATAGATGCATTTAAGATAATGTAGGTTTTCAGGTGATCTGGTTAACATATTGTAAACAAAGAGAAAGCTGAATCTGAACTTTAGATACATAGTTTATAAGAATTGATCAGTAGTTTTAACAGCAAGTGTGAGTTTTCTCATTGCTGTTTGTTCCAGTGAGGATTATGAAGGTGCCGAGCGGTTCGTCGTTTGGATTCTGTAGTTTCCTTATTTTTTGTAGTCTGTTTGTTATTGCAAATGCGAATATCCGCCAGGAAGACGATGCATGGATCGATCCATATGATATGCTGAACTACGACCCAACGACAAAGCGCATGAGAAAACCCACAGAGGTAAAAACTAATGTTTTTGTGCTAATGTTTTTGAGAACATTATTAAAGACCAGAGTGAACGTTCTACTAAAGTTACTGGAAGAACGTTTGTTCATAACTTTGAGAGAACCTTGCCCAAACGTTAGCTAAAGTTCTGATATCGTTCCGCGTTAGCTGGGTATTCACCACGATGTTGCTTCTAATGCCATGTGACCTTTTTCCTTTTTCACACCACAAAAGTTTTAAGACCCGGGAAAAAAGGTTTTTGAATTTTGTATTTTTTCATGTCATTACATTGTTTAGAATAAGAAACAAATTAAGAAAAAAAAACATTTTTAAGTGACACCAGGACTCGGTTGTTTAAAAAAATAAAATGACATGACAGGCAAAAACAATGGGATTTTTTTTTTCATTCACCAGTCAATTTTTAGGTTTTAACATTATATCTAAGCAGCATAATATCTAATATTTCATAGGAATATTGATATATAATTTCTTTCCCTATTCACTTGTTGTGTCTCCTAAGATGCCTGATAAACATGATTTGAGTCCTCTACAGTGAACATGTTTTGTAACAGAAAGTCATATTTTGATTAGAAACCCCATAACATTTTCCTGAAATGCTGATTTATAACAATTTGAAAATTAGTCAGATTTAAATTATAATTACCAAAATATTATCATATTTCCATAAGAGTGATAAATTTGATAATTCGGTCATTTTTAAAGACCAAGGAGAAGTTGTTGTTGCTGGTGAAACCTCCAAACATTCGGTATTTCTAAAAAGCCCTGAATTAAAACTGTGACATGTATGGTGTCAGAGAAATTCACTAAAATATAATGTCCTCGGACATAGGCAGAGGGACCCAGGAGGTTAAATTTAATTTTTTTTTTTTTTTTTTTGTCATGCTCACACTCCAAATAATTGCAGTGACCAGCTTCAGGCTTTTAAAAAAAAGCTGTGAATGTATCACAGAAAGATCCCTTACGAAATGTCTTAATTTTTTAGGGAAAATCCTTTACCTTGGCCGTTGGTCTGCTATGCATGACTGCACATTCATGAGCATGTATTATATTGGCTATTTAAATCCCTCTGTGTCATACTGACTTATGGACAAATCATCTTTTTTTTTTTTGATGAATCTGTTGAAGTGGTTCACAAATCTGACTTATTTTTTAAGCAAATTGGCACGAGCGGTTCTCGAGTCAACAACTCTTTCAAACTCTCAAGTGCGGTCACATTAGCGTAATTCAGATGAAATTTCACAGGCAAAAAGTGTCCATTGTCTATTGTCAATAGTTTATCTACTGTATATATGAATTTCGCATGGATTCTTGTTGAAATGTCTGGAATTTGCCCATGACAAAATGTTAACGCACCTCAGTTAAAAGGTTAATGTGACTCCACCTTGGTTACTCGATTAAAAATTTTTTTTAGACGGCAACAACTGAACTGTCATTATTCTGACATGTTGACAAAGTGTGATTCATTCTAAGGTTTTTCAAGCACTGTCATTTTGTGCAGGAAATTTAAATATACATCACATTCTAACATTTCTATGAATCTAACTTTTCTTTTTGTTTGTTTTACAGTCTGCCAGTTACCAAAATGTGCCAACCAAGAGAAGGGGATACAGCTCAGATACCTGCGATGTGCCACAGTCTGATGCATCTGAGTGCATCAATAAACTAGCGATTTTGCAGAAAGAGGTGACAAATATTAAAAAAAATACACCTGTGTTAAGTAGATCTCACTAACAAAATGGTACTGCCATGTTGTTTGGACATGGTACACAATGGTTTTTTTGTGGTATTTTTGAAGTAATGAAGACTAGTACTTTACCATGGTACTAATTGTCATTCAGCACTTTTTTGGATGATTGAAAAATATAATTTCTTGCTGCTACCTCTGTTTTAGTTTGATGAACACAAAAAGAAGGGGACCGCCACCTCTGCAAAGCCAGTATGTCTTCCAGTATTCAAGCGATTCCTTTCCAAGCTCCTTAAAGAAACTTCAAAACTTGGCCTGGTATGTGACCATGTTTTCTCCAGATAATTATACTGATATTACTCTACACTGGTTAAGGTTTCAGAACTTTTGCTTTTTTAAAATCTTTAGCCTGATGATGAAAAAACAGCCATGCACTATGACGCTTTGGTGAAGCTGTCTAAGCAATCGCTGGCAGAGATCCAGAAGCTTTTGAATGAACAGAACGATTGGACCACTGGAGCCATGGATGAGGCTCTCAGTCAAATTCTGGTCAAGTTCAAACACCACGACCACGAAGCCTGGAAGTGGCGTTTTGAAGACACATTTCATGTGGAGGTTGATACGGTCCTGAAGGTCAGTTTTTGTACAAGCCTTTCAGAGATAAACGATGAAATAATTTTATTAATATTAATATATGAATGTGTGCTGTATTTTTCTACAGGTTTTTTTGGTTGTTCTGATTGTCGTAGCCATTATCTGCACTGAACTCTGGTTTGTGGTGTCCTGGATGGTCCAGTTCAGGAGAATGTTCGCTGTTTGCTTTTTTATTAGCTTGATCTGGAACTGGTTCCATCTTTATATGGTAATCATTTTTGTACAAAATACTGTTGACTGACATTTTTGCTAAACTGGTATTCAACAGTTGACAATAGCTATGTTTCCATCCATCTATTTTTATGTGCATTTTGGGATATAACATTAAAAAATAGGCTGGATGGAAACGCCATGATGAGCATAAAAAATGAAATGCGCTCATTTGATGCTTTGATGGAAACACATTTACCATATAAATCCCTTGATGTGCAACAAAAAAACTTGCGTGACTTTGCCTCAACTGTGGATGTGATTGGACAACTGAACTAACCAGTGGACCAGTTTCATCACACATCTTAATGTTGGTTTGATCGTTCTGAAATGCCTGATTCAAAGTCTGTCATCAGAATTGAATGGTTTAATTGTGTCTTACATGATTGTGTTCCTAAACACCAGCATCTGAACACATGATAACATGGCAGAATTTATTGCGCTTCGTCTGCGCACTCGTGAGACGCAAGTCAGTAATGACGGAGGGAAAAAGAGCCACAGTTTCTTCCTCGATTGCATCAACTTCCATTTTTTTATTACAGATACTTTGTGCCAATTTCCCAGTAAGTGGCGATTTTGTTCTCTTGAACATGGTATGGAAACGCTAGTTTAAAATGTTTTATGCTAAGTTAAGCATAAGTTAAATTCGCAACTTTGGATGGAAACATAGCTATTGAAGGGAATAAAACATAAACGTGTGTGTTAAAAAGAGTTTAAAAAAAACATTTCCGTTTTGGCTAGCTTGCCTTTGCGGACCACAAGAAGAAGATTGTAGAAGTGGAGAGTTTCAATGGCCAATGCACTGGGCTAAGTCAACTGGACTGGAAGGACAGTTTATCAGGTGAGGTACTTTCTGTTAAAGGAATTTGTTACCCCAAAATTAGAATGATTTTATTCATTTTTATTCATTTATTATTTATTCACCTTTGTCATTCCAAATTTATTTGATGTGAAACATGAATTTAGAATTTTGAAGAATCTTGACATAGATCTTTTCAAGCTTCAGAAAGAACAAAAATGCACTATGTAAGGAAATCCTACAGATTTTAAATGAAGTTGAGTAAATAATGACATGATTTTGAGGTGAACTTTTGTAACTCCTTGTTGATTCAGCGTGGTACAGACGGACGTGGACTCTTCAAGATGATCCTTGCACAAAATATTACGAGGTCCTAGTGGTGAACCCCATTTTGCTTGTGCCTCCAACAAGGGTTTGTATCTTTTATTTTCCAATGACAGAAATTTGAATTTGATAACAGACTAGAGGTCGACTGATAATGGATATTGTTGATACCAAAAAATATTATGATTTTAAAGTCGCTATATTTAATGAAAATATTCAGTGTGAAATAATCTAAACCGTAATTGCAAAAAATAGTACTATAAACTATTTAGATAAAAAAAAAACATATGTTTTACAGATTCACTAAATTGCTCAAGTGACCATAAAGACATTTCTGATGTTACAAATGAATTCTGTTTCAAATTAATGCTGTTCTTTTGAATTGTTTCTATTCATCAAATAATTCTAAAAAATGCATTACCGTTTCCACAAAAATATTAAGCAGCACAACTGTTTTCAACATTGATAATAATAATAAATGATTCTTGAGCAGCAAAATAGCATATTCTACTGATTTCTGAAGGATCATGTGACACTAAAGACTGGAGTAATTATGCTGAATATTCAGCTTTGAATCACATGAATAAATAATCTTTATTAAATATATTTTATAAATAAGTTTTTACATTGTAATAATATGTCACAATATTACTGTTTGTGCTGTTTTGTGCAGAACTTCATCTGCAATAGATCATCAGTAAGCGCTCGTCATACATTTTATTATATCATATCATATTATACTTATTATGTTTTTATATTTATTATATTATTTATTTTTGCTGATATCTGATTGTTCCTAATACGGTTATCAGAGCTGAAATAAGAGATGAAATGCATAATAAGAATTTTGTGGTGTTTTTATTCCAGGCTATCACAGTCACCATAGCCAGCTTCATCACAGATCCCTTGAAGCAAATTGGGGAGGGCATCAGTGAGTTCCTCAGAGCGCTGCTGAAGGATCTACCAGTTACCCTCCAGATACCTGTGCTGCTTACCATTACAGCAGCCATTTGTGTAAGAGCTGGGAACAGCAAGCTTGTTAAATCTCTTATTTGTAATAATAATAATATTAATAATAAAAAATGCGTACTAAGGCATCTTTCTCTTCTCAGGTGTTTATGTATGGAAGTGCTCAGGCAGCTGTATATCAAGCAGTACGTTTGCCCCGGCTCGGCTGGAGACAGGACCCGCCATCTCCTGCGGTAGGACAGCGCCAAGCTCCTCAATTAAGGGAGCATGAGGACGTCTGGGAAGGGGGAGACGCCCCACAGCCACTACAAATACGCCAGGGCAATGGGAACAGGGTGAATCCAGCAGGAAACAGAGGTGACCAGGTCTTCAGAGCAGGAGATGCTAATGCTCCACAAAATAGACAGGAGGACAGAAGCATGGAACTCCGACAGGAATTTGCCGAAACACCCAGAGGAACCCAGAGGGTCCGAGTAGAGACTGTGCATCCTGCAGGTAACATGTCCAGTGATGATGAGACTGATTTTCAGCAGCGGACACAGGAGGTGGACCCTGGTACAAAGGAAAATGCAGAGCCTGAAGTGAAAGTTGAGGAAAAGGAGAAAAATTCATCTACCGTGGACAAAAAGGAGCAGAAAGACACACAGAGTCCAGATGGAAGTGAGCCTGTAACCAATGTGCCTCCTCCTCAGATAGATGTGAAAACACTTGGAGCTAATCAAGGGAATGAGGCAAGTATCGGTTGATTTTTCAGTCCATCATTTAGACTGTTAGTTCACCTAAATAAATACATAAATTAATGAACAAACACACTACCGTTCAAAAATTTGGGGTTGGGCACGATTTTTAGCATTTTTGAAAGAAGTCTCTTATGCTTGTGCAATAGTTTACTTGTTTGATCATTAATTTACTCATTTATTTAATTATTTACTTACTTAGTTTTATTATCGCAGCAAATTGAGAATCTTTTTCTAACATTTTGTGTGCAAAGATGGAGTTGGTGATGAAGAAAAATCATGTAGCATAGAAACATTTTACCTAAAAGGCGAGTCCGTCAGTAATACCGCACAAGCAATTTACAAACTGCATAAGAGTTATGCCGGGCGAAGGAAACCACAGTCAATTATTCTTTGAAAGTGAAAGTGAAACAAAAACTGACAGAGCTTTTGGCATCTGACACTGCATGGCACATGACGAGAGATGAATCTACCTTAGTGCTGATAACTGCATATGAACTTATATGAATTTATTGGCTTAATGTTTCTCATGTGGACCATACATTAATGATGGTAATTTGTAATTGTATTGTTATTTGTGTTATTAAAATGTTTTGTTAATGTGCTATGGAAACAAAATGCTGACAAAGAACGATGCCATTTTCACCTTGGCTTAAACTACAACTGTATAAGAATGAGTCCCTTATAACAAGCATCTCACAATTCAATTTTGATGTGGGATGTAGTTTTGTAGTCTTTTGTAAACTTTTTAGGGAAGGAAAATGAATTGTAGTTCTTAATATTGATTAGTAGTAACCTGATGATGATGATAATAATAATAATAATAATAATTTAATACATTAATGGGAAAACAAGCCAATTAAGATCTTGATATCATCAAAGGCATCATATCTCTGACTGTCGTCTATCGGCAAAACCTTATTATCAATGTTAAAAAAAGTTACAAGTGTTGCTCAGTATTTTTGTGGAAACTGATACATCTTTTTTTCCAGGATTCTTTGATTTAGTAATAAGTTCAAAAGAAAAGCAACACATTACAACAAAATATCTGAGTTACTTTTTCAAATAAGTAACACAAAGTTAATTTGTTTTTCCATTTATGGACTGACAATAATTAAATATGTTAAATAAAACAAATATTTTCATGCATTTATTCTCACTTTATTGACCAATGTGCTTGCTGCTGACCTTCACTGATTCAGTTAAACCATAAGCAAAAATGACTTTAGAATTTTTATGTTTATTGGTGAATTAAGTGTTAAACTTTCTTTCCCTGCATCATGTTCTTCTGCAATCCAGAATGGCAGCACAGCTGAAAGGTTTGTTTGAGCTGTGCCCTCTAATGTACAAACGTGAATTTGCATTTCCTTCAGCCTTATTATTTCAATTTTGATGTAAAAAAATAAAACTTAAAAACTTAAAAACTTTTGTGTTACTAATAAAAGTAACACAAAAGTAACGTAATGCATTACTTTTCTTAAAAAGTAACTAAGTAACGCAATTAATTACTTTTTAATGCAATATTGTAATGCTTTACTTTTCAAAATAACTTTCGCCAACACTGGTAATTACCGTCACTTTTGATCAATTTGATGCACACTTGCTAAATAAAAGTATTAATTATAAATTTATAAGTTTTGAACAATAGTCTATATTACATATACTATATGGACAAAAGTATTGGGACACAACTCTTAATTATTGAATAAGATGTTTCATTCAGACTCATTGCTACAGGTGTATAAAATCAAGCACCTAGCCAAACATTTGTGAAAAAAAAAAATGAGTCACTCTGAAAAGCTCAGTGAATTCATGCATGGTTCTATGATAGGATGCCACCTTTAATAAGTCAGTTTGTGACATTTCATCCCTGCTAGATATTCCATAATCAACTGTAAGTGGTATTATTGGAAAGTGAAAGCACTTAGGAACAAGCAGTAACTCAGCCACGGCACTCAAGATGACAAAGTCACAGAGCGAACCAGTCACTGAGTGCTGAGGTGCTTGGTGCTTAAAGGGCTCATTCCATGGCTGAAGAGTTCCAAACTTCCACTGGCATTAATATCGGCACAAAAACTGTGTGGCGGGAGCTTCATGGAATGGGTTTCCATGGCTAAGCAGAGAACGTTATCTGGTGGAGGAGGGATAATGGTACAGTATGTGGCTGTTTTTCAGGGGTTGGGCTAGGCCCCTTACTTCCAGTGAAGGGAAATCTTAAGCATACCAAGACATTTTGGATAATGCTCTGCTTCCAACTTTGTAGGACCAGTTTGGGGAAGGCTCTTTTCTATTTTAGCATGACTATGCCCCAGTGCATAAAGCAAGGTTCATAAAGACATGGTTGAATGAATTTGGTGTGGAAGAACTTGATTAGCCCGCACAGAGCCCTGACCTGAACCCCATTGAACACCTTTGGGATAAACTGGAACGGAGATTGTCCAACATCAGTGTCTGACCTCACAAATGCTCTACTGGATGAATGAGCAAAAATTTCCACAGAAACACTTCAAAAGCCTTCACAGAAGAGTGGAAGCTATTATAGCTAGAAAGGAGGGTACCAACTCCATATTAATTTTTGTGTATTTAGAATGAAATGTCATTACAGTACCTGCTGATGTAATTGGTCAGGTGTTCCTTAACTTTTCTCCATATATTGTGTATATATAATGTAATAAATAATACACACACAAATGTTATAAACATTTCTTACATTTTTATTAAATTATTCTTGTTTTCCTTTAATTCAAACATTGCAGCACTTAATGTGCACTAAAAGGATATGGGCTGCTTGAAATGACCTCAAGCTGCAGGTTACGTTTTGCAAGTTTATCATCATATGTTTGTCATTACAGCTGAAATTATGATTCTTTGATTATATGATTGTTACTTTGATTATAATAATTTGTTATGTAGAATGGCATGTGATTGTGTTGTATTTGTGTTTCTGTTCTTCTATGTAAGGTCAATAGTGCATGTGCAATATTACATTGTGCTTGTTTATCCCATCAAACCTGAAGCAATTACATAGGATACACAATGTATCATATACGTAATATGCCATATCTCACTACTAAACATTAATACAGTCCACTATATATGTAATGTGTATGTTGTTCATGCATAATTTTGACCAGATATTGTTGGTTTTGTTTGTGCAGGGGGCATCAGCAGATGTTGCAGCTGGAGAGGAAGTTTATTCAAGCTTTAGGAAACCAGTCCAAGAATCAGGGCAATAAAATTCTCACAACTGTTTTTGTATCAACAAAGTTGTTTTTTTTGTGTCCTTTTTTTTTTTTCTTAATTTTTTTAATTAAATTCTGGGACAATGGATTTAAATGATGTAGGTTTTTTTATTATAATAAATAAACTGCCTCTTATTTTTGCCAGTTGAATCACTGGAGTTGGACGTTATACTGACATCTACTGCCCTGAATGTATGAAATGTTCACTATCTGCTGCTGCTTCACACTAAAACTTTTTTTTTTTTTACTGTTGTTCTCCTACTCATCCATCACACACATTCATAATGAACATTCTTGGATGATGAACATTCAAAATCTCAATGAGTTTTTGCTCGTTGTAGGTGGTTTCAGCTGTTAAGATTTCTTTCATCAGCTCCAGCAGAGAACGAACACTTTATACTTATATAATGATGTTGACTCAGGCTCAATTATTATGTCGTGTATTGTGTTATATATTGTTTGGTTTGCTTGTTTTGTTAACATGAACTTTTATGATTATGCTTTTTAAAGTGCCCTGAGCACTGTGAAAGCTCTGTATTAAGTTAACATTATTATTATTATTATTATTATTATTAAATATGTGAATTGGATGACAGCTGGTCATGCAATCTCAAAATGGTGGCACCCATATGAGGGCGACCCGCTCTGTGTAGAATAAAACTTTTTCTCGAAGACTAGTAAGTCTGGAGTCTTCATCAACTGTGATATTTTTCAAAAGTTATTTGTTTCTTTGTGGAAAAAAACAAACTTTTTATCTATTTTTTTTACTGAATGCACCTTTAAGATGACCTCAGACATAATGCTCCAGCTTGGAAACACTGGTAAAAAGGACATATTTTTACCTTACCTTGTTCACTTAAAATTTGCCGAAGCGTATGGTCTGTTTGTGTTTTAAATTGAGACTCCGAAGGTTCTCAATCGAAGCTTTGTGACGTTTCACAAGTCAGTGAGTAACTGAAAGAACATTCTATTTGGTACAATGAGGTCACGCCCATCGGGAAGCCTCCTCGCTCCTGATTGGTCGATGGGCGCTGTTGAACGTGTAACAGCCTGACGTCAAACTCGAGGTTATTTAGTAATTTAGTGATCAAGGAACGCTTGTGGTTGGGAAACGCGTTTTGATAACAGGTGGCATGGAAATGTCTGATAGGTACTGCCAAGGCGTCAGGGTTGACATGTCAAGGTAAGTTTGACAAAAGGTTTTATTGAAATCCTTATCTAGAATTATTTTGCATAAGAAAAAAAAAAACGCTTTAAATTCAAAAGTCGCTTTGTTTTAATATAGGTGTAATAAAATACATGACACCGCAGAATTTTAATGTTCTGACTATTTTTGCAAAGAAATTATTTAAAAACAAACTTTCTTAGCCTACACTATGTCAGTAACTTCACTGTCAGTGCTGTTGAGCAGACAAACAGAGCCTTGGACTTAAACCCTTGCTTTGGTAGTGTTTTAAAGGGTAGCTTTTGCAATTATTTATAGGCGCAGTTAAAATTTAAGAAACGTATATTGAGCAATTTCTTTTCAATCCCTTTCCGTTTTTGTTCATTGACCCCTTTCATCTTCCTCATCCTAAACTGAAGTCTGTCACATGTGTAATGTGTCACAAAGTTGATTTATCATCTCTTTGGCCTCTAATTTTTTTTGTAACATCACAAATCACACTTCTCAAACTGTATATTCACGAGGATATGCAATGTTATCCACACATCTGAATAAGAAGTGTATATAATTTAACTTCTGATTATTATTGTTATATAATTTTTATCATATTTGTTGAATGTAACATTGTATAACAGTATACTAAATAACACAGATTAAAAAAAAAAATTAAACTTGTTAGCTGCTTTTCCTTAACCTACTTCTCTATTTCATAAAAGTAAAAAAAATTTTTCTGCAGAATTTAACTTCAATCAGATATATATTGTATATTTTAATATAGCGTCTCTACATCCATGTCCACCGATCCCATGACAGAGGAGATCCTAAGAGATGACCTGAGGTTTTACTTCATGAGCCCTTGTGAGAAGTACAGAACACGGCGACAGTTGCCATGGAAACTAGCAGTGCAAATTTTGAAAATATTCATGATTACACTCCAGGTATTTATAGGGTAATTACTTGCTTGCTTAAAGCTGAAATGTGCAATTGTGTGTTCTTTTTTCAAAAAATACTTTTGTATCCCAGCTTGATATGCTGAGACAAACCTAATTCAAATCAAAACACATTTCAGTTTGTTTGTGAATCCCAACCAGGGGTGCGTTTCCCAAAACCAACTATAGCTGCAACTTTCGTCGTTATCAACAGAGATCAATATGCTTTTGGGAGGGGGAGTGGTCAGGAACCTGTTTGAAAGCAGTCACTATTTTTGCAATTCCATTTGGTGAAGCTAGGAGTGCAGAAATTACACACTTCAGCTTTAAATGTAAACATTCTCTGAACCATTATGTGACTAAATATAATAAGTTGTCTTAAAATAATTTCCTAAAAGAAGCCCATAATGTTCCACCAGCCAGAGTGAAAACATCTCCTCCTCTGTTTATTTCAAAGCTCATACTGTTTGGACTGAATAACCAGCTTGTGGTGTCCTACAAGGAAGAGAACCTGATGGCCTTTAAGAATTTGTTTCTTAGGGGCTACAGTGGTGTGGATGAGGATGACTACAGTATTGCTGTCTACACCAAACAGAATGTATATGATAGTTTGTACTATGTCGTAGATCAGGTTTGTATTTGCTTTTCATCCATCTTGCTTTTTTTCTCCATGTTTGTTTTTTGCATTGTTCAGTGCAATTGTGTTTGTTGCGCTGGTCAGTTTTCTTTGTCTTAAAGGGTTTAATAGTTCACCCAAAAATCATTTAATCACCCACAAGTTGGTCTTCCGCTGAACACAAAAGAAAATATTTTGAAGAATGTCGGTAACCAAACAGTTGATGACAGAATTTTCATTTTTGGGCAAACTATCCCTTTAAGGTGCGTTTACGCCATGTCGGAATTACCGTAATTACCAAATTCCGACTTGTAAAAAGCGTTCATGTCCTTGTAAAACTTGTAATTACAACTTGTAAACTCTGAATTTTCTGAGTGCTCTGACTTGTACCATGTGACCGCTGTGCCACAAGGTACAGATTCATTTTAGTGTTCATAGTGTTGCCATAGAAACGCATAATTCCGAGGACGTGAACCAAAGATGGGCTGCGTCTGAAATCACATACTGTTGAGTAGGTACTACATTTGAATTTAAATTTACTTCACGACCTTTGAAAAAGTATGTTCTATATAGTACGAATGCGTGAATGAACTCGGACGTACTACATCCGCTATGTTTTTACTGTCACATGACCTACCAGTCAGTTATGTCCCTTCAAGTCCATTCACAAATCCTCCCCCATGGCCTCATGGGATAGTAAAGTGTCCATCGTATGCACACTTCAGAATCTCGCCGGAAGTAGTAAGTCATCCGGGTACTTTTTGCCTACTGTTTTTCGAATTTGGTTTATTTATGAATTCGGACATACTACTCTGTTCGCATACTGTTTTTCGCGTACTATATAGTAGACAAGTATTCGATTTCGGACGCATCGATGCTGGTCTTATTATTGGGAGATATGAGGGTCTGTGGCTCTACCATTGGAGAAAGCATAACGGCTTGGACTTGGATCACGTGTGCCTTGTCCAATCACAATACAGCTTTGATGTTATTGAATTTCGCTCAGAGTTGTAGGACAGTCAGTCACTGTGTTTGTGGATACCATGAATGATAAGTGTCGTAAACTGAATCATACCAGTCTTGCAATTTTCCGTGACTATAACAGCATTTTTTAAGGTGTAAACTCTAAAAATAGATAAATCCAAAATGAAAGTTTGAGCAAACATGTTGAAAAATAGCAAACAGGCTGTTCATTCATTAGATGATAAGCTATTGCCTCACAAAAATGGTTTATTCAGCGTAGTAAAGCCTCTCCTCCATTGACATCCATTCAAAAAACGGCCTCTTGTCTCCTTCCCTGTTAGCATTAGCAGGCGTTACGCTTTTTTCAGCTAAGGTTGCAGACTTGCCCTTAAGTGGCTTTAACATGAACAGCTCTGAGTAGAACTTCATGTGTTGTTATGGTAATTACGACATGTTGTGAGTGCAGTATTATACTGACACCTAGTGGTTTGGATGTAACAATCTGAAGATAAAATTTACTCTCTATAACGTTTATCTGTCTTCAACAGTATTCACAGTTACGAAACCTGTCTGTAGGACCTGTTAGTTATGCTGAGGAAAATGATACGTTTCTGCCCATGATTATCTGTAAGAAGAGCTACACGAGAAGCAGCGTGGAACCGCCTGAGGAATCCTATGATATTGACGCCCAGCTTGAAACAGGTTGCACATTTTACAGAAAAATAAATATAGTAGGCTATAAATCACATTTTTGCACCTAAACTGTACATGTTTGTCTTTTCCAGTTTGCTTGGCTCTTGATCCAGAGTCTTCTACAACATGGAGAATGAACAACGCTTCATTTTTTGAGTTGGACTTTTATAGGTTGGTAAACCTAAATTATATAATCAAAACATTTAAACAACACTCTAAATTATCACGTAATGTTTCAAAGGCTCATGGTTTTGTTTGAAATACAGGCTTGTTGATATTGAGATCACTTTTGCACTCAAAGGAATCAATTTGCAAACTGTTCGTTCGCATGAGCTGCCTGACTGTTACACATTTTTTGTGAAGGTAAGGTCCATTTTGGGATCATAAAAAGGACCTATTATGCTTTTTTACATTTTCATCTTTCTTTAGTGTGCGATGTTGCTGTTTGACCAATCACAACACACTGTTGCAGCCGGCCAATCAGAGCATATTGCGCTTTTTTAGAAGGAGGGGCTTCATAGAAACCGGAACTAAAGAGAGCGTTACTGACAGACTGAGAAAAGAGGTGCTGCAACAATGTCAAACATGTCAAAAAAAGTGTTTTGGAACATTCAAGGATGAAAACCTATTCTAGGAGACCCCAAAAACAAATTCAAGACTTTGTAAAAGGGCATAATAGGTCATCTTTAAAAAATATCATCCATTTTAGATTGTATTACTGAATAAATCCATTTGGATTCTTTGCAGATTGTCTTTGATAACAGTTACCATAGTGGGAAGGTGAAACTGACTCTTGATTTTGATGATGTTAGTAGTGTGTGCAAAAACTGGAAGATTTCAGGAACTGGTATGTGAAAAATCATCAGCTACACTGAATTCTTATGGTCAATAATTAATTGTAACAAGTCTTTAAGGGTATGACAGGTATGTGGACTTCAGATGGTTTGTGATTGTCTTTTTCAGCTCAGAAGAACACACACTACCTCCTGATCTTTGATGGCTTTGTTATTGTAGTCTGTCTGATCTCTGCAGTGCTCTGCACACGTTCCATTATAATTGCTGTGAAGTTACTTCAGGTAAACCTGTCTGTAAATCTGTATATTACTGAGTACCGATACATCAACACTTTTATAGTTATTTTTGATGTTCTGTCATAGTGACTCAATGTGAACTCATGCCATTCTGATATTTTTGTGGCCCATCAGTGTTTCCTTCATGTGTCACTTCCTCTCTTTCTCTTTGCAGCGGTTTTCTAGCTTCTGTCTTGAGAATTATAATCATAAAGTGTGTGAAGATGACCAGAGGGAGTTCTTAAACGGCTGGTACATCTTGGTTATCATCAGTGATGTTCTGGCCATCATTGGATCCGTACTTAAAATGGAAATACAGGCTAAGGTGCTTTTCGTTTTAAGAAAACTTTTTTTTTTTTTTTTTTGCCGAAGCGCAATTTTTTGCAGTTCCTCCAAAAAATGCTGATTATAACAGATGTTAATAGTTTGTCTTTGGGTGCATTTACCCTCCAATAAACTCATAATAATGAGGTTTGTCATTTCTTGTAATACAGTACTTAATTTTATTTAAATCAAAATATTATCCTTATATTAAACACTTTATACATTTAAATTATTTATTTATTTTAAATATATTTTGTTTTTGTAAAAATTTTAATTTGGAGGGGAAATTGTTTTTGGGGTGAAATATAAGTATTTTCAATTTAATTATATAAATTTTTGGCCATTTATATTTTCCTTCATTCATTTTAAATGGTTTATTTATTCAGATTGTTTTGGAAAGGTAATTTAAATTTGGAAGGAAAATGTGCTTAATTTTCATGAAAATAATTTGATTTAAGTTTTGTTAGCTGGACAAAAACCCCTTTGCAAACACTTTAAAATGTTATGTTTTATATTAGTTTTATTTTATTTATTTTGGAGGGGAAATGTGCTTAATTTTCATAAACATTGATTTTGGGTGTGAAATATTAGTATATTTATTATTTTAATTATTTCTTTTGTAAAAATATTAAATTTGGAGAGGAGATGCTTATTTTTCATGAAAATAATTAGTTTTTTTTGGGCTAAAATATTAGTATTTTCATTTATTTATTTTTTGTTTGTTTATTTATTTTAAACTAGCCTATTTACAATGTTTTTTTGCAAAGTACATTTTGAGAGGAAATGTGCTTAATTTTCATAATAATCATTTGATTTTTGGGTGTGAGATATTAGTATTTTTATTTATTTATTTATTTATTTATTTATTTTATTTGTTTGTTTAATTTAAACTATTTAAAATGATTTTTTGCAAAGCACATTTGGATGGGAAATGTTTAATTTTCATAATAATCATTTGATTTTGGGTGTGAAATATTATTTTTATTTATTTTGTTGGTTTTATTTATTTATTTATTTTAAATTATTTATAATGTAAGGTCATTTAAATTTGGGGGGAGGGGTGGAATTTGCTTAATTTTCATAATCAAAGTAATTTGATTTGTGTTTCTTAGTTAGTTGGAAACTTAAAAAAAATACACAAATTCATGTTCCTCTAAACAGCACAGATTTTGCAGTTCTGAGTTCTTGAGAGATACACACTTAGTAGTCTATGGACTTTGTGTCTTTGCTGTAGGGTGATTTAAGGCAGGGCAATTAAACCACTTATATGTAATGTTTACTTTGTACTTGCATGAAAGAGCAAATTTGGCCTATGTTTACAATGCTAATAAAGTCATCCCTGTTCATTTTTCCTTCCAGAGTTTGACCAACTATGATGTCTGCAGCATCTTCCTGGGAACATCTACTCTAATGGTCTGGGTGGGCGTCATAAGGTATCTGGGATACTTCGAAAAATACAATGTAAGTCAAACTGCACAAAATCACATTAAGAGCACCAACGTAAATGTAATAGCAAGGTTGCCAAGGGTAAGCGCATATGTTTTATTGACCACAAGTTATATAACAGTGCTGATTGCTTAAGACCAATAATTTATTAAGGCCCTAATTTTTTTTTTAATTACATTACAACACAGGTGCTTATCCTCACTATGCGAGCAGCCTTACCAAAGGTCTTGCGCTTCTGCTGCTGTGCAGGAATGATCTATCTAGGCTACACCTTCTGTGGATGGATTGTTCTAGGACCTTACCATGAGAAGGTACCAACAAAAAGTCAATAAATTAATAAAATAAATAAATAGATTAAAATATCCATTCTGTAATTGTTTGTAGTTTGAATTGTATACCAGTGAAATATGGATGTACTGTGCAATGATTTGAGATTTGTAGTCTTACTTATGAACAGTAGATGGCAGTACATGTTGGCTTAGATGTTTAAAGAGACATTTATTTAATAAATAATATATAAATGTATTAAATATATAATACTAAATATTATATATTTAATAAATAAATTAATATAATAGAAGTGATAAACAGTTTATATATTATGTTATATGTATATATATATATATATATATATATAAAATGAACATTTTAATTCATGAATTCATTAATTAATTTTAATTACATTTTAATTCATGAATTCAATTAAATCGTTTCCTTGATTTGAGATTTGTGGTCTTTCTTATGAACAGTAGATGGCAGTAAATGTTAACATATATTTATATAGAGCCATCTTATTAATTATAATATAATATAATAGTAGATAAAAACAGTTACAATTAAAATATTTTTGTGTGTAGTAATATTTTTAATATTTAAAATTCATTATTTTTAATATATAATACATTATAATATATAATATAATAAAGATTTATATATATATATATATATATATATATATTATATAATGTGTGTGTGTGTGTGTGTATATATATTAAAATCTATAACATATTTTTAATGAACAAATGAATTGATGTATTTTCTTCTACTGCCACCTGTCAGTATTTTGCACTGATCTCATGCACACTTCCTCCAAATGTCTTCTCCCTTGCATCTCCTATCTCTTCATATGTGTGTCAGTTTGAAGGTCTGAGTCGTGTGGCAGAGTGTCTCTTCTCCCTAGTCAACGGGGACGACATGTTCCCTACGTTTGCGGACTTTGAGCAAAAGAACACAATGGTGTGGCTGTTTAGCCGAGCCTATCTCTACTCGTTCATCTCCCTCTTCATCTACATGGTGCTCAGTCTCTTCATCGCCCTCATCACGGACGCTTACGAGACCATCAAGGTACCATCAACTTCATAAAAGGTCTTGATAGATACTGTGTGACTAGTTTCTGAGATTTTGCATGGCTTAGTGTTTAGCTCACATGCTCACAACACATTGTGAATTTTTGAATCAAGCTTGCAACATTTCCTAATCTTGTTCCCTGCTCTTCCTAGCCCCTTTCCACCATCCAAATTTTATTAAAAAATATCTCAAAAAGACCAATAATTATGATTATACCAAATAAATTGAACATGCGTACCAGTTCGCATACATATTCACAATGAAAATTCCAAAAGGAAAAAGTGAACTTTAAATACCTTAACGATGCACTTAATTAACCGAAAAACAAAGTGTTGAGTAGCAGAGGGGGAGGGGCTATCAGACTCTGACACTGAATGACAAAATAACTTTATTAAATTCATACTCTACACAGTTGAGTACATAGGTACATAGTGTATAGTGCATAATTTGAGACACAACTTAAGTTATTTTTATTATTGAATTTAGGGGTTGAAGGAAGAGGCCTTATAAGTGATATATTAATATTGTAATATAATATACAGTATTTTATTAATTTAATAAACTAGCATATTTTATTAAAGGCTTATATTAAACACTTTATATATTACAATATTTATATTTATTTTTTATTTATTTTAGATGTTGAAGGAAGAGGCCTTATTAGTGATCAAAATATCAAATTACTGTCTGTGAGTTTTAATTTTTTTTTTAAAAAAAAAAGGTTATTCTCTTAATAGGTTAGTTCACACAAAAATGAAAACTGTCATCATTTAGTCAATCATTTAGAATAAGAAAAAACAGAAGAAAAAAAAGAAGAAAACAGGTCTTAGACAAAACACCCTAGCTTCTCCATATAAAGACAGAACATTTTTGTGTTTGGTTTGGCTTTTTTATGCTTGGTTTTGTTGGTTTTGTTTGGTTTTGTGTTGCTTTGCTTTTTGTTTTGCATTGCTTTGTTTTTGCATTGCTTTTTTGTTTTGCGTTGCCTTTGTTTTGTGTGTTTTGTTTCGCTTTGCTTTGCTTTGCTTTTGTTTTGCTTTTATACCACCAGAATTTTTAGTTTAGTGTTTCACCAAAAATAAAAATAAATAAATAAAGCTGAGTCAGAACAACATCAGAGTGAGTAAACATTTACATTTCTTGATAAACTTTCCTTTAATTTAATTATTTACATGTTTCTCCGTACTGCATTACACACAGTAAAATTCAACAAACAAAGCCATGCTATACTTGTTTGTAGTGCTTCATATCAACTTCTCCATTTTGCCTAGGGTTACCAAACGACAGGCTTCCCCATGACAGAGCTCCAGAGGTTTCTGATGGAGCAGAAGGAAGGCTTCCCCATCCAGGGGCAGGAGTGTGGTGAAGTCGAGAACGTCCACCCTTCTGTTATGCTGTGTTGCTGCAAAAGGTACAGTATATAATCCCAGACATCAGCTGCAGGGCAGCAGTGTTTCCTCCAGAGCTGAGGTCAGCCCACTATGGCATGAGAAATGGAATTAGTGGTGGGAGAGAAAGACGGACACACCCAGCAAAGTGCTGATTACAGAGAAATGTTCTCTGTAGAAAAAAAAAATCGAGACAGCTTCCCCTTGCTTTGCAGGAATGATAAACAAATGAGAGTTTAGATACTCTCCATAATGCCCATTATTGTTCTGCGCTTCTTTTCCTCTGGTGAATTTTGCCAGCTTTTTGACCTGTAAGTCTCTAGCTGTTTTGGGTTGCAATGCGAGAAAACATGAAACTGAACTCCACACGGAGCACTCATTGTTTGCTTGAGTGTCAGATGTGAGGGGAAGCCCGGCTATAATTTGATGCTAGTCTAAATATCAAGTTAAAAGCCACTTATGCTGAGTGGATTTTAGCATGGACATTACAGTACATTGGGATTGAATTGGGTTTTGTATGATCTCTTCAGACTAGATCAACTAGATCTTCCTGCTCTACAAGTGGACTGGAATTATATTTCCATATCTTTTTATCTTGGAAAAAGTGAAACTTGTTATTCTTAGTTGGCTATATATTTATATATAATATATGTATATATATGTGTATATATATATATATATATATATATATATATATATATATGTCCTTGATTCTGATTGGTCAATAGCTGTGTTTTATTCACGATAAAACACGGCTATGACCGCTTCACCCAATGGTTCTGTGTATCACTACACAACACCCTTAGCAACCACTTTTAGCAACGTAAACTGTTCTCAGTTGATATTGTTCATTGAAGTTTACTGTATTATGTATATAGAAGAGTATTGTGAGAAAGAAATCGAGTGAGCAAGTTTATTACCTGCATTCAGATCTAGCATTTTCCTTCAGGTCAGTCCTATGTTCATAATAAAAAAATCTGTTTAAATGTCCGATGTATTATCTTGTCCTTTTAACATTTAAGAGGTTTTCCCGTGACTGACAGCACTAGTCAAAGCATTTGTCAGTTGCGTTTTGTTCCGTGTTTACAACAATTCAGTCTTTTTAATGTAATAGTCTTTGCTACTGACTGACACACTCATAAAGACAGTCTTTGCTGCCATCTAATGGCGTAATAATGTAACTTCTGTTGCTGTTCACGGTCAGAGACTATTTTTTCCGGCGGAAGGAAGGCTTTTAGAAAAAGTTTACTTCATAGTAGGAAAAAGGCCGATGTAACAAACCGATAGTTTATTAATTAACTGTGTGAAAGCACTGAGCTGTATAATGTCTGTTGTGTAATCTCAGCGCTGCTGTCTGCGCTTTTAAGTTAATCAAATAACAAAAGATCACACACTATTCTTGACTAAATAACTTTTGTAACTTTCATAAGTGTAGCGGAACCCATCCGAATGATGACCAAAACTTTACTAATGTTCCCTTCGAAAGGAACTTCAACTCTGCGTTCGAGACGCATATGAGGCGCCACTCGTGACCCGGTGTTCAAAACCACTATCAAAAACTCCAATCCTATTGGCCGGCGACAGCCTATGACGTCATATGGCGCGACCGGAAAGTATAAAGGGCGCCTAGGAAGCAGATCCAGTATCTTTCGTCTTTCGGGACTGTTTGTGTTTCTGCCACTATCGTACCCACCTCGTCTTCTTACAAGGTATTTATCATGTCTGAGGACAAGACTAAACGTTTTAGGAAGTGTGCTGATCCGTGTCCGAGATTCTTGACACCGGAAGATACACACAACCTTTACGTTCACTGTTTGGGAGAAGAACACGTACGGACAGTGCTTGAGGCGCTGTCTGTGTGAATTCGTGAGCGTTTTCCTATGAAAACAGCTCCCGTTCCCGCCTCCGGCCCTCTTCTCGAGGGAAGGGGTGTCGGCATCTGTGCCCGGTGGATCTGGCCCTGCTCGTGCTGAGGCAGAGCGGCGGCTGCATTCATGGGGCTCGTAGATGGGCTCGCCATGGCGGAGTTTGAGAGGGGTGTTACTGTCTCTCGGCCTCCTGCGGCTGGCGAGGATGAGCTCCTGGATGATGATGATGTCTTATCTTTGACATCATCCGGATCCAGAGCAAGTGTTCTTCTGGCAGCTAGCCCCGTGAGCAGGAGATGGCGGTGGAGGAAGAGGCGAGTGGAGACAGCCTCTTTCTCCAAGCCTCCTTGCCCAGCGTATGCTGAGTTATTGGAGTTATGGAGCGCTGCGGGCAGACTGCAGCCGCGGAGTGCGTGCGCGAGAGTGAGAGGTGGATTCGCAGGGTAGGTTGGAGAACGGGATTTCTTTCTGACCATAACCCCGTAACTCCGGTGAGCCTTCCTTTCCTTCCTGATCTACATGTTCGAATCGAAGGCATGGAAGAACCCGATACTCAAGCGAGAATACATTCACATCAGCGGGAAATTTCGGCTGATGTGGAGGGATTGCGCTCCAGCTTGCGGGTATGCGCCGATGTACCGCCTATTGGACGGAGCGTTTGCTAACTATCTCGTCCACTGGCAGTGCACCGACACTTAAAGCTCGGTCCTGCCGTCCAAACCCCTTAAGATGACATCTCGTTTGAACGGCAGGGCATGCGCTGCTACCAGGTCAGGCTGGTGCGGCTTTGCACTCCATGGCGGTGTTGCAAGCCTACCAGGCTGATCTGCTGAAGGATCTGGATCAGGGGCAGGGTTTGTCCCCTGATGCGTAGCTGAGCTGCGCCGCGACTACGGATCTCGCTCTCCGGGCCACCAAGCAGGCGGCTGCCTCGATCGGTCGATCGATGGCGGCGGCCATGGTGGCTCAGGAAGACATCTGTGGTTGAACATATGGCGGACATCGGGAGAAAGAGAAGGGCTTTCTCCTCGATGCTGATCTCGCCTTCTTCTGAGCTTTTCGGGCGGCTCCGTTGAGGCGGTCGTCGCGAAAGTTCAGAGAGCGGCGCGCTCAGCAGCTTATAAGAATTGCATACCGCTCAGATCCGATTCTGGGCCCAGACAGCGGGAGGTCTGGCCCGTCTCGAGCCGAGGCTCAGAGACAGGGCCAGCGATCAGTGTCGCGCTCGGCGCCTCCTCCACCTCGGGTAAATGGTCGCAGCGGCGGGACACGAGGAAGAGGAAGCAAGACTTGAGGGAGGTGATTGAGTACAGCGCCAGCAGCGCCGGTAATGTCGGTCTCCTCTCTGGCGGGTAGATTAATTTCTACGCCCCGCCCCTCTTCCCGGCCTCCGGGAATGTTTTTAATGCATGTTCAGGAAACAACCTTTGAACAGTCAGGCTGATGGCTGGGCCCATGATGAGTTTTTTCTCTGACGGCCCGCCCTTCTGGCTTGATAGTGAAAGGGTTCTTGGCCTAAGAACCAGGTTGATATCCTTCTGTCTATATCTGAAGGAGAATCCTTGGTCTTTGAGCCGCGGAAAAGGTAAGACAAGGTCCGATTTATTTCCTAAATTTTGACCTTGTTTTGTTCCTATGTATATTATATTTTCCTGAACATGTAACAGTAAAATATATTAGGGGTTTTGGGCAGAAAACTGAAGTGGTTTTAAGTTGACTGAGCAGGCCACAAAATGGCTGCTGTTTAGTCTTCTTTAGCTTCTCAGCTATCTTCAGTATAGTTTGGGTTGGCACTTACTACTTCAGTTTACATGTATGGTGGCTTCTTTTTGGCCACCTGACATGTCTGTTGTGAACTTCTGGCTCTCTCTCCTTCTATGAGATTTGGAAGGCGAATAACAATTTTATAGGCTGTTTGGTGCCTGTGTTGGTTTAGGCCCATAGCTTAGCGGCCAGGCTAGAGCTGGTATTTACTGTGTTATTTTATAACCCCTTTTATATATATATTATCCTCTGGATATATATATTTCCTACTTTCTGGCCTCCTCCTGAGGGAGTTGTTAGGGCCGTATGCCCATTACCCCCTTGCTATGTAGGTGCAATTGTTGAGTTTAACAGCTAAGTGTAGACTGTTTTTAGACTCCCTGCTGCTGTTATCTCAGGTGGACTAGGCCCCTTATCTTTGTTTAGATAAGTCATGCGGTGTTGCTAGGCCCCACTTCTAGAACATTTATGCTGTGGAAATTGTATTTTTTCCTCTGAGCCACTTGTTTTCTTAAACAAGTCTGAGTTAGCAATTGCTAGGTTTTTAGCTTCCGTCCTCTTTGGCTTAGGTACAGATTTGAGAATCTGTTTGGAGAAAAATTATTTCCTCTTTAGAAATAGCATATTCATCAAAGCATTGTATGACTTTGAGTGTTCTGGACTTTGCCCTACATTTTATGTGAGCTTATGCTGCCTCAGGTTGGCACCTGCTCTCTATTTAGCGGGCTTTCTTTAGCGCTTTAGAGATTTGATGACTTTATTCCCCTTTAGCTGGTTTATTGTTATTTAGTGCTTTACCTGTTGGCTCGCATATTTAGGGTGGTAGTACCACTTTCTGAGGAAAGATGGTTGCTATTTTAACCCCTTTTCTGTGGTCTCTTAACGGTTATTTGCATATAACTTAGATTGTAGGCCTGTTTGTCTAGCCTCCTTCTAGTTAGCATTTGTTTCCATGCATACTGTTACTTGATCAATGCTTGCTCACGTGATTTATATTACCACAGGCCTTGCCATGTGTTTTGTTTGAGGTGTAGGCCTTATGGGCCTTCCTTAGACCATTTGGCTTGTTTGGACCCCTTTAGCCTTCTATGTTAGGGGTACATTGCCTGTTGGAATGTGTAGCTTAGCTCAGGTTGCAGTTAGTTAAACTGGTTCCCTGTAGCTTGGCTCTTTATTCAAAATATGCTGAAGCCTTGTGTTGTTTATATGGTAGGCCCCCTTAGGCCTCCTTTTTATTGACATGTTGGCACAGTTGTATTTATTTGCTTTAGGCTGAACGCCACTTGTCGCTGAGATTGTAGGCCCTTAAGGTCTCTTTTTTAGTTTGACTTGCTGGCAGGATGCTCAGGAAACCATACCACCATCGGCCACGCCCCATCGCTCACGGATAGGCCCTAAACAGGCCTGTTCACGTTGTATGGCAGCGTTTTATGTATCCCTTTTTAAGTAAAGGTCTGTATACATGGCCCATTGGTTGATATGGTTATTATAGCCACTTGCTGATGCCACGTGTTTACTAAGGTAGGCCTACTTGGCCTCCCGGTGTAGCATGTGGAGTTCAGCTACGTACTCCTCTCGCTGTGAGAGTATTAGGTGCTTTTACCGAGTACCTTTGGTGGCTGGCCCTCAGGGTGAATGCTATCTGCCTCCCCTGAGTCTGATTTTACTCTAGTTGAGCTAATAGCCACCTAGCGCCTAGGTGGATCCATTGTGCTCCTAGGAATGGCCACTAGACTTACGCTGTGTGTCTTAAAGGTTGCTAGGCCCTATGGGCCGCCTTTTGGAACATACTGGTGTATGATTGTGTATATTTCTCTTTAGATTTATCTATATACACTTCCGGTTGGCCAGAGGCCCAGGTGATAAATCTAACCTCCTTTAGTTCGGTTATTTATCCGGTCCTGGTGTCAAAAACACTGCCACGAGCTGATGCCCACGTGTCTGTTGAGGTTATAGGCCCCTCCCAGGCCTTCCTTAATACGTGTCGGCATATGCTGTGTACTCCTCTTGCTTTAAAGAGTAAAAGGTGCTTTACTGAGTGCACTGCTCGTTGGATTGTGTTAGGTGGATGGTCATGCGGGCACATTGGCAGCCCCTCCTGCTGCCTTTGAAGTTTTCCTGTCTGTTCCATAAGGCAGATGTTCAGTGGCCCCTCCAGGCCACTTTCTGAATTTTCACATATAGCTATTATCATGCTGTAGGCCCCTCTTGGCCTCCATGATTATGTGCCCATTGCATGGTCTACCTGTTAGGTGAGCTTTGTACTTCCCTTTCTTTCGGGGTTATGTTGTAATAGTGCTTAGCTCCTAAGCTGATCATGGTGGTAGGGTCTTAATCAGGCCTCCTCTAAGATTCGACCCTAGGCTGGTTTGTGCCCCCTGTATAACAGGTGTTTAGCAAGCACAGCCTCCTCAGTGCGTTAATTTAAGCACTGAGTAGATCCTAGAATGAGCGGATTTTACTCCCTCAATGTGAGGTTCATAGCACTCAGCTGAGTTCTGCTCTCCAGGATGCCCATCTCTCACCAGCGATGGGTTTGAGTTGCTCCTGCCTTTTGCAGTCGCTCTTTCCTGCTCTCTTCTATGAAGAATGCGTTTTGAAGATTCTGCTTTCAGACAGGGTTGGCCAAGACTAAGTTTGTCCTATAACAGACCAGGTCGGCCTCCCTGGTGGCATAGCATTGAGGGTGACTTCTTTCCCCCTCTAGTGACTGGTCGGGTTCCTTTACGGTTCCTTGACCACATTCCCTTTAAAGAGACCACTTTATCTGCGGAAAAGTTGGTCTCAGATGCCTTTAGCGGTCCTGGTAGGCCTTTCCTCCGGAAGGCCTTCCTTGGGCTCAGCTTGGGCTGTTGGCCTTAGGGAATGCTGTCACTGACAGCCTGGTGTGTGACCCGAGGGGAGTTGCTGCAGTTTCTACAGAACTGTTCTCTTGTCCTAGCCATTCTTTGCATGCACTCTCCTCAAGCATGGCGGCGTGGGTATATCGTTCCCCATATCGTCGAGCGCAGAGTTGAAGTTCCCTTCGGTGAAGGAACGTCTCAGGTGCGTATGTAACCATGGTTCCCTGAGAACAGGAACGGACTCTGCGTTCCCTGCCATGCTTCGGGCTGCCTGCGGAACAGTCCCTCAAAGGCGATTGATACTGACTGCTTCCCTAGAGCGCTCCTTTATACTTCCGGGTCGCGCCATATGACGTCATAGGCTGTCGGCGGCCAATAGGATTGAGTTTTTGATAGTGGTTTCGAACACCGGGTCACGAAAGTGGCGTTCCCCATATGCGTCTCGAGCGCCATGAGTCTGGATTCCCCTGTTCTCAGGGAACCATGGTTTATCGTAACCTGGGGCGTTTTATTAAGTTTATTACGTCCGTTTTTACTCCAAACAAATCACCACAAAAGCTAAAAAATACAGAGCACAAGAAGTGCGTATTAAACTCTATTATTATCATCCGCATACAGCGAATTACTCAAAACACTTATTACAACTAACAGTAAACAAATACATACAGATCGTATGCCTTTTCGGGGGATGCTTAATAAACAGACAAACTTTAAATCTGCAAAATATCTCTGAAGAACTGCGTGCTCTCCTCAGACGGTAGACTAGAACACCCGTCAAAATAAGAGTCCCGCCTTAATAAAGGAGATAGTGCAGATCTCATACATATTTAAACTTACAAAAAATATTAAAGTGTATATAAAAACAAATTGGAAGATTGATCACAATAGTCTGTTACAATAAAGAAGGATTAATATGTATATAATTTATACAGTGAAGAATATGCAGTGCTGTTTTACTTTGTTTACTTTATTTCTGTACCTGAAAACTTTTAAACCTACTTAAAAAGCACTGTTTATTTCATATGTATCGTTGCTCTGTTGTCTTTATGTATGCCTGCTGAATGTTAAATTGATCTTTTTCGTGTTCATTAAATAGTATTTTTATCATGTTTTAAATAAGCAAAGTTCAAAAACTCCTGCATTAATATATTTTAATGCAGGAGTTTATTGCTGATTTAAAACATGATAAAAATACTATTTATTTTGATGACAAAATTTCAAATAAGAGAGCAAGTGACAAATATCGTTATCGGCCAATAATTGTTTGTTAAAATCGGTATTTGTATCGGCCCCAAAAAAATCATCCCTAATTGATACTGTACATATTTCTTGCTTTAATATTTGTATTGTATGGTAACCGTTTTATAAAAGCAATAAGGTACTCGAGGCTAGTGCTGTATAGTGAATAAGTCACAGCTGAAGGGGTTGCAGGCACTCCGCTTCACGTCTTGCCTAACAACGCCCTTCAGCCGTGACTTATTCACGATACAGCACAGCTTCAAAATGTGTTTTAAGATGTAATTCCTGTGATGGTAAAGCTGACTTTTCAGCATCTTTACTCCAGTCTTCAGTGTCACATGATCCTTCAGAAATCATTCTGATATGCTGATATGGGTCTAATGAAACATTTCTTATTATTATTAATGTTGGAAACAGCTGTGCTGCTTAACATTTTTGCAGAAACCATGATTTTTCAGGATTCTTTGATGAATAGAACGTAAAAAAAATAGCATTTATTTGAAATGGAAATCTTTTGTACCGTCACTTTTGATCAATTTAATGTGTTTTGCTTTGTTTTGAAGTCCTACAGGGACTTTACCTAAAGAATTTACCTAATATGACATGAAACTAACGTGCAAATTTCGCTTTAAGTTTCTTTAGGAATCTTTACTTTCACTTCCTTTGGAAACTGCTACCAAACGCATTTATATAAAGGTTGAGGGCTGTGCAGCCAAAATCTGCACTGTAAAAACACTAAAAACTATACTTTAAGTTGGTTCAAAGACAACAATAACTGTTTCAAAGACTGTTCATGAACACCTACCTGCAAATATATGGAATGGCAACTCACATTATGCTTAATTTGTGCCCTTTTTGCAGGGTTCCCAAAGACGACACCATTGTTCTCATTACCTGATCGCTGCGAATTTCATGTCAGCGTTGAATCTACTGAAAACTGCAATGGATTTGCCACTTAATCAAGGAAAGATTGTGTGAACATGTTTACCGCTCCATGTACATGGTTCATGTACTACACAGGAAGCAAGAGCTTAGTGCCAATTTCATTAGAAACCGGTAAGACTTGCATTAGCAAACGGGTAAAGGCCGAATCATATCTGCCAAAGTGCATTACAATGCAATTAAGAGCAAAAAAGAGGGTCAAATGGCAAGCACAAAAGATGTTTGATTTATCTTGATGCGCCATCTGTAAAATTATCCCCGTTAAATGTTGTAAACTAGAGGAAATATCTTTTATGATATTATTTATGTGTCATCTGGATTGTCTGCCCATGTTTTACATTAGAGAATCACTTCAAATTACACATTTGTGTTGGTTTTTATATCACTCCTTTGGCATGTTTCCTCAAAGGCATTTAGAACATTTGCAACCACATAGTTTGGAGATAAAGTCTCAATATTGTGCTTCAGATATGTAAAGTGTGTAAGGAGTGATGTGTATGCACAAGACTGGAGTTCTATGAATGCATTGCTCACTCTCATAGCTGAGGTTTTGTCTTTGTGGAAATGATTTTACTTTATGATGCGAATCACATCTCATTATGACTGTCATCCACCAATTAACAGGGAAAGCAGACAAGTTCCTACGTGAGTTGCTTAGTAGGCAGTTGCTCACTGGGGAAGGACCTGGGGTGAGGGAATGAAAGATAATAAAAAAAACATTTTGTATTTGCAAACTAAAAGAGGCCCTTTATGTGTGTGTGTGTGTGTGTGTGTTTCTTGTTTGGGTTTCATTGTTGGCTTAGATATTACATCATGCTAAAATGCCACCTAGAAACATGGTGACATGTTTTTGGGCTGTTAAAAGAGAGAGTTTTGCTCTAGGTGCTTTTTGACCTCAAAAACCAGTTAAATCAGAAGTGCTTGGTTTCTAGGATGATGGCTTCACTTCTTCTTTTTTTTTAAGAAATGAAACTCAATTCCAAACCAGATATGAAATCTGTAATTTACCTGGTCTACTTGCCCAGATACTGATTTTATTTATTTTTTTATTGTCTTTTATTTGTATAGTTAATTTAATTTTTTTTTTTTTTTTGCAGAACATCAAAGATTTATGTATGTTTACAATCATTTTCAATGGACTGGATGACTGGTTGACTATAAATAATAAATAGATAGTACTTTAAAAAATGTTCATACGCACAATACATTAGAAAAGGCATCTTTTCTTGTTTAAATATTAAATGAGTCCAAGTCCAAGATATTGAGTAACAGAGTAAATGGTAACACTTCATTTTACAGTGTTACACATTACATAGTAATAACAGGTAAATTATACTTAATTACAAGTAACTAATCCTAAACCTATAGTAATCAGTGTTTGGGGTAACGCATTAGAAGTTATGTAATCAGATTACTTTTTTTTTTTTAAAGTAACTAGTAAAGTAAAGCATTACTTTTAAATTTACAACAAAATATCTGAGTTACTTTTTCAAATCCAAGTTACTTTGTTTTCCTATTTATTGACTCACAGCCCAGCCCAGGTGAGAAAAAGTGATGTAACACTACTTTCCATAAAAAGTAACTAAGTAATGCAATTAGTTACCTTTTCTACAGAGTAACACAATATTGTAATGCATTACTTTTGAGTAAGTGCATGTTGTTAATTAATATTACTCAGTACTTAAATTTATAATTACACTGTAATAAGGGCACCCTAAAATAGTGTAGAAAATTAAGTCTTTCTCAATGTTGGTTTTTTTTTTTTTTTTCCAAAAAACAATCAGTCAGAAGGGCTTGGTAGGATGATGGCTTCACTTCTTCTTTCTATAAGTAATGAAACTCAATCCCAAACCAGACACGAAATCTGTAATTTACCTGGTAGCCTATACCTGCCCATGCTGATTTATTTTATTGTACTTTTTATTTATATTTTTATTTATTTTGGTAGAACATGAAAGATTTTACCGTCACAATGAAGCATAAAGGTGCAACATTCTGAACAATGGCACCAAAATAAAAAAAACTGAGAAGCTGACTATAAATAATCAATAGATAGTAGGCCTATTTTAAAAATGTTCATATACATTATAAAAGGTATATTTTCTTGTTATCTCCATTGTCATTGTGTTTAAATATTAAATTCAACAATTAAGATATTGAGTATCAGAATAAATGAAGTCTTTTTCAGTGTCACTGAAAGACATTTTCTCAGTTTGAATATGTTAAGTGTTGTAGACCCTCCTTTACCTCACACACCTGAGAAAAACTGCGTAACCTTACGCAATTACGCAATAGAGGCTGAAACAGAATAGTCCACTAATAAACGCGTCGTTTGAGCTTTAAAAACGATTAAACTTTTCCTCTTCAAGCATTATCAATGACAATGATCGCGTAATTTCAGAAAACTTCATTATGTTTTATATACTTTTGACGGACAATTGAAAGCAGCAGCATAGTTGCAGCCAGTGTGCGCTGACCACGCCCACAGTGACAGTCTGTGACTCCCGCTCTCCTCCCTAAAAATCTTAAGATCAAACTTCAGCAGATACTTCACCGAGAGTCGCCTACTGTTTGTGGAGTCACGCCGGATTTGAGAGATACTTCGGACTTCTAATGGAGAGTGAACTGAGAACCTGACGAGTCTGTCACTGGTAAGAGAGCTTTATCTAGGCTATTACTGCACATTATTGTACGAGTATTATACATTTGGTCATTCTTTAAGGATATGTCACCTAAACTTGATTTCACGTAAAATTTTGATTGATTTGATTTGTTTTGGTTGTGTCTTGAGGTGTAACATGCATGTAAAACTATTTGAAACAGCATTTCACGAGCATATTCTAATTGAGGGACTACATTACCATTTAAAACAAACTTGTGAAAACAATGTTATTAAAATGGCGATTAAACACAAGACCTTAGATAAACTAGAAAAATGTTAAAAACATAAAAATGCTACAGTACAGCTAAACTACAGTAAAAAAAAAAAAAAAAAAAAAAAAACTTAAATGTTATACTTTAAACGCTACCTAAGTTTATAGTTCATTTAAAATTGCAATACAGATGCTTTTGATTTTTTTTACATCGCCTTATTTATGTGGAACGGTATGGAAGCTTATTTCTACCACGGAATACAAAAGGCAACTGTGACCTTGTATCTTCCAATTCAGAATTTTTTCTTGCACATTTCTGAGAAGAAAAGTCAGAATTCAAGATGTAAACTCATAATGTGAGATAAAAACACGCAATTCAAGAAAAGTAAGAATTGTGAGATGTAATCTTGAAATTCTGAGGGGAAAAAAAGCTGAACTGTGAGATGAAAAATTTCAATTACCTTTTTTGTTTGTTTTTTCCATCAAGCTTCCACAGAAAGGGCCATCATAATCACATTTATTTGTATTTTATTTAAAAATTTAGACTATCATTAATCAGTTGTGTATATTTGTTGCATTTTATGTTGTTTATCACATTTTTGTCACGCCATGATGACGTTTTGTGTTTGAATTATGGGTTTTCCTTTAAATGATTCATATGAAAAACAAACTGAAATAATTGAAGTGTTATTATATTCCCAGACAATAAACTTATTTGTTGTTTCCCTTCCAGTCATAGTGGTTTTGATATAAAGATGGCAAGGAATAACGTTTGCTACCATGATCAGTACATGGACTTTTTCTACAACAACAGCAACATAACCTCAGATGAATGGGATCGAACGCAGCTCATCCTGGTTCAGTGTGTTGGATCCATCTGCTGTTGCTTCATCCTAGTGGCCAATGCCATGATCATTGCAGCAGTGGTGACAAACAGAAGGTTTCACTATCCCTTCTACTATCTCCTCGCCAATCTCGCCGCCTCAGATTTTCTCGCCGGGATCGCTTACGTGTATCTCATGTTCAATACAGGGAAAATATCTCGTGATTTAACGGTTCAAGCCTACTTCTTTCGGCAGGGTTTGCTGGACGCAAGTCTCTCTGCTTCCCTGACCAACCTCCTGGTGATCGCCCTCGAGCGCTACATCTCCATCATGAACTGGAAGGTCCACAGTAACCTCACCAAACGTCGAGTGACCCTGTTGATTGCCCTTGTGTGGGGTATATCGATATTCATGGGGGCCGTGCCTAGTTTGGGCTGGAACTGTGTCTGTAGTCTGGACCTGTGCTCCAAACTGGCTCCCATCTTCAGCCGGAGCTACCTGATCTTCTGGTCCGTGTCCAACCTGGTGCTCTTTCTCATTATGGTGGGTGTATACTTGAGGATATACCTCTATGTGATGAAAAAGACTGCAGTCTTGAAGACGCACACTTCTGGATCTATAAATCGTAAGAGGACGCCAATCAAACTCATCAAAACTGTGATGACCGTACTAGGTAAGTTCTTGAGATGTTCCTTTAGATTTGGTCTTGCGAAAGGGATAGTTCATCAAAAAATGACATTTCGGTTACCCTTTATTTACAGTGTAAGAATACATTTAGGTAGTGAGTAATAATAGTTAAATACATGTACTAACAATAGAGTTTGGATTAGGGTTTGCTTTAGGGTTAGTTGCATGTAAGTATGCATAATTTACTACAGTATGTACATGTAACCTATGTAACAAGGACACTAAAATAACCAAAAATTCTCATGTTTTACCAAACCTGTATGACTTTCTTTCTTCTGTGGAACACAAATTTTGGACCTCATTGACTTTTTTTTTTTTCTTTCTCACTGTTATAACATTCATCAAAATATCTTCTTTTGCATCTTTCTGCACACTGGTTTGTATTGATGCACTAAAATTTCAGCAGTCAAAGATATTTGAGCCAAAACAGAAAAAAAAAAATGAGGTTTTGGCCGCAATAGTTTTGGAAGGCTGAAATCACTGACTAATTCTCTGATGACTCATTTTGTGCACAAAACTTGGATAAGCTACAGCAGGTAAGCATGTCAGCAATGTGGACACAGTTTACCTTATGCTAGACTAGCAATATGTAAAATTTGCTGAAATATCGAGAGGCAACTCGTTGCCAAAGAACTTTACTGCAATTGCATTTAATAACTCAAAACCCTAATTTAATTACCCTAATTTAATTATTTTTGGTAAAAAAAAAAATAATAATAATTATTATTTGGCAAGTTCTAGAGATGTTCCTTTAGATTTGGTCTGGCGAGAGTGAGAATTTATTTTGAAAGTCAGTGGGGTCCAAATGTGGTTTTGGACCCCAGTGACTTTCATTTTATGGTCAAAACAGTTGAAACATTCATCAAAATATTTTTTTTTTTTCATGCCAAATTCAAAAAGCAAAAGCAAAATTCATGCCAGTTTGTATTGATGTACTGAAATTTCAGTGCAAATTACAGGAAAAAAAGAAAAAAAATTTGTCCATTTTGGCTGAAATAGTTTTGGAAGACCGAAATCATTGATTGATTCTCCAATGATGTATTTTGACAGTGTCAGCATCAATTTTTTGCACAAAGCGAGGATAAGCAAAATGTAAAATTTGTTCAGCTGAAATATCCAGAAGCGACTTGTAGCCAAAGAACTTTACTACAATGGGTTTTATTATACACCCTGAGAATGAAGAGTTGAACTACCCAACTACCAAAATTTAATTAACCAAACTTTAGTTTTAAGTTTTATTTTCCGGCTAAATTAAAATTTTGGTTTCTGTGTTTCAGGAAAAATAATCATTTTGGTGCATCACTTCTGGTCTGGAATGACATGATGTTGAGGAAATAACTGAATTTTCATTGGTGAATTACCCATTAGTATAACAATACTACATTAATACAAGCAGCCTGACAAAATGGGAGGTGGATTCATTGCAACATGTTGATTCACTTCATGCATTCCAGACTGTGATATGTATCAGAATGTATCATCACTACTCAGTCACTCAAAGTTCAATGGTAATTACAGTAAATGTTGGTTTATAGTTTTCCCACAAGCTTTCGCAGCTCTGATGAGTTGTCCAAAGTCCACGCCTTTAGTCTGTAAGCATGATAAACTCTGCCAGACTGCTGAATATGTTAATTTAGCTCACAACAGAGGCCTGAAAGGTCTGAAACATTTCTTGACAAACTCATAACCCACCCAAGTTTGGGTGATGTAGGATAGGGTGGGTAAATATTTTTGTGAATTTAATACAGACATGGCAAATATTTAGATTAGAAGGATGTGATCTCATATCCTGTTAACCACAGTATACATATACATCTTGCTTTTGAGAGTTTGAGAACTTGATTGAGGAGATGTAGACGAGAATCTGAAGAGTTAATGTACAATGAAACTCAAGTGTTAACAATGAGAAACAAAACACGAAACCTCCCACCCTTACATTAGCTGATTGCTATCAGATGTTCAAAGGTTGGGTTTCTTTTGCCTTTTGTTTTTCTTTGTCTTTCATTATGAATTACTCATTCAAACAATCAACCAGATGTTTTGTCTGCACACAGGCTAATGATAAATAAGAGTGCACTTGATAAAGAGAAAGACACTTTTTTGACATCTAGTTTTTAGAAATGTGCTCTTTGTGTTCTTGAAAAAACTAATAACATTTTCCTTAGACCCTGAATGTGAGTTTACATATTTTAATCATTAATTAAAAAAGGTTTTAAAATTGAATTTTAAATTCTTAATAGTCACCCTAATGTTGTTCCACACCCGTAAGACCTTGTTCATCTTTGGAACACAAATTAAGATATTTTTGATGAAATCCGAGGGTTTCTGAACCACACATAGGCAGCAACGTCATTGCACCTTTTGAGGTCCAGAAAGGTATTAAGGACGTCGTTAAAATAGTCCATGTGACTACAGACTACTTAATGTTATGAAGTGATGAGAATACATTTTGTGCGCAAAAACAAAACAAAAATAACGACTTTATTCAACAATCTCTTCTCTTCCCGGTCAGTCTCCTACCCTGTTGACATAGTAAGCACTTACTATGGCAGCAACGTCATTGCATCTTTTGAGGTACAGAATGGTCCTACCCTGTTGACATAGTAAACAGTGCAGCGCTTCCGTGTTTACATCCGAATGCCGACTCAGTATTGGCCGGCTCCTGCGTCAGCATCACACACGTACACTGTGCTGCTCATGTGTACAGCGTCGGCCAATACCGAGCCAGCATTCGGATGTAAACACGGAAGCGCTGCACTGTTTACTATGTCAACAGGGTAGGACCATTCTGTACCTCAAAAGATGCAATGACGTTGCTGCCATAGTAAGTGCTTACTATGTCAACAGGGTAGGAGACTGAGCGCTGCACTGTTTACTATGTCAACAGGGTAGGACCATTCTTTACCTCAAAAGATGCAATGACGTTGCTGCCTATGTGTGGTTCAGAAACCCTCAGATTTCATCAAAAATATCTTACTTTGTGTTCCGAAGATGAACGAAGGTCTTACGGGTGTAGAATGACATGAGGGTGAGTAATTAATGACAGAATTTTTTGGGTCAACTAACCCTTTAATCTTTGATGTCTTTTAATGTATTATTTACTTTATGACACCTCCCCACCCACCACCCCCAAAATATCATTATAATTTTTAATTGAAAAACTAAAAACATGCTCTTCATAAAAGATTCAAGTCATTGTATTTTTTGAATAATATATTAATAGATCTGAGAAAAAAAAAAAAAAAAAAAAAAAGCACTATGTAATTGACCCAAACATATTTGGTAAGAATTGCTGTTTATAGACTGTGTTGAAAACCACCAACTAGACCACCACCAAAACAGAAAGTTGGTTTATGCTGGTCTTTTAGGAGTATCTCTTACTGCTTCAAGTTGCAGATAAGGCCAAAGTGGAGGAGTCGTCTCTTCCCTGCACAACAGGCTTCCTCCAGGCCTGTATAATTATCTTGCACAAGGTCGCTCTTTACACTGCCTGGCATCTGAATCAAACCACCAGCGCAAGTGGCCTGTGGCCTTGAAGAGAAAGAACAAGAATCTCATAGTAGATGCATGACTTTCTTTCAAACCAATTGCTCACATGTGTAAGAACCTGATTGTGGTCAGACGAGTTTGCTTTGAAGGTATAGAAAATGTGTCTGGGAGACTTTGTATGATGAAGATGCGTGAAGATTCACAGCCCAGTACTCATCAGTTATTTTCTGGAACAAACCGCAGATAAAAGCATACGCCTTTGTTTCAGAAGCACGCTACATTCTTGCTTTTGTTGTTTTGTGACATGTTTGGAGGTAAAGGTTACATTAATCTGTTGCTAGACTCCTCTTTTGAAAAGGGAGAAATTCTCTCTTTAAAAGTGAAAAAAAGCACACCAGTGAGACACTCTTTCGTTCTTGTAAATATTAACTTCTACATAGCTATATATGCTGTGCAAATGTTGACAGATTGAGATGTTTTGTTCTTCAGTTTGTATAGAGATCAAAATACAAGAATTACAGGGTCATTTCATGAAAAACAAACGGAACATGAAGCTGCTGTGCAACGTGACACTGTCACAGCCAGATAAAATATATTTGATATCTAATGTACAGTTATGAGGAACAGGATTCACAGTGGGAGGGGGAAAGAAAGAAAGACTTGATGCGATCATGGCTGGTTATCAAATAAACTCAAATATAGAGGAGATTTCACACTATACATTTGTAATCCCTTTGTTAACATTCTTAATTTTAGCATAATTATGAGATTAAAACATTGATTTAATAATCAACATACTCGTTTAATTTGTATCCTCAATCTGTATAAATGTTACCATGTAATCTGTTCAAAACATGAAAGAATATTCTATATGTGTGTAGTATGAATGTAATCTTGACCTACTACATTCTTCATGTTGTCATTGTCATGTGACCTACCAGTGTAATTTCACTGCCTCATGGGGTAAAGTGCCCATTTCAGAATCTCACCCGGAAGTAGTAGGTCATTGTACTGTTTTGTAAATACTGTGAATTCGCACATACGACTTTCATATATATTATAGTAGGGAAATATGTGTTTTCACATGCAGCTAAAGTGTGAATATTTAAAGAGGTGAGCAGGTTTTCCTTTAGGATTGGTGTTTTGGTGCTAAAAACTCTCCATAACGTTTCGTAATGTTATGTAACTGTGCATCATCTCACTAGCCGTTTTAAAACAAATTATATTTATGCCTGGCGTTTCATCTGTACCAGTGCTGCCATTATAGGGTTCTTCACACACTTTCAAAGTCTTCTTTTAAAATAGTTGTGGCCCGTTTGAGATTCTGTGGCCCTGCGGTACCCGGCCCTTTCACCACTACTGTTCGTTATGCTTGGAAAACATGCCATATAATAAATGCATATATGCAAAGAGCGCTTATAACACTGCACATCTGCAGCCAATATGCTGTGCCGGCCTCCTCCACATGATAGTTAATATGATTAAAGAGAAAGAGTGTTCCCTTAAATGGAGAACTTACTAGAAACCACAGAGGAACCCCCATTTGATGAGGTTTTGTCATAACCGCTGCATGTCCTTCTCTAGTAAGCATTACTGGAGCCAAATGAGCACATTTATCACACTTTTAACCTTACAAAAACTTATAATTAAGTATTTATGATATATTTTTATCAGTATTTTCCCTGGAAAACAAGGTACTTTACTTGAGAAACGAAATTAAATAATATTTTTTAAATATGTATGTATATATGTGTGTGTGTGTGTTTTATGAATGCTTCACTATTTTTACTATTAAAAAAGATAAAATACTGATTTAGAAAATTATTTTTCTCTGAAACAGGAGATGGGTTTCATGAGAAGTTCTTTCATATGAAAACAACCATCTTCTTTGTTCATTTTAGTCCGCATGAGTGTTTTCTGCTTTTGAAAGACATGCCGCTACATGTTCTCCACCTGAAATCCGTCCTGTTTGTCTAAGCTTGTTTTGTGGTGCAGACAGAATTTCATGTTAACTTGAAAGAATTAAGTGGAACTGCGACTACAGGCAGGTTTGTTGCTGTGAGTCACTATCGAGGCTCCAAAAAAAAAGTTATTGAACATGTTGGGGCAGAAGCACATTCTCTAAGTGTGGTTAAAACAAACAATGATTATAATCACTGCAGTGTCTATACAGCAGCGCAAGATGCAATATGTGTTAAAGGTTTGTCTTAGGGTTACAGCAAAGCAATACTTTCTATGAGAAATTATGGAACCTCTGACAACTTACTCTGTTTTCATTTCCTTAAAAAAAGAAATATCAGCACCTTGATGTTTCTTAGTACAAGGCTAGTAGGTTAACCTATGAAACTGTAAACCCTGTTATATATATTATGCTTAATTATAATTATTATAATATTTTATATATACAGTGCTGCTTGAAAGTTTGTGAACCACTTACATAATCTGTAAAAATGTGAATAATTTGAACAAAATGAGAGGGATCATACAAAATGCATGTCATTTTTTTTTATTTAGTACTGTCCTGAATAAGATATTTTACATAATCAATGTTTACATAAAGTCCACAAGACAAAAAATAGCTGAATTTATAAAAATAACCCCATTCAAAAGTTCATGAACCCTTGATTCTTAATACTGTGTGTGGTTACCTGGATAATCCACAACTGTGGATCCTTGTTTGTCCTGAGCAGTTAAACTGCCCAATATTCTTCAAAAAAAATCCTCCAGATCCCAAAGATAATTCAGTTTTCCAGCATCTTTTGCATATTTGAACCATTTCCAGCAGTGACTGTTTGATTTTGAGATCCATCTTTTCACACTGAGGACAACTGAGGAACTATTAAAAAAGGTTCAAAGAATCACTGATGCTCCAGAAGGAAACACGATGCATTAAGAGCCGGGGGGTGAAAACCTTTTGAATTTGAAGATCGAGGTAAATGGTACTTAAAGGGTTAGTTCACCCAAAAATGAAAATAATGTCATTTATTACTCACCCTCATGCCGTTCCACACCCGTAAGATCTTCGTTCATCTTCGATACGCAAATTAAGAAATTTCTGTTGAAATCCGATGGCTCAGTGAGGCCTGCATAGTCAGCAATGACATTTCCTCTCTCAAGATCCATAAATGGATCTCAATATCATACAGTCACTGCTGGAAAGGGTTCAAATATGAAAAAGAAGAATTTTCTGAAGAATTGTCTAAGCCTGGAGGATTTTTCTGAAGAATATTGGGCAGTTTAACTGCTTAGGACAAACAAGCGACTCATGAACAACCATCACAAAACAAAAACAAAAAACAGTTGTAGATCATCCAGGTAGCCACACACAGTGTTAAGAATCAAGGGTTCACAAACTTTTGAGCGGGTCGTTTTTATAAATTCAGCTTTTTTTTTTCTTTTTTCTTGTGGACCATATGTAATAATTTTTTTATGTAAAATATCTTACTCAGGACAGTACTAAATAAAAAATAACATGCATACTGTATGATCCCTCTTATTTTGTTAAAATTATTCACATTTTCACAGATTCTGCAAGGGGTTCGCAAACTTTCAAGCAGCACTGTATATATAAAACATACTTAAATATAAAATATATAAAAAGGTAAAAAGAAAATCCTTCAAGGGGAGTAAAAATACTCAGAACGGAAAAAAAGTCAGTATATATACTTTTTAAAGGTATGCATACAGTATGTACATATTTTGTGTCTAATTGTTTATGTGATATACACAATTATATATGTAAATTGGAAGATACTGTATATCTAGTTCAGACTTGAAACTCTAGAGGGCGCAGGCTAATAAGTCCTTTACATCCAATCTGTAAGCAATCACATCATTACTGTATGGCAAAAACTGATTGGCTTCTGCTGACCCTGCAGCCAATGAGATTGCTTGTTCAACATTTAAATAGTCTGGTTCAGAGTTTGCTGTAAGCTGGTCCTGCAACGCTATTAGAGTTCCTCTGAAACCCTCCACCTCCCCAGCTCCACCTGCCTGGATCTGCTACAGGATTTATGTATGTCTATTTATGCAGCAGTAGCATATCTTACATGCTCACAGCAGCGTGTCTCTGTATTAGCAGTAACAAGTCCATACTTGCTCTGTAGCAGCAACAGCAACAGATCTAGTCCATCAAGTAATACATTAACATTGCCATATTCAATAACATGCTAAAACTATTTTAGTGTTAGTTATGTTTTGAGTTGTTATGATTGAAATATATATATATATTTAAAAAAAAAAATTTATGTCTTTTTAGGAGCGTTTGTGATCTGTTGGACCCCTGGACTTGTGGTTCTTCTCCTGGATGGACTCAAGTGTGAACAATGCGAGGTCCTGAAATTCAAACGCTGGCTGCTGCTCCTCGCCGTCCTCAACTCCGTCATAAACCCGATCATCTACTCCTACAGGGACGAGGAAATGTGGACCACCATCAAGAACTTGATGCGCTGCGTTCGCATCGGGACAAGGCGACAGAGGTCGTCCAAGGCCAACATTCAACGCGGCTCCGGTCGGGAGACAAGCAGCAGCCTGAAAGAGAATACAGCAGAGGACAGCAAGGTCTCCACACAGGAGATGCTGAAGTCTTGAAGGTGGGCCGGACTCATTTTTGATTCCACGATGACCATTTTTAGCAACATGACGTGACATTGCTCTGAAATTCTCCCGCAGACTGCTCTCAGAGACAAAAAGTTAGACCAGACCTCAATGGGAATTTAATGACAGTAGAAAGCAATGCACTTACTTGTGCAACTTTTATTGATAGTCACCCACATAGACGCTTCTGTGCAACATGTCCGAGCATGTGCACTACCCACCAGGCCACATCTTCAATAGCAATGCACTTGTAAAGTTTCACTTTACCTCATTAATTCAGCTTTTGACAACCGTTTTCAGAATCCTCAACAGCTTTCATTAGTACTCTGTACTGGTGTCAAATCTGTGTGAATCTGTTGATTACTTCCTAAGTTTACTGTACTGTATAAAAGGAGTTCTATCATTTTTTTTAATCTTAAAATGGATGTATGTAATATGTAGATCATATGTAGACTTGTTGTAGATATTAATGTAAGCATTTGAGTGATTTCATATGCAATTCAGTCTTCATATGTAAGAATAATGACTTTTTAAAAGTTTGTACTGTATATTGTCGATTACTATCATGATTATGTGGTCCTACATGATTAAGTGGTCAATTATGCCAATGTAAATACATAAAGGTACTGCTAATTTGTGTTTGTGGTTTCATGTGTAAAAGATAAATATACCTTTTATAACAAATGTTAAAAGTAAAATCATGGTTATATTGGAGTTGTTAAAGTGCTCATTGAGAGTCTTTACTCACCGAAGACTCACTTTGAGTGGGATAAAGAAAGTCTTCATCAGATTCTCTATGAAATAAATTAATAATAATTTTTCATACAGTATTTACTGCAGTTATTAAGATGAATCCAAAAGTAAATGAAATGATCTGTATAATTTCATTGTGTTCCTGAACTAAAATACAATGATATTTAAGAAAAAACTTTTATGTAATTTATTTTATGCTTGTGTTTTGTGTTATGGAAGTCTGTTTCCACATCGAAGTAAAAAAAAAAAAAAAAAAATCTCAAAAATTGTGACTTTATATCCTACAGTTGAGACAAGCTTTGCTATTGTCAACTAAAACTACTAAAAATCATTTTTGGCAAATTAAAATAAAATAAAAATATTAGATTTTTTAAAAATAATCTTAAAAAGCTTAAATGAAAATGAGATTTTTTGTTTTGTCAACTAAATGAAATAAGTTGAAGTATTAAATCTGAAATAAAAATAAAGCTAAATAGAAATATCAAAATAAAAAATATTAATCAAAATTATTAAAACTAAATTTAAAATGAAAACTGAAAATATACAAATAAAAAAGCTAATTCAAAATATCAATACATTTTATAATAGTATATAAATACTACTAAAATAACACTGGTTGAGAGACTTCCTATTTCAAAATGAGACTTTTTTTTTAAATTTCTTTCATTTTTTCTTTGTACACTGGGGTGAAAACAAGCTTCCATAATAAGAACAATGTATTACTGGGTAAAAAAAAAAAAAAAAAAAAAGGAAAATAGTAAATAACATTGTTGGGTTCTTATTGAAATTCTCATCTTAACAACCACTCCCACTGTGCATTAAGATGATAGGCTGAAATTCAAACTGCTAGGTCAGGAGTACAGAATAAACCGGTTTCCTTTCTTTATGCTTTGCAATAGCCAGATATTCCCCATCTTACGCAATTCTGATGGAACGAGCTGCTACACATCGTCTCACCTGAGCTTCGCTGTCAAACTCCTAGAGCTGTTCCACAGGTTGATTACAACATGACAAAACAACAGTGCTGCAGTTTGTGAATCCTGGGAAACGAGCTTTTCCTGTTGACACTTGGGCAAAAACGTTCTCAGTGACCACCTGCAGGTCCTTTTGAGAGTGTCACGTATTCAAGTATAAACAGGATGGTTTATTCTTCCGGTGTGGGCACTGATTCCATAAAGATAAACCACACTGGGATCATGTCAATTCACTGCCGTAAACAGGAAATGTACACATCGACTATCATAGCGGCTTTTGTTTTAGTGGCTCATAACACCAAGTCTGCATCCGAAATCGCATACTTCCCTATTTTATAGTGGGTGAAAAACAGCATGACAAAAGAAGTATGTCCTAATTCACACCCTGCATCCCAATGTGCATACTATCCACGCTAAATAGCATTGAGTATTACTAATGTCAGATACTATTAGGATGGATAGTATGCACATTGAGACGCAGGCAGTACCAAAGACTATAGAATTACACAAGATGCGTCACTGGTATTATTCTCAATGGGAGAAAGTGCAAAGTGCAATATGGCGGAATAAGTCCCGCCTTCTAAATAAGAGCCAATCACCGATTGGTAAAGTCATCGCGTCACTGCAGCAGCTGTTAGAAGCTCCGGTTTCTATAGAAACAGTCAGACGCGCGCCTCCGAAATGAGGCACAAGAGACGCGCATTTAGGACTGTGTATACGCATTAGTTTGATCCAGCCTGAAAAATATCGTTTTTTGTCATGATTCGAGCGTTTAGAAACAAAATTTATGAGACAGTTGTTGTCAGATTTCATTGGTGACTTCAAATATGAAATTTAATCGAAAGCTTGGCAAACAGCTTTGGAGAATTTGATGTTTCCCCATTCAAAGAGATAGGAGCTGCACTTGAATGCCCGAGAGGCGCTTCAAAGATGGCCGCCGAGTGAAATGACTTGTCTTAAAGGGACTTTGACAGTACTCATAAGAGTAGGCAAAAAGTACCCGAATGACCTACTACTTCCGGTGAGATTCTATAGTCTGCATGCTATGGACACTTTACTATCCCATGAGGCCACATAACTGACGCTGGTAGGTGATAATGATAACATGGTTAATGTAGTAGTCCAAATTAAATTCATACTACATACATTCATACTATTTAGAACATACTTTTTTAGCGGTCGTTAAGTAATTACTTATTCTAAATAAATACCTACTCAAGAGAGTATGCGATTTCGGACTCCATAAGATTCCAGATTTCTTGTGGAGACACGGCTATGAGACGCTACAAAAAATCACAGCCAATCAGAAGAGCTTGTGGGTGGAGCTCTCTCAGCAAACGCACTGCACTACGAAATGGATAAAGGTGTGTTCACGCCATGTTGTAATTACCGTAATTATGAGGTTTCAACTTCTAAAAAGCATTCACTTCCTAGTAGAGCTCATAATTATAGCTTGAAAGAAATTTCTGAGAGCTCCTACATGTATGACATGACTGCTGCAGATTCATTTAGGTGTTGATAGTGTTGCCATAGAAATGCATAATTCTCAGTCCGAGGACGTGAACAGCTTCACAACGTCACGTGTTGTCATCTCGAGATTATGCGGTAATTACGACATGGTGTGAACGCAGCATAATAGCCTAATCAAATTCATAAATATTATACTATTTTAACATTACAAAAATACTGACTGAAACAATCTTTGTCATAGAATGCACTTGTTTGTTTACATTGAGTTCACAGTTTTAACGTTCATGCTTGCTTCAATTTATTTTCGAAATGTCACTTTCAGTATGGCTACAAAGGTCAAGCCAAATAATATTCAAACTCACATTAGACATTTTTTAAACCAAATAAAGCACATAATCCCTGGCTAGATTATCATTGTCATAGTTTGTATGTTGTTGTTGCACTTGCGACTTCGCAGAAATAATTTCTAAAATAGAATCCCATCGCTCATCGCAAAAATGGAAAGACACTTTTATTGAATGTTGCAGCGTTGCATCGCTTCTGCTTTGGACACGGTGTAATGGTCTAGTGTGATGTCTCTGAGTTCCCAAGAATTGTAAATTGTAGATTCCTTGAAGAAAAAGGATTGTAAAAGCACTGAAATGTATGAGTATTTTACCTTTAAAGATTCAACATGTTCTCCAACCAATACGCCTATATAGGTCATTTGTCACTTCCCTGAAATACGACAACAGGACACTTTCATTTTAATTCATGAAATACGACCCAGGTTATTCTTCAATTGGGGTGGCAAATGAGAGGCAGAAATTGTAAAAGTGCTTGTTTGTTTTCTTTTAATAAAATGTATTGGTCTGCATTTAGAATTAGTTTAATATGCTATATTTATTAAAATTGAAGCTTGAATTTTGATTTTTAAATAATTTTAATCAAACACTGGTGAAACAACCACTTATGTCTATGGTGTTACCAATATTTGAAGTAAAATTTTGGTTTGTTCTAAAATGAGCAGGTATATGCAACTTTAGGTAATAATTAATAAATAAATAAATTATTTTAAGGACTCAGTTTCATTGATCATTTCAATTTCATTTTTTTTTAAAAGAAATGTTTAATTGTTCATCTCAGCCCTTATTTTTGCCAAAGAAGAATTGTTTCTTTTTTTAAAATTTGGATTTACATCAAAAAAGGCAGGAAAAATGGTCTGTGCTACCTTTATAGTCTTTATTCTAAAAGATTAAAAGGAGGGGTGGGGTGGGGTGGGTTAGGTGTAGTCGTTAATAAAAAAATTAGTTTTGCTAAATGGAAATAGGACAACTTGTGTAAAAAGTCCACACATTGCATTTAAATGAACACGCATTTTGATTGGTAACGACAGTCATACGTCATTTCATGACGACAGACGTAACAAGACACTGTCATTATTTTACGCCAGCTAGAGGGTGTATGACTTTAAAACGTGAATATAGGTCGTAATAGGTGCTTAAAAAATTACCCATAGGGTCAGTTCTTTTTTTTGGAGGACAGTCTGTCAAGATTTCATTCAAACGTGTCATCTCTGATATTTGGATGCATCTTAAAAAATCGTTTGCATTTTTGATCTTAAAGGAAAAGTTCACCCAAAAATTAAAAACCTATCATTAAAAAACTTATGATGTAATTAATTCCTGTGATGCAAAGGTCAATTTTCAGCATCATTCCTCCAGTCTTCAGTGTTGCATGATTCTTCAGAAGTCATTCTAATATGCTGATTTGCTGCTCAAAAAACATTTATTATTATTATTATTATCACTGTTGAAATCAGTTATGCTGCTTAATATTTTTGTGGAAACCATAATACAATTTTTTCAGGATTCTTTAATGAATAGAATTTTAAAAAGAACAAGCAAATAAAAGTATAAAAGTCTTTACTGCACTTTTGATGAATTTAATGGGTCCTTGTTGAATAAAAATATTGTTTTTGACAACATTCTGTATTCTATCTTTTTCGTTTCTCGATTGTAAACTCTATCCCCTAAAGATCACAAATTCTGTGAAAATCCCTTTGCGCTTTTTAGCCACACTATTTAAATAAAAGCAAATGGGAGGGAGTGAATATGGTTTAAATTTACATCCCACCAGCTGATATTCACAGTGTAACAGTATCAGACTTCATGTCAAATAATAAGTTGTTGTTTTATTGGTTTTTGCATGTGTGCTGACAACATAACCTAAACTGCAAGTGGAGGCTGAAGGTGAGTTGGATCTCCTTGGGAGAGTGTTTATGATTAGCGTGAGCTCTCCGACTGATTGAATAATTAGGGGCTATTGAGGCTACAAGAAAAGAAAGAAAGAGAAATAGAGGACAAGAGGCAGCCCCTTCTTGCCAAGTCAGTCCACACAGTGCATCCAAACTGACAAGCAAGACAATATGGGTCTGTGGGAAACCTGCGCTGTCCTTTTTCTTATGGTAAGTGCACGATTTTGTGGCTTTACTTGGAGTTAGTATTCTAATGATGCAGGGAAATTATCTGATCACTTTGACAGGTCTTAAAATCTGATGGTGTTTTGTTGTTTGAGATACTATGTTTTATAGCAGTAGAAATGATTGGTGTAATCAGCCAAGAAACTGTCAGTGAATGGGCTGGAACAGACAGCGTCATGCTTGGCTTTTGTGGCTATGTCAGAAACACTTGTGGCCAGAATTAGGTGGTGAAGTACAGACCTGTGAATTCACCGAGAACTGAAATGAAGGATGTATGAATTAGAGTTATATATGATTTTGCACATCATGGTGTTATAGTTTTTTGAACATATACCTTGGTAATACCTCAGAGCTATTGGAAACCACAACATATTCCTTGTGTGTTTGAGCACATTTGGTGAACAAAACTCATTCTGTTTCTCTAATATTAAAATTGAGGTACCTTGGAGTACTATGTAAATATTACGGTACATATTAAGTACATATTAACACTTGTTTAAAGAAATTATTGTATTTAAATTGGTTAAAAATGTATCTTTAACATGCTATGAAATGTGTGATAAATTTAATTTTATTTGATTAAATATGGATTAAAAGTAGATTTAACATGCTCTGAAATGTCATAAAAATTTATTTTATTAAATGGGTTAAAAGATTTAGCATGCTCTGAAATGCATCATAGATACAATTGTTTTATTTTATTTTATTTTATTTTATTTCCCAGCATATATATGGTACATATTAATACTTTAAAGCAATTAAATAACTGGTAACACTTTTTTTTTTTAGCATTGCATGAAATAACAATAAGCAATACATTTTTTTTTTTTTTACAGAATTTATTAATATTTGTTAACATTATTAAATACAAATACAACAGTTCATTGTTAGTTAGCTCATGTCCATTAAACAATATTAACAAATCTAACCTTTTATTTTAATAATGTATTAGTAAATTTTGAAATTAATATTAACTAAGATTAATAAATGCTATAGAGTTAACACATTGTTAGTTCTCGTTTGTAATTAATAATGTTAACAAATGGAACCTTATTGTAAAGTGTTACCCTAACTTTTTTTTTTTTTTTTTTAATTTAATTTAATTTTATATTATTTTATTTTGGTTAAAATAGATATAATATGCTCTGAAATATACATGTTTGGCAGAAAAAATATTTTATAATTTGAATCTCCCAACATGCCAAAATCATGCTAACATAGCCGACTTCTAAATGTTGTGTATCAAATTTAGCAATATTACATTCAATAGTATTCTGCTTGATTTTAGATTGAGGACTAAAAAACAAAATCCCACTCAAATGCACTTGAGCAAGACATTATTCATAAGAGTTAGCATATGTTATCGTGAATAAAAACACCAGTAATTATGAAATATTTTCAGAATCTGACTGTTGAAGGATGGCATGACCTGGACAACACTGAATATGACTGCTGGCCCATAGTTGAACCAAATGATTACAACATGATTAGCTGTGGCGGTAAGTGCTTCTTTTAAGATGAGTCTAATTAGCTACACTCAATTGCTTTCATTGTTGTTGGTAATTCCTTAAAGAGACAGTTCACCCAAAAATAAAATTTCTCTCATCATCCTAACATCGCTCTAAACCAGTATAACTTGTGTGCTATTCAAAAATATGGTCCAGTTCATGAACAAATCATTCTTTTGATTCAAATCTTTTCAGCAAATCATTGATCCAGTTCACAAAAACCAGCGTGAATGATTCGTTCATGAACGTTTTGATGAACTGTCCATTTAAGAATTGGAGACAAGACCTTAAATGTACAAACCAACAACTAAGTTTCCTAATCATTAAGTCAACAAAATAAGTGCCGTTCATTTGAAAGTTGATTTAACTCTTTGTGTATGCCGTAATTTCATACAAGAAGATAAACAATTGCTGTGTTACATCACTTTGATATTTCCATTCTAAGCTTCCTCAAACACTTCACACCCACATGTTTTCACAGGCTTAGAAATGGCTTGGGTTCAACGTCCACCAGAAAAGGTCACAGATGGGGAGGAGTTCAACGTTACCTATTCAGTCACTGCCACAGATTCCTTTTATGAATATGCAGTTAAAAACAAGATTTTCCAGTTCAGGTGAGCACGACTCACAATGCCAGCCTTCTCAAATGTGCTTTATTATGTTGAGAAACCACATTTTACTCCAATAAACTTTTTGTTGTCAAATTGAACATTGAAGTTTTCTTGAATATAATATTATGTTCACAATGAATGTAGGAATGTTGGCTCCACGTGACGGTGGTTACACTATACGCTTCAATTTCTCCCACAGTAATGCCTCAGAGGCCAAAAGATTCTGCCTTGAGCATGAATGTCCCTCGAACTGGAACAACGCCAATGAAGACAACTGCTGCGTGTATCATGCTAACATTCACTCCTGTCCTCTTGCGCTCATGGTCAGTGGTCTTGCAATCCTACGGCAAGCGCTCTTTGATTTAGTCACACTGGCACTGAAGTCTTTGTAATGAAAAGTTGACTAAACGTGGCACATTTTGGCATGATATCAGAGGCCACAAAATGATAGTATTGCAGTATGTAGGCCAATTACCATTGCCATAAATGCCCTGTCCCGGGTTGCATGTATGAGCGTGTGTGTGAGTTTCGAACCTGCCTATGCTTTGGGGGCAAACCAATCCCAAAATTTTGAACAGTAGCGTATATTTGGATAGAGTTGGTTTGTATAAGCTTTATATAACAAATAAACAACAGTAGAAGTCTATGGTAGGTCCTTAAATTTAGCCATGTCAACGTGTGTGTTTGTGTGAGAGAGAAAGTGCATGAAGGGGTGGACACTCATCAACGGGAAGTGGGCCAAACTTGATGAGCACTTACTCAAGTTCTACTTAAACTGGTGTCATTAACTGTACACTGTGGTAAGCTGTTATTATAAATTGTGTATGATGTTTGACTATAGTCAATATTATCCTTGATTGCTGCACATCCCATTAAACCGTTAAACAGTCAGGTGATTGTATTTTGTCTTTTTAGAGAGGCGGAGGGATTTGTGGTCCCTGGATTCCAGACGATGGCAAAATTGTAACCCACACAGTATCTAAAGCTGGCAAGATGAGCCAACTGCTCTGGACGTCAAAGGTTACAAAGCAAAGCTATATAAATATAAGAGATTTTTTATTAATAGTTATTATTAAGAGTTTTGTATTATTATATTTTATGGGGATTTTAATTATTTTACACAGGTGGTGCTGGTTCATTTAGGAGTTACATCGGTCATTGCTCATATCAAAGTGGGACAGATGCACGCAGCACTAGAGTCCAAGGTGCTAGTAGTCAGCGCTCAAGGTTAGTATAACTTGTTAAATGCTTTAGGCATTTATTGAAAAGATCTTTAAACAACTGGTACATCAAGGATATAGATGTTATGTGAAGTGCATCTACTATATAAAACAAAGTGTTTGATTAAGCAAGATTAATGTTGACATATTCTAATATGATCCAGGAAATCATTTGAAGGTAAGATTTGTCTAGGGATGTTTATGTGCACTTTCATTTGTGCATTTGTGTCAGTGTGTGGAGACGGCGCCTGTGAGCTGGAGGAGAGCTGTCTGACGTGTCCTGCTGACTGTGGGGTTTGTCCTATGCCTACATCCATCAAAGTTGCCATTGGGCTTCCTGTTGCCTTGTTCTGCAGTGGCTTCTTCTTAACATTGGTGGTGAGAATCCTGGTTCAATGCTTGACAAATATTTGCTCATTTAAAAGACCCAGTCAATATAACTTGCAGATGAAAATATGGGAAAGAAACTTACACTGAAGGAAGGAATAGATGAAATAGAGATTTAGGGTGGGCTCTTTGACTTGTCCAAGTAAGCAACTAACTAAAACCCCAGTAACATGCTTAAAACCATTCAGAATACCTTAGCAATGCCCTAGCAACCACCAACAAGCTAATTTTCACACACAACTCACATTTTTATGAAGCCCCTAAAAGGACATGGTGATGGAGCAATTATGAGATTGGAGAAAAAATTATGTGTCAATGGTTTTGCGTTAATTTGCAAATTGTTGCATTCCACCAAGCACCCAGATAGCAACATTGTGTCGGCCCTGATCCGGCCCACATCTGGCACATGTGGCATGATGATCTGGCCCACATGCTGCACTGAGTTACGGTCCTTGTGTGGGCCGTATGTCAGCCAAGAGCAAAGAAATAGACCTAAACTGGACCTTATCTGAGCCACAAAATCTGTATATATTAAATATAGAGTCATCTATATTTCATTAATAAGCCTCTTATCAAGCAGAATCACTGAAGGAAAGAATAGAACAGAAAAAGAGATAAGCAGAAACAAGAACTACAACTGACTTCAGCCACAGCCTTAGATGAAATCAACTGAAGATGAAAGACATTAAATCTCTCAAGATCTCAACAGAAGAGGATTAAACAACTCCACAAACAGCATTACTAAACAGTTTGACTTTATTTTTGTTTGACGTTTACAGTTCTTTCTGAGAATTAACAGTGGTTTAACTTTAATGTGTTTCATTTGAAGTCACCATAGCTGTGTTTCCTGTGTTAGTGTTTCCATTAGTAAGCCTCTTAAGTCTTATTATATGTTTGTCTTCTTTGGCTGCTGGGAAAGTGTTTGTTAAACACATTTGCACTACCAAAGAAAGCTAACGCAAAATGACATCATGAGATTATGGTTTTATTATCATCAAAAAATAGCTTGATTTCATTTGAATCTAACAATTGTGTTGCGCTATTAATACATTTCCATTATAAACCCTGTGTTACTACAGCATGAGATTCTGCAGCAATCAGATAATGGTGACTTCAAATGAAACATGAAATTAAAGTTAAACCTCTGTTAATTCTCAATAACAACGTTTGTAGATGTCTGACAGAAATAAAGTCAAACTGGTTAGTAATAAGTGAAGCTGGTAATGCTTTTTGTGGAGTATATTTAATATACACAGATTTTGGTCCAGTTTAGGTTTATTTCTTTGCTCTTGGCTGACATGTGGCATTGCTGTGCCCTGCTTGTGGCTCAGATCTGGCAAACAGAAGTGGCCCACACAAGGACCGTAATTCAGTGCAGCATGTGGGCCAGATCATCATGCCACATGTGCCAGATGTGGGCCGGATCTGGGCCGACACAATGTTGCTATCTGGGCAATTGTGCGTTATCTCACAAAAAGCAATGTGTTCCCTCAAAATACTTGCAATTGGCACACAAAGCTCTCACAAAAAGTATTGCGTTCCCTTTCAAGTAACCTTGAGGTCCTGTAAAGTTACATCTGGCCTAGTGGGTAAGGCTTATGAGGCAGTGGGTCAGACTAGTGCATCACTGCATACGATGTTGGTGCAGGTGTACCAGGCTGACTTGCTGTAAGACTAGGCACTGTGACAAGGCAGTAGACCCTGAGTCAGTGAGGGAACTCCACGGGCCACAGATCTGGCTGTCCGTGCCACAAAGCAGACCGCCTGCTCTATTGGCTGTGCGATGCCTTCTATGGTTGCCATGGAGAGACATCTGTGGTTCAACCTCAAGGAAAAAGAAAAAGGCTTCCTGCTGGATGCCCCAGTTTCGCCATTGGTCCTATTTGGTGTCAGTCAATGCTGTCATTGATACAGTAGGTTTCAGGTGGCCAAGAAGCAATCGGTGGCATTCCGGCAGTTCATCCCTTGCCGGGGCCAGGGGCCGGTAGAGTCTACGAGCCAGGCCCTAGCTCCTTCATAACAAGAAGGGAGGAGAAAAGGGCCAGTGTGGGTGGCTGGATCTGGCATGGACAGATCTGAGCAACTGTCATTGGCTAAGAAAAAGAAACCCTGATGGTCATGGCCACAGGGTGTTCGGGGCGTGCCCCCTCGCGGAAGAGATTGTGGCACCATCACTGTCATGCCTCGTCTCTTCCTCAAACCCCTCTATTGACTGCTCCACTTACCCCCCCACCTCTGGTGTTTCCAGGGCTTTTGTTAGGGCTAGATGCCATGGTACAGATCTGTACGCTTTCCCCCCAATCACTCTGCTCCTGGGGGTTCTAGCCAGAGTCGACGGGACAGAGTTCGCTTAATGCTAGTTGCTTCTTTCTGGCTGGCCCGAGTGTGGCTCTCGGACCTGATATCTCTTCTGTAAGACTCTCTCCCAGGAACGGGGCATGATATTTCACCCCAGGCCTGAGATGGAAGCTGTGGATCTGGCCCCTAAGCGGTACCTGGACTGTTTAAACTTATATTATACGCTGAGACCCGGTTACATTGCAAAGGTACAGTTTTTGAATGTCCATTCAATTGCCCTTTAAGCCTCCACAGTTTGACTTGCTGGAGCAAGAAAGGCTTCATTTCTTGTATCCAGTCAGGGGCTTGAGGATTTATGTTGACTGCTTAGGCTTGTGGCGTAAATCCGATCAATTACGTATGTAAATGAGTATGGCTTATACGAAGGCCCTAGCTAAGGGTGCACCATTGTCTACCTCATTGAAAAGGTATCCTGAAAAATGTGCCCCTTCAGTATTTTAAGTTTACCTTTGGAACATGCAGTGGACTTCGTCCCTGGGTAACAGAGCCCACTCCGCCGAGAAGGAGTGTGCGTCTCTTGGGAATTTATTTGCTGTTATGTTTGTTTTATGGCAGGCTGGCCCTTTCCACACACATTCATGGATATTATTATTGAACTGGATTGACCCCAGGCTCGAGTCCTTTGGGTTTATCCATTCCATGCATTTCAGGCGTTTATTTATGGTCTTGGTGACGCATTGACGCTATGTCACCTAACCACGCTGATGGCCAGTAGAATTGGTGTGTTTCCACACATGCTTCAGACACCGGCTCCTGCAGGAGTGTCACCGTCATGAGGCATGCATTATTCTGCCTATGTTGTACAATTTGTTACAAATTATATGTATTGTTTTGTCCCATTATGAATTTTTCAAAAAAATTTTTTTTTTTTTCTAGTGGCTGCAGTACCAAAAACAGAAAATGTTTTGGGATGAGAGCTGGATTGTCACCTACAATAATATCATATTTGGTAACAGATTTTAGACTCATCCACTGCCTCTAAATATGTTACTGCCAAATATAAAACATTTTAAATTTACAACATCAACATGTTTTTATTAATTTAACATGAGACAACAATTCGTCCTCTTGGAATTATAAGGATCTATCTGACATTTTTGTCAAAATTGAGTTATTCACATATTCATATTCTGTGATAAATTATTTACATTATGTGATGTTTCTTTTTTAAGTTGTGTACATTTTGATATTTTTTTTAGAAAACAAAAAGGTTCTATTTACAAAGTCGAACTCTAACGTGGTTCTATAAGGTTCTATCTGCGTGAGCCAATCAGCACTTCAAATGCACACATGAAGACCAATCAGGAAGAGAGCGCAGAAAAATGCTAAATCAGTGAAGAGAAGACTAAATAATTTCATTCAACGTGATGTTTATTAGAAACCTCATGATTGACTATTTTATTTATGATCTTGTCTATGACAGCAGCCCAAATTCCAGGGAATTATAGTCTTTTTGTGTGTTTTGCTGTATCTGATTGTTTTCAGTGAGACACCACGCTAGCCAGCAGCGCTATTAAGAGGATAGGTCCAGGTTTTGTAGTCTATTTGCTTTATTCCATTCACGTCATTGTCATACTAGGGAAAGTTATGTATATATTAGGTTATGCTTTAACATTAATCCATCCTGTGTACTTGTTCTGAGCTGTATGTACTATGTAGCTATAAAGCTCTACGCTATGGCACACTGGATTAAAGTGTTGTTTCATAGTTGAAGTAATTTAAATATTTTGAATGTGAAATATTTTTAATTATATATAGTGAGTAAAACATTTTTCAATGTTTATTAAACTTTGTTAAACACCTTTGCTGAAGCATTGTCTGTTGTCTTGCAGTTTTTTAGTCTTAAAATGTCTTAAATTTTACAATTAAGCCTTAAAGGTCGAATAGTCAATAATTTAATTGATGGGGTTTTAATTACACTGTGGAATAAAGTCCTGCTCAGACGCATTACAGTGGCTGCTTTCTGCCTAAAAAAAAGGAAACTTAAACTTAAATGGTTCCTGCAATAATGTGTTAAATTACCTACCATATTCCTACCTAAATTTAACATCTGCACTGGACAAAATATTTAGTACTGCCTTTTATGCTTAACTTGAACAAGAAAAAAATATTAATTTAAAATATGAAATAAATGTCATAAAAACCATTATATTTAACGTTCTCATGCATGTCAACACATTGTTACAACACTAATTTTATGTTTTAAAACAAATTATAAATAAACTGTTTGTTTCTTGAAAATTATTGCTTCAGTTATTTTTTTTGTCAGATGGAACCTTATAATTCCAAGCGAAAAGTGTTTTTTTTTTTTTTTTTAGAATTAGACGGTTCTATCTGCGTTCGACCCATTACAAAAATCCCATTTACAAATTTGAGAGGATTTTGATATTGTACATTTAGAATACATTTAGGGTCCCTGTCATTTTCATGTTTGAAAGAAACTTGTTCCCCATATAATTTTTGCTATATGGAATGCAAAAACTTCGCACCTCAATATCTCAAAACAGCTCAGAACGCAGATAGAACCTTATAATTCCAAGGGGACGAAAGTACAAAATTTCAAGACACTTAATTTTTTTCACACTGAACATCCTGTTTTGCTCAAATGCATAACATTTTACCTAAATAAAACTGAAACTTATTTTGGCCTTACAGGTAAAGTGTCCTACACAGGTTTTTGTAGTACCACAAGTCTTCAGACAGTAAAGAGGAACTCCAGTGTGAGTAGAGTTACAGATGTGACGGTCTGCACTGCAGTGAACACCATCTTCAATCCACGCTTCATTCAGGCCGGCATCTAGTGAGTGCTTGCCAGTGATACTCTGCCTCTTGAGTATCTCTACTAACAAATTTCCTAAAACTAATGTTTTTTTGTTTGCTTGTTTGTTTTATTGTATTGTCTTTGTTTTGTTGTCTTGTGGTGTTTTGTTTTGTTGAATTTTTTGTTTTGTTTTGTTTTTGTTGTTTTTGTTTTTTTGCCTTGACTTTTTTTGTTTTTTTTGCAGTGATGGAAGGACTGTAGCTGTAAAACACATCCAAAAGAAACACTTCACCCTGACTAAAACAATCAGAAAAGAAGTCAAAGAGGTCAGGTGAGTAGCTGTAGCCACAAATGACATTAACCATAACAATGCATTAAATACATTTGTTAGATTTTAACTAACATCTAAATTAAAATTATATTTATTTTTAATTATATATATCTTTTTTTTTTTTTTTACCAGGGAGCTTGATCACCCAAACATCTCCAAGTTCATTGGAGGCTGCACTGAAGTTCCTTTCGTGAGCATTATCACAGAGTACTGTCCAAAGGGAAGCCTGGCAGATGTGCTATTGAATGAGGACATCCCCATCAACTGGGGTTTTCGGTAAATATGTCTTGTGGCATTGTGGGAAAGATCTTTGGATTCTCCATGATGGAACTTCAGGGCATAAAATGGGAATAAAATGAACACTTTTGTCTACAGATTGTCTTTTGCTACTGATATTGCCCGAGGGATGGCTTACCTGCACCAGCACAAAATGTTCCACGGCCGCCTTCATTCACATAACTGTGTGATTGACGACCGATGGGTCTGCAAAATATCAGGTACATAATTCTAGATTTTCTCTTACACATACAACACATAAAAAAATAATGCAATTATGAATTAAGACATTTAATGATACAGATTACGGGCTGATGGCCTACAGAAAGGAGGACTTTGAGGACATGAGCACCAATTTCCAATGTCAAAACATCTATCACATTTACTGTGCCCCTGAAGTTCTTTTGAGAGTCAGCACTAGTTTCACAGCCGCAGCTGATGTGTACAGGTAGGAGAAATGTATTTTTAACCATCCTTTTAAATTTTTTCATATTTAATGATTTATCGAACAAATACATATTTGGAATATCTTTAAGTGAGTTTAAAAAACTGGAATATTTTTTTTAAAAAATATTTAAAATTCACTTATTCACTTCTCTGTTCGATTAATTGTGAGAAACAAACAAAAAACAAAATAATAAATAAGTAAAAATTGTAAATAAAAAAGCTATTAATCAATAAATAGCTGTGATGGGGACTATAAAATGTACTGCATAACAGTTATGACCCTGTTTTTTTCTTTGTGCACATGCATGTATATTTTAAAGATGCATCCCACAGCCGCAATTTGTTCTCAAATAAAACACAGTCTCTCAGAAGCATGAAATAAACATTTGTCTTTTCTTCCCGTATCTCAAGCTACTCTATTATCTTAGTGGAAATCGCCACTCGCAGTGACCTAATTTCAGTAAGTATACAAGATTCACAAAGATTTTGGGGTTTTAGACTTTTTTTTTTTGCATAAGAGGTGATGATAAGAAGTGCAATTATTGTCACATGAGCAGGAACAAGCAGATTCAGTGAAGCTTGATGTCATGTGGCGCCCATCACTTCCCAAACTGGAGGCTGGGAAATCAGACAATGACTGCCCAGATCCAGATGATTACTGTGAGGTTTGTATTGATGTAATCGATGCATTGCACTTTTTTACTTAAGCACACTTCCTTTCGTGGCATGTTTTGTTGAAAACCAAATACTTCAATGATTTGCTCTTGATGAGACATGAGATAACTGTGGATAAATGAAAAGTACTCAGTGTTCTTAGTCAAATTTCACTCAGCTGATAAAGAGATGCTGGTCCCACAATGTCACCATGAGGCCGACGTTTGAGCAGGTGAAAAAGACGCTTGATAAAATGAACCCGCACAAGGTCAGCCCTGTGGATATGATGATGAACCTGGTACGTATCTTGTCCAGTCAATTCTTTTAAGTTTTATTCCAGTTTTGATAATTTGTTTTACAGTTATTAAAATAATGCAGTCATTGAAAGCACAATAAGAACACAGTGATAAACATACACCAAGTTTTTTTAATCCCTCACATATATGTGTATATATATGGTAACACTTTACAATAAGGTCTTGTTTGTTAACATTAGTGAACTAATGAACTAACAATAATCAGTACATTTGTTAATCTTTGTTCATGTTAGTTAATAAAAATCCAGTTGTTCATTGTTTGTTCATGTTAGTTCCCTGTGCATTAACTAATGTTAACAAATACAACATGTGATTTTAATAATGTACTGTATTAGAAAATGTTGAAATTAACATTAACTAAAATTAATAAATGCTGTAGCAGTATTATTAAGGGGGTTATTTCACCCAAAAATGAAAATTCTGTCATTAATAACTGACCCTCATGTCGTTCCAAACCTGTAAGACCTTCGTTCATCTTTGACGAACGCATGTGTCGTGGTGCTCAAGTGTGCAACGTCGCCAATACTGAGCCAGCGTTTGGACGTAAACACTGTGTTTACTGCGTCAACTGCGTAGGAGGATGACAGGGAAGAGAAGAGATTATTCAACAAAGCCGTTATTTTGTTTTGTTTTTGTGCATAAAATGTATTCTCGTCGCTTCATAAAATTAAGGTTGAACCACTGTAGTCACGTGGACTATTTTAACAATATCTTTACTACCTTTCTGGGCCTTGACAGTGGTGGTCTATTGTGGAGTCAGAGAGCTCCCGGATTTCATCAAAAATATCTTAATTTGTGTTCCGAAGATGAACGAAGGTCTTAGGGGTGTGGAACGACATGAGGGTGAGTACTTAATTATTTTTGGGTAAACTTACCCTTTAATTCTTCGTTTGCTAACTAAAGTGTTAATGAAACCTTATTGTAAAGTGTGTGTGTGTGTGTGTGTGTGTATAAATATATATAGAGTTTTATTAACTTTTGAATTTGCTTTTATTTTTATATTTTTACTTGTCAGTTTAATTTAAATGTTTTAGTAATTTTCTTGTGTTTTAGATGGAAAAGTACAGTAAACATTTGGAAACCATTGTAGCAGAAAGAACACAGGATCTTCTTCAGGAGAAGCAGAAGACTGACCGTTTACTCTACAGTATGGAAGCGTATATGAAATTACAATTACAAAAGTGTCTATGACTGATGAAAGTTAATTATTCATGATCATTTTTCAGACAAAAAAAAAAAAAAAACTTTCAAAGAATGAAGACATGAACTGTTGTTCAACTGGTTCCACCTACTGGACATTTACGTACTTGTGCAGTGACTGTTTCCAGCTTGAGATTTTTTGATGCATTTATTGTTTATTAACAAATACAATTAATTTATATAAATATTTGTTTTATTATTATATTATTATTATTATGTTTGTGTCAGGCATGTTACCAAAACCAGTAGCCGATGATCTTCGTCAGGGACGCACAGCAGAGGCCCAGAGTTACTCCAACGCCACTGTATATTTCAGGCAAGAATGAAAACTATTAATGACTGAAACAATAAATATTTGCTTTTAAAGAGACATTTATGTACTACTGTTCAAAAGTTTGGGTTTGGTAAGATTTTTTAATATCTTCCATGCTCACCAAGGCTGCATTTACAGTAAAAACAGTAATATTCAGAAATTTTATTCCAGTTTAAAATAACTTTTCTATTTTAACATTTTTTAAATGTAGTCAGGACACCATTTATTTGGAATAGCCATTTTTTTTTAATTTTATGCATACTCTTTCCTGTTACTTTTGAACAATTTAATGCACCCTGCTGAGTAAAAGTATTCAGTTCTTTAAAAAGAAAAACGTACTGATCCCAAACCTTTTGAACTCATTAGCATATTAAAAATTATGATATCATATATTAATGAATATAAATTATTTTGTGTTTCTTTTGGCCAGTGACATAGTGGGCTTCACCCAACTCTCGGGCTCCAGCACTCCTCACCAGGTTGTGGATTTCCTCAACAAGCTTTACACCACATTTGATGACATCATCGACAACTATGATGTGTACAAAGTGGAAACTATAGGAGATGCTTGTGAGTGCGGTTTCAGAGATCATGCTTCCTTTGTTTGTCACACTTTTGCATCAGTTTGCACAAAAATCAATGACCCTGTGTGACCTCCCCAGATATGGTAGTCTCAGGGGTACCGAAAGAGAACGGGATCAATCACGCTGGTGAAATCGCCAGCATGGCGCTGGACTTGGTCAGCGTCTGTCACGCGTTTAAAATCCCACACAAGCCCACCACACAGCTGAAGATACGGGCTGGCATTCACTCAGGTCAGCATGGCTTTCATTAATCATCTGTCCTTGAACTTAGCATCAAGCAGGCTACCATTTTAAACAATTATTATAAACTCTGTCCTTTGGATGAGACAGCATTTTATTTACAGTATTTCATATTTTCTTAGGCCCCGTTGTAGCTGGGGTGGTTGGCACCAAAATGCCACGATACTGCTTATTTGGTGACACTGTAAACACTGCGTCCCGTATGGAGTCCACCAGTGAAGGTATTTGGCCAAATGCAGCTGTTTACACAGCGTCAATTAGTAACTGATCCTGTCTGACACTTCTGGGTGAATGGAATCTTGTAAATATTTATCTTTGTGTACTGTTTTATTGGATATAAAGAGATAAAAGTGAATCTTGGTAACTGTTGGATTCAAATATTTGCCTTTCCTAAACTTCTTTGGAAATCAAAAAAGCTAAACCTAACTACTGTGATATTATTATCAAATGTCTCTAGAGTGTCATGGATCATTATAAAACTTTTTGAAAACCATTTTTAGGGCTTGTCATTGCCATCCCACGTGCCTTTATATTTCTTAGTTTTGTTTCATGATGCTTACAGCTTTAAAGATCCAGTGCAGTGGCTCTACAGCAGACCTCCTGCACACACTTGGTGGATACATGTTGATGTGTCGTGGGTCTCTCAATGTGAAGGTAAGATGGTCAGATCATTGTTTGTGTATGCAAAGAAGCCACCCACAGAGCTATTATTTTGCCTGTCGTAAATTTAGAGTGGCAAAATATTTCATTCACTCACCCTGGTTGCCATGGTTAACTCAAAGATTCTTGTAAACTTTGCATACTATAAGCCCCTAAGGGATATGGTGATGAAAAAATAAGATGGGAGGGAAAATTATATTTCAGTGCTTTGCATTCTTTCATAAAATAATTGCATTCCCCTAATAAACTTTAAGTTCATTCACAAAACTTCTGCGTTTCCCCTAGAAACTTTGCATTCACTCAAAAAACTATTTTACGTTTTGGCGAACTGGTGGCTAATTACATTTTTGTGCGATCTGCTCGGTATGTTTAGGGGTGGGGTTAGCGGTGGACCTTCATACTTTTTTCTAATCACATTTTTGTACGATTCATATTGTACAGTACGAATTAATATGAAACCTTGCAAAAGTTTTGTAAAATCGCAGAAGTTTCTCGGTGGAACGCAATACTTTTGTGAGAGAACGCAAACATTTTGCAAAAGAACGCAACACTTTCTTGCTAAAATGCAGTAGTTTTGTGAGAGAACAAAAGTTTTGCAATAGAACGCAAACATTTTGCAAAATAATGCAAAAGTTTCTTGGTGGAACGCAATACTTTTGTGAGAAAACGCAAAAGTTTTGCGAGCGAATGCAAAGTTTCTCAAGAATGCAATACATTTGCAAGAGAACGCAAAGTTCTGCTGGAAAACGCAAACGTTTTGCAAATGAATGCAAAGTTTCTTGGGGAAATGCAATACTTTTGCAAGAGATTGCAAAAGTTTTGTGAGCGAATGTCAAGTTTCTCAGGGGAATGCAATATATTTGCAAGAGAATGCAAAAGATTTGTGAGGGATTAAAATATTTCTCTGTGGAAAGCAAAATTTTTGTGAGCGAACACAAAAACATTGAAATATATTTTTTTCTCCTGTCTCCATGTCCCTTTAGGTGCTTTGTAGCATTCCAGCTTGGCAAGATGATTCTTGACATCATCATTTTTTAATATTTATTTTATTATATATAATTGCTAATATTGTTTATTAATTTTATTACTAATGATTAATAAATTATTTAAAAATCATTATTATAATACTTGATATTTTTATTTTCATAATATTTATAGTATTTACAAACTTATCTGGTATATTATAGAGCCTTCTACCAAATCAATCTTCTATTGATCTTTATTTCCTGAGATGATGTTATGTGGTCCCCAGAGGCTGAACTCAAAACCTCAGCTCAGCTGTGCCTCTCAATTAGGGCTCGGCCTCAGCTGGCTTTTGTGTTTTCACTTAAGTGATATCTGTTCATTATGCACAAGCAAGTACACACCTCTGCTCTGTCACTCTCTCTCCCCTCTTTCTTTCTTTTGTATGATGCCGTCCTTCAGGCCATTGTGTTTAAGATACACTAGAGGAGATTTACTGATTGTTACTCTTTGTTGAACAGGGCAAAGGCGAAATGACTACTTGGTGGCTGGAGGCTAAAAGAGACCCTTTGTCCCAGGAAGACGAACCTTTGGGTCTTCCTATTCCTGTTAGCAATTAACTTATGTGCTGCAGTCATATATAAGCACAGTCATGATAGAAACTTTAACAAATAAATGTTTAGCAGATATGCAAACTTATTTTATTAAACTGTATATGTATGTGCTAAGATTGCTGTTATTCTGAAATATTGCTGCTGTCATTGTGTATGATAAAGATATAGTAAAACGTCAGTGTAAAATGTTTTGAAAAAATCCTCTCAAATGAAGGGCAAATGTGTTTGTAGGGGCAACATTTCATTAAAATATTTGTGGTTATTTTATCTTCATCAGTGCATAATTTGTATTTGAAAATAGATATGCTGAAATAAAATGTGCAGTCAAAAATGTTACTTGTCTGGTGTAAATGTGCTTATATTTAGTATTGCAGTGATAAGCTACATTTTGGTAGATTGTTACTATAACTAGCTTATTTTAGTTTTTTGCACCTGCATTGACTGCGGCAAAGTCTATTGGTCGATATTCCAAGGGGGTGCATGAGTTACAGCCAATGACACGCCCTCGTATTCGTTGCATAGCAACGTATTTGCTTGTGACTGTTTTCGTTCAAGGTTGAGCTGTGCAGAACGCGCCTGCATCAATGTAACTACGTGCCAGATTAAGACGCTTTAATACACAAACTTCCCGGGAAAATGTTTCAGTCTGAGCGAAATTGAAGCTGGCAAGCCTCACGAGTGCTCTTGAATGCCAAAAGATACGCGGTAAGTGAACCTTTGATGGTTTACAACAGACAGTTCTCGTTTGTTACCCACGACATCTGTATGGTATTCCTAAATAGTAAGGATGTAAATGTCGCTTTTATGTCGCATTATCATCATGTAATTTTGTGTTAATTCAGCGTCCTAATGCAGAAATCCTTCTCTTCACCTTAACCTACTTTAGATCTGATCATTTAGGTGTGTAGCCTACTATCCAGTAATGCTCATGGATTTCTGTGTTCAGTGTTTTGGTGGATTAACTATATTTTTTAACATCTCAGTACTAGTACTTTAGAATGAATGTATGGATATTTTTATATTTACATCGTTTTATAGCAATTTTGAGTTTTCCATGCATGGAAGAGTAAAACGTTGTCTTTGAAAATAATGGAAATTGCTGTAGTGATTTTTTAATCACTATATAATTGGATATTGATTATTAGCTTTAAAATGAGGACTTGAAAAGTTACTGGAAATGAGAGTCTTGTAGATAGAAAGTAATTGTTTGGTAATTTAAAGGAATAATTTACTTAAATATGACAATTTTATTATTTAAACTCAAATTGTTCTACACTTTCAAATGCATAATTTTGAAGAATCTTCACCCCGCTCTTTTCCACAGCAGTTTATAGTGACCATGTCTTTGGAGCTCTTAAAAAACCCCATAACAGCTCAATATATTTTGTGCGATATATTTTGAGAGTACCATATAATGTGCCTGTGAGGAACAGACTGAAATTTAAAGGGATAGTTCACCGAAAATTGAAAATTCTGTCATCATTTACTCATAGAATGTGAAATATTGGTAACCAGACAGTTGACAGTAGCCAACGACTTCCATAGTATTTTTTCCCTCTACTAGGTCAATGGCTACCATCAACTGTCTGGTTACCAAAATTCTTTAAAGTATCCTCTTTTGTGAAAGAATCGTATACAGGTTTGGAACAACATTAGGGTGAGTGACAAAATTTAATGAGTGAACTAGCTATCCATTCAGTATTAGCTTTAATATGAAGCTTTTAATGGATCACCTCACATTGTATGTCACCATCATTGGTTCTCACATTCTTTGTCACTAAACGTTATGACCTTAAACCTGACTTTTGACCATACCATAAATTATTTTACTTGAGAAATTTGGTGGATGGGAAGGTTTTTAATTCTTGACCTAAATTTTGGTCTGTTCTGTAGAAAAATCTGTTGCTGTGCTTCATAATTCAAATAACTTTGAATATGGTTAATATACTTAAATATACTTTGAATATGAATAAGTCGTAGACTACATCTATAGTGTTTTCATTTAGTTTTTGCTCCTTTTTTGAGCATGACAAATGTGGTAACAGAAGTAACGATTCTGAACTGTAAAAAGCCTTCACGTGCTTGTAGAAATCTTAAAAATGCTGCTTATGGAGGATGAATTGCAAGGTAGGATCAAGGCATGTCTGAATCCAGTGTTAACTTCACTTCCTGTCTCCTGAGATACCTTTATCTGATCTATTTTTGAAGGCAGCATAGATGTATCTTTCGATGCCCTTGATATCCCACAATCCTCTGCATTCCTTTCTGTGACAGTTGAGCTAAAAATTAAAATGGAATCTGAAAGTTGTGGTTGGTGGTCAGTTTGTGTGTAAATGTACTTTTTGACCAACGTTTTCAACTTTTGATGTCATTTCTAGCGAGAAATACTAATGATACTATTGTAGTTAATAAATATTCACTTCGTTTTCACCAAAGCTCTCTCTATTTTGCTGTAGATCATTAAACCGTTACTCTGCCTCAGAAGTCTCGTGAGGAACCTTTGTGTGCAAACGCTGCCTGCGAAGTCATTGCCTGATAGGGCAGTGAGGCAACAAGTCAGCTTCCTACGATTTCAGAAGCAGCCAACGTGTAAACTGCAGATTTAAGGTGTGTTCGACCGAGAACGATCGGTGTATGACATCAAAGTATCTCGAGAGCTATTCGAAAGCATACAGAACTTTATTTACGGTAATTATGACATGGCCTGAACGCAGCGCAGCATACAGGTTTGGAATGACGAAGGCAGGTAAATAATGACAATGGGCAAATTTTTCCCTTTAAATCAAGTGCATTTGCCATATTAAATCATTAGAACATAGGTATATAAGTAACAGAGATTTCACATCGGTGCTCCAGATAACCAAAGCCTCGTGGGAAAAGGAAAAGATTAGGTGACTCAAAATACTGTGGAAAGTTATTTTAAGGATATGTTCCCCTCCTAACCTCATTTAGAGTAGTGTTCACATTCACTTGTAATGCACAAGTAATCATGAGAGAAATCTTTACACTTATTAGTGCACTTTTTTTGATTGTGGACTATGTGTATGTTTCTTGTTCTTTTCCAGAACATATAAGCATTATTGACTAGAATGTCTCCTTCAAGGCTCTACACGGCATCTGTGATGCCTCCTCTGCCTTTAAGTTCTTTCAATGTCTCAAGCAACTTCTGCACGGAAGAGAATATCTCTGAGTGCATGCTGTACATCAATCAGGTAGGTCCTCCTATATTTGTCTGCAGCTTGTCTTGTGGGTTCGAAGAAGAAGAATCTAGACAAGAACAAATCTCATATTATAAATGGCAATAGCATGAGTACATCTGCCAATCTTTACATTCACAGGAGTTGTCGTCCCTGTGCTTTCCGCCAGTTTTCCGTAACTCAGACGGCATTCGTGACTTGGATGCTGTGGTTGCCCTAAACAACATATATGACTTGCTTCAGCTACACCGTCGAGCTGTTGGAATGATGGAGGAGCTGGAGGTGGAGCAGCTCAAATCCAGCAGTGACCTCCACTACCAGCATCTCACCAACTCCAGACTAAAGGTTTGGCTTTTTCATTACATAAAAATATATATATATATTTTTTTAATGGAAATTTGTTTCCACCACGAAATAAAAAAAATAAAAGATAATTTATCTCACAATTCTGACCTTTTTTCTCATAATTGCAAGTTACAAATAAGGAAATAAGGAAATAAAGCTTTTTTTTCTCGCAATTGCTTGTTTAGATCTTGAAATTTGGACTTTTTTCAATTCTCACTTTTTTTCTAGCAATTGTGAGTTATAAAGTCAGAACTGCGGGATATAATCTTGCAATTGAACTTTTTTTCTCACAATTCAGACTATTTTTATGAAATTGTGAGTTTATATCTCGCAATTTTGACTTTTTTTCTTAGAATTGCAAGATATAAACTTACATTTGCGAGTTAAAAAGTCCAATTCAGAGACTTTTTCCTCAGAACTGTGAGATGTAAACTTGCAATTGTGAGTTATAAAGTCAGAACTGCGGGATATAATCTTGCAATTGAACTTTTTTTCTCACAATTCAGACTATTTTTATGAAATTGTGAGTTTATATCTCGCAATTTTGACTTTTTTTCTTAGAATTGCAAGATATAAACTTACATTTGCGAGTTAAAAAGTCCAATTCAGAGACTTTTTCCTCAGAACTGTGAGATGTAAACTTGCAATTGTGAGTTATAAAGTCAGAACTGCGGGATATAATCTTGCAATTGAACTTTTTTTCTCACAATTCAGACTATTTTTATGAAATTGTGAGTTTATATCTCGCAATTTTGACTTTTTTTCTTAGAATTGCAAGATATAAACTCACATTTGCGAGTTAAAAAGTCCAATTCAGAGACTTTTTCCTCAGAATTGTGAGATGTAAACTTGCAATTGTGAGTTATAAAGTCAGAATTGTGAAATAAGTCGCAATTACCTTATTTATTTTTTATTCAGTGGTGGAAATAAGCTTCCATAGTTTTTTCCAGTTAAGCAAACAAACAAAAAAACTTTTTACTGTTTTGTAGGACCAGCTTGATCTTTCGAAAAAAGAAAACATGCGCTTGCATGAGAGAGAGCGTCAGCTGGAAACAAATGTAAAGACATTACAAAACTGCTTAAAAGATGCAAAAGAAGAGGTATGAAAAATGAATGAGAAAGCTGCGAAGTTGGACCTCATGTACTGTTTTTTTTGGTTCTACAGTGGTGGTGATCCTCAGTCTTTTGTCAAATTAAATATATTTTAATAGGTGCAAAGGATGCAGGGTATCATTGCAAGTCGTGCCACACAATACAACCATGACATTAAAAGAAGAGAAAGGGAGCACAACAGAGTAAAGGAGCGCCTCAATCAACTACTCATTGCCAAAAAGGAAAATAAACAAGGTAATATGTATTACTTATATATCAACCAATAATATAACATACTGTATATGTTATTTAATAATACATACAATATTAGTAATTGTGGCAAGCAGGGTGGGGCCAAGAGCCGTGGGAACGGAGTAATTGATAATGAGCATCACCTACGTGCCACACTGGCCTTGAGTCCCATGGAGGAGCTCAGAAGGATAAAAGGAGGAGTGACGACAGTGAAGGCCAAGAGAGGACCAGGCCTGGACTCTTTATGTTGTGTTTTATTATGTATTTATGCGGCAGTAGTCCGTGAGAGGCTGCCGCTTTTGTTTTGATGTTTGTTTATGTTATGATGAAAGTCACTTTGGAACGTAAAAAAAAAAAAAAAACACAACATAAATTGTCTAGGACTTGTCCTCTCTTGTCCTTCACTGTCGGATATACTTGCAGATCTCCTCTGTGGATCTCAAGACCGCTCATTAGCGCTCCCGCCTCTCTCTGTTCCCATGGCTTTCGGCCTCGCCCTGCTTGCCACAGTAATACATACTATATCATTCAGATGTTTGAAGTCGGTATGTTTTTAATTGTTTTTGAAAGAAATCTTTATGCTCACCAAGACTGCATTATTTGATCAAAAATAAAGTGAAAACAGTATTGTTACAAAAAACAGTAATATTGTAAAATATTATCACTATTTAAAATAACAGTATTCTATTGTAATATATCTTAAAATGTAATTTATTCCTGTAATTTATTTTCAGCATCATTACTCCAGTCTTCAGTGTCACATGATCCTTCAGAAATCATTCTAATATGATGATTTGTTGCCCAAGAAACATTTATTATTATTATCAATGTTAAAAACAGTTGTGCTGCTTAATGTTTTTGTGGGGGAACTATGATACATTTTTAGGATTATTTGATAAATAGAAAGTTTAGAAGAACAGCATTTATTTGATTGTTGTTGTTTTTTTTTAACAATGTAAATGTCTTTACTGTTACTTTTAATCATATTAATGCATCCTTACTGAATAAAAGTATTCATTTCTTTCAAAAAAAACAAACAAAAAAAACAAAAAAAAAAACTTACTAACCCCAAACTTGTGAAAAACTGGTAATGTGTTTTCAAGTAAAATTTATTACATTTTAATTTTTGGTTTAATAAAACAAAACAAAACAAAACAAAAAACACTTTTATTTAGAAAAAATATATAAATGCTATGTTTACACTGAGATACACTAATATGTTCACTCATGACTTAATAGAAAATTGTTTCAGAATTTTACTTATTAATTACCTTAAAAGTACAGTTCACTCAAACATTATAATAATGTGATTATGAAGACTGAAAAATACATTTTAAATTGTACTCTGTCAGGAATGGAAGTTTTGAATTATGTTGGAAGGCCAGATGGAAGGAGATGTCTTTGGAAAACTGGAAAAACTGAATCCAGGTAAAAGACAATCATTTGGTTTTTTTGTTGCAGTTTTAATTGTTGTACATCAGTATAATATGTGACCCTGGACCACAAAACCAGTCATAGGGGTCAATTTTTTTGTCAATTTCATCTGAAAGCTGTATACAACTATTTGAATATCTGGAATCTAAGGGTGCAAAAAAAAATCTAAATATTGAGAAAATCGCCTTTTGTTGTCCCTAGCAACACATATCTACTTGCAAAAGCACATTTTTCATATATTTATGGTAGGAAATTTACAAAATATCTTCATGGAACATGATCTTTACTTAATATCCTAATGATTTTTGGCATAAAAGAAAAATCGATAATTTTGACCCATACAGTGTATTGTTGGCTATTGCTACAAATATACCCGTCCGACTTAAGACTGGTTTTGTCCAGGGTCACATATCATATAAAAACTTTAGACATTCTTTTTGTTTTGTTTTTTCAGACATGAGGGAGAGATGTACAAAACTCTTCTCAATGAATTTGATAACCGTCAGAGGGAGCTAATGATGGAAAACATAGAGCTGAAGAAAGTGCTTCAACAAATGAAACGAGAGATGGTGGGGGTTTTAAATTCAAAGAAGACATGCCAGAAGGAAGAGAAACAAAGCAATAATATGGATCAGGTTAGATTGTCATGTCCATAACAACCATTTTACACTAAAGACTTTTCTGTTTTTTCTGTTTGCTGTATTGGTGTTTATTTTTATTTTTAAGATATAGCACTGATGAAGAGTTTTGCACTTTATAGCACCTTTTTGCATTTTTTCTGTTGTATTTACGCACCCAGTAAGTTTTGTGACATTGGGCTGTGCATATACATTTCTTTCACCATATTTTAAGATATTGAAATTATGAAAAACAACTAATAAAAGTATGACTTGATCATATTTCAATTGACTCTGCAGACAAATTCAGATGACGAGGAACCTTTGAAAGGACCTCCTGAGATGTCCTGTGATCATGCTCGGGAGAAACTCACCAACAGCATTCGACAACAGTGGAGGAAACTCAAACATCATGTTGAGAGACTGGACAGCCAAGGTAGAGGATGATGCTCGCAGACTTTTAGAACTAAGGATGTGTTCACACTTGGTAAGATTGGTTAGATTAAAATGAACTCTGGTGTGATTGCTCGGTTAGTGTGGTTCATTTAAATAAGCGTGAACGATGCCATTCAAACCCTGGTGTGCACCTAACAAGTAGACTGAGACACCTGAAAAGGTGAGTCATGGTTCACTTCTAAATGGACCAAAGATATCTAAATTAACCAAAAACAACACATGACAAAAAGGACAGAATGCTCAGGCTACCTGGTTTATCTCATCATAGGAGCTATGTTGCATGTTACAGTTCGGTACAGGCGTCAAAAACTGTCTCCTTGCAGCAGATCTTCGTTTGTGTGCAGCGGAGGAATTTCTGGCGCTGTTTTGACTCTTGTACATTTTTTATAAGCTCTTCACGAGTTCTCAGCTGGTAAAAGCACCATCATATGTAGGCACATACAAAGAGCACATTTAGTCCAGCACACTGCATTGTTTTGGATAAAGTCCTGCAAGTCCTGCATTGTTCGGTAAAGTCTGTCGCAAAATATACACCATAAAAGGTGTTTTTGGTTTTGTCTCATATTTGGTGTCAAAAATGATAGTGTGAACACTAAGCGAACCAGAACTAAAGGGTTCAGTGTTCACACCAAGGATGATAACTATAATGAAAACTATATTAGCATCCACACCAGTGGACAATATCATTCTGTTTATTAAAGAGCTCTACAGTTTTGTCATCTACCGCTTTAAATGCTCGAGCTGTCAATGTTTTTATCATTCATCAACTGGAAAAAAATCGCTCAGAAATGTTATAGTTGTGTTGTGAACTCTATTCTTTTAATATTTTTCAGAACTATATCTTTATCATTATCATTATAGTTATTATCCTTGGTGAGCTTGCCTCAAATGTTTTGGTCTGGACCAAAAGAACTGAACTGCAAGTGCAAAACACACCCTAAATCTCACCTTTTTGTTCATCACTGGCTTTTCTGATTTCTTTATTTTGTGGCTTTATCACCCAATGCACAACACAAAGCTATTGTAAAATAAATATACAGATGCTGCAATTTTATTTTGTGTTGCAACATCAATGGTGCAAGCTGGAGACAGTGAAGAGATGATCGCCAGACAACTCCATGAAGAGGAGACAGAGAGGCTCAAACAAGAAATTCAGCAGTGCAAAGAGTTTATTCAGACTCAACAACAACTTTTACAAGTAAGTAGAGGCACAGTTTCATTCAGTCCTTTGATGCTTAAAAGTCATTGATGCTTAAAATTACAAGTAAACACAAGTAGAGCTGCTTTTCTAGACCTTTTTTTTTTTCAACAGCAACAGCTCAACACACCCTGTGATGAAGAGACTGGAGCTGTTCTGAATGATTCCTACATGCTTGAAGAGAAGGAACGCTTGAAAGAAGAGTGGAGAGTGTTTGAAGAACAGAGGAAAAACTTTGAAATGGAAAGGAGAAATTTCACAGAGGCTGCCATCAGATTGGGCCATGAGGTTCTGACTTGTAATCGTTTTTTTATGGACTTCTGAATTCAGTTCTTAATTCATCTAGATTTTAACCACATTGTTCTGTTATTTATTTCAGAGGAAGTCTTTTGAGGATGATCGTGCAACATGGCTCAAACATCAGTTTCTGAACACAACATTTGCAGACCACATGAAACCACAAAGTCGTACGACTGAAGAATTTCCAAAGCGTGAGTTATTCTTCTTAGTAATTTAATTTCTTTTTAAAATAAAACTTAAAATTTATTTTCTGATTTTGCAGATTCCGGTCATGAGGAGAAACTCTTTTCAATTTCTGGTAAAGTCAGTAAATCTCATCTTTAGTCTGTTCACCTGTGGAACTGCTTGCAGATGAATCTACATTTTCATATCCAACACCAGAGGACAGATAATCAGAGCCAATATGCATGAGTTTGAATGTGAATGAAGTCTGCCAGAATTTAAAGAATTTACAGCATACGACATTGAATATTAAACAGAATTGTGTCAAATTTGGATAAGATTGTCAGACTTAAGCCTGCTGAATCTTCAAGTCTCTGAATTTTTACATTTTGAAAAATAAGCAATGTTTTAAACAAGACCTTGTTGACTGAGCATTTTGCATTTTCGTTTAGAAATTCCATATAGATTTGTATTCATATTGTGTTTTGCTATTAATTAACTCTAGTTAACTGTATTAGTTATATCTTTTTATGGTTTCCTTCTAGGTACTTAGATATTCTTATGCATCGATTTAAACAGTGTTGTACACTTTTTTTATTATTTATTTTGAATGTATTTTTTGTTACTGAATATGATGTGTATTCCCTTCAATCTAAGTGTAAGCAAGATGTATTTGACTAATTTAGATCAATTACTTTATATGGTCATTGTATTTATTGTGCATTTGCATTTGAACCTACGTTTGTTTTTATCTTTTAGAATTTTTGTAGTTAATCAGTGTACTACCTTTATTGTTTACATCACCTCATTACATTTACAAAACCACAAAGTTCAGATTTTTTGTTGCAAACGGAAAGTGCTTAAAGGATTAGTTCACTTTCAAATGAAAATTAGCCCAAGCTTTACTCACCCTCAAGCCATCCTAGCTGCATATGACTTTCTTCTTTCTGATAAACACTTTTGGAGATATTTTAATAAACATCCTGACGCATCCGAGCTTTATAATGGCAGTGAACGGGACCCACGGGTTATGAAGTAAAACATTTAGCTTCCGCCAGACCACCGTCTGTATTCAACTTTTGAAGAAAGTGTAAAACTCTTGCAGTTCAAAAAGCTTACACTACGTCCTATGCCTTCCCTATTCAACTTACGGAAAAAGTGTAACTGACGCGACGCCAGTTTACACTTTATTCGTAAGTTGAATACGGAAGGCGAAGCCATGTGAAGTACATGTTTATGATGGATGGTTATGGATGGAAGCACTTTCTTCAGCTCATACTCGTGGGTCCCGTTTACTGCCATATTAAAGCTCAGGTGCGTCAGGATGTTTATTTTGTCTCATATTTGGTGTCAAAAAATGATAGTGTGAACACTAAGCAAACCAGAACATACAAAGATAACTATAACGAAAACTATATTAGCATCCACACCAGTGGACAATATCATTCTGTTTATTAAAGAGCTCTACAGTTTTGTCATCTACCGCTTAAAATGCTCGAGCTGTCAATGTTTTTATCATTCATCAACTGGAAAAAAATCGCTCAGAAATGTTATAGTTGTGGTGTGAACTCTATTCTTTTAATATTTTTCAGAACTATATCGTTATCATTATAGTTATTATCCTTGGTGAACTTGCCTCAAATGTTTTAGTCTGGACCAAAAGAACCAAGAGAACTGAACTGCAAGTGCAAAACACCCTAAATCTCACCTTTTTGTTCATCACTGGCTTTTCTGATTTTTTTCTTTTGTGGCTTTATCACCCAATGCACAATAGTTATACACACAAAGCTATTGTAAAATAAATATACAGATGCTGCAATTTATATTTATTAAAATATCTCCAAGAGTGTTTATCAGAAAGAAGAAAGTCATATACACTTAGGATGGCTTGAGGGTGAGTAAAGCTTGGGCTAATTTTTTTATTTAAAGGGAACTAATCCTTTAATATATCATACAGTACTAACATATAGGGACTCATCCTAAAATTACTGTATTTTACATATAAAACATAGGATACTAAAGAATGAGCTTTGTTTATCTAAAATGGTATCTAAAAATTTATCTAAAAAGTTTAACTGGAATAATACTCTAGAGTTTAGACAGTGTTTCATAATGCTTTATTCAATATTTATTCAAATAAAGAAAGTACATTATGTAAAAAAAGTGGTAGGCTATAATTACAATTTCATACAAAAGTGAGGTCAATAGCACCTCCTGTTTTCACAGAAGTAAAATGCATCGCAAAACGCAAAATGTTTAAATTCGATACATTTTAAATTTTGAAGCATTTAATGTAACTTGTCCTTTGGGCTGTAATCTTTCTTTTAGTGATTTATTTATTTATTTTTACATTTATGCTTTCAATTTCAAAATAGGATAATGTTATTCCTTTCCTTTGACGAACACTAGTAGGCGTTGCGTGAAGCAGTGTGCTTTTTGAGTTTTGATATTGGGATATGGTCGTTGGGCTATGTTTGGGCTGGGATAATGGTGCGAGGGAGATTTTTGGATATTTAGGTGTTCATTCAAATCAAAATTCCCCAAAATAATAACCTCCCGTGTTAAGGTAAACCTATGTTACGAATTCTTGCTCTCTAAAATGCGTTAGTGTCTATGATTTACAGTTTTTTTAAACGCTTATGGTAACCTACTTGACGCCCACTCACTGAAACCATTCAATCATGTACCTAATCTTAAAACCAAGTATGCAAAACTACAAGCACATTGGGCAAATTACAAACGGAATGGACCATCCCTATGCCCTACTCCCTTCGAAGGGCAGAGCCCTTGTAGGGGACTTTGGAGGGAGCAGGGCACTCGCGTACCATTATGTAGCCGTTTGGAATGCACTTGGCGAAGGGAGCAATGAAAGACAACGTAATTTCTTCATTATCTTCACCTGGGATGTTCACATGACAACGCAGCATGGTGTGCATCAGCTGATTAGCTGTTCTTACAATAGAAATTTCTTATTATTGCTGTAAATGTAGCTGTTGCAAATAAAGATACGTTTATAGATATTTTAAAATATGTTTGTGAGTGTATTTCTCTTGTTCTCAACTTTAAAACTTGCCGTCTTATCTTTGGACACTGTAAGAAAAAACATTTCTAACCTGAAACTTATTTAAACATAACATGACAAAAATGTGTTAAATATATCACGAAAAAAAAAAAACAACTTCAATGTCTATGTTTGTAACTCGAACTCTTCAGCCATCTACCTTTAAAATGAATGAATCACGAGGATTCGCTGGGTCACATGACCATAAATAATAAAATTATTTCCTCGAAGTGACCATCGTATGTACCCTTCGCCAACAGCCTTGTGGAAAGGCCCTTCGTGAAGGGATTCACGGTGCATTCCAAACGGGATATATTGTTTTCACTTCGGCGTGAAAACAATCATGGTCGCCATATTGAAGAGTCGTTCCAAACCTAAGTGCTTAAAACTGGCCACTTCAAAGGGCCCTGCAGAATAAAGGATTTCGAAGGTTACAACTGATGGACACTTCAGGCCCCCATGATTCTTTGCACAGGGAAGTTGTTTGGCATCACAGAATGGCTACAGGAGGCTCGGAGTTCGATTTTAAGTTACCTATAAATGTATGTATAGTATTTTTCTATACTACTGTAATATTTATATGAGTTAGATTTGGTACATTATTATGGTCAAAATGACATTGTACTTTAAACAAAAATTCTTTACAGCTCTCTTTATTAGTCCATTCAAATGTTTCAAATACATAGACACAATATACATTATATTTAAAGTAAAAGACCGGCAGTAGCTTATAATGTTACTACAGTAAATGAGTGCGTATTAATACAAAGAGTACACCGGGGGGGAAAGACGAAGGCGCCTCCTTGATTGTCTCGTTAAGATGACGCAGAAGTGCGTTCCAAAAAATGAGTTTTTTTTTACCCCTACACCCTTCATCCCTTTGAAGCTCTCACTCCGGAGGGTAAACCCTTTGAAGGGATTAGGGCATAGGGATGATCCTGAGCCCTTCGAATGGAACGCAGGGTTTGTTGTTCACTTTCGTTTGGAACACCCCTACAAACAGCGTCCCCTTCTTGAAGTGCCCTTCAAAAATGCCATTCGGAATTTGCCCATTATCTGCTTTACACTCAGTTTGCAACTCCAAAACAAACTTACAGCTTAGCGAAATGCTAAACACATTTCTCTACATTTGACACAACAATCAAAATTAGTTCTCTTGTGAAACTTGCATTTAAATGCCACACTCATTTACAGATTTCTTACACCCAATGATCATGTGTGAAAACATTGGTAACACTTTGCAATATGGTTTCAGTAGTTAACATTAGTTAACTACTATAGTTAACATGAACTAAGAATGAACTGCACTTCTACAGCATTTATTAATCTTATTTAATGTTAATTGATTTCAACATTTACTAATAAGTTATTAAAATCAAAGGTTGTATTTGTTGTGAAATAACATTATCAATGATGACTGCATTTCTTTAAATTAACATGAACAATGATTAATAAATACTGTAACAAATGTATTGCTCATTGTTCATACGTTAGTTAATACATTAATGAGACATTGTAAAGTGTTACCAAAACACATAAATCGTTCACTTAGAAATCAAAACTCAAATGTTTTGAGAAATTATTTTACCCCCTTGTATTTCTGTTTATAGTGTAAATATTCCTAATTTGATCACTTAGAAATCAAAACTCAATGTTTTGAGGAACAATAAATAACTAGAAATATTTTTTCACTTTTACATTTCTGTTTATTTTGTAAATATATACTGAATTTGCACATTCAGTCAAGTCACCTTTATTTCTATAGCGCTTTATGCAATACGGATTGTTTCAAAGCAATCTTTCTAAGCTTCACGATTCAATTTCTTCTGTTAGCAGCTCTAGGAAGCATATAGTGTTTATACAGCTAAAGTAAATTCAGTGCTGATTTAGTTCATGTCACTAACTAAAGTTCATCAATTGTGCATACACACTGTACATACAGTGTATTTGTGCACATTTGCGTGAGTGCTATGACAAACTCCTGTGCACGCCAATGCACACTGAACAAGAAAAAGCCACATTTGTGTTTGTGTGTAGAGTTGCTATGCAAAAACACCATTTAATGAAATGTTTGCGTTTGCAAAAGATGTACTGTATGATGTTTTGCATGTTGTGTGCGTGTTTAGTGTAGTTTTCCTGTTCTTGCCATCTTTAGAAAAATTATTTGTTAATCGACTTCATTATGAGGTTATCCACTTAAGTAAAAATATTCTCTAATGACTTAAGCTGAATGTTTCCATGGAAACAAATGGCATTGCATGGTTTGAAGATCCGTAAGAGTATATTTTCCAAATATTTCTAATTTATAGTAACCGTGTCATGACGTTACAGATACCCATCTGCACGTTAATAATTTTTGTAGTCTCTTACTAAAAGTGTTTTATGAATTTTTTTGTGATATTATTTAACATAATATGTTGAATGTTTTTAATTATTTGAAGGATATTCAATAACATAATTTAACAAAAACAATTCGATACTTTACAGTGAAATTAAAGCAATTCACACATCAGTAACTTGCAGAGTGTTTATTAGTGTTACTTGCATTTCAACAGTGGTAATTTTCAATTAAACTGTCAGAGAACAATCAAGTCCGCTTTCCGCATGATCAATTCCAAGCTGCTCACATTTTCTTAAGAAAATGTAAAATGTAATTCTTCATGTCTTATTCTTCCTTGATATGTTTCTGGATCCAGGAAAGAATGTCCTCATCAATATGAATTGAAAGAGTTCCGTCTGGATTGATGGGAACAGCGACAGGGAGGGGAATAGCCATCCTCGACACAGTCATCTAGAGCAGCAGAAACAAAAATAAAAATAATTAGTTGTATTTTCTTATTATATCACTGTGTGAGTCATAATTTAAAAGGAAAACTATTTCACCTCTGGAATCCTAGCAATGACATTCAGGGATCTCTGAGTTGGCAAGGCTGCAGTCAGTTCAATCTCTTTCTCACTGTTCGTTGCTCTTTCAAGTCTAAAGCCTGCCTTGAGAGCCGCCATAGGGATGTGCTTAGACAGCCTAGTTGTGAAGGGATACACAGAGAAGAGCAGATTAAACCAGTGCCATTTTCTACACTATTCATTTGTCATTCAGTGTTGCTGAACATTACTTTTTGGCGTAGGTGGTGACAATTACTGGCAGCCTCTCCCATTCCAGCTCTAGACGTGCAGCAGGGAATTCGCCCAGGACACCAGCTTCAGCTTTAGCAGTGACTGCATACTGTTGGCATTCTGGACCCCAAGCAAACTTGGCCTGAAAAAGGACAGTTGTGTTCAAAGGTTGGTATTGATATCAATTATTTCACTTGAGAAATTTATTTCGATAATTGTTCTAAAACCACACAAAATCTAAAATCACACAAGTTTCGGTCTTACAGTGACTTTGTGCTTGCTCAGCAGGGCACCGTCAGCACAGATCTTCAGGTTATCATTTTCAGCGATGGAGGAAATGACGAGCTGCACTCTTGCAGTTGGCTTGTCAAAGTAAGCTGCAAGTTGGTAGCCCAGCAGCTTGCGGTCAACTCTCACAGCACGAGCAATGACAGCAAAAACAGGTGGAAGAGCATTTCCAAGGAACTTAGCCTGAAATCAAAAACAATAATCAATTCAAGCAGATTTTAGTTAAAAATGTCATCTTTGGGTTTTAAGTTATGAACAAACAAATGACACTAATTGATTCACCTGTTTCTGAAGAGCCTCAAAGCTAGATGCAGCGCTTCCACTGCTTAGTGCCTTTGAGGCGCCATGGGGTGCCAAGTACTGCAAGCAATTTAACATAGACATAAATATTTGATGATCTAAATCAGGAATTCTCAACTCTGACCCGTAAGGTTTTACTTTCCTGCAGAGTTTAGCTCCAACCCTGATCAATCTCAGCTATCTATAACTTTCTAGTAATTCTGAAGACCTTGATTAGCTTGTTCAGTTATGTTTGATTAGGGTTGGAGCTAAACTCTGCAGGAAAGTGGACCTTGAGGGCCAGAGTTGAGAACAATATTAATAAAATTGTTTTTAGTAGTTACCCGATCTTTGTGGAACTTCTTGAAAGGCTCCATGATGGTGGCAGTCTGAAAATCCATATAAAATGAGTCAATGTAAATAAATAAACATTTATGACACATATATTGACTACCTAATAGAGCTGCACAATTCTGAAAAAAATTGAGATCATAATTCTTAATTTTTTTAATCTGTTTGAATGAATGATTCAGTGACGCATCCATAAATAATTGAATCAGCATTTTTTAAAGAATCTCTTGAATGAATGATTCAACTACAAATACATTTTTAAAGTCACTTGTCGCCACCTACAGTTGTATGCATGTAGTCAATACAGTCGTCATTTGAAGCATCTAGTCACGTTTAAAAAATGATTTGCCCTATTTTGATCGTTATCATAGACATTAATGATTAATTCCGAACTATAAACTTTTATCCCAGTACCTGTTATAATTTTAATTTTTGTAACTGAAAAAAATGATACTATTGGTGTGTTCTACTACCACACCAACATGCTACATTCCACATATCCTCACCTCAGTTACACGAGAGCTCGACATGGAGGAGCTTGAACTGCTGATGATGCGGCTGCTGCTGCTGCTTTCAGAAGAGACAGGCACTTTTTTATCTTCAGTCTCCAGGATTTCCCTCAGTTTCAACAGGAAGGCCTTTCCTTCTGGAGTCTCCTCATCAATTAGGCTGATTTGCTTCAGGAGCCTCTCAGCAGCTCTAGGACCAACTTGGACCTCAAGCTCCAGTCTTTCAACTGCAGGACCTTCAGCTAAAGCCAAAATGACAATTATTATTTTGGCTGAAAATTAATTAAGTTTAATTAAGGTTATTTTCCCTGTAAGAATACCTCTTGCCACTGAAGCACGGGCTGAGTGCTGTCCAATTATGTAGAAGAGAGGAGCATTTCTGATAAAAGCAGCATTGTGAGAGTGCACCTCAATGCACCCCTTGATTTCAATGTATGGGACAGCAAGACAGAGAGTCTTGTGAAATGGAGCAGCAGCTCTCACAGGAGTCTCATCTGGTATCTCGGAGGACTGGAAAGAAAAATGAGTATTATATCAACACTTCCCATTTTAAAACTTGAAGCAAATGAATACTTAGCATAATAACACATATCCATCGTGTGTTCAAAATTTACCAAATAATCAGCAGGAGTCTGGGCATTTTGCATGGCCAACTCAGGTACTAAGGGAACAATCCTCTCAGCGGTGGGCTCTTCAATGTTTCTGACCACAGCAAGAGTCTCAAAGCTGTTGGAACAAGCAAAGGGTGGGTCACATTTCACTTTCAGAAACCTTTTGAACTGATTCAAAATGTTTGCTACACAGAACTGACTAAAATTTCATTACCTCACAGCAGCAATGTGTTCAGGAAGCTCAACAGGCAGAGCCTCCACCTTGTAGTTGCCCTTGAGAATGTCTGCTCTTGCAGCCACTTTTCCAGGGGCAATTGTACGAATCTTTCCTCTCGCCATAACAGCAGCTTGGATCAAGGCAGTGTTCACTCCCATCACAGCAAAGGTCTGGAGAGCAACACTGAAACAAGAATAAGGGAGATTGTTTGTAAAACTGTTGTTGTGTACTTCATGTTTCATTTTCATGAATGTAGCTGCAAAAGTGTACCTTGGTCTTGCTTCAGCTTGGAGTTGAACATCAGTCTTCTTCAGCTGCTCAAGAGTCATGGTCTCAATCTCCTCAGGGAGAGCAGGTGTAATGGTGGCCTTAACTAGGAGGGTGAACAGAACAACATCAAACTTAGAAGTGACACCCTCATATTCAAGGAACAGAAAAAAAGGTTCTAAGAAAACAAAGGTACCATTGACACTTGCAGCAGCAACAGCAGCAGTGTAAAAACTGAGCTCCATGGGCACACCAACTGCTGTTGGCAAGATACGACGCACTTCAGCTGCAAGCAGGGGTCTGGCGTACTGAAAGGCAATTCCTTCCTGCAAAGCTTTAAGGGCAGCCTTCAACAGTTCACGTGGTTTGGGTCCAGTGGCAATCTGGGAATAGTGTTTATGAGAAACTTAATTCTAATTGTGAGAATTATTTGGAAGACAGATGTCAAAAATATGGTAATGAGAGAGGAGACTTAAACTACAACACAGTACCGGTATTGCTTCTTCAATGACTGTCTTGTCAATGTTTAAATAAGCCACTTCTTGTCCAAGTAATTTGACGTAGGCTGAAGCCAATGGCTGATTGGTTGGCAAGGCCTTCCAGTTTGCAAGCTTGAAGAGTTAAAACAGAGAAGTTATAGATATGTTGTATTATATATGTTATGCTTATAATACGTAAAAGTACAAAATTATACAATACACTGGACATGAAAACTTACTGCTCTCAGGGTACGCTTAACCTTTGTGATACGGTCAACACTTTCATCTGCAGCAGGAGATTGCAGAAGAGCCTCCTGGATTCCTTCAGTTCTCACACCAATCTGTTTGAGAGAATCAACTGATTGTAGACTGAAAACATTTTAAAACCATGAATCAGATTTTCTAAAAAAAAAAAAAGTCCTGGTTGGCCCACCTCAAAAACATCAGCAGCAGCTCCGGCCAGGTAAGCACGTGCTTTAGCTACAACAGCTCTGGGCAGGATGGTGGCGGCATCATTGATCATGTAGGCACTACCAGCAGCTCCAATCATAAGAGGAGCTGCACAGGGACAGAGGTAAGAATACAAGTAATGTGATTTATTATATATGGAGTTTTTTGTTGTTGTTGTTGTTGTTTTTATACATCTTAAGAAACACCCAAAAGACCATTTTTTAGCTCTCTTATGAAAAATTGCAAGACTCACTATGATAGAAGTCCAACTGAAGGGCTCTGCTGAAACGGAAGCTAAGCCTGTCCAGTTTGCGGCTCATGAGCTTAATGGCAACATTAGCTGCACCAGCACTGAAATGGACAAACATGATTATCTCTGGCTTGTGCTCATTTGATGTGATAAATTAAAATATATAAAAAAAAATCATTTGTTTTTCTTACACAGCTGCCATATCAGGAGCAGTGATCCTGGTCAAGGACTTGATGTGGGAATAGGCAAAGCTTGCAACATGCATGTTAGTCTCAGTCTTCAAAGCACCAGCAAGACTGGAGACGAGAGCCACTGAGGGCTTTGCCTCAAACAACACAATACAAGCAACCATTCGCACTTCTGGGTGGAGAGCCCTGTCCAATACAAGCTGCAGGGCCACTGGCTGAACCTGAGGCAGGGAACAAGTTTAGTTTATTATTGGAGAAAAAAGTGCATAATCTATAAAAAGTTTTTTTTGTTGTTTTTTTTTTACTTTCCTACAAAGTCTGAAACTTACCAGTTTGGGCTCTTTCTTGGCAATGTTCCTCAGGGCCAAGATGGCATCAACCTGGACTCTAAGAGGCAGGGAAGTAGCTGCAGTTCTCAGTCCAGGTAGGAGCTTCATGATGGGTTTAAGACTAGCAGGGTGACCAGCATTGCCCAGAACTTTCAGAGCCAAAGTGATTTCAGGAATGTCATTCTTGGAAATGGCCTCTGCAGCAATCTCATGGATGGGCTAATGAGTTTGAGGCACATAAAGTTAGACAAATATTAAAATATAATAGTAAGTCCATGAAAGAAATGTATTGAGGGCTTGAGGTGTTTACCCTAAGGAGCTCGGCAGGGCAAGTGGGAACTGCAACGCAGTGTTTGGCAATCATGGAACCATATCCAAGCATGACGACTTCACGAAGAGCTGGGATTGTGGCGATTTTCTCGTGCATAGCCAAACTCTGATCAGCAAAATACAGAAATGATTAATTTCATTTAGGTAAGATTTGAAGAACAGCACTTTGAGTATAGAAAGATGTACTCACAGCTGTCCACTGCATGGTGTCCAAATCAGCAGTAACCATTTGCAGAGCAACCACAAGAGCCTGGATGAACTCAGGAATGGTAAGTTCACCAGCCAGGAACTTCTCCTTGATGAATTTTACAATGACCGGTGTGCCAACAGCTGGAAGAGCATCCAGAAGCCAGCGCCTAACAGATTCATTGTTTAAAATATGTTCATAATAAAAAATTGCCCTTGAATTATATTCCTATTAACTTATTGCTCACAAATTGTACCTGTAAACTGGTTTGTCCTTGAACTGAGCCCATATGGCTTCAATATTCTCCAAGGTGGCAACACGCAGGAGCTGGACGAGCTGAACAAACTTAAGTGGAGCATCATCATGGACCATGGCCACATTGTTTGCAACCAAGTGCTGTAGGACCTCGATAATCTAGAAAGAATAAAAGCAATGATCAGTTGACATCTTTATCATAGAACAAGGGCTTTGACTTGGAGATCATTAAAGATTTTAGGTTATGTATTATACCTGTGCTGGTGCATCACTGATCTTCATGAGTTGAATGGGGGTCTGAAGAAGTTCAGTTGCAAACTCATACTGCAGGGATCCACGGGCCAAGTAATCAGCTTTGATTGGAACGACGGGGGTCTTCTCAATCTCAACAAAAGCTAAGGTTTGTCTGAAAGAAATAATTATTTCTGAAACTTTATTTTAACCCTAAAGTTAATGATAAAAGTTAGGAGTATTGTTTCTTCATATTTCTAAGAGAAATCTCACAGAGGATGAATCATACTTTGCTTCCATCTGGGCAGCACCATGGATCTCATTGAAGGGTGAAAACTGATGCACTTCCTCAACTGTTGCTTCAGCGATCAGTACACCGGCAGCAGCTGGTTTCATGATGTAGTTGTAAGATGCAGTTTCAATCAGACTCTTCACCCTCTGTTGAGAGAAAGATATATGACCACGTTTTCATTATATTGAACTGAATATTTCAGTTCTTCCCAGTCTTCTTCATTACCTCTGTGCATTCAGCACACTTCTCAGTGTATGCCAAGCCAACATCCTTCATGATTCTCTCCTGGCAGTGGCTCAGATCCTTGGACTTGGTGACAATAATGTGGTTGGCCTTTGGATCCTCACTGATGACATAGTGGGTCCTGCACACTCCCTGAGCTCCAGCCTTGAAGGACAAGTTAAAAAATTAGATTGCAGAACCCAAATTTTTTTTTAAAAAAACAACAACCTAGGATCACTTTTTCACCTCTTGCAGCTCATAGATGTTCTGGGTCTTCTTGAGATTGAGCTGAAGGATGTTGAGGATTCCTCTGTGCAAGTTCAGTACTGTAGGGGAGACTCCTGCAGGGGCGAATACCTTTCCAACTACACCATTAGCATACTCAAACTTGATGGGAATCTGAAGCTGAGCAGCCAGAGCTGAGGTGAGCTTAGTGGCAGGAACAAATGGATCCTTGGGCCAAATGCCAGCATACTCGTGGAGTAGAGGATCCATGAGCTGTAAAGCAATATCTTCACTTAAAATGAGGGAATTGTGTCTTTTAACAGTCAATGCTTGCTAACACATTTTGTTTTCTCTCAGTGTTGAACACCTATAAAGTTTACAGTTCTTAATGGTCATTACCTTCATCAGGAAGGTGGTTTCTGTCACGGCACTGAGGTGAACCTTGCTGCTGACTTTTATACCTGCTCTGGCCAGACCTTCTTGAGGAAGACCACCCAAGAGCATAGCCTCATACTTGTACACATAGGTCTTATCAAGGGCAAACTCAGGAACTGAAAGTGTACAGTATTTTTGAGTCAATTGTTAGGGTCATTACCTATGCAAGGGTCATTACCTAAGCAGTAATGCAGTCTAAATCACTAAATAAAATTAATTTGCCAAATCATATTACTTACCAAGGTTGATCTGTTGACTTGCTAAAAGAAATAGAAAAAATATATATTTAAATTTGTTTAGGTTTTCAAGAGGTTCTAATTTTCTAAACAAGTTTTCCTAAAGCAAAGCAAAGCAAAGGAAAAAAAAAAAAAAAAAGGAGAGAGAGGAGAGAAAATATATAAATATATTTTGACTTACCCACTAGGGCTACAGTCAGGGCAAGTACAACAGCTCTCATGGCTGATGGTTTGTGAAGAGCTCCTCAGAGAAACAGACCTTTTATAGTAGTTTCATGCTGACCAAGTATTAATTCTTAAATTAATAATTAACTTTAACTTAAATTAGTATCAAATTGTACAAGACTTCTGTCAACTTATTTGAACATAAATATCAGTAGAGGTTAGGTTACTCTGGCCTGTCATCATGTCATTGTTCAGGCCAATGTCCACAGTGAAATGCTGATCATTGTCTTTTATATTCAAAAAGGTGATTTCCCCCCAGTTCTATCATATCAATAAAATGCTTAAGCAACAAATTTAGAGTTTTTATATATAGATAGCTATGAAGTAGGTATTTTACAGTAAACATATTCAATATTATTGTAAATGTTTATACAAATAATAATTTTAGTTATCAACCCTGGCTTGAAGGCAAATCTTAGCTATCAGTTTTGGGTTAGGTTACCCTGGCCCTTAGTCTTTAACTTGTTAAAGTCCATATTAGTTTATTCATTTTATTGAATAAATAAAATGTCTGATGAAACAACATTGTATGAACTTTGGAACTAGACGTGGAGTTATCTGTGGACAGTTTTATAATTGTTAATACAAGTAATTTTTGTTAAACACATAAAGAAAGCGTATTAGCAAGCAACCAACAAAGAAAAACCGCAAAGTATTGAATTCAACAGCAGTATACTGCATTAAGATTGGCACCTAACATTTAAAGGCCAACAGTGATAGAACCCTGGAAAAATGTGTGCAATATTATTCAAATGTTAAATAATATAAATAAAATGTTCCATCTTTTGTCATCTAGTGAGATCAACTCAGTTCAGTACTGATAACCCAACTTGTTTCATCCAAAAAGAGGTCTCCCACTTACTGTGCTTTTTTTTTTCAAATTTAAAATATTGAACCCCCTTCCAGGCCATTTAGCTTTTAATATCACTACAGTGTGTCATAAAGCATGCTTGTGGTTTACTTTACTTTCACAAGTTCCAGCGTCATCGTCTTCATGTGCTGTTTGATTTTGCTGGTCAAAAGGTGCAGTCAGCTGAGGATACCTACAAATTCTCATTGCAGTATTTAAATTAACTGAAAGAGAAGTTGCCCATAGGGACATTTCCATGACATGCCAATCATAATTACAGCTAGTGATGTGCCTGAATCACAGAAATGCATGGAAATCATTTTCAAAACAAAAAACGATTTCTACCGAATAATAGTTTACAAGTTCACACAGTAAAGGTTATGTGTATTTGGCGAGCTGTCCAAAGGGGAAGGCTCCGAGCTCGAAATTTGGCCTGAACCCACAGTATTCCCCCAAAAAGCAAATGAGCAAAGGGCAGCCACCAGATGGATTGACAATAAGACCTGCTGCTTGGAGAGGCCTTTTTGGGCTGCTCTGGTTGCTGCCCCAATGCGAAAAGAGTGACTAGAGAATTTATTTTATTTATTTATATATTTATTCATTCAAATTCAACAAAAAAAGCCTTATCCGCCAGCCCCCCTTAATACGATCCGTGGAGTCAACAGAAACCTGCACAGTACAGAAGCACCAACACTGGCCCTGCGCTGACATAATGGCTAGTAAGTACGTCGAAATAAATGAAAAAAAAATATATAACAAATAGATAAACAAATAAAAAGAAATACATAAAATAACATAACTACATTTCAAAAAATACAGGAGAAAATTTTACAACCTGGCAGAAACCACAGCACACAACCCAACACGAAATAAGAAATATGAAACTGAGAGAGTTTCAATATTTGTGAAAAATAATAATAATAATAATAATAAAGTCAGGTGAACAATTTATAAAAGAACAATCACTGACAAGTTAGAACATCTCTTCTTCGATTAAAGACAGAAAATGCCCTGCTGAAGTTCACAGAGGGTTAGTAGCTGAATGGCAACTGAGAAAATGTCTCGCTTCCTCTGGAGAGAACAGCATTTTTTGTTCACCCTGATTGAGAATGAATGTGTTGCAGGATAAAGAAGGAAATTCTGGATACCAGCTTCCCTAATTTCCCTCCGAATTGGTACAAACGCACTTCTTTTTGCAGTCATAGGAGAAAAGTCTGGAAAAAAGGGCAGCGTTGCTCCGTCGCTTTTTTTCACCGGCGCATAAAGTCTGGCAGCCCGCAGGATGAGCTCCCTGTCCGTGTATCGCAAAAGTTTAAAGAGAAAGACCCGTGGTTTAGCGCGATCTGTTAGTGTGCACGCGATGTGCTCGTTCCACTTCAGTCTCCCTACCTGCCAGAGAAGGGAGCCACGTAGGGTGACCACCCGTCCCGCTTTGCGTTGTACCGCACAGCATTTTCACCCCTTGTCCCGCACGTCGCATATTGAGAAAATGTCCCGCATTTTCATCAGTCTGTTGGTTTTTAATTAATCATATTAGGACAAGGTGCATGCGTTCTTTTGCCTTTTTAAGAAAGCATTTTATTTATTCTTTTTGCTGCATAGTTTTTCACCTATTTTTAACAGAGCTTCGACAAAAGTAACATCCCGCCTTACACAAATACAACAGCCGTTTTTTAAATTCTATCCAATAGTTGAAAAGAAAGGAGTAAACAAGGTCACTAGTAGGTTGTGACGGCTGTCAATCAAAATGTGGAGCGGAGTTGGATTTGGTCAGAACTGTTTAAAAAATAGGGTGACTGACCAGACGTCCCCGTTTTCCGGGAACAGTCCGGGTTTTTGGTGTTCTGTGCCCGGGAATGTCCCCGTTTTATAACTCGTTCAAAACAACCCGCATATACATTGCAAAAAGCCCGACGAGCACAGCAGCCTGCTGGAGAAATTGTGTAGTGATCATGTTCTCCAACAGAGGGGGCTGTGCAGCTACACTTGGTCGCGCGCGCGCAGCTAGTTCATGAGGAAGGTAATCTGGATCTGGACCAGAGCAAAGCACCATTATCGTCAAAAATCAAAATAAACATCGTTATCGGTTTCAAGGTAGTAATATACTAACTATTCATGTTAAATTAAAGTAATACTGTTTGTATGTTTTATAATAGGGCCTCAACAGGGTGCGAAATTGTTTTGCACAATTTTAAACGTCCACAAAAGTTCCGCAGTCACAACGCAGCAATTTCCACAGACACGCCTTAACTACGTGGTGAAGGTACACTCAGATATGAATAAATAAAAAATAAAATAATACACGTACTTTGTGCTTAAAATGAGTCTAAAATGCAAAACAATATTCAAAAGTTAAAACATTTCTGTATACAGTAGCTAAAAACAGCTTGTGAAAATTGAAATATTAAATTCAGTAATGTTAAAAAACATTTGTTAAATGTTATATTTTATATTTATCTTATATTTATGTTTTTTTTTTTTTTTTTAATGTAATGTGCGTTTGTAAAGTCATACTAATGTTATAATAGGCATATTGTTTTGAACTGCTTTTACACTAGCTATTAATCGTGTAAAAGTTTTTTTGGTGAATTGTATTAAAACCAGAGCAAAAATCCTAATAATAAAACTAAATAATAATTATTAATGTAATAATAACCTATAAGGAACCCACAACAATTAAAAACAAAAACATTAAAAATTTATTGTCCCTGTTTTTTAATAAATAGATAATAACAAATGAGATTTTGGTGATATTTTGACCACTCAAATAGGAAATGTCCCCAGTTTCCATTTCAGAAATCTGGTCACCTTATTCAAAACAAGTTATGATGCCTGCTGCCTTTATTGAATTTAAATGACATGTAAAATAAAGACATGTTATGTTACATTGTGCTGTAATGGTGTTTTCTGGAAGGGACTAATGAACAAAGTATTTTTATCAGCTGAAAGGCAGAATACAAATGTTTTTATTAAGTTAGACATTATGCTTCAGGTTGTGTTTTAGTGTTGGTAATATGTCCCACATTGTCCCACACAAACTTAGTAATCGTCCCACATTTGGTTTGTTTGATGGTGGTCACCCTAGAGCCACGTCGGCAGCGATCTTTTCAAAAAAGCCCATAGGGTCGCCGATCCTTCAGGCAATCCAACCAGACGCAGATTGCTGCGCTTGTTGCAATCTTGTAAATCCACCACCTGTCGTTAAAGCGCGGCTAATCGCACATCTTGATCTGCGACCACTTTCTTTTGTTCTCACATCTCACCTGTAAGAGGATCGAGTTTAGAGTAGCGATTGCACAACTGACATTTGAGAGGCAAATTCACTCCGTATCGCCGTCAACTTTGTTTTTAGAAGGTCCTCAAAGCGTGCCACTGTGTTGTAAACCGTATCACTCGTGGTCGGTGTCTTGGATCTCTTCTTAATTGGAGAAGACGACGGCGACAAATCCTGCTGTTTTCGATTGTGCAAATATTGAATGAAACTAAAAATAAATAAAACAAAACAAAACAAAAAATCGGCAAAAAAGGGGGCCAAATGTACAGAGCTGTCACGTCACGTGACTCCTACTTGCAGTTTTATTTGCAATTTGTCTGATACCACATGGGTGAAGGTGAAGATACCTTTAAATTTGATCAAAATATCAATGAAATTCAAATTATTGAAGAATCTCAAAACAAGTGAAGGACAGGGACATGTTTTCCCCAAAAAGTAGTGAAGAAAGGATTTGTACACATAAGAGTATTTTTACTGTAGATGTAAAATGGGGCATTCATTTACAAATGTCTGTAGATGGTGATGTGTGACTAGTCTGTGTATGACAGTAAATGTATAAGCTAAAAATAAAATAAATATATAAAACAAGGACAAAGACATAATAATAAAAAATAACTGCATTTTTTTTAGATTTATTTTTAGTATTTTTTTATTTTATTTTTAGGACAGTATAGAAAGTGGACAGGAATCAAAGTGGAAGAGTAAGAGCGACAGGGTCAGAAAAGACCACATGCAGGGATTTGAACTTGGGTCCCCCTTCACTGTGAATTTTTATTTATCTTTCAGAAATTGTTTGTGAACCTTACTGTGAAGTGTAAAAAAAAAAAACTTACTGAGTGTTACTGTAAAGTGAAAGCAGCACACAATTCTGACACTTGCAGAGTATTTATTAGCATTAGATTGCATTACATTACATACATCACAACATTGTTAATGTATTCAATTAAACTGAAAAAAACTATAAATTCTACATAAGTACAGCTCACATTTTCTTCTGAAAATGTAAAATGCAATTAATTTCTTATTCTTCCTTGATATGTTTCTGGATCCAGGAAAGAATGTCCTCATCGATATGAATGGAAAGAGTTCCATCTGGATTGATGGGAACAGTGACAGGGAGAGGAATAGCCATCCTTGACAGTGTCATCTAGAGCAGCAGGAACAAAAAGAATTATTTGTATTTCCTTATATCTCTGTGAGAGTCATAATTTAAAGGAAAACTATTTCACCTCTGGAATCCTAGCAATGACATTCAAGGATCTCTGAGTTGGCAAGGCTGCAGTCAGTTCAATCTCTTTCTCACTGTTCGTTGCTCTTTCAAGTCTAAAGCCTGCCTTGAGAGCCGCCATAGGGATGTGCTTAGACAGCCTAGTTGTGAAGGGATACACAGAGAAGAGCAGATTAAACCAGTGCCATTTCCTACACTATTCATTTGTCATTCAGTGTTGCTGAACATTACTTTTTGGCGTAGGTGGTGACAATTACTGGCAGCCTCTCCCATTCCAGCTCTAGACGTGCGGCAGGGAATTCACCCAGGACACCAGCTTCAGCTTTAGCAGTGACTGCATACTGTTGGCATTCTGGACCCCAAGCAAACTTGGCCTGAAAAAGGACAGTTGTGTTTAAAGGTTGGTATTGATGTCAATTATTTCACCTGAGAAATTTATTTTGATAATTGTTATTTGTTTTTTGTTTTTTAAATCACACAAGTCTTTTCGGTCTTACAGTGACTTTGTGCTTGCTCAGCAGGGCACCGTCAGCACAGATCTTCAGGTTATCATTTTCAGCGATGGAGGAAATGACGAGCTGCACTCTTGCAGTTGGCTTGTCAAAGTAAGCTGCAAGTTGGTAGCCCAGCAGCTTGTGGTCAACTCTCACAGCACGGGCAATGACAGCAAAAACAGGTGGAAGAGCATTTCCAAGGAACTTAGCCTGAAAACATAAACCATAATAGATTCAAGTAGATTTTAGTTTAAAATGTCACATTTGGTTGTTTTATGTTATGAACAAACAAATGACACTAATTGATTCACCTGTTTCCGAAGAGACTCAAAGCTAGATGCAGCGCTTCCACTGCTTAGTGCCTTTGAGGCGCCATGGGGTGCCAAGTACTGCAAGCAAAATAATATTCTAGACATGATATTTGATGATATACAGAAACAATATTTTAAACAAAAATATTTTTAGTATAGTTACCCGATCTTTGTGGAACTTTCTGAAAGGCTCCATGATGGTGGCAGTCTGAAAATTCATATAAAATGACTAAGTGTAAAAAATATTTATGAAAGAAATATTGGCCTCCAATCCAACATGTTACATTCCATATCCTCACCTCAGTCATACGAGAGCTGGACATGGAGGAGCTTGAACTGCTGATGATGCGGCTGCTGCTGCTGCTTTCAGAAGAGACAGGCACTTTTTTATCTTCAGTCTCCAGGATTTCCCTCAGTTTCAACAGGAAGGCCTTTCCTTCTGGAGTCTCCTCATCAATTAGGCTGATTTGCTTCAGGAGCCTCTCAGCAGCTCTAGGACCAACTTGGACTTCAAACTCCAGTCTTTCAACTGCAGGACCTTCAGCTAAAGCCAAAATGACAAACAATTAGCATTTAATCTAAAAATACTTTAGTTTAATTTATGTAATCTTCTCTGGAAGAATACCTCTTGCCACTGAAGCACGGGCTGAGTGCTGTCCAATTATGTAGAAGAGAGGAGCATTTCTGATAAAAGCAGCATTGTGAGAGTGCACCTCAATGCACCCCTTGATTTCAATGTATGGGACAGCAAGACATAGAGTCTTGTGAAATGGAGCAGTAGCTCTCACAGGAGTCTCATCTGGTATCTCGGAGGACTGGAAAGAAAAATTAACTTTTATATCAAGACTTTCCATTTTAAAAATTAATGCAAATGAATGCTCAGCATACCGACATACATCATGTGTGTTCAAAGTTTACCAAATAATCAGCAGGAGTCTGGGCATTTTGCATGGCCAACTCAGGTACTAAGGGAACAATCCTCTCAGCGGTGGGCTCTTCAATGTTTCTGACCACAGCAAGAGTCTCAAAGCTGTTGGAACAAGCAAAAGGTGGGACACATTTCACCATCAGAAACCTTTTAAATTATGAATTGATTTAAAAGGTTTGCTATACTGGCATGACTAAGATTTCATTACCTCACAGCAGCAATGTGTTCAGGAAGCTCAACAGGCAGAGCCTCCACCTTGTAGTTGCCCTTGAGAATGTCTGCTCTTGCAGCCACTTTTCCAGGGGCAATTGTACGGATCTTTCCTCTCGCCATAACAGCAGCTTGGATCAAGGCAGTGTTCACTCCCATCACAGCAAAGGTCTGGAGAGCAACACTGAAACAAGAATAAGGGAGATTGTTTGTAAAACTATTGTTGTACTTCATGTCCCATCTTCATGAATGTAGCTGCAAAAATGTACCTTGGTCTTGCTTCAGCTTGGAGTTGAACATCAGTCTTCTTCAGCTGCTCAAGAGTCATGGTCTCAATCTCCTCAGGGAGAGGAGGTGTAATGGTGGCCTTAACTAGAAGGATGAACAGAACAACACCAAACTTAGAAGTGACACCCTCATATTCAAGGAATAGAAAAAAGGTTCTAAGAAAACAAAGGTACCATTGACACTTGCAGCAGCAACAGCAGCAGTGTAAAAACTGAGCTCCATGGGCACACCAACTGCTGTTGGCAAGATACGACGCACTTCAGCTGCAAGCAGGGGTCTGGCGTACTGAAAGGCAATTCCTTCCTGCAAAGCTTTAAGGACGGCCTTCAACAGTTCACGTGGTTTGGGTCCAGTGGCAATCTAAGGATAGTGTTTATGAGAAACTTAATTCTAATTGTGAGAATTATTTGTGAGACAGATGTCAAAAATTTGGTAATGAGAGAGGAGACGTAAACTACAACACAGTACCGGTATTGCTTCTTCAATGACTGTCTTGTCAATGTTTAAATAAGCCACTTCTTGTCCAAATAATTTGACGTAGGCTGAAGCCAATGGCTGATTGGTTGGCAAGGCCTTCCAGTTTGCAAGCTTGAAGAGTTAAAACAGAGAAGTTATATATATATATATATTTAGCCTATGTCATGCTTATAATACTTAAAAGTACAAAATTATACAATACACTGAACATGAGAACTTACTGCTCTCAGGGTACGCTTAACCTTTGTGATACGGTCAACACTTTCATCTGCAGCAGGAGATTGCAGAAGAGCCTCCTGGATTCCTTCAGTTCTCACACCAATCTGTTTGAAAGAATCAACTGAGTGAAGACTGAAAATATTTTAAAACCATGAATCAGATTTAAAAAAAAAAAAAAAAAAAAACCTCTTGGTTGGCCCACCTCAAGAACATCAGCAGCAGCTCCAGCCAGGTAAGCACGTGCTTTAGCTACAACAGCTCTGGGCAGGATGGTGGCGGCATCATTGATCATGTAGGCACTACCAGCAGCTCCAATCATGAGAGGAGCTGCACAGGGACAGAGGCAAAAATGCAATGCCATTTTCAGATTATTTTGTTCAGATTTTTATGCATTTTAAGCAACACCCAAGACACAATTTTTTAGCTCTCTTATAAAAACTCACTATGATAGAAGTCCAGCTGAAGGGCTCTGCTGAAAGCGGAAGCTAAGCCTGTCCAGCTTGCGGCTCATGAGCTTAATGGCAACATTAGCTGCACCAGCACTGAAATGGACAACCATGATTACCTCTGGCTTGTGCTTATTTGATTTAATAAATAAAAATATATGAAAAATAATTTGTTATTCTTACACAGCTGCCATATCAGGAGCAGTGATTCTGGTCAAGGACTTGATGTGGGAATAGGCAAAGCTTGCAACATGCATGTTAGTCTCAGTCTTCAAAGCACCAGCAAGACTGGAGACGAGAGCCACTGAGGGCTTTGCCTCAAACAACACAATACAAGCAACCATTCGCACTTCTGGGTGGAGAGCCCTGTCCAATACAAGCTGCAGGGCCACTGGCTGAACCTGAGGGAGGAAATAAGGTTTACTTATTACTGGAAGAAAATGTGCATAATCCTTTCTTTTTTACATTATTTCTTTTTATTTTATTTTATTTACATTATTTACACTTACCAGTTTGGGCTCTTTCTTGGCAATGTTCCTCAGGGCCAAGATGGCATCAACCTGGACTCTAAGAGGCAGAGAAGTAGCTGCAGTTCTCAGTCCAGGTAGGAGCTTCATGATGGGTTTAAGACTAGCAGGGTGACCAGCATTGCCCAGAACTTTCAGAGCCAAAGTGATTTCAGGAATGTCATTCTTGGAAATGGCCTCTGCAGCAATCTCATGGATGGGCTAATGAGTTTGAGGCACATAAAGTTAGAGAAATATTAAAATATAATAGTAAGTCCATGAAAGAAATGTATTGAGGGCTTGAGGTGTTTACCCTAAGGAGCTCGGCAGGGCAAGTGGGAACTGCAACGCAGTGTTTGGCAATCATGGAACCATATCCAAGCATGACGACTTCACGAAGAGCTGGGATTGTGGCGATTTTCTCATGCATAGCCAAACTCTATTTAGCAAAATACAGAAATCATTTTTAGTTAATGATTTAGTTAAGATTTGAAGAACAGCACTTTGAGTATAGAAAGATATACTCACCGCTGTCAACTGGATGGTTTCCAAATCAGCAGTGACCATTTGCAGAGCAACCACAAGAGCCTGGATGAACTCAGGAATGGTAAGTTCACCAGCCAGGAACTTCTCCTTGATGAATTTTACAATGACTGGTGTGCCAACAGCAGGAAGAGCATCCAGAAGCCAGCGCCTAACAGATTCATTGTTTAAAATATATTTGTTATAAGAAACTGCATTTGAACTATATTCCTTTTAACCTTTTGCTCACAAATTGTACCTGTAAACTGGTTTGTCTTTGAACTGAGCCCAGATGGCCTCAATATTCTCCAAGGTGGCAACACGCAGGAGCTGGACGAGCTGAACAAACTTAAGTGGAGCATCATCATGGACCATGGCCACATTGTTTGCAACAAGGTGCTTTAAGACCTCAATAATCTAGAGAGAGTAAGGGCAACACTTAGATGGACATTTCATGGATCAAAGGCTTTGACTTGGAGACTGTTAAAGATTTTAAGTAATGTATTATACTTGGGCTGGTGCATCACTGATCTTCATGAGTTGAATGGGGGTCTGAAGAATCTCAGTTGCAAACTCATACTGCAGGGATCCACGGGCCAAGTAATCAGCTTTGATTGGAACGACAGGGGTTTTCTCAATCTCAACAAAAGTCAAGGTTTGTCTGAAAAAAAAAAATGTATTAGTAATAATGTTAGTTCATATTTTAAGAGAAATCTTAAAGAGGATCACTCCTACTTTGCTTCCATCTGGGCAGCACCATGGATCTCATTGAAGGGTGAAAACTGATGCACTTCCTCAACTGTTGCTTCAGCGATCAGTACACCGGCAGCAGCTGGTTTCATGATGTAGTTGTAAGATGCAGTTTCAATCAGACTCTTCACCCGCTGTTAAAAGAAAGGTATGTGACATTTGACTCTTGGCATTTTCATTATATTGAGTAAATGTTTCAATTCTTCCCAGTCTTCTTCATTACCTCTGTGCATTCAGCACACTTCTCAGTGTATGCCAAGCCAACATCCTTCATGATTCTCTCCTGGCAGTGGCTCAGATCCTTGGACTTGGTGACAATAATGTGGTTGGCCTTTGGATCCTCACTAATGACATAGTGGGTCCTGCACACTCCCTGAGCTCCAGCCTTGAAGGATAAGTTAAAAAATTAGATTGCAGAACCCAAAAATTAAAAAAAACAAAACAACCTAGGATCACTTTTTCACCTCTTGCAGCTCATAGATGTTCTGGGTCTTCTTGAGATTGAGCTGAAGGATGTTGAGGATTCCTCTGTGCAAGTTCAGTACTGTAGGGGAGACTCCTGCAGGGGCGAATACCTTTCCAACTACACCATTAGCATACTCAAACTTGATGGGAATCTGAAGCTGAGCAGCCAGAGCTGAGGTGAGCTTAGTGGCAGGAACAAATGGATCCTTGGGCCAAATGCCAGCATACTCGTGGAGTACAGGATCCATGAGCTGTAAAGCAATATCTTCACTTAAAATGAGGGAATTGTTGCTTTTAACAGCCAGTGCTTTCGGACACATTTTTAGTTTTTCTCTTAGGTTGAACACCTACAAAGTTTACAGTTCTTAATGGTCATTACCTTCATCAGGAAGGTGGTTTCTGTCATGGCACTGAGGTGAACCTTGCTGCTGACTTTTATACCTGCTCTGGCCAGACCTTCTTGAGGAAGACCACCCAAGAGCATAGCCTCATACTTGTAGACATAGGTCTTATCCAGGGCAAACTCAGGAACTGAAAGTGTACAGTATTTTTGATTTGCATCAATTGTTAGGGTCATTACTTTTAAGCAATAATGCAGTCTAAATCACCAATTAAAACTCATTTGCCAAATCATATTACTTACCAAGGTTGATCTGTTGACTTGCTAAAAGAAATAGAAAAAAATATATATATTTAAATTTTTAATAGGTTTTCAAGAGGTTCTAATTTTCTAAATAAGTTTTCCTAAAGACGTAAAAGGAGAGAGAAGGAGAAAAATATATGAATATATTTTGACTTACCCACTAGGGCTACAGTCAGGGCAAGTACAACAGCTCTCATGGCTGATGGTTTGTGAAGAGCTCCTCGGAGAAATTGACCTTTTATAGCAGTTTCATGCTGACAAAGTATTAATTCTTAAATTAATAATTAACTTTAACTTAAATTAGTATCAAATTGTACAAGACTTCTGTCAACTTATTTGAACATAAATATCAGTAGAGGTTAGGTTACTCTGGCCTGTCATCATGTCATTGTTCAGGCCAATGTCCACAGTGAAATGCTGATCATTGTCTTTTATATTCAAAAAGGTGATTTTTCCCCAATTTTATCATATCAATAAAATAATGCTTAAGCAACAACATTAGAGTTTTTATATATAGACAGCTATGGAGTAGGTATATTACAGTAAACATTATTATTAAACATATTATTGTAAATTTTTATACAAATAATCATTTTAGTTAACAACCCTGGCTTGAAGGCAAATCTTAGCTATCAGTTTTGGGTTAGGTTACCCTGGCCTGTCATCATGTCATTCGTCAGGCCAATGTCCACAGTGAAATGCTGACCATTTTTCTTTTATTAATCTAAATCTAAAAACTACCATTTGTTTAAATTCCATTAGTTAAAGTCCACAGTTTATTTATTTTCAGGGCTTTCAAAAAATAACATGTTAATTTCTGTAATTAATGTTTTCTGTTTAACGCTTTAAAAATATTTAACACAATCAATAAATCATCGGTTTTGATCTGACATCCTTTGGCTAGCGTTACAATATCCACCTTATTTTGCAACTCAGAAGTAAGCTATTTTCTGTGAATGTCAGAGACAGTGTGTTAATGATTACGACAATACATAAACATAATAGGATTGAAAATATCAGTTTGCAATATCAAGCTGCATAACGAGCTGTCTGACATTCTTTTTAAGCTATGTTGCTAAGGTCATATTGAATATTCTACTCTTTACAGTCACTGTATTGTCAGGGTTAATGAACAAAGGGATTAAGCTTTTAAAACTCTACACAACATGCATGCAACAGACATGATATTATAAAGTCTAGCGTAGGTTCTCAGATACTGTGATTTCCTTCTCACATCACTGAATTCACCATTAACTATTCACCTGAACAGATACAAAATACATAATTTGGTTATGGCGGAAAGTAAAATGGTCACCATGGTGACCACGAGGTGTTTTTGTGATGGCTCCATTTCTGAAAATGTTCAGGGCCCCAAACTGTTCAGGTGTAGCAAATTTCATGCTTTTATGAAAAAGTGAACATTTCACCTCAAACTTTGCACATATCACCTGGACTAAAAATAATATTGGTAACTTACAGCGATGGAGATAAGAGCTGTGTGTCACCTTAATCTAATAATATTCACTGTGAAGTTTGTTTTTTTTACATGCAGAGTGGTGCTTTGGGTGATATATATATATATATATAAAGCAATAAGATACGAGAGGCTGTGCTGTCAAAACACGAGTTGAAGGGTGTTGTTAGTGTGACCCCTTCAGCCGTGACTTATTCACGATACAGCACTAGCCTCCAGTACCTTATTTCTTTTATAAAACGGTTACCACACAATCCAAATATTAAAGCCAAAAATATGTATCAATGCAACTTTCATGAAGTAAACTTTCACTAAAGCTGGAAAAAAAATATTCCTTGACCGTGAACAGCAACAGAAGTTACATTATTACGCCATTAGATGACAGCAATGACTGTCTTTATGAGTATGTCAGTCAGTAGCACAGACTTTTACATTGAAAAGACTGAATTGTTGTGAACACGGAACAAGACGCAACTACCAAATACTTTGACTAGAGCTGTCAGTCACGGGAAAACCCCTTAACTGTTAAAAGGACAGGATAATACATCGGACATTTAAACAGATTTTTTATGATGAACATAGGACTGACCTGAAGGAAAATGCTAGATCTGAATGCAGGTAATAAACTCGCTCACTCGATCTTTTTCTCACAATACTCTTCTACATAATGCAGTAAGCTTCAATGAACAATATCAATTGAGAATATACAGTTTACGTTGCTAAGTGTGGTTGCTAAGGATGTTGTGTAGTGATACACAGAACCGTTGGGTGAAGCGGTCATAGCCATGTTTTATCATGAAAAAACACAGCTATTGACCAATCAGAATCAAGGACAGGAACTAACCATTTATATATATATATATATATATATATATATGATAGCGATATGGCTGTATATCAGCACGGCTGTGATTTTGGCCGTAGGCACGAGGCTGCAGGTAATTACAGCATGCTGATATACAGCCAAATCGCATGGCTACTTGTGTGATATTGCTCATATATTGTACGAGTGTAAATAAATAAGAAACAACAATGGATTGTCTTTCAAAACCCTCTTTTGTGAGGAACTACTTCCTTCCGCGAAGGGATACAAATCTCAAGTTGACATTTTAACAGTTGAGCCCAAGCCTCCATTACTAATTCTAAAACGTCACTTTAGAACTAGTAACGAAGGAACATTGAGTCGCTTCATTGAAACTCTTTGTAATATGTGGAGTATAATGAGAGAGAGATCGCCTGAGCGAGTGCATTACCTGCAATTAGCTGATATTCTTCAGGTCAGACTTGTATTCATAATCACAAAATCAGTTTGAATGTCCGCTGAGGAAAATGATGTCTTTGTCCTTTTAACATCAGGCTGTCATCACTCCCATGAGAGCACTACTTAATGCATTTGTCAGTTGCGTCTCGTAAGATGTTGTTTAAAGTAAAAACAATGTCCTTGTTTCTTTGTTTCCGTACATTTCAATATAAAAGTCTTTGCGACTGACTCACTCGCTCATAAAGACAGTCTTTGCCGCCATCTAATGGTTTATTAATGTAACTTTCAATGAAGTCGAAATCACTAATGGACTCTTTCTCAATACCATTAATATGGCATGTTATTTATATAAAATATTATTTATTGAACAATAATATTTTAACAACAATAGCCATTATAACAGTATAAGAAGGAAATACTATAGGAAATAAACACAAGCAAACAGTTCAGTCAAATGTACAAAAGCAGTTTTAGTTAGTACAGAATTTAATTTTAATGTAAATATAAAGTTATGAAACTTAAAGGGGGAGATAATGCTATTTCATGCATTCTGACTTATTTACAATAATAACCAAAAATACTCTTCCAAATCCTCACGAACTTAGGGGTCTTTTTTTCAAGTATCTGCCTGTGTGACATCAGAATGGTCGGGATTCCTTGTACGGGCACTTCTCCCGGAAGAGCGCGCGCACAAGTCGACCAGAGTGAGAGAGCAAGAGCGCTTCATCAACGCGCTTCCTTCGGCTTTACGGAAGTCATCAGAAGTGCTGCACAGGACTTGCTCGAGAAAGATTTCTCACTTTGTTTTTAGACCACGAAATCAACAATGTCACCAAAGAAGTGTGTTTTTGGTTGTGAGGGAAAGATAACCTTGCTTCCCAAAGAACCCAGTGGAGCTGAGAGATTTGTGCTCAAGCATTACATTGATGCGCATTCGATATTTGTTATTAAAATAACCATAGAAACTGATAGTTTCAATTACTTTTTTTATTGGTTAAAATGAATGGAGAATATCTCGTGTTTTTCCGTGGATGCTCGAGCCCTCAGGATCGGCGCTCATGGTTTTATAAACAAGGCCCAGTTCAACGCTGGATTTACAGATCGTTTGAAATTGAAAGATGGAGTGGTCACAGCGGTAATGATCCCGGTCATGAGTCGGAACCGCAGGTGGTGAGTAAAACTGCATCAAATGTCTGTTTTGTTGGCAATAGGCGCCTAAGTGCATAATGTAAACAACACGAACCTAGTGAATTCATAAATTCAATATTCAGCATTCACTATACGCTATATTCATTATAGTGATTCAGACGTTATCCATGGATAATGCGATGGTGTATTGTGTGTTTTTAAATTTAGCTGACCACTGATAGCTTGCAGACGATCTATACACAAAAGCTGCGCGTGCTCGTGACAGCTCGTCACTCTATCTCCGCTCACGCGACACGCTTCCAGGCGCTCCGCTGTTTACGGAAAGACTCGGTACAGCGTATGTATCTTTTATAAATATGATAAAACTAAAGACTTTTCGGCGATATAAAGGATGCTATTCTACTCTATAGGTACTTAAGTTTAACATGAGATTGGCAGAAACTGTGTGTGATACCCCCCTTTAATATAGCCCTTAAGCCAAATCTATTAGTTCTGGAACAAGCAGTAGATTAATAAGACCAAAGATTGCCTGTTTGATATACCCAAAACGAATTATACTCATGTTTAAACACTATTTACATAAGAGCCAGCGGCAAATTCCCAAATGACTGGCCGAGATGAAGCTGTTCTCTGTGGGTACATGAGCGCTGAACGGTCACTGACAGCCTGGAGCTCAAATCTCCGAAAGCGTCTAAACAAATTTTCAAATAGGCAGTATGTTTACATATAAACAGAGGTGGAAAGTCCAGGGGTCAGAAAGTAAAAGTCCTGCCACATGTTTATTCCATCCACTGAAGCAGTGTAAAAGTTAATAAGATAATTAAGTGATTAATTGAGTGATGATTGGCCATTATTGAAGACACCTGATGTTAACAAGCAGAATCTCCAAAGGAGAAAATCACAATTTAAGTCAACATCATGGAGATCAGGGTTTGCTTTAGTTGAGCTCTTGACCCTTGATTCTTTAGTATTAGGTTTTATTTGGCTACTTAACTGAGTTATAACAGCCAGACAAGCAAAGAGAGACGATGATCAGGTGATGTTGGTTATGTTTTCACATAATCATTATTCTGTCTGAATCACCAAACTCATTTAGAGTCCAATCTCTGAGTTAGATTTACATTAGTGATTGCAGTAGCTCTGTGATTCTACAGCAGAAGATTAGCTTTTACAATATAATCCAAAAGAATTCTTAAAAGTTGTTCTGATGAAAAAAACAGAAAAAAAACAACTTTGCATTAGGCACACACAGACATCAAGAATCACCGTATGAATCTCAACAACGGTGACAAGCAACATATTCTGATAAACAGATCAACTCTGAACATTAGAAAACAAGCTACTAAAAAGTCACATAAAAACAAAAAATAAAATAGTGAGAATAAAGGAAATTAATAAAACAATTAAGCTCATAATTTATTCATGCAGCAATGCATGATGGGAGCCATGGATGAATTTTGATTGGTGGCACCCAGAATGCACGGCAACATGCTTTTTGACGGTCACCATTGTTGAGATTCATAAGCTGATTCTTGATGTCTGTGTGCCTAAATGAAAGAGTTTTTTTTTTTTTTTTAGAACAACTTTTGAGAATTTTTTTGAATTATTTTGAAAAAGCTGATCTTCTGCTGTAGAATCACAAGACTGCTGTAATCAATAATGTAAATCTAACTCAGAGACTGGGCTCTAAATAAGTTTGGTGATTCAGGTCAAATAATGATTATGTGAAAACATAACCAACACCACCTGATCATCTTTTAACTTTGCTTGTCTGGCTGTTATAACTCAGTTACAACAGCCCAAACAAATTCTAATATTAAAAAGTCAAGGGTCAAGAGCACAATTAAAGCAAACCCTGATTTCTGTGATGGTGTCTTAAAAATTGTGATTTTCTCCTTTGGTGATTCTGCTTGTTAACATCAGGTGTCTTCAATAATGGTCAATCATCACTCAATTAATTACTTAATTATCTTATTAACTTTAACACTGCTTCAGTGGGTGGAATAAAAATATGGCAGGGCCTTTACTTAATGACCCCTGGACTTTCCACCTGTGCATAAAAACTGCATGTCTGAGATCTAAACAACTATATTCACGCCTAAAAAATTCTTAAAACTACATTCCGTAACAACTTAACAGTAGTATCTATAAAAATATTGTGGGTTTGCTCATCCGCCATGACACTCGCAGTGAGAATGCTGACAGCGGAGTGATTCAGAAGGTGAAACGGTCCCCGTGGTGGTACTTGTACAATATTGCATGGCTGGAAAGACCTCTCAGTGAATCAGATTCGAGAACCAGAAAGAACTGTTGTATAAAATAGTATAATATAGGTTAATATAATAATTTCTGATAATCCCAGGTTGCTATGGTCATGCAGGTTTGTTTACACATTAAACTCATAGCCACAAGAAATAGATTTTGTTTCCTCAACATAGGAACTCGATGACACAACTTCACATAACATGACCATGATATAAGGATGTTGTTACCCTGACAAAATGATCTCATGACCGGGACATATTATCACCATGAATTAATCTCTCATGGCCACGACAAAACCATGTGAACCGAACATGTTCCCTACTGGTCACTGTGAACCTTATTGTCAAGTGTACAAAAACATTTATGAGTGCCACTGACTGAGTGTTCTTGTAAAATGAAAGCAGTTCACACAATTCTGACACTTGCAGGGTATTTATTAACATTAGATAGCATTACATTACATACATCACAACATTGTTAATGTATTCAATTAAACTGTGAAAATGTAAAATGTAATTAATTTCTTATTCTTCTTTGATATGTTTCTGGATCCAGGAGAGAATGTCTTCATCGATATGAATGGAAAGAGTTCCATCTGGATTGATGGGAACAGCGACAGGGAGAGGAATAGCCATCCTTGACAGTGTCATCTAGAGCAGCAGGAACAAAAAGAATTATTTGTATTTTCTTAATTATGTCTCTTTGTGAGTCATATTTTAAAGGAAAAATATTTCACCTCTGGAATCCTAGCAATGACATTCAAGGATCTCTGAGTTGGCAAGGCTGCAGTCAGTTCAATCTCTTTCTCACTGTTCGTTGCTCTTTCAAGTCTAAAGCCTGCCTTGAGAGCCGCCATAGGGATGTGCTTAGACAGCCTAGTTGTGAAGGGATACACAGAGAAGAGCAGATTAAACCAGTGCCATTTCCTACACTATTCATTTGTCATTCAGTGTTGCTGAACATTACTTTTTGGCGTAGGTGGTGACAATTACTGGCAGCCTCTCCCATTCCAGCTCTAGACGTGCGGCAGGGAATTCACCCAGGACACCAGCTTCAGCTTTAGCAGTGACTGCATACTGTTGGCATTCTGGACCCCAAGCAAACTTGGCCTGAAAAAGGACAGTTGTGTTTAAAGGTTGGTATTGATGTCAATTATTTCACCTGAGAAATTTATTTTGATAATTGTTATTTGTTTTTTGTTTTTTAAATCACACAAGTCTTTTCGGTCTTACAGTGACTTTGTGCTTGCTCAGCAGGGCACCGTCAGCACAGATCTTCAGGTTATCATTTTCAGCGATGGAGGAAATGACGAGCTGCACTCTTGCAGTTGGCTTGTCAAAGTAAGCTGCAAGTTGGTAGCCCAGCAGCTTGTGGTCAACTCTCACAGCACGAGCAATGACAGCAAAAACAGGTGGAATACCATTTCCAAGGAACTTAGCCTGAAAGCATAAACCATAATGGATTCAATTGATTGTCACATTTGGGTTTTATTTTATGAACAAACAAATGACACTAATTGATTCACCTGTTTCTGGAGAGTCTCAAAGCTAGATGCAGCGCTTCCACTGCTTAGTGCCTTTGAGGCGCCATGGGGTGCCAAGTACTGCAAGCAAAATAACATCATATACATGATGAATATTTGATGATCTAAAGAAACAATATTTTTAACAAAAATAATTTTGTATAGTTACCCGATCTTTGTGGAACTTCTTGAAAGGCTCCATGATGGTGGCAGTCTGAAAATCCAAAAAATTATTCAGTGAAAAAGATATTTATGACACAAATATTGGCCTCCAATCCAACATGCTACATTCCATATCCTCACCTCAGTCATACGAGAGCTGGACATGGAGGAGCTTGAACTGCTGATGATGCGGCTGCTGCTGCTGCTTTCAGAAGAGACAGGCACTTTTTTATCTTCAGTCTCCAGGATTTCCCTCAATTTCAACAAGAAGGCCTTTCCTTCTGGAGTCTCCTCATCAATTAGGCTGATTTGCTTAAGGAGCCTCTCAGCAGCTCTAGGACCAACTTGGACTTCAAACTCCAGTCTTTCAACTGCAGGACCTTCAGCTAAAGCCAAAATGACAAACAATTAGCATTTAACCTAAAAATACTTTAGTTTAATTTATGTAATCTTCTCTGGAAGAATACCTCTTGACACTGCAGCACGGGCTGAGTGCTGTCCAATTATGTAGAAGAGAGGAGCATTTCTGATAAAAGCAGCATTGTGAGAGTGCACCTCAATGCACCCCTTGATTTCAATGTATGGGACAGCAAGACAGAGAGTCTTGTGAAATGGAGCAGTAGCTCTCACAGGAGTCTCATCTGGTATCTCGGAGGACTGGAAAGAAAAATTAAGTATTAAATCAATTATATCAAAAAGTAAATAAAAAAAGTCTTTCCATTTTGGTGCTTGAAGCAAATATTACCATGTTTCCATATGTCCATGTCTGTATTCAAAGCTTACCAAAACATATGATGTCTGGGAGTTTTGAAGAGACAGCTCAGGTACCAAGGGAACCATCCTTTCAGAAGTGGGATCTTCAATGTTTCTGACCACAGCAAGGGTCTCAAAGCTGTTGGAACAAGAAAAGTAAAGGATACTTCCAAAAAAGTGCAGTCACAATCAAACAACACTTTTGCTACACTGGCAAGACTAAGATTTCATTACCTCACAGCAGCAATGTGTTCAGGAAGCTCAACAGGCAGAGCCTCCACCTTGTAGTTGCCCTTGAGAATGTCTGCTCTTGCAGCCACTTTTCCAGGGGCAATTGTACGGATCTTTCCTCTCGCCATAACAGCAGCTTGGATCAAGGCAGTGTTCACTCCCATCACAGCAAAGGTCTGGAGAGCAACACTGAAACAAGAATAAGGGAGATTGTTTGTAAAACTGTTGTTGTACTTCATATCCCATCTTCATGAATGTAGCTGCAAAAATGTACCTTGGTCTTGCTTCAGCTTGGAGTTGAACATCAGTCTTCTTCAGCTGCTCAAGAGTCATGGTCTCAATCTCCTCAGGGAGAGGAGGTGTAATGGTGGCCTTAACTAGAAGGATGAACAGAACAACACCAAACTTAGAAGTGACACCCTCATATTCAAGGAATAGAAAAAAGGTTCTAAGAAAACAAAGGTACCATTGACACTTGCAGCAGCAACAGCAGCAGTGTAAAAACTGAGCTCCATGGGCACACCAACTGCTGTTGGCAAGATACGACGCACTTCAGCTGCAAGCAGGGGTCTGGCGTACTGAAAGGCAATTCCTTCCTGCAAAGCTTTAAGGGCGGCCTTCAACAGTTCACGTGGTTTGGGTCCAGTGGCAATCTAAGGATAGTGTTTATGAGAAACTTAATTCTAATTGTGAGAATTATTTGTGAGACAGATGTCAAAAATTTGGTAATGAGAGAGGAGACGTAAACTACAACACAGTACCGGTATTGCTTCTTCAATGACTGTCTTGTCAATGTTTAAATAAGCCACTTCTTGTCCAAATAATTTGACGTAGGCTGAAGCCAATGGCTGATTGGTTGGCAAGGCCTTCCAGTTTGCAAGCTTGAAGAGTTAAAACAGAGAAGTTATATATATATATATTTAGCCTATGTCATGCTTATAATACTTAAAAGTACAAAATTATACAATACACTGGACATGAGAACTTACTGCTCTCAGGGTACGCTTAACCTTTGTGATACGGTCAACACTTTCATCTGCAGCAGGAGATTGCAGAAGAGCCTCCTGGATTCCTTCAGTTCTCACACCAATCTGTTTGAAAGAATCAACTGAGTGAAGACTGAAAATATTTTAAAACCATGAATCAGATTTAAAAAAAAAAAAAACCTCTTGGTTGGCCCACCTCAAGAACATCAGCAGCAGCTCCAGCCAGGTAAGCACGTGCTTTAGCTACAACAGCTCTGGGCAGGATGGTGGCGGCATCATTGATCATGTAGGCACTACCAGCAGCTCCAATCATAAGAGGAGCTGCACAGGGACAGAGGCAAAAATGCAATGCCATTTTCAGATTATTTTGTTCAGATTTTTATGCATTTTAAGCAACACCCAAGACACAATTTTTTAGCTCTCTTATAAAAACTCACTATGATAGAAGTCCAGCTGAAGGGCTCTGCTGAAACGGAAGCTAAGCCTGTCCAGCTTGCGGCTCATGAGCTTAATGGCAACATTAGCTGCACCAGCACTGAAATGGACAACCATGATTACCTCTGGCTTGTGCTTATTTGATTTAATAAATAAAAATATATGAAAAATAATTTGTTATTCTTACACAGCTGCCATATCAGGAGCAGTGATTCTGGTCAAGGACTTGATGTGGGAATAGGCAAAGCTTGCAACATGCATGTTAGTCTCAGTCTTCAAAGCACCAGCAAGACTGGAGACGAGAGCCACTGAGGGCTTTGCCTCAAACAACACAATACAAGCAACCATTCGCACTTCTGGGTGGAGAGCCCTGTCCAATACAAGCTGCAGGGCCACTGGCTGAACCTGAGGAAGGGAATAAGGTTTGCTTATTACTGGAAGAAAAAGTGCATTATCTTTTCCTTTTTACATTATTTATTTATGTATGTATTTTTACATTCCTACATTGTCTGACACTTACCAGTTTGGGCTCTTTCTTGGCAATGTTCCTCAGGGCCAAGATGGCATCAACCTGGACTCTAAGAGGCAGGGAAGTAGCTGCAGTTCTCAGTCCAGGTAGAAGCTTCATGATGGGTTTAAGACTAGCAGGGTGACCAGCATTGCCCAGAACTTTCAGAGCCAAAGTGATTTCAGGAATGTCATTCTTGGAAATGGCCTCTGCAGCAATCTCATGGATGGGCTAATGAGTTTGAGACACATACAGATATTAAATACAAATATTAAAATATAATAGTATGTCCATGACAGAAATGTATCGAGGGCTTGAGGTGTTTACCCTGAGGAGCTCGGCAGGGCAAGTGGGAACTGCAACGCAGTGTTTGGCAATCATGGAACCATATCCAAGCATGACAACTTCACGAAGAGCTGGGATTGTGGCGATTTTCTCGTGCATAGCCAAACTCTGTTCAGCAAATACAGAAATCATTAATTTGATTTAGGTAAGATTTGAAGAACAGCACTTTGAGTATAGTAAGATGAACCCACAGCTGTCAACTGGATGGTTTCCAAATCAGCAGTAACCATTTGCAGAGCAACCACAAGAGCCTGGATGAACTCAGGAACGGTAAGTTCACCAGCCAGGAACTTCTCCTTGATGAATTTTACAATGACCGGTGTGCCAACAGCAGGAAGAGCATCCAGGAGCCAGCGCCTAACAGATCATTGTTTAAAATATATTTGTTATAAGAAACTGCATTTGAACTACATTACTATTAACCTTTTGCTCACAAATTGTACCTGTAAACTGGTTTGTCCTTGAACTGAGCCCAGATGGCCTCAATATTCTCCAAGGTGGCAGCACGCAGGAGCTGGACGAGCTGAACAAACTTAAGTGGAGCATCATCATGGACCATGGCCACATTGTTTGCAACAAGGTGCTTTAAGACCTCAATAATCTAGAGAGAGTAAGGGCAACACTCAGATGATGTGTTCATGGATCAAAGGCTTTGACTTGGAGACTGTTAAAGATTTTAAGTAATGTATTATACTTGGGCTGGTGCATCACTGATCTTCATGAGTTGAATGGGGGTCTGAAGAAGTTCAGTTGCAAACTCATACTGCAGGGATCCACGGGCCAAGTAATCAGCTTTGATTGGAACGACGGGGGTTTTCTCAATCTCAACAAAAGTCAAGGTTTGTCTGAAAAAAAATTATTTATTAGTAATAATGTTCATATTTTAAGAGAAATCTTACAGAGGATCACTCCTACTTTGCTTCCATCTGGGCAGCACCATGGATCTCATTGAAGGGTGAAAACTGATGCACTTCCTCAACTGTTGCTTCAGCGATCAGTACACCGGCAGCAGCTGGTTTCATAATGTAGTTGTAAGATGCAGTTTCAATCAGACTCTTCACCCGCTGTTGAGAGAAAGATATATGACCACATATTCTTTATATTGATTGAGTCAATATTTCAGTTCCTCCCAGTCTTCTTCATTACCTCTGTGCATTCAGCACACTTCTCTGTGTATGCCAAGCCAACATCCTTCATGATTCTCTCCTGGCAGTGGCTCAGATCCTTGGACTTGGTGACAATAATGTGGTTGGCCTTTGGATCCTCACTGATGACATAGTGGGTCCTGCACACTCCCTGAGCTCCAGCCTTGAAGGACAAGTTAAAAAATTAGATTGCAGAACTCAAAATAGAAAAAAACAAAAAAAAAAACAACAACCTAGAATCACTTTTTCACCTCTTGCAGCTCATAGATGTTCTGGGTCTTCTTGAGATTGAGCTGAAGGATGTTGAGGATTCCTCTGTGCAAGTTCAGTACTGTAGGGGAGACTCCTGCAGGGGCGAATACCTTTCCAACTACACCATTAGCATACTCAAACTTGATGGGAATCTGAAGCTGAGCAGCCAGAGCTGAGGTGAGCTTAGTGGCAGGAACAAATGGATCCTTGGGCCAAATGCCAGCATACTCGTGGAGTACAGGATCCATGAGCTGTAAAGCAATATCTTCACTTAAAATGAGGGAATTGTTGCTTTTAACAGCCAGTGCTTTCGGACACATTTTTAGTTTTTCTCTTAGGTTGAACACCTACAAAGTTTACAGTTCTTAATGGTCATTACCTTCATCAGGAAGGTGGTTTCTGTCATGGCACTGAGGTGAACCTTGCTGCTGACTTTTATACCTGCTCTGGCCAGACCTTCTTGAGGAAGACCACCCAAGAGCATAGCCTCATACTTGTAGACATAGGTCTTATCCAGGGCAAACTCAGGAACTAAAAGTGTACAGTATTTTTGATTTGCATCAATTGTTAGGGTCATTACTTTTAAGCAATAATGCAGTCTAAATCACCAATTAAAACTCATTTGCCAAATCATATTACTTACCAAGGTTGATCTGTTGACTTGCTAAAAGAAATAGAAAAAATATATATATTTAAATTTTTAATAGTTTTTCAAGAGGTTCTAATTTTCTAAACAAGTTTTTCTAAAGACGTAAAAGGAGAGAGAAGGAGAAAAATATATGAATATATTTTGACTTACCCACTAGGGCTACAGTCAGGGCAAGTACAACAGCTCTCATGGCTGATGGTTTGTGAAGAGCTCCTCGGAGAAATTGACCTTTTATAGTAGTTTCATGCTGACCAAGTATTAATTCTTAAATTAATAATTAACTTTAACTTAAAATAGTATCAAAATTGTACAAGACTTCTGTCAACTTATTTGAACATAAATATCAGTAGAGGTTAGGTTGCTCTGGCCTGTCATCATGTCATTGTTCAGGCCAATGTCCACAGTGAAATGCTGATCATTGTCTTTTATATTCAAAAAGGTGATTTTTCCCCAATTCTATCATATCAATAAAATAATGCTTCAGCAACAAAATTAGTTTTTATATATAGATAGCTATTAAGTAGGTATATTACAGTAAACATTATTATTAAACACATTAGTGTAAATTTTTATACAAATAATCATTTTAGTTAACAACCCTGGCTTGAAGGCAAATCTTAGCTATCAGTTTTGGGTTAGGTTACCCTGGCCTGTCATCATGTCATTCGTCAGGCCAATGTCCACAGTGAAATGCTGACCATTTTTCTTTTATTAATCTAAATCTAAAAACTATATGTTAAAAGTCCATTAGTTAAAGTCCACAGTTTATTTATTTTCAGGGCTTTCAAAAAATAACATGTTAATTTCTGTAATTAATGTTTTCTGTTTAACGCTTTAAAAATATTTAACACAATCAATAAATCATCCGTTTTTATCTGTCATTCTTTGGCTAGCGTTACAGTATCCACCTTATTTTGCAACTCGGAAGCTATTTTCTGTGAATATCAGAGACAGTGTGTTAATGATTACGACAATACATAAACATAATATGATTAAAAATATTAGTTTGCATAACAAGCTGTCTGACATTCTTTTTAAGCTATGTTGCTAAGGTCATATTGAATATTCGGTAACACTTTCTATGAAGACCATGCTTATAATGATTTATAGACCCATTTATACTTATTTATAAGTAAGTATTACGATTCTATAAATATATTTATAAAGACTCATTAAGACCTAAACTGCATTAGAAGAACAGTTATAGATACATTTATATTATTTTTATAATTACTTTTAAGCCATGCATTTGCTTCTTCAGTGTGCATGCTCATAATCTATTATACACTGATTTATAAATGATCAAATATAAAATAGTTCCAGAGACATTTGTTTGCTGTACCAATTAGTTATTATGTCTTTAATGGCTAATGTTTGCATTATAAAGGTCATGAATGGTAATTTTGATTTGTTAAAACCAATATCTCCTCAGCCATATGCATGGTATTGCTTATAGCAGCTTGGAATTTACTTTAAAAATATTGTTGCAGTGTTTTGCTAGTAACATTTAAAAAAGATACATTTTTCCAACTATATAAATGGTTTCTGTTTTTTTTTTTATTTTATTTTTTTTTTATTAAAGTTATTAGTGTTTATTAGTTACATTTACAAGTAAGCAACTTAATGTATAATGAGCACATCTTCATGATTTATTAAAATTTGATTTAGGAAAATTGCATCCTATATATTCACTTTACTTAAAGCCATCAATGATGCATTTATAGAGATTAGTAACTGTATTATTACTAACAATAAGTATTTATAATAACACAACACAGCTATTAACAACATATTCACTAATTTGACAAAAATACATCTGATTACAAAGTCATTGTAACTATAAAATAATAACATTATAGCAATGCAGGTTGCATCTTTATAAATACATTCATCAAACCATAAGACTGACTAATTAATACTTATAAATCAGTGTATAATGGATTATGAACATGTGCATTGAAAAGGACAATGCACGACTTATAAGTAATTATAAAAATAATATAAATGCAACTATAACTGTTCTTATAATGCGGTATAGGTCTTAATGAGTCTTTATAAATATGTTTATAAAATAGTAATACTTGCTTATAAATAAGTATAAATGGAGCTATAATTCATTATAAGCATGGTCTTCATAGAAAGTGTTACCGATTATTCTACTCTTTACAGTCACTGTATTGTCAGGGTTAATGAACAAAAGGATTAAGCTTTTAAAACTCTACACAACATGCATGCAACAGACATGATATTATAAAGTCTAGCATAGGTTCTCAGATACTGTGATTTCCTTCACGTCACTGAATTCACCATTAACTATTCACCTGAACAGTTTATGATGTTTATGATGGTATCATTATAATCCTTGACCATCAAAACATAGGGGTGTACATCACCATTTCTGTGTTATCATGTTTGATTCGGAAGATATGATACAAAATACATAATTTGGTTATGGCGGAAAGTAAAATGGTCACCATGGCGACCACAAGGCGTTTTTGTGATGGCTCCATTTCTGAAAATGTTCAGGGCCCCGAACTGTTCAAGTGTACCAAATTTCATGCTTTTATGAAAAAGTGAACATTTCATCTCAAATTTTGCACATATCACCTGGACTAAAAATAATATTGGTAAATTACAGCCAGTCAAGTCAAGTCATCTTCATTTATATAGCGCTTTTTACAATGCATATTGTTTCAAAGCAGCTTCACAGTGATGATAGGAAAATTCTTATCGAGCAAAAGTTGGTTTTTGATTGAATCACTTCCGTTGTAAAAATTGTTAATTATTACTTTAGGAGCCGCTTAAATGACACCTTTTCTACTGAAAACCGATTACCTTTAATGCATTCTTGCCGTTCATTTACATGTTTAGTCTATAGGTTTGCGTGTTTGAGTGTGTATGTGCGCAGAAGCTTGGTCAGAAAAATTAGTTGTGTCCACGGATCTACGCGAACTGGAATAATTTTGATAACGTTTTATTTATACATAGGGAAAGGAAAGAGAAGAGGGCCTTTGCAGAGGATAGTTTAGTTGAAACGTCAGGGCTGCATTATCGTCATGTCTAGATGCAGGTCCTTGATCTCATCTGGATACGGCCTGGATCTGGCAGGCTGCGGCAAACCTCGGGATAAACAGAGAGACTAATATCAGCGTAGATGCCATTCTTCTTATGATGTAGCGAGTACATCAGGTGTTATGGGAAGTGTTCCCGGTTCCGGCTGACCTAATCTATGCAGCCTAACAATTTACATGATTTGAATTATAGAAGTAGATAATGGTTTATGTGTATGCAAGTTTAAACAGATGTGTTTTTAGTCTAGATTTAAACTGACAGAGTGTTTCTGCTTCCTGAACAGTGATAGGAAGACTGTTCCAAAGTTTAGGTGCTAAATAGGAAAAGGATCTACCGCCTGCAGTTGATTTTGATATTCTAGGTATTATCAACTGTCCAGAATTCTGAGATAGACGAGAAGGACTATAACGCATTAAGAGCTCGCTCAGGTACTGGGGAGCTAAACCATTTAGTGCTTTGTAAGTAAGTAGCAAGATTTTAAAATCTGTACGATGTTTAATAGGGAGCCAATGCAGTGTTGACAGAACAGGGCTAATATGGTCATACTTCCTGGTTCTAGTAACATACTCTTGCTGCTGCTTTTTGGACCAGCTGTAGTTTGTTTAAGAGGTGAGCAGAACAACAACCCAGTAGAGCATTACAGTAATCTAGCCTTGAGGTCATGAACTAACTGTTCCGCATTTGTCATTGAGAGCATATGTCGTAGTTTAGATATATTTTTAAGATGGAAGAATGCAGTTTTACAGATGCTAGAAACATGGCCTTCAAATGAAAGATTGGTATCAAAGAGCACACCCAGGTTCCTAACTGACGACGAAGACTTAACAGAACAGCCATCAAGTGTTAAACAGTATTCTAGGTTATTATGTGTTTTTAAGTTATTAAGTTTTTGGTCCAACAATTAGAATCTGTTTTTTCTGAATTTAGTAGTAAGAAATTACTGGTCATCCAATTTTTTATGTCAGCTATGCATTCCGTTAATTTTGTGAATTGGTATGTTTCGTCAGGGCTCGAAGAAATATAGAGCTGAGTATCATCAGCATAACAGTGAAAACTAACGCCATGCTAATGACACCTAATGATATCTCCCAAGGGTAGCATATACAGAGTGAAAAGCAAGGTCCTAGTACTGAGCCTTGTGGTACTCCATATTGAACTTGTGATCGATATGACATCTCTTCGTTTACTACTACAAGCGATGGAGGTAAGAGCTCACCTTAATCTAATAATATTCACTGTGAAGTTTGTTTTTTTACATGCAGAGTGGTGCTTTTGGGTGACCCAAATTCAAATAAATATATATATATATATATATATATATATATGTAAGCAATAAGGTACGAGAGGCTGTGCTGTATCGTGAATAAGTCACGGCTGAAGGGCGTTGTTAGTGCAACCCCTTCAGCCATGACTTATTCACGATACAGCACTAGCCTCCAGTACCTTATTTATTTTATAAAACAGTTACCACACAATCCAAATATTAAAGCCAAAAATATGTATCAATGCAACTTTCATGAAGTAAACCTTCACTAAAGCCCGAAAAAAAAATATTCCTTGACCGTGAACAGCAACAGAAGTTACATTATTATGCCATTAGATGGCGGCAAAGACACTTTATGAGTATGTCAGTCAGTAGCGAAGACTTTTACATTGAAAAGACTGAATTGTTGTGAACACGGAACAAGACGCAACTACCAAATGCTTTGACTAGAGCTGTCAGTCACGGGAAAACCCCTTAACTGTTAAAAGGACAGGATAATACATCGGAAATTTAAACAGTTTTTTTATTATGAACATAGGACTGAACTGAAGGAAAATGCTAGATCTGAATGCAGGTAATAAACTCGCTCACTCGATCTTTTTCTCACAATACTCAACATAATACAGTAAGCTTCAATGAACAATATCAATTGAGAACATACAGTTTACGTTGCTAAGTGTGGTTGCTAAGGATGTTGTGTAGTGATACACAGAACCGTTGGGTGAAGCGGTCATAGCCGTGTTTTATCATGAAAAAAACACAGCTATTGACCAATCAGAATCAAGGACAGGAACTAACTGTTTTATTAATATATACATATGATAGCGATATGGCTGTATATCAGCACGGCTGTGATTTGGCCGTAGGCACGAGGCTGCAGATAATTACAGCGTGCTGATATACAGCCATATCGCATGGCTACTTGTGTGATATTGCTCGTATATTGTACGAGTGTAAACAAATAAGAAACAACAATGGATTGTCTTTAAAAACCCTCTTTTGTGAGGAACTACTTCCTTCCGCGAAGGGATACAAATCTCAAGTTGACATTTTAACAGTTGAGCCCAAGCCTCCATTACTAATTCTAAAACGTCACTTTAGAACTAGTAACGAAGGAACATTGAGTCGCTTCATTGAAACTCTTTGTAATATGTGGAGTATAATGAGAGAGAGATCGCCTGAGCGAGTGCATTACCTGCATTTAGCTGATATTCTTCAGGTCAGTCTTATATTCAAAATCACAAAATCAGTTTGAATGTCCGCTGAGGAAAACGATATCTTTGTCTTTGACAGTTGCGTCTCGTAAGATGTTGTTTAAAGTTAAAACAATGTCCTTGTTTCTTTGTTTCCGTACATTTCAATATAAAAGTCTTTGCGACTGACTCACTCGCTCATAAAGACAGTCTTTGCCGCCATCTAATGGTGTATTAATGTAACTTTCAATGAAGTTGAAATCACTAACAGACTCTTTCTCAATACCATAAATATGACATTTATATAAAATATTATTTATTGAACAATAATATTTAAATGAACAACAATAGCCATTATAACAGTATAAGAAGGAAATAATATAGGAAATGAACACAAGCAAACAGTTCAGTCAAATGTACAAAAGCAGCGTTCTAGTTAGTACAGGATTTAATTTCAATGTAAATATAGTTATGAAAGTTATGAAACTTAATATAGCCCTTAAGCCAAATCTGTTAGCTCTGGAACAAGTAATAGATTAATAAGCCAAAAGATTGCCCGTTTGATATACCCAAAACAAATTATACTCATGTTTAAACACTATTTACATAAGAGCCAGTGGCAAATTCCCAAATGACTGGCTGAGATGAAGCTGTTCTCTGTGGGTACATGAGCGCTGAACGGTCACTGACAGCCTGGAGCTCAAATCTCCGAAAGCGTTTAAACAAATTTTCAAATAGGCAGTATGTTTACATATAAACCGCATATCTGAGATCTAAACAACTACATTTGTGCCTAAAAAATTCTTAAAACTAACAAAATAACAGTAGTATCTATACAAAATATTGTGGGGTTGCTCGTCCGCCATGACACTCGCAGTGAGAATGCTGACAGCGGAGTGATTCAGAAGGTGAAACGGTTCCCGTGGCGATACTTGTACAATAATGCATGGCTGGAAAGACCTCTCAGTGAATCAGATTCGAGAACCAGAAAGAACTGTTGTATAAAATAGTATAATATAGGTTAATATAATAATTTCTGATAATCCCAGGTTGCTATGGTCATGCAGGTTTGTTTACACATTAAACTCATAGCCACAAGAAATAGATTTTGTTTCCTCAACATAGGAACTCGATGACACAACTTCACATAACATGACCATGATATAAGGATGTTGTTACCCTGACAAAATGATCTCATGACCGGGACATATTATCACCATGAATTAATCTCTCATGGCCACGACAAAACCATGTGAACTGAACATGTTCCCTACTGGTCACTGTGAACCTTATTGTCAAGTGTACAAAAACATTTATGAGTGCCACTGACTGAGTGTTCTTGTAAAATGAAAGCAGTTCACACAATTCTGACACTTGCAGGGTATTTATTAACATTAGATAGCATTACATTACATACATCACAACATTGTTAGTGTATTCAATTAAACTAAACGTGAAAATGTAAAATGTAATTAATTTCTTATTCTTCCTTGATATGTTTCTGGATCCAGGAGAGAATGTCTTCATCGATATGAATGGAAAGAGTTCCATCTGGATTGATGGGAACAGTGACAGGGAGAGGAATAGCCATCCTTGACAGTGTCATCTAGAGCAGCAGGAACAAAAAGAATTATTTGTATTTTCTTAATTATGTCTCTTTGTGAGTCATATTTTAAAGGAAAAATATTTCACCTCTGGAATCCTAGCAATGACATTCAAGGATCTCTGAGTTGGCAAGGCTGCAGTCAGTTCAATCTCTTTCTCACTGTTCGTTGCTCTTTCAAGTCTAAAGCCTGCCTTGAGAGCCGCCATAGGGATGTGCTTAGACAGCCTAGTTGTGAAGGGATACACAGAGAAGAGCAGATTAAACCAGTGCCATTTTCTACACTATTCATTTGTCATTCAGTGTTGCTGAACATTACTTTTTGGCGTAGGTGGTGACAATTAGTGGCAGCCTCTCCCATTCCAGCTCTAGACGTGCAGCAGGGAATTCGCCCAGGACACCAGCCTCAGCTTTAGCAGTGACTGCATACTGTTGGCATTCTGGACCCCAAGCAAACTTGGCCTGAAAAAGGTCAGTTGTGTTCAAAGGATGGTATTGATGTCAATTATTTCACCTGAGAAATTTATTTAGATAATTGTTATTTGTTTTTTGTTTTTTAAATCACACAAGTCTTTTTGGTCTTACAGTGACTTTGTGCTTGCTCAGCAGGGCACCGTCAGCACAGATCTTCAGGTTATCATTTTCAGCGATGGAGGAAATGACGAGCTGCACTCTTGCAGTTGGCTTGTCAAAGTAAGCTGCAAGTTGGTAGCCCAGCAGCTTGTGGTCAACTCTCACAGCACGAGCAATGACAGCAAAAACAGGTGGAATACCATTTCCAAGGAACTTAGCCTGAAAGCGTAAACCATAATGGATTCAATTGATTGTCACATTTGGGTTTTAAGTTATGAACAAACAAATGACACTAATTGATTCACCTGTTTCTGGAGAGCCTCAAAGCTAGATGCAGCGCTTCCACTGCTTAGTGCCTTTGAGGCGCCATGGGGTGCCAAGTACTGCAAGCAAAATAACATCATATACATGATGAATATTTGATGATCTAAAGAAACAATATTTTTAACAAAAATAATTTTGTATAGTTACCCGATCTTTGTGGAACTTCTTGAAAGGCTCCATGATGGTGGCAGTCTGAAAATCCATGTAAAATTATTCAGTGAAAAAGATATTTATGACACAAATATTGGCTTCCAAACCAACATGCTACATTCCATATCCTCACCTCAGTCATACGAGAGCTGGACATGGAGGAGCTTGAACTGCTGATGATGCGGCTGCTGCTGCTGCTTTCAGAAGAGACAGGCACTTTTTTATCTTCAGTCTCCAGGATTTCCCTCAATTTCAACAAGAAGGCCTTTCCTTCTGGAGTCTCCTCATCAATTAGGCTGATTTGCTTAAGGAGCCTTTCAGCAGCTCTAGGACCAACTTGGACTTCAAGCTCCAATCTTTCAACTGCAGGACCTTCAGCTAAAGCCAAAATGACAAACAATAAATTATGATTTTATTTGGAAATACTTGAGTTTAATCAATGTAATCTTCTCTGGAAGAATACCTCTTGACACTGCAGCACGGGCTGAGTGCTGTCCAATTATGTAGAAGAGAGGAGCATTTCTGATAAAAGCAGCATTGTGAGAGTGCACCTCAATGCACCCCTTGATTTCAATGTATGGGACAGCAAGACAGAGAGTCTTGTGAAATGGAGCAGTAGCTCTCACAGGAGTCTCATCTGGTATCTCGGAGGACTGGAAAGAAAAATTAAGTATTAAATCAATTATATCAAAAAGTAAATAAAAAAATTCTTTCCATTTTGGAGCTTGAAGCAAATATTACCGTGTTTCCATATGTCCATGTCTGTATTCAAAGCTTACCAAAACATATGATGTCTGGGAGTTTTGAAGAGACAGCTCAGGTACCAAGGGAACCATCCTTTCAGAAGTGGGATCTTCAATGTTTCTGACCACAGCAAGGGTCTCAAAGCTGTTGGAACAAGAAAAGTAAAGGATACTTCCAAAAAAGTGCAGTCACAATCAAACAACACTTTTGCTACACTGGCAAGACTAAGATTTCATTACCTCACAGCAGCAATGTGTTCAGGAAGCTCAACAGGCAGAGCCTCCACCTTGTAGTTGCCCTTGAGAATGTCTGCTCTTGCAGCCACTTTTCCAGGGGCAATTGTACGAATCTTTCCTCTCGCCATAACAGCAGCTTGGATCAAGGCAGTGTTCACTCCCATCACAGCAAAGGTCTGGAGAGCAACACTGAAACAAGAATAAGGGAGATTGTTTGTAAAACTGTTGTTGTGTACTTCATGTTTCATCTTCATGAATGTAGCTGCAAAAGTGTACCTTGGTCTTGCTTCAGCTTGGAGTTGAACATCAGTCTTCTTCAGCTGCTCAAGAGTCATGGTCTCAATCTCCTCAGGGAGAGGAGGTGTAATGGTGGCCTTAACTAGGAGGGTGAACAGAACAACATCAAACTTAGAAGTGACACCCTCATATTCAAGGAACAGAAAAAAAGGTTCTAAGAAAACAAAGGTACCATTGACACTTGCAGCAGCAACAGCAGCAGTGTAAAAACTGAGCTCCATGGGCACACCAACTGCTGTTGGCAAGATACGACGCACTTCAGCTGCAAGCAGGGGTCTGGCGTACTGAAAGGCAATTCCTTCCTGCAAAGCTTTAAGGGCGGCCTTCAACAGTTCACGTGGTTTGGGTCCAGTGGCAATCTGGGAATAGTGTTTATGAGAAACTTAATTCTAATTGTGAGAATTATTTGTGAGACAGATGTCAAAAATATGGAAATGAGAGAGGAGACTTAAACTACAACACAGTACCGGTATTGCTTCTTCAATGACTGTCTTGTCAATGTTTAAATAAGCCACTTCTTGTCCAAGTAATTTGATGTAGGCTGAAGCCAATGGCTGATTGGTCGGCAAGGCCTTCCAGTTTGCAAGCTTGAAGAGTTAAAACAGAGAAGTTTTATATATTTAGCCTATGTTATGCTTATAATACGTAAAAGCACAAAATTATACAGTACACTGGACATGAGAACTTACTGCTCTCAGGGTACGCTTAACCTTTGTGATACGGTCAACACTTTCATCTGCAGCAGGAGATTGCAGAAGAGCCTCCTGGATTCCTTCAGTTCTCACACCAATCTGTTTGAAAGAATCAACTGAGTGAAGACTGAAAATATTTTAAAACCATTAATCAGATTAAAAACAAAAACAAAAAAAAAACCTCTTGGTTGGCCCACCTCAAGAACATCAGCAGCAGCTCCGGCCAGGTAAGCACGTGCTTTAGCTACAACAGCTCTGGGCAGGATGGTGGCGGCATCATTGATCATGTAGGCACTACCAGCAGCTCCAATCATAAGAGGAGCTGCACAGGGACAGAGGCAAAAATGCAATGCCATTTTCAGATTATTTTGTTCAGATTTTTATGCATTTTAAGCAACACCCAAGACACAACTTTTTAGCTCTCTTATAAAAACTCACTATGATAGAAGTCCAGCTGAAGGGCTCTGCTGAAACGGAAGCTAAGCCTGTCCAGCTTGCGGCTCATGAGCTTAATGGCAACATTAGCTGCACCAGCACTGAAATGGACAACCATGATTACCTCTGGCTTGTGCTTATTTGATGTAATAAATAAAAATATATGAAAAATAATTTGTTATTCTTACACAGCTGCCATATCAGGTGCAGTGATTCTGGTCAGGGACTTGATGTGGGAATATGCAAAGCTTGCAACATGCATGTTAGTCTCAGTCTTCAAAGCACCAGCAAGACTGGAGACGAGAGCCACTGAGGGCTTTGCCTCAAACAACACAATACAAGCAACCATTCGCACTTCTGGGTGGAGAGCCCTGTCCAATACTAGCTGCAGGGCCACTGGCTGAACCTGAGGGAGGGAATACGGTTTGCTTATTACTGGAAGAAAATGTGCATAATCATTTTACATTATTTTTTTATGTATGTATTTTTACATTGCTACATTGTCTGACACTTACCAGTTTGGGCTCTTTCTTGGCAATGTTCCTCAGGGCCAAGATGGCATCAACCTGGACTCTAAGAGGCAGAGAAGTAGCTGCAGTTCTCAGTCCAGGTAGAAGCTTCATGATGGGTTTAAGACTAGCAGGGTGACCAGCATTGCCCAGAACTTTCAGAGCCAAAGTGATTTCAGGAATGTCATTCTTGGAAATGGCCTCTGCAGCAATCTCATGGATGGGCTAATGAGTTTGAGACACATACAGATATTAAATACAAATATTAAAATATAATAGTATGTCCATGACAGAAATGTATCGAGGGCTTGAGGTGTTTACCCTGAGGAGCTCGGCAGGGCAAGTGGGAACTGCAACGCAGTGTTTGGCAATCATGGAACCATATCCAAGCATGGCGACTTCCACGAAGAGCTGGGATTGTGGCGATTTTCGTGCATAGCCAAACTCTGTTCAGCAAATACAGAAATCATTAATTTGATTTAGGTAAGATTTGAAGAACAGCACTTTGAGTATAGTAAGATGAACCCACAGCTGTCAACTGGATGGTGTCCAAATCAGCAGTAACCATTTGCAGAGCAACCACAAGAGCCTGGATGAACTCAGGAATGGTAAGTTCACCAGCCAGGAACTTCTCCTTGATGAATTTTACAATGACCGGTGTGCCAACAGCAGGAAGAGCATCCAGGAGCCAGCGCCTAACAGATCATTGTTTAAAATATATTTGTTATAAGAAACTGCATTTGAACTACATTACTATTAACCTTTTGCTCACAAATTGTACCTGTAAACTGGTTTGTCTTTGAACTGAGCCCAGATGGCCTCAGTATTCTCCAAGGTGGCAGCACGCAGGAGCTGGACGAGCTGAACAAACTTAAGTGGAGCATCTTCATGGACCATGGCCACATTGTTTGCAACAAGGTGCTTTAAGACCTCGATAATCTAGAGAGAGTAAGGGCAACACTCAGATGATGTCTTCATGGATCAAAGGCTTTGACTCGGAGACTGTTAAAGATTTTAAGTAATGTATTATACTTGGGCTGGTGCATCACTGATCTTCATGAGTTGAATGGGGGTCTGAAGAAGTTCAGTTGCAAACTCATACTGCAGGGATCCACGGGCCAAGTAATCAGCTTTGATTGGAACGACAGGGGTTTTCTCAATCTCAACAAAAGCCAAGGTTTGTCTGAAAAAAAAATTATTTATTAGTAATAATGTTATTTCATATTTTAAGAGAAATCTTACAGAGGATCACTCCTACTTTGCTTCCATCTGGGCAGCACCATGGATCTCATTGAAGGGTGAAAACTGATGCACTTCCTCAACTGTTGCTTCAGCGATCAGTACACCGGCAGCAGCTGGTTTCATGATGTAGTTGTAAGATGCAGTTTCAATCAGACTCTTCACCCTCTGTTGAGAGAAAGATATATGACCACATATTCATTATATTGAACTGAATATTTCAGTTCTTCCCAGTCTTCTTCATTACCTCTGTGCATTCAGCACACTTCTCAGTGTATGCCAAGCCAACATCCTTCATGATTCTCTCCTGGCAGTGGCTCAGATCCTTGGACTTGGTGACAATAATGTGGTTGGCCTTTGGATCCTCACTGATGACATAGTGGGTCCTGCACACTCCCTGAGCTCCAGCCTTGAAGGACAAGTTAAAAAATTAGATTGCAGAACCCAAAAATTAAAAAAACAAAAACAACCTAGGATCACTTTTTCACCTCTTGCAGCTCATAGATGTTCTGGGTCTTCTTGAGATTGAGCTGAAGGATGTTGAGGATTCCTCTGTGCAAGTTCAGTACTGTAGGGGAGACTCCTGCAGGGGCGAATACCTTTCCAACTACACCATTAGCATACTCAAACTTGATGGGAATCTGAAGCTGAGCAGCCAGAGCTGAGGTGAGCTTAGTGGCAGGAACAAATGGATCCTTGGGCCAAATGCCAGCATACTCGTGGAGTAGAGGATCCATGAGCTGTAAAGCAATATCTTCACTTAAAATGAGGGAATTGTTGTTTTTAACAGCCAGTGCTTACTAACACATTTCAGTTTCCTCTGAGTGTTGAACACTTATAAAGTTTACAGTTCTTAATGGTCAGTACCTTCATCAGGAAGGTGGTTTCTGTCACGGCACTGAGGTGAACCTTGCTGCTGACTTTTATACCTGCTCTGGCCAGACCTTCTTGAGGAAGACCACCCAAGAGCATAGCCTCATACTTGTAGACATAGGTCTTATCAAGGGCAAACTCTGGAACTGAGAAGGGTAGAATATTTCTCTGGTTGAGTTTAAGCAAGAATGCAACAGTTGTAAATGACCAGATAACAAATTACAAAATTACAATCTTGTTACTTACCAAGGTTGATCTGTTGACTTGCTGAAAGAAACAAATAGGAGAATTTGCTTTGAAAATTACTTCATTTTACTTGTTTTTAACAAGTTCTAAATTTAATTTTACTTTGAAGAGAAATCTTTTAAGAAAAGAGAAACAGAAACTTATGGATTTTAAAACATAAAACTTACCCACAAGGGCCACAGTCAGGGCAAGCACAACAGCTCTCATGGCTGATGGTTTGTGAAGAACTTCTCAGAGAAACAGATCTTTTATAGTAGTTTCTTGCTGACCAAGTATGAATTTGTAAATTAATTATTAACAGATGTCTTTAGACATCAAAAAGCAAAAAGTACATAAGACAGGTTGGTCAACCTATTTGAACATCAATATCAATTAGAGGTTAGGTTACCCTGGCCTGTCATGTCATCCTCCAGAGTTATGACCAAAGTCAATTTTGTATTTGTCTTCATTTGCAAGAAAGTTGGTCAGGATAAGTAAAATTTAATTTATATATATATATATATATATATATAAAATTGCTGGTTTTGTCTATACATGGTTATATATATATATATATATATATATATATATATATATATATATATAGACAAAGAAAAATTATCTCTACTAATTCTTGAGAGTATTAAGATGTATATAATACTTTTAATATATAATATTAATCCTTTGCAATATGTTTATTATTTAAAATCCAAAACAAATTCTTCACTGACCTGACATGATAAGACTGTTAAATTATGAAGGTAAAATATAGAACGGCCGAAAACATATGATTTTATAAATGCTGCAATTGCTGGTATGTTTCTAATTACCTAATACATCATTACTGATTTTTGAATGCAGCTGTATTCCCTGTGAACTCCATTGTTTTTGAGATTGGCATAATGCCTATAAATGCCAAACTTTTATAGATTTGAGTCCCTTGACCTAATCAAGCCATCTGCAGTGATCACTCAAAGTAGAGTGGATTCATTTATTAGGAGAGACAATCAGAAATCGCTTTGTTTTCGTAGGTTCACTCAAGGTAAAGGGATCCACTGTTTTGTGGGTTGTGCCGTGTAGTTCAGTTCTATTGGATAGCCCAGTCTCATTTGCACTAATGGCAGTATTTCATGGGGATACAGTTTGCTATGCTTTTTTTTTTTTTTTTTGTAGCTTTTTGCTCTCAAAGTACACAATATAGACAGATTTGGCATAAGCCTATCAGTTGTAGGTTAGGTCACCCTGGCATCAAATGTCATCAAAACTTAAAGTCAATATTAGATTGAGGACCATGTCACAGTTTCACTTGAAATATTTTATAATTGTTCATTTTAAAATGTATTATTCTTAATACAAGTATTTTTAGTAGCTCAGGCTGATTGCTAGTGAAATGTTTAGGACTGTGCATGTTCAGCATTGTCATGATATGATTGACTTATGGCACTTGTTCTGTGGCACTTGAGCTGTTAAATAACAGTTACAGCTCATGTAATGAGCCACTATGGCCCTGTTTCCACCTAGTATTAAGATGCATTTTGGTTGATTGGATCACAAGTGGATGACGCTGAATACAGGTGTAAATGGGGTGTTAAGCGTTTTGAGCTTGTACAAAACACATTCAACCAGATTGCTTTCATAGTGGAAACGCTCATGTGTTTGAATGTGTTTGAACAACACACAAGACCGCCTACTCCGTCTACTGACCTAACGCATAAACATTGTGGAAAGTGCGCTAGCCAGATGGGATTTAAACTTTGTCGGCTGGAGATAAAGTTTGGTTTGAAGACGAAAAACATACCAAGCACAATGTTCTCTCACCATTCCTGATTTCTAACATGCACTCTGCGCATTTGGCGTGGTCTTGTGGCTGTCAGAGCAGAAACGAAAGCTGTTGCTCTCTGTATGTTTTTTCATTGTCTCCGGTTGTATTGTAAATTGCTTGTATTGTCCATTAGATCAAAAGAAGCCCTTACATTTTCCCGCCCATAGAGCCTCCCCTCGAAGAAATCAGGACAGAAGTGGTTGAAAGTGGACAAAAGTGACGGATTAAAATACACGTTTCCACCTGGTATGTGTCTCCCTTGTCTGCTTGTGATCCGATCGACCAAAACGCATCTTAATACCAGGTGGAAAAAGAGCCTATGAGCAAATATGGCAGATTTTCACCTCAAATTCTGGAGGTCCTGTGCCAGCATAGGGATGCTCTAATTAACTGACTTCTGATCAAAATCAGCTGATAAATGCATTTGAGGCATGGAACTTCACTGAATTTGCCCATAAACTGATCACGTGTTGATAATGCAAAAGATGCAACCCTGCTCACAATGTGAATATGAAATGCTTGTGCAAACTTTGTTTCTCAGTCTCCTTCAGAAGTGAGTGTAACAGTGTAATAACAATGCAAGTTAAAAGATAGAGTATAATTCAAACATCTTTGATAACTTTCGATCTTTGTGCATTAACAGTAGCACTGCTGTAATGATTTGCAAACTCAAAAAAGGGAGAGTTGGATCCAAATGTTTATTAACAAAAATTAAACAAACAAATCAAACATGAAAAACAGAGAACCAGGAACAGAATGAGCACACTAAACATACTGCCATGAAGGACAAGACTCGGCAAGGAATACAAAAAACACTAGCGTTTGAATACACAAGGGCTAATAGACAAAAAAGTCACACCTTCGAACAATCAAAGAAATAACCAACAAGAAAAACTACAAAAGAACTACAAAACATGGCACAGGGAAATAACATAAAAGTCCACACAAGACCAGGGGAACACAGGCTGGGATCATGAGAGAGCACTTCTATCATTCTACCTTTTTCCGCCCATCATCGACTAAAAAATCAGGCTTGACGGGGTGCGTGTTCGCGCTGCAGCAGAGGTGGAAAGTCCAGGGGTCAGAAAGTAAAAGTCCTGCCATATTTTTATTCCACTCACTGAAGCAGTGTTAAAGTTAATGAGATAATTAAGTGATTAATTGAGTGATGATTGACCATTATTGAAGATACCTGATGTTAACAAGCAGAATCACCAAAGGAGAAAATCACAGTTTTAAGTCACCATCATGGAGATCAGCGTTTGCTTTAGTTGAGCTCTTGACCCTTGACTTTTTAATATTAGAATTTGTTTGCGCTGTTGTAACTGAGTTATAACAACCAGACAAGCAAAGAAAAAAAAAAGATGATCAGGTGGTGTTGGTTAAGTTTTCACATAATCATAATTTGGCCTGAACCACCAAACTCATTTAGAGCCCAATCTTTGAGTTAGATTTACATTAGTGATTACAGCAGCTCTGTGATTCTACAGCAGCCGATCCAGCTTTTTCAATACAATCCAAAGGTAAAAGTTGTTCTGATTAAAAAAAAAATAAAATCTTTCTTCTAGGCACACACAGACATCAAGAATCAGCCTATAAATCTCAATGACGGTGACAAGCCACATATTCTGATAAAAAGATCAACTCTGAACATTAGAAAACAAGCTACTAAAAAGTTACATAAAAACAGAAAAAAATAAAATAGTGAGAATAAAGGAAATTACTAAGACAATTCAGATCATAATTTATTCATGCAGCAATGCATGATGGGAGCCATGGATGAATTTTGATTGGTGGCACCCAGAATGCACTGCAACATGCTTTATTATTCTCACCACTGTTGAGATTCACAGGCTGATTCTTGATGTCTGTGTCTCTAAATAAAAGATTTTTTTTTTTTTAATCAGAACAACTTTTGAGAAATCATTTGGATTATATTGAAAAAGCTGGATCTACTGTTGTAGAATCACAGAGCTGCTGTAATTAATAATGTAAATCTAACTCAAAGATTGGGCTCTAAATGAGTTTGGTGATTCAGGTAAAATAATGATTATGTGAAAACATAACCAACACCACCTGATCATCTTTTCTCTTTGCTTGTCTGGCTGTTATAACTCAGTTACAACAGCCCAAACAAAAACTATTACTAAAAAGTCAAGGGTCAAGAGCACAACTAAAGCAAACCCTGATCTCCATGATGGTGACTTAAAAATTGCGCAGCCTAGTTTATTTAATGCATCAGTGGCGCGCGAATCATAAGCCTCCTCTGAATCTTCCCAGCTAGAAATGTTATTGTTCTAAGAATGTTTTGAGAACATTATGCTATGTTCTGGTAATGTTTTCAGTGGCAAGTTTTATTTTTGTTCCCAGAATATTCTCCTGAAAAGGTAGGATAACAGTATTTAAAAACAATTGTAAAAATGTTTAGTGATAACATTGTTAGAACATTATCCCCCAACATTCTTATAGACTTTTTAGAGGGCAGTTTCCCATCGGGCACTGGATGTGGACTCATCCATAGATGTCAAATTTTGATCGAAAATGAAAATCAGGTTGATGTCTAAACACAAAATTGTTTTGACGTCAAGCTCCAATATCATTAAACAACTCCAAAAACAGCATTATCAGCTTCACATTACAAACCAGATTGATTTTATTTCTGTCATATCTGTATAAAAGTTCTTATTGAGATGAAAAGATATTTAGATGCCGATGTTATATGAAAGTAATAGTTTGGTTTGATATCACCATTATGGAGACCGGTGTTTGCATTAGTTGGGTAGTTAGTTTTTTTTGGTTGCTGTAACTGTTTATTATGGCAAATACAGCAAAAGAAAAGGTGCTCAGGTGATCTTAGCTATTTGTTGATGATAATGTTTTTATCATTACATAGTGGTTTGATAATCTGACTTCATCCCAATTTAATCTATGGTATTAATTTCACATTGCAGAGAAAAACTAGACACTAAAAAAGTCAATAGTAAAACTGCCTAACTAAAGCAAACACTGCTCTCGATAATGGTGACATCAAACAAAACTATTATTTTTAACAAATCATCAACATCTAAACCTCTGGTAATTCTCAGTAACAACTTTTGTAGATGTATATTAGAAATAAAGTCAGTCTGGTTAGTAATAAGTGAAGTTAAGCAAAGTTGTTCAGATCTTTGAGATATTTAATGTCTTTTATCTTCAGTTGATGTCATCTAAGGCTGTGGCTGAAGTCGTAGTTCTTGTTGTTCCTCTGTCCTTCTGTGAGTCTGCTCGTTATCACCTAATTATGTCATTAACTCCAACACCGATTCAGTGTTACATTTAACAGGCTGTAGTGTTCACACTGAGTAGTGTTCATTTCATCTGGGCTAAACCATGTGGGGCTTACATGGGTGTGCTGGTTGGGAGGCGTCCGGCCAGCGGGACCGTGACAGTTAAGGGGTTAAGAGAACCGTCATTTAGATGATACTAACTCTGATACTAGGCTTGGTCCATAATTCTATTCAGACTAGTATTTACTCATTTATCTTACAACCCCATTTCTAAGTTTTTTGTAAAATGAAATAAAATCTAGAATCTGTGATTTGTTAATTCTTTTGAACCTTTATTTAACTAACAAAAGTACAAAGAAAAGATTTCCAATGTTTTTACTGACCAAATTCTATTTTGTAAATATAAACAAATTGTGATTTTGATGGCTGCAACACACTCCAAAAAAGGTAAAATAATAGTGAAAAGGTTACAGAATATCAAAGTTAAATGACTTTGAAACAGTCCACAATAAGCAGGCGAATTGGTAATAGGTGAGGGTATCATGACTGAGTGTAAAAGGAGCATCTCAGTCTTTGCAAGCAAAGATGGGTCATGGATCACCACTCTGTGGTAAATTTCATGTGAGAATTCAAATCAAAAATCACATTTCTTAATGCAAGTTTGCAAAGCATATAGGTCTTCCACCATCTACCATGCATAATACTGTGAAAAGATTCGGGGAATCCAGAGAAATCTTAGTCCATGTAGAGCAAGACAGAAAACCTCTGTTGAATGTGCATGACCTTTGACCCCTCAGACGGCATTGCTTGAGAAACCAAGGGACCATGTTGACACCAGGTGACTCGCATATGTATGAAGTAATCATTGACGTGGAAGCGTATATTGGGATTGTACAAAGACATATACTGCCATCAAGATGACATCTTTCCTGGGTAGCATGACAATGACAGGCCTCGTTCAGCATGTGTGCTACATCAGTGTGGTTTCTTAGACACTCTACACCATAGAAGGGATGTGCTTGACTGACTGCCTTCCTGCAGTCCAGATCGGTCTCTTATTGAAGGAGAATCAAACAATGATGACCACAGACTGTTGAGCAACTGTCTTGTATCAGGCGAGATTGGGCAAAAATTTCACTTGCAAAACTTTGAAAATTAGTATCCTCAGTTCCTGAATAATTAAAAAGTGTAATTAAAAGGAAAGGTGATGTGACACAGTTGTAAACATGGCAACTTTTTTGGAGTGTGTTGCAGCTGTCAAAATCAAAATTTGTTTATATTTACAAAATACATTTAAGTTGGTCAGTAAAAACATTGAAAATGCATGTGAATGTCTTAACATTTAGTATCTGACAGGAATATCTAGTTTCAGGATAGCAATTGCACTGTGTATGCCCCTTATGTTATATTTTCATTGGTGTATCTAACCCCTCTCCTCCCTTCCCTTCCTTAGTATCTATGGTGGTTACAGCAGAAGTAGACAACAGTAGGAAGTAGTGTTCCAGTTGTTAAATAAAGAAAAAATAGTCAGCAGACAAATTTTGAGAACGCTCATTCAGATTTATTGAAATTAAGGCATTAATTTACAGCAGCTTCAAAAATGTTGTATAAGGTTCTACTGAGCCAAGAATTGGGTTTAAGCACACTGCTCAGTGCAGCGACAGGCCACATGAGCATCGGTAGTCTCTCTCAAGTCTACACTCTTTTCATAGATTCCATCAAACATGTTCAGGTTGGAGTCTGTAACAGGATATGAAAATGTAAGCGACATATAGAAACCAAAATGGTATATTTTCCCATTGAGACAATGTTATGTTAATCATTTTGCATATTGTTCGGCCTATGTAGTTTATGGTAATATTAGTAAATGTCAGTGTTATATGAGAATATGAGAATTCCTGGACTAGAGTCATATCAAACAAGTAATGAAATTACTTACCAGTGGACAGGCAGTGGTATCCAATGGTGACAGGGATGGTTCTGATTGGTGCACAGCCTGGCAGACAGCGCAGCACAGGCTCAACAGAGTAACATTTAGATTCCTGTCCATTTAAAATCACTTGCTTCTCCAACTTCACAGACTCAAGTTTTATGTGGCATTCTGGTAGAAGAAAATATTTCTCTGTTTAAAACATCCTTAAAACATATGATATTGTTGCAATACACAGCATCAAACAAATCTTACGGCTGGCATCACGGCAGCTCTCAGCAGGAAGCACCCATGAGTGAGCAAAACTGACTGAGCTTTTGGTCAGGTATCCACTGGGTGTAGTGTACTCCTGTTCGATCTCTCCATCAGCTTTTCCACAGAGTCCACAGGTCTGTCCCTTCATCCAGTCAGCAACTTGGATCTATAAATGAAAATTTATGTTAGAAATTAATCGAATATGTTTTTGTTTTAGAAATACAGTAGCTGATAGATACTCATTAACTTGCAGTCACCTTCCAATGACCATTAGCGAAGTAGACTTCCTGAAGCCCGTGACTAGGAGCATAAAGTGACAAACTGTCAGCCTTCTCCCTGATCTGGATGGAGCCTAAACCAGAAGCGCATTTTAATTTATATTAGCTAAACATATTCAAAGAGACCACATGGACCTTATAACCTACCTGAGGGATGCTGATAGGGCAGGCTGCTGATGGGAACTTCCATTTCATTAACTTTAACTTTTGCATCAGTGCCCAAAGCATACAAGTCTACATCACTGTTAAAGACAGGTGATCAACTCAGTGCAGTGGTAATAAAACTATAATCACAGTAAATAAACCTGCAGATTAAATGGATACTAGTTCACAACAGAGTGAACGTACATGTCAGCAAGTTTAACGTTCAGGCGGTTTTCTTCAGACTCTTCATCCTTCTTCAACAGAACAACAAATTTCAGCTCAGGTGTGCAATCTTGGGCCAAGACCTGGTAGCAGGAAATGGGCATTTCGTTCTTGTACCTCCTGTTGTTGAAGGTGGTGATTGTGTCCTGCATCATGCTGCATTGAGCTAAAAAAAATCAAAATCAAGCAAGTGTGTAGTTTCTAAATATATTTAATGTGAATTTGTTTTGATATGGTAATCCCTGTGTCATATCTCTGATTTGTACCTGTAGTGTAATCATATATATAGTTCTGGGCTCTGAACAGAATGTCCTTGTCAATATGAATGGAAAGAGTTCCATCTGGATTGATGGGAACAGTGATGGGGAGAGGAATAGCCATCCTTGATAGTGTCATCTAAAGCAGCAGAAAACAGTTAGAGTAGTTGCTTTTTCTTATTTTATCTCTGAGTAATTCATAGTTTAAATATTACTGGCCACTCACCTCTGGAGCCCTAAAAACAACATTCAGGGTCCTCTTAGTGGGCAAGGCCACAGTCAGTTCAATCTCTTTCTCACTGTTCGTGGTTCTTTCAAACCTGACTCCCGCCTGCAAAGCTGCCATAGGTATGTGCTTAGACAGCCTGTTTGAAAAGTGATACATAAGGAAAATGGATTTAAAAACATAACATTTGTACAGTTACCACATGAGTTCATGATCATTGTGTTTACTTTTTGGCATAGGTGGTGACAATAACTGGAAGCCTTTCATATTCCCACTCTAGACGGACAGCGGGGAATTCTCCAAGGATTCCAGCCTCAGCTTTAGTAATGACTGCATATTGCTGACACTCTGCACCCCAAGCAACCTTGGTCTGAAGAATAAAATGTATGTACAATTCAGACCAGCAGAACATCAAGGACAGAATTAGACAATTGTGACATTTTGGGGAATTTCAGACTTAGCTCTGATCTTACAGTGACTTTGTGCTTGCTCAGCAGGACACCATCAGCACACAACTTCCAGTTGTCATTCTCGGCAATGGAGGAAACAATGAGCTGCACTCTTGCAGTTGGCTTGTCAAAGAAAGCAGCAAGCTGGTAACCCAACAACTTGTGGTCCACTCTAACAACACGGGCAATGACAGCAAAAACAGGTGGAACAGCATTCCCAAGATATTTAGCCTAAAAGAATGAACAATCATTTAAGCGATTCATTCAAGAAGTGTGATATTCCTTTTTAGGTTTTGTTTTTGACAAATGACAGAAATTAGTTTACCTGTTTCTGGATGTGCTCAAAGCTAGATGCGGCGCTTCCACTGCTTACTGCCTTTGAGGCACCGTGTTGTGCCATGTACTACAAGAAACGTTTTTTGTATAGTATCAACTGTGCTGGAAGAAACTCAATCTCTCCAAATCGAGATATATTAGAATGAGTAATGATTAAAAAGTATTCCTCAGTAATAACCTGATCTTTGTGAAATTTCTTGAAGGGCTCCATGTGATTTGCAGTCTGAAAACCAATAAGAATGAGAATTAATAAAAAAAAAGGAGACAGTGATACAAATGTTAGCTGCCAAGCCATAAAACAAGATCCCACATCTTCACCTCAGTCATACGAGAGCTGGACATGGAGGAGCTTGAACTGCTGATGATGCGGCTGCTGCTGCTGCTTTCAGAAGAGACAGGCACATTTTTATCTTCAGTCTCCAGGATTTCCCTCAGTTTCAACAGGAAGGCCTTTCCTTCTGGAGTCTCTTCATCAATTAGGCTGATTTGCTTAAGGAGCCTTTCAGCAGCTCTAGGACCAACATGGACTTCAAGCTCCAATTTTTCAACTGTAGGACCTTCAGCTAAAGCCAAAATGACAAAAGTAATTAAAATTGAATGTGAAAATACATCCTGCTAACTCAAGTAAATCTGTTTTTGAAAATACCTCTTGACACTGCAGCACGGGCTGAGTGCTGTCCAATTATGTAGAAGAGAGGAGAATTTCTGATAAAAGCAGCATTGTGAGAGTGCACCTCAATGCACCCCTTGATTTCAATGTATGGGACAGCAAGACAGAGAGTCTTGTGAAATGGAGCAGTAGGTCTCATAGGAGCCTCGGCTGGCATGTCAGGATCAGGGATCTCAGAAGACTGAAACAGAAAATTAACAAGTACTGTAACAAGTCTTGCCACTTTGACTTTGAAGCATACTTCCACATATTCATGTGTGGCTTACCCATGTCTGGGGGTTTTGCAGGGACAACTCAGGTACCAGCGGAACAGTTCTCTCAGCAGTTGGATCTTCAATGTTTCTGACCACAGCAAGAGTCTCAAAACTGTCAAAACAAGAAAATATTGGAGGAAACTGTTGTTAATTTTTAGGGAAATTCATTCAACATTTTTGCTACACTGGCAAGACTAAGATTTCATTACCTCACAGCAGCAATGTGTTCAGGAAGCTCAACAGGCAGAGCCTCCACCTTGTAGTTGCCCTTGAGAATGTCTGCTCTTGCAGCCACTTTTCCAGGGGCAATTATACGGATTTCTCCCTTTGCCATAACAGCAGCTTGGATCAAGGCAGTGTTTACTCCCATCACAGCAAATTTCTGTATAGCAATACTGAATCAAGAATAAGTGAGGTTATGTTTTTAAAGGCACTGTTGTATATGTTATTTCTTGGCTTCAGGTGTTTTTAAAAGTGTACCTTGGTCTTGCTTCAGCTTGGAGTTGAACATCAGTCTTCTTCAGCTGCTCAAAAGTCATGGTCTCAATCTCCTCAGGGAGAGGAGGTGTAATGGTGGCCTTAACTAGAAGGATGAACAGATGAATATAAGACCAAGAAGTTACCCTCTCTTTTCCAAGGAAAGAACACTTAAAAAATTCAAAGAGAGAAAAAAAACATACCATTGATACTTGCAGCACCAACAACAGCGGAGTACATACTGAGCTCCATGGGTACACCAACTGCTGTTGGCAAGATACGACGCGCTTCAACTACAAGCAGGGGTTTGGCGTACTGAAAGGCAATTCCTTCCTGCAAAGCTTTAAGGGCAGCCTTCAACAGTTCACGTGGTTTGGGTCCAGTGGCAAGCTGGGGATGTTTATGAAAAAACAAAATAAATCTAATAAGAATTTCTATAATATCTCAAGTAATAAGTCAAATGAGAATTATGGTAATAAAAGAAGATGCATGAACTAGAACACCATACCGGTATTGCTTGTTCAATGATGTTCCTGTCAATTCTGGCAAAAGCCACTTCCTGTCCAAGCAGTTTTACATATGCTGAAGCCAAAGGCTGGTTGGTTGGCAGAGCCTTCCAGTTTATGAGCTGAAAATGTAAACAATAGAATGTTATTTACATCTTAAATGATATTTACGTCTTAAATTTGATAGCATATAATAAAATACAAATAACTTACTGCTCTCAGTGTGTGTTTAATCTTTGTGATACGGTCAACACTTTCATCTGCAGCAGGAGATTTCAGAAGAGCCTCCTGGATTCCTTCAGTTCTCACACCAATCTGTTTGAAAGAATCAACTGAGTGAAGACTGAAAACTGAATCAGATTTTTTTTTAAAAATCTTGGTTGGCCCACCTCAAGAACATCAGCAGCAGCTCCAGCCAGGTAAGCACGTGCTTTAGCTACAACAGCTCTGGGCAGGATGGTGGCGGCATCATTGATCATGTAGGCACTACCAGCAGCTCCAATCATAAGAGGAGCTACACAGGGACAGAGGTAAGAATGCAATTATTTTGTGTAGGTGTTTTATGAAAAGCCTTAAGCATGCTGTATTTTTTCAAGACTCACTATGATAGAAGTCCAACTGAAGGGCTCTGCTGAAACGGAAGCTAAGCCTGTCCAGCTTGCGGCTCATGAGCTTAATGGCAACATTAGCTGCACCAGCACTGAAATGGACAAACATGATTACCACTGGATTGTGCTCAAATGACATGATGAAGTAAAATATATGAAAAATGATTTGTTATTCTTACACAGCTGCCATATCAGGTGCAGTGATTCTGGTCAAGGACTTGATGTGGGAATATGCAAAGCTTGCAACCTGCATGTTAGTCTCCATCTTCATAGCACCAGCAAGACTGGATACGAGAGCCACTGAGGGCTTTGCCTCAAACAACACAATACAAGCAACCATTCGCACTTCTGGGTGGAGAGCCCTGTCCAATACAAGCTGCAGGGCCACTGGCTGAACCTGAGGGAGGAAATAAGGTTAGTATATTATTGGAAGAAAGTATGCATAATCATCTTCTTTTCATTCCTACAATGTCTGACACTTACCAGTTTGGGCTCTTTCTTGGCAATGTTCCTCAGGGCCAAGATGGCATCAACCTGGACTCTAATGGGCACAGCAGCAGCTGCAGTTTTTAGTACAGGAAGGATCTTCATGATGGGTTTAAGACTAGCAGGGTGACCAGCATTGCCCAGAACTTTCAGAGCCAAAGTGATTTCAGGAATGTCATTCTTGGAAATGGCCTCTGCAGCAATCTCATGGATGGGCTAAGGAGTTTGAGGCACATACATTTAGAACAATATTATAGATTAAGTTCCTGACAGAATTGTATGCTTTCTGGACTTGAGGTGTTTACCCTGAGGAGCTCGGCAGGACAAGTGGGAACTGCAACACAGTGTTTGGCAATCATGGAACCATATCCAAGCATGACGACTTCACGAAGAGCTGGGATTGTGGCGATTTTCTTGTGCATAGCCAAACTCTGATCAGCAAATACAGAAATCATTCATTTGATTAAGGTAAGATTTGAAGAACAGCACTTTGAGTATAGAAAGATGTACTCACCGCTGTCAACTGGATGGTGTCCAAATCAGCAGTAACCATTTGCAGAGCAACCACAAGAGCCTGGATGAACTCGGGAATCGTAAGTTCACCAGCCAGGAACTTCTCCTTGATGAATTTTACAATGACCGGTGTGCCAACAGCTGGAAGAGCATCCAGAAGCCAGCGCCTAACAGATTCATTGTTTTAAGTAGAACATTTTTAACTATATTGCTTCTAACATTTTTACAAAAATGAACCTGTAAACTGGTTTGTCCTTGAACTGAGCCCAGATGGCCTCAATATTCTCCAAGGTGGCAGCACGCAGGAGCTGGACGAGCTGAACAAACTTAAGAGGAGCATCATCATGGACCATGGCCACATTGTTTGCAACCAAGTGCTTCAGGACCTCCACAATCTAGTAAGAGTAAAGACAATATTCATGTGTCAAATCTTGACAGTTTAAAGTGGATGCATTTTCTTATAACTTAAAGCTTTAATGCATTAAAGGTAAATCAATCTACATCTTTACCTGCGCTGGTGCATCACTGATCTTTATGAGTTGAATGGGGGTCTGAAGAATCTCAGTTGCAAATTCATACTGCAGGGATCCACGAGCCAAGTAATCAGCTTTGATTGGAACAACAGGGGTCTTCTGAATCTCTTCAAAAGCCAAGGTTTGTCTGTAACAATAAATATATATATTTCTGTACCTTCACTTTTTGAAAAATGTATTATGTAATATGTCACTAAATATTGCTACTTCATATTTTAAGAGAAATCTCACAGGTGATCAATCATACTTTGCTTCCATCTGGGCAGCACCATGGATCTCATTAAAGGGTGAAAACTGATGCACTTCCTCAACTCTTGCTTCAGCTATCAGTGCACCAGCAGCAGCTGGTTTCATGATGTAGTTGTAAGTTGCAGTTTCAGTGAGACTCTTGACCCTCTGTCGAGAGACAGGTAAGTTTCCTTTTTTCACTCTAGAGAATGTTCTATTTATACTCTCATGAGTGCAAGGTAAGTTGTCAACATTTGTGGTCCATTTTCTTAAAAGAGAAAGACTTGCACATAGCTGCTTAAAGTTAATACATTAGCATATAGATTGCCTCAAAGCCAACAGATATGGACTAAAAAACAAACAATTTAGCATTAGCGATAGTTAACAACATAATAGGTAGATTTCTCAATTCTATGTGGTCTTTTTCATTACCTTCGTGCATTCAGCACACCTGTCAGTGTATGCCAAGCCAACATCCTTCATGATTCTCTCCTGGCAGTGGCTCAGATCCTTAGCCTTGGTGACAATAAAGTGGTTGGCCTTTGGATCCTCACTGATGACATATTGAGTCTTGCACACTCCCTGAGCTCCAGCCTTGAAGAACAAGTAAAACAAAAAGATTGTAGTACTTAAAAGAGATTTAAAAAAATGTACTAGGATCACTTTTTCACCTCTTGCAGCTCATAGATGTTCTGGGTCTTCTTGAGATTGAGCTGAAGGATGTTGAGGATTCCTCTGTGCAAGTTCAGTACTGTTGGGGAGACTCCTGCAGGGGCGAATACCTTTCCAACTACACCATTAGCATACTCAAACTTGATGGGAATCTGAAGCTGAGCAGCCAGAGCTGAGGTGAGCTTAGTGGCAGGAACAAATGGATCCTTGGGCCAAATGCCAGCATACTCGTGGAGTAGAGGATCCATGAGCTATTAAGGGACATTTTCAATTTAATTGATTGTATGATTGCATGTAATAGTAGGGGCTAGCTGGGACCTTTTTGTTTTTTAATAGTCAGTACCTTCATCAGGAAGGTGTTTTCTGTCACGGCACTGAGGTGAACCTTGCTGCTGACTTTTATACCTGCTCTGGCCAGACCTTCTTGAGGAAGACCACCCAAGAGCATAGCCTCATACTTGTACACATAGGTCTTATCAAGGGCAAACTCAGGAACTGAAACATAATTTTATATATATGTAGTCTAACCTTTTATATATATTTATAGATAGTCTAAAATCTTAACACTTACCAAGGTTAATCTGTTGACTCGCTAAAAGAAACAATAAAGACAATGAGACAAAACTCTGAAAATAAAGTTGCATCTAATAAAATTTTCCAATCAATGCGTTTTCTTACCCACAAAGGCTAGAGTCAAGGCAAGCACAACAGCTCTCATGGCTGGTGGTTTGTGAAGAATTCAAGAAAAGAACAGACTTTTATAGTTTTCTTTTTTGCTGATCAAATATTCATTCTAAAATAATGATTAACAAATGTTTCTATGTGTGTGTCTTACACTGCAAATAAGCTTTGGCTGGTTAGATGATAAATAAGAGATATCAATTAGAGGTTAGGCTACCCTGGCCTCTCATCATGTCATCCTTAGGCCAATGTCCACAGTGAAACTATATATAATATATAATAAACTGTAATATATATTTCATTATTTAATTTCAAGAAAAATTATTTAGAATACTATCCATTTTTCGGTGAAAAAAAATGTTTAGAATACTTTCAATTTTACTTAAATATAACAATGCCAAATTAAAATATTTTGGTTTTATCAATTGTAGTATTTATCAATTTTGAAAGTTGAATGATTGACAATCACCTATAGTGAATAAAAAATGATAGATAGCACTATTTATATTTCTAAAGTAGATAGATTTTCATTCATATGTGCTTGCACTCATGCATTTCACATTTTGAACACTGTTCAATAAACTTAAAATTACGTTTAGTAGTACATCAGTCAAAATAAGTCATAAATAGACACTTTCAGAAAAGTTGAAAGGGCAATGTCATGTCATGTGCATCATGCAGTTTTGACTTGGAACACTGAAAACAATGTCATGGACATTGTTTCTAATATTGATAAACATCCAAATCACATGGTTGTCATGTTTATGCATATGGCAAAATATAATTAGAATTCACAAAACATCAGCAGTGTGTGGAATTTCTGTAGACATGATATAATTATTATATGATGTTCTTTGTACCTCAAATATGGGATAGATGCAGTGAAGGCTGTTTTATAACAATGGGCAAAAGTAATAAAAGAACAGTTGTGGGAGGATGGTAGCCATGATGCTGTGGTTAGTCCACATGTTTAGTACACTGAAACAACCAAAATGATATGTAGAGTTGCATAGATTTGCTTAAATAGTGATGCTTTAGAGAGTAAAATAATGTAATGTGCACAAATTTGTGGTGTTTTTTTATTCATTGAAGGCAATATTTAGTTATGAATGTAACACTTTACAATTGCGCTCAGTATGTGAACATTAGTTAATGTAGTAGGTTTTGGAATTAACAATGAACAATATTCTTCACAGCATTTATTAATTTTGGTTAATGTTAATTATTCTTCATTGTTAGTTCATATCAACTAATGTTAATGTATACAATTGTGTATGACTATGCATAGACTTATGTCTGATATTGTTACATCAAAAGAAATATCACAAATGTTGCTAAAGACCATGTTTATTAATTTATAGGAGGGAAATTTACATATTTTCCTGCCAAATTAGCAATTGTGATACATTTCAGAGCTTGAGCTGATGTGATGTAGTTTTAACCAATATATATAGTTTAGCTAGTATAATTTTTTATTTGTTTAATTGCTTTTTTTTTTTTTTTAAACGTTGCAATTTTGCTACAGTGTTAAACACACTCCTCTGTACAGTAACAGGCCACGTGGGCTTCTGCAGTTTCTACCAGATCTTCAGACTTCTCATAGTTGCTGCTCAGATTTGCAGAAAGGTTTGATTTTAGGTCTGAAACAAAAGCATCAAATGAAATTGTTGCTACTAAAAAAAGAAATTATTTAGTGTAAAGTATACAAAACATTTAGTGAAGATAAAGATAAAAAATAAAGTCACAAAAACAAAAGGCCATTACACTTTACTAACCTGAACTAGCCTCTATATAAAGGTTTCGAATTATGTTCATGACATCTTCTTCTGGATAGGCCTGGACAGCTTCAAAAGTTAAAGCGATTGGAAGAACCAAGTTTGACTTGGACAAGGTCATCTGCAAATTCACAAATTTCAAAAAAAGTGCTGTCAATAAAGGCATAATGAATCAGTCATTAGATTCTTGCTTACCGTTGGGGTCTTAATAATGATGTCCAGGGTCGTTTCAGTTGGGACAAGTATGACCAGTTCAATCTGTCTCTCAATGTTTTTTTCATCGCTAATGGCCAATCCAGTCATTTGAGCCGCACCAGGAATGTATTCAGCCAAACTTGAATAGGAAAGAAAAAAAAAATGTGTTGACACGTTGACATTTATGAAGTGGAACATGGACAAAATGGAGAGTAACCAAACCTTTTGACATAGGTGGTGATAATTGTGGGCACCTTCTCAGACTTCACTTTGAGATAGGCCATAGGACTTGGACCATGGTTGCCAGCCCCTGCGTTGATGGAAATTGCATATTGTTGGCACTCTGCACCCCAGGCTATCCTTGCCTAGATCGAAGAAAATTTTTGTATAGTTATAGATAGAGTGTCCAGTCCTGCTCCTGGAGGGCCACTATCCTGCAGAGTTTAGCTCCAATCCTTCTTAAAGAAGATTACTAGAAACTTCCATTCAAGTGTATTTAGGCAGGTTGAAGCTAAACTGGCCATCCAGGAGCAGGATTGTACACCCCTAACATAACAAAAGTGGTATCTGAAACCTAAACCCATTTCATGAAATTTCTTACAGCAACTTTGTGCTTGCTCAGCAGAATGCCATTGGCACACATCTTCCAGTTGTCCTTCACTGCAATGGAGACTACAATGATCTGCATTCTTGAGGTGGGCCTGTCCAGGTAAGCAACAAGCTGGTACCCCAACAACTTGCGATCAACTCTCACAACTCGTGCAATGATAGCAACCACTGGAGGAAGTGAGTCCCCAAGGAATATAGCCTGCTGCAATGTAAAGGCATTTACCAATTAAAAGAAAAAAAAAATTAAATGGTTTATCAAAGATCTGCTGATGGTAACTGTCATACCACCTCCTTAACAGCCTTGAATTGTTCACTGCTTTGTCCACTGGAAAGTTCCTAGTGATCCAGAATAAAAATAAAAAAGTTTTAAAAGTAAAACATTGACTTTAGTAAATGATGTTTTTTCTTTCATTTATTTTCTAATGTCAGCCACATGCTACACTATTTTAGCCCTGATTTCCGTTGCCGACAGTTGATAGAGATTGCTGTCAAAAACTCAAAATCTGAGGCCTTCACATAAGTGACGATCACTGTTTGAATGATCAAAGATGCAATTTGAGAGAAGTGTCGATGTGTCGCTGATGCATGAGAGATATTTAGCAGGTTAAATATCTAGACCTGTCTGATATCCAAGTCCTGTAGTGTGAAATTTTGACTGGAACTGACATTGGAGATGATAGTTGTATAGTGTGAAAAGAACAGTAAACTAACAACTTTGAAAGTCATGTAGTGTGTGGGAGTAATAATAAATAGAAAATCCTGAAATGTTATAATGAAAACTCACTTTGGACAGATGAGAGTTGGAAGAGCGAACAGAACTGCTGGAACTAATGCTCCAGCTGCTGCTTCTAGGAGAAAACAATACATTATGGTTGAAGAACCTGGAGTTATTGTTCCTCTGTCCACCCTCCAGGATTTCTTTCAATTTCTGAAGGACAGTCTTGAACTTGGGAGTCCTTGCATCAACAATGTTCATTTCTTTAAGGAGCTTTTTAGCAGCTCTTGGACCTAGTTGGACTTCTAGCTCTAGCCCCTCAACAGCAGGACCGTCAGCTGTCAATAAATAAATGATAAGATAAATCATTTTTCAATAACAAACATAACTGAATCATTTCAAATGAATTCTGAAGATGTCATTTGTATAGTTCTGATTTCAGATACTTGCCTCGAGCTATGTTAATATGTACTCCATGCTGTCCAATCATGTTATAAAGGGTGGAGCTTTTGATGAAGTTAGCATTACAGGACATAATCTCCATGCATGCTTTGACTCCAATGTGAGGTACAACAGAACAAAGAGTTCTGTGAACTGGAAAACTAGTCTTCAGTTCAGGTTCCTCAGCAGGTGGCTGAGGAACATTTTCAGATTCTTGAGAATGTTGCACAACTACTGATTCTGGTACAATGGGTGTAATTCTCTCTGCATCGACCTCCTTAATGTTTCTGGCTGCTGCCAAAGTTTCAAAGCTAGTGTAGGACAAGAAGCATAAAATGCCATTTAAGTTATGAAATAGACAGTGGTGAAATGATACAGACAGTGGTAAAGGGCTACTCAAAATATTATGTACCGTGCAGTCACAGCATGCACTGGAAGTACAATAGGAAATGCCTGTATCTTGAAATTAGCATTTGGGATGTCAAACTTTGCTTCCACTTTTAATGGGAAAAATGTACTGATCTTTCCTCTGGCCATGGAAGCAGCTTGAATAAAGCCAGTGTTTAGTCCCATTACAGCAAAGGTCTGTAAGGCAATGCTGGGTAAAACTTCAGCAGTTAACTTCACATCTGTCTTCATCAGATGAGCAACACTGATGATTTCAGTTACAGGTGGTGTAATAATAGCCTGGACTGGATATGATAGCAATAAGAAAAAAGTTTTAAAAAAACTACATTACATTTTCTGTATGTCATTCTTTGTTCCAAAAGAGACTAACTTCAAATTGACTGCTGTGCTTTTGAGACAGTTTTACCCTTCAGATTAGCAGCAGCAACCGCAGCAGTGTACAAACTAAACTCCATGGGTACACCAGCCACTGATGGGAAGATGCGACGCACTTCAGTCACCAGCAGGGGCTTGGCATATTTGAAAGCAATGCCATTCTGCATTGCTTTAAGTGCTTTCCCTGCCAGCTCAGGTATATAGCCTCCAGTGGTAAACTGTAGATCAAATTGGTTATACTTTATTTTGAATGTCCCCTTTAAATATTCTGTTGACTATAAGTAATGTTGTACCTACATGTCAACTAACTCTCATTAGAGTATTAGTAGACTGGTAGGGTTAGGGTTAGTAGAATAAGTTGACATGTATTTGCAAAGTTACTTATAGTCAGTAGATTATTTTTGGGACCATCAGAATAAAGTGTTAGCATATATTAAGCAAACAGTTTACTAATACCTTAATGTGACTGGTAATTGACATGTAGGTGCAATGTTACTTATAGTCAACAGAATGTCTAAAGGCAGGAACACACCAAGCCGACGCCGACGAACTAGTGGCGACGAATGCAGACTGCGGGGTTGGCTCACGTCGGTAGCGTCTGGGTCCAAAGTTGCCCTGACACACCAAACCAACGCTCGACAGCCGACGGCCAAGTAGCAAGTCCGTTCTGCACCTGCGTAAGATGAAATGCCTTTCCGTACCAGCAGGTGGCAGTAGCTGAATAGCCAATCAGAATGATCAGTTGGCCCGACGGACCGATGAGCTCCGATGCCGATTCAACATGTCGAATCTGCCGGAAAAAGCCAACGAGGACCAACTTCAGCCGACGATGCGGAACACACTGAGAAAACTTAGTCGGCCGACGAACAAAAACTGCTCGACGGCCGACCGTGTTCCTGCCTTAAAGGGGACCATCAAAATAAAATGTTCCCATAAAATTTGATTGTTAGCCCTACGTTGAACATTCTTCTTGAAAGTTTAGGAAAACAATGCAAATTATTTTATATAACAGAGTTTTAGGGTGTGTTCACACTTGTAGTCCGGTTTTCTTGGTTCTTTTTTGTTCAGACCCTTTTTTGTTCAGACCCCTTTTCAGGGTGCGTTTGGTGCGTACCAGGGTTTGGACGGCAGCATTCACACTTATTCAAATGAACCGCACTAACAGAGCAATTGCATCAGAGTTTGCTTTATTCAATTCAAACCTGCCAAGTGGGAACACACCCTTAGTTCATATGAAATTATATTACTACAATAGACCTTTGTTGCCTGTTCAAGAACTGCTTTGCCAACATTTGCAAAAGCGATCTCTTGTCCAAGAAGTTTCACATAGATCGAGCCCAATGGCTGCTTCTTTGGGAGGGCCTTGAATGCTTTTAACTGCAATATAACAAATAGACAAAAAATACATATGTAGCTGTTCAGAAACACTGAATAAATTACATTCATAATGTGCCACACTTACAGCCTTAAGCACTTGTTTCATCCTTGGCTGCCTTTCATCTTTCAGAAATGGAGATTTCAGAAGAGCCTCCTGAATTCCATCAGTTCTGATGCCAACCTGAAAGAATTAGGTTCAGTATGGGTTTTAAGAAATTAATGAAATTGAGAAGTATTGCATCTTCATAGCTACTCACCTCAATTACATCAGCGGCAGCTCCAGCAAGGTAAGCATGTGCTTTAGCTACAACAGCTCTGGGCAGGACGGTGGCGACATCATTGATGATGAAAGCACTACCAACAGCACCAACCATGAGACGAGCTAAACAATGAAACTAATCAGTAAGTTTTCAGAGGAAAACATCTCCTGGCATGCAACACCATTGGAGATCAACAGAACTTTCTTACACTCATAACCATCCAAGAAAATTGCTTTGCTGTAAAGAAAGCTAAGTTTTTCCAGTTTTGGGCTTAGTATCCTGATGGCAACATTGCAGGCCGCAGCACTGAAAAACACAGGGGTGGATTGTAGATGTTGAAGATTTATACATCTATATGTTGAAAAATATTGCAGCATTTGTTAGTGTATACTCACATTAGAGCAAACTTAGGGGATGTGCTCCTTGTCAAGGCTTTCATGTGAGAGTACACGAGACTGGCCACCTGTAGATTTGGTTCCTTCCGAAGAGCACGTGCAAGAGTAATAACCAGACCCATGCCTGGTTTTGTCTCAAAAAGCACAATCCATGAGACCATGCGCAGCTCTGGGTGGAGATCTTTGTTCACAAAAATCTGCAGAACTACATTCTTGACCTGAAATGCAAAGCAAAATGCATATAGTAACTCAGTCTTTCTCAACTCTAGTCTTGGGGACCCAACTCCCAAAATGTTTTAGATGTCTCATTAATTAAAACACTTCAACTTAGTTTGTTAGTGTGCTAAATAGGGAGACATCGTGTCTCGAGTCCCAGGGACTGGAGTTGATCCCATTTGATCAGTACGACAAAGCATGACTCAAAATATCTGACTAACCAGTTTTGGTTCCTTTTTGGCAACAGCCTTCAGAGCCAAAATGGCACCCACTTGAACTCTCAATGGAAAATGAGGTATTTGGGTCCCAAATAATGGTAGAAACTTTGTGATGTATTTAATGCTAGCAGGGTGACCAGCATTGCCCAGTACTTTCAGAATCAATGTGATCTCTGCAATGTCAGTCTCTGCAGTCGCCTCAGTAACAATCTCATGGATGGGCTAAAAGAAAAAAAGCATGTTGTCTACAAATCCACACATACAGTTAAGCAAATCATTTAAAACTGGGATGAGCATTTTCAGTCACTGTCCTGCAGAGTTTATCTCCAACCCTGCCTGTAACTTTCTAATCCTGAAGTCATTAATAAGCTTGTTAAGGTGTGTTTGATTTAGGTTGAAGCTAAACTCTGCAGGACAGTGGCTCTCTAGGACCGAAGCTGCCCATCCCTGATTTAGAATCTTCTTTACCTTCAAAAGCTCCACTGGGCATTCAAGAGCACCACTGCAGTACCTGTTAATCATTGTCCCATAGCCAAGCATAGCAACATCACGTAGAACTGGTGTTTCTTGAACTTTGTGACTCAAAGCCAGACCCTTTGGTGGTTACAACATTTAAGGAACAAGTTCAGACATGCTGAATAATGAGTTTAAGCTTTGAGTCAATCTTCAGATATGAGTGTACGCACAGAGTACATCTTAATGGTGTCCAAATTAGCAGTGACCATGTGCACAGCGGCCAGAAGGACCTGAGTGAACTCAGGGATGGAAAGTTCATCTGCCAAGATGATCTTCTTGATGAATTTTAAAGCAGCTAGGGTGCCAACTGCAGGAACAGCATCTAAGATCCATTTCCTTAGAGAAGTGAAGATGAGAGACAATTTGCAAATAGCTTTTTCAGACTGTTAAATTAATATTGATGTACCTGAAATTTGGTCTGGTTTTGAACTGAGACCAGATTCCCTCAACAGCATCCACACTCGCAAATCGCATAAGCTGAATGAGCTGAATATATTTCAAAGGAACATCTTCATGGACTTCTTCCAGTTTTTTGGTTGCTAGATGATTCAGAGCATCTACTATCTTAATGCATACCAGTCAAACAAAAAAGAGACAGTTAAAATATTACTATTAAGAAAAACTCAAACATATTAAATGAAAAATTACAATAATAACATGAATATGTTCTCACTTGAGCCTGTGGATTACTGATTCTCATGAGCTGAATTGGACTCCAGAGAGTCTCAGTGCTAAATTCATATTGTAAAGATCCACGGGCTAAATATTCAGCACTGATTGGAATTATGGGGGATGCCATAATCTCCAGAAAGGTCAAGGTTTGTCTGAAATATTGAAAATAAAAGTAGGTTACCACACAAAAAAATAAACACAGATATAATTAAATCAGAACAAACGTCTTGCCTAGTTTCCATCTGAGTAGCGTCACCAATCTCATAATGAGGTGTAAAGTGATGAATCTCTTGGACTGTTGCTTCAGTAAACACAACACCAGTTGGAGTTGGCTTCATGGTGTAACTATAGGTTGCAACTCCAGAGAGACTCTTTTCCCTCTGTCCAATGATATATAGACCATATTTAAAGAAACACATCTATATGTTTATCATTTTCAGGTCACAAACCCCAGTATCTTTATGGACCCCCAGCTGAAAAAGTACTGATAGGAAAAAGTACTGATAGGAAAAGAAGTTTTTGACCTGACCTGCTGACATTCAATGCACTTTTCAATGTAAGTCAAGCCAACATCCTTCATTATCCTCTCTTGGCAACGGGTAAGATCCCTGGACTTAGTGATGATGGTGTGGTTGTTTTCTTCATCTTCACTAATCAGATACTGGGTCTCGCAAATACCTTGAACTCCATCCTTGTCAGAAAGAAGACTCAGCTCAATCTAGTTCAATATTATTGATAATTAAACTTAATTTCATCGAATCTAACCTCTTGAACCTCATAGATGTTCTGGGTCTTCTTGAGGTTGAGCTGAAGGATGTTCAGAATTCCTCTGTGCAGGTTGATGACGGTAGTTGGGACCACAGAAGGGGTGAATATCCTTCCAACCTTACCATTGGTGTACTCAAACTTAATAGGAATCTGAAGCTGAGCAGACAGTTCTGAGGTGAGCTTAGAAGTGACAAAAGTATCTGTGGGCCAGATACCACTGTACTCAAACAGCTGAGGTTTCGAGAGCTGAAACAAATGGGGAAACTTTGACCTTCTTTTCAATTATATATGGGCAGTAAGAGAACAAAGCTCCATGAAGGCATTAAATTCTGGCATAAAAGTTCTGGTACCTTAAGAAAGAATGCATTCTCAGCTGCAGCACTAATTAAAACCTTGCTGTTGATCTTAATGCCAGCTCTGGCCAGACCTTCCTGGTAAAGACCACTAAAGAGCAAAGCCTCATATTTGTACACATAGGTCTGGGTGCCTGCCAAATCAGGGACTAAAAGTGCAAAAAAGAAAAAAAAAACATTTTACATACTGTAGAAAAGTATCCTTTTGTCACTAGTAAAATTAGATTAACTACTTACATAGATGCACATGTTGACTTGCTGAAATATCATAAAAAGAGTAATATTCAGTAATCAAGTCCTACAGTGGCAATTTTATCAATGGTATGCTCTGATATGCATGCAAATGATTTCATTTAAAACAGCATTGCAGGTTACTTACCCACAAGGGCTATAGTCAAGGCCACTAGAACAGTTCTCATGGTCAGCGGTTGTGCAAAAACACCATGTCGGTTTTAAAGTCAAGCTTTTGCTGGCCAAATACTGATCTCAAAATGTATGATTAACCAGTTGTTTAGCAGAACCAACCAGTTGTGTTTATACTCCCGCCAGCCACCAGCTCATTGGTCAACAATCCAGTGTGTGTTTGTAGCTATACTCTCTCTCTGTCTCTCTCTCTCTCTCTCTCTCTCTCTCTCTATATATATATATAAGAAGAGGGTGGAGTTTCAATAGCTTGTGTTAGCTTAGCAGCTCCGATTACCTCACGCAGACTCACTGAAAACGTCAGAAACTGTTCAGCTTTTTATGTTCAAACCGGAGTCGGACAATGATGGAGACACTCAGGAAGAAGTGACAACACGTTTCTGAATGGTTAGTTGATTAATTTATGTAGCTGATGTGGAGTTAGCTATCTTAAAGTCATTGATTAGCATATTCTGTCATGATAATCTATAAATCACTCGTGTGGGAACTGTTGTACGTCAGATGACTACAGAGCCAGAGAATATATGTTGCATGAAAATAGAACAGGTATAGTTTAGTGTAATTACGTTTATAACTTATGTTGTCATCTTGCTTTTATGAGATGCTATTGCATTTGTGTTATGTACTGTATTGCAGTAACATGGCCTCACCCTCTTTGTTGCGTGTTCTCGGGGGCAGGGTTTATGTAAATTTCAGGGTTAGTGATGTCACTAACCCAGGAAGAAGCTTGTTGTAGTCCCTACCAGCCATTTGTTGTAGTCCTTAAACAGCGAATTCTTTAAAAGAAAATATCTCCTTTTGCTTTGAACTTTGAGCATTGTAACTTTGCAGATGTTGTTTATGTTCTAACAGCAACATTACACACTAACTAAAGTTAAAAAAGTGAAATCATAATCAACCACCCCTTTAAAGGAAGTTTTACCTAGCTCACAAAGATGTATTGTATTGTATATATATATGAAGTGATGACTGACTGACTGAACATTATCCCGCCTATTAGATGGCTACTTCCCAAAAAAATAAATTAATGGACATGAAATATTGATTTGAGCTCTAATTGTTTTATTTTGCGATTAGAGAGAGAGTACAAAGTGATACATGAAAAAGAAATCTATTGCTGGGGACAATATATTATATATGATTAGCTCACAAGAGCGCAACATGTGCTATTTGAACATGACAGTGGCATAGTGGACAGCCTCTGTTTCACATACAGCTGTAGGGATTGAAGATGTATCTTTTGTTTTAAAACTAATGCTGGAATAATTAATGTCTTGATCGTAGGCATCTGCTTTCTGAGTGAGGTCAGAGGATGCAGGGATATTAGTCACAGAGTCATACTGGTGGAGGAAACACAATAAGTAAATAAGTAAAAAAAGTTAACTTTCTTAATAAATGTGTGTAAAATTAAATTTAGTGTCAGCCATTCTCACCAGCACCTCCTCCTTTTCAACCCTGTGGGTTTTAGACAAGGTACACCTTCTCCTCCTTAAAGTAACACAACCATTTATATAGTATACAGTGGGGTCCAATTTTAATAAAAAATGTATTACAAATTATGTTAACAGATTATATTTATATATCATCAAACTGTATTAAATTATTTCACAATTTGAGTCAACATTTTTTAACAGATTTCATTTGTGACAAAATAGTGCAGAATCCTTAATATTTCTGTTCACTTTAGCTTATAATTTTATGTTTTAGGTTTTTCAAAATCCTGCAACTTAAAACTAAATTTACTGACCTATACCACAGGACTCCTATGAGTGCAAGAGTCAAAGACACACACAGTACGACTGCAGTGTTTCGTAGTGCTGTGCTCTCCTCTCGGTCTGTAAGCAGAAATTAATCATATCAGAAATTAATAGATCTATTGCACTCAAACAGACTGCTGCAATCATTTCACACTAGGGCTCTGTTTACACCTGGTATTAAGATGAGTTTTGGTTAATCGGATCACAAATGGATGATGCTAAATAGAGTTGTAAACGGGGTCTAAAACATTTTGAGCTTGTCTACTTTTGACCACTTCCAGAGATAGTCGAAAACTCATTAGACTGGATTGCTTTTGTAGTGTAGCCACAAAAAAATGCCTACTCTTCACCAACTAACCTAATGTGTAGAAGCGCACTAGCCAGATGGAATTTAAACTTTGTCGACTGAGGACCTAAGTGTGGTTTGAAGACAAAAAATGTGTTCTCTCACCGTTCCTGATTTCTAACACGCACTCACTGCATTCAATGTGGTCTTGAGGCTATCAGAGCAGAAACGAAAGCTGCAGCTCTCTGTATGATTTCCGCGTTCATATGTAAATTATGAAAGATCTGAAAAAAAACATAGATTTACCCACCCATAGAGCCTCTCCTCATAGAAATCAGGACAGAAGTGGTTAAAAGTGGACAAAAGAGATGGATTAAATACCAGGTGTAAACGGGAATGTCTTCCTCGCCTACTCGTGATCCAGTCAACCAAAACGCATCTTAATACCAGGTATAAACAGGGCCTAAAGCACATGTATCATGAGAGATGTGTTACCTCCTACAGCACAGGAATACTCTTGAAGCTCTTTATTGCTGACTGAGTCCAGATACAGCTTGTTGTCTTTAGTGAATCCATCCGTTACCTGCCGTCCGTTCTTGTACCAGATGTAAGTGTGTTTGTCGCTCAGAGTGCATTTAGTTGAACAGCTTAATATCACTTCCTGTCGCTCTGATATAATGTTTATGCTGTTTGTCACCATCGTATCTGAAAAACAGAACTGAAGTATTTCAAGCTGGTCCTAACATTGATTTTGACATGGAAAACAAAACCTCTATAAAATGAAGTCATAGTCTTAATGACAGCAAATTGTCTGTGAATCTTATCAAATTAATCATGATCAGTTACCTGTAACAGTAAGAATGACTCCAGGTGTTCCAGAGTATTTTCCTCCTGTTCTGTCAGTGATGATCCTGAATCGATATTCTCCAGAGTCGTTCATCTTGAGCTCTTTGATTCTCAGTGTGTTCCCACATACTCCACCACGACCAGCAAACTGATGCTTCTCACGCAGATCCTTGAAGTCATGAGATTGGCTGTAATGCCAGAATGTTTTATTTACAGTATGACCAGAGGGATGTGAGTATGTGCAGGAAATGTCTACTGTTGAGCCCATCAAAGCACAGACTCTTCTAGAGGTGTAAGTCACATCCCAGCAGCCACTCTTAGAAATACCTGAAAGAGTCACAGATTAACATGTAAAACTCACACTTACTTTGTTTAAATTTACACATGGATGAACAAACAGTACCATCATTGTGTGTATTATTTAACACTCACACAGAGAAGAGGAGGAATGTTTTTGATCAAGAGTACAGGAATAGCTGCCAGCATCTCTGTTAAGTAACACAGACATGTTGTGAGACCCTGTACTTGTGAAATACTGTCCATTCTTCATCCAGTAATAATAATACCAAACTCCAGAGGTGCAGGAAGAATCACAGGTCAGTTTTATTGTCCCATATTTTGGGTCTGTTGCAGGATTTATCCTCACCTGCAGGTCTGAATTAAAGTAAAAATTAAGAAACGCTTCATCACATGACAAATAAAAACAGCTGAACTGACAAGAATCTAGACTCAGTTTCACCTGTGACTGTTAGATTGACAGCGACTGAACTGAGACGTTTAACTCCATCCTTCATGATGAACATGAGCTGATATTCTCCAGAGTCTCTCTCTCTCAGGTATGAAATTGTGAGCTCTGATTGGTAATAAACGATGAGCGGCTTTACTCTTCCTGAGTAGTCTGAGTCTAAAGTCAAATCTTCAGGTTCGTTGTTTTTCTCCAGTTTAGACTTTGTTTTTGGCTGAACCAGAACACAGTTTTGATGTTGATGTAGGGGTAATAAGAGCAAGTCAGTGTCACCTGAGACCCCTTCACAGCACAAATACTCTCTTGGCTACAGGTCACAGGAAGAGGTCCAATGTTACGAAGCCTGAACAAGAAAACATTTCATTGCTTCATTACTAAGATGAACTTTACATACAGAGGAGAGATCCTGTATTGTTACAATCCATTCTCACCAATCTGCTGCTCACACCCATCCAACCATTGCCAAAGAGTCAATTTTAAGCTTATTTATATGCCCACTCCATTTTTAATACAGAGACACAAAATCCTGCCTCTAGAGGACATGGCAAGTTAAATTAGACCAACATTCAGACTGACATTCAGACCTACAACTTTAAGTTTATTGATTTTAACTGAACTGATCTTGAATGATTTCAACTGTGTAAAAACAGATATCAATACACTTTTGGAGCTCATGAAAGATAATTAGTGCCACATTTAAATTAAAACATGACAGAGGAAAATAAGGCACATCAATGCTCAAACCTGGAATGTGCAGCAGCAGCAGGATCAGAGGCAAGAGTCTGGAGTTCATGTTCTTCACTTTCTGTAAATTCATACAATGAAAGACACAGAGCTGCTCGTCCTGAAAAAGACACTGACTGAGTTTCACTGAGACACACTTGAAGGGTCATTACAGTCAGAATCATGAATGCAGTAACACACTTCAGAAAGTCATGCTTAAAATTATGTTTTAATAGAATGCTTAAATGAAAGATTAGATTCACCTACATTACATGTTGCTGTTGTTCTCTGATGTTAGTTGTCGTATTTACTGTCTGTTTTAGAAGCTTTGTGGACGCTCTGCTGATTTTATTTCCTTCCCTTTTCTTACTAAACCACAAATAGTGAAAGAAGATGTTTAGGCTTCAGAAAATGATTAGTCAAACTCAACTCAGGAAGTCAGTATTAGCCACTATGTTGCATCTGGTTAATCAGTTTAAATGAATTAAACCTTGAGTTTTGTTATTTTCTATTTTTCAGTAATATATATATAAATATTACTTCATAATTTTCCTGAAATAACACACATTTGATTATTAATTTCAATTGCATCATCAGATGCCCTTTTATTTATTTTTATAGGCACAGGATTATGGCAAATCATACACAGTGAAGAATACATTTATGCTGCCTTCAATAACCAACAGTATGAATCTTAGAAGACAGAATGTTATGTAATGATGTTTTCTCTCTGACCTACAGTAAATATAAAAAGCTAAACGTTGATAAGAATGTCTTATATTTTAACAGCAGCACAGAAACTCAAAGGTCAACAGAGATACAAAATGAAGACAGCAGGAGTAGTTCAAAACAAAACTTGTGATGACCAAGAACTTCATCCACTGCACCACATTCAGCTAGACCTGCTGCCAAAGAGACAGACAAGTTTATATACATTAGATTTTACCATGTCCAAACTGTAATACTCTCAGGACACGGTACTGATGATGCCTTTATTTCCCTGGCTAGTAGATGATACTACAGTATGTACACAGGTAAACACAAATCACTGAAGCAATGTGTTACGAACTGCATAGGGACTTGAAGGTAGAGGATACAAACGCAGTTTATTGAAGGATAATCCACAATCATAGTCAAAACCCGGCAAAGGGCACACACAGGCAAACAGTCCAAACAATTAAGTCCGAGGAGCAGGCGAAAACAGTAGTCCACGAATGACAGGCAAAAGAGCAACAAAACAACAACAAAAACAAGACAAAAGAAAACCAAGACACAGGAACAGAGAACAAGGGCTGAGAGATGCAGTACCTACAGACATGCAAGACCTAGCAAAGAGTGACTGAATTAACCAGGTTTATATAGGCAGATACTACTAAGCTAATGAGCAACAGCTGAATGTAATTAGTGATGAACCAGGTAGAGGATGATGGGAGATGAAGTCCTTGAGGCAGTGACAACAGTCTGTGATGGAGTGCCCTCTGGTGTAAATTATGGGCACTCTGTGACAATGAAGTCTAGCAAACTGTTTAAACAGGACTTTGATTTGCATTGCTATTAGAACACAAAAGAGGACACAGTTTTTTCCTGCTTATTAACATTTTTATTGATTTTGCTGTTTTCCACACTAAAAGCCCTTTCACATCAAGAATGATTACCATAAGGTTTTAAACTTTCTAAGAGAACAGAGGAGTCCACACCACAACAATAACAACAATGACTTGGAGAAAATATAGTTATTACTTTTCCATCTGATGAATATAGAAAACGTTGGAAACCAATCAAAATCCATCTGACTTTATGGTGCGCACTGCTATGGTCTTGTCCCAAATAGCACACTTCATGTGCACTTGTGGTTTTGTGGGCGATGGCTGCGGCGTGCACGTGTCCATTAAGTCCACAATTTCACTTTCCTGCAGAGTTTAGTTCCAACCCTTATAAACTCACCTGAATTAAATGAACTGTCTTCACAGTTAAGCACAGATCATGAAGGCAATGAAGTCTATAAGCTGTATTTTCCTTCATTCTCATCACCAGCTTTTGACTACTTATTAAATTATTTTCATAAGATAAAGATAAACAGAACACAAAGGCTATCCCCATCTTTAGGATGGATCAATATATATGATTTTTATAGAATAAAAAAATATATTGAAAGCATTTCTTACATTTAGCAGGAGGAGGAAAGAACTGGATGGATTAACCTGTTTTATTGTTTCATTTTAGTTGTGTTTGATTATGCAGACTGAGCAGTCATTGAGAAGTCACTGTATATGACATCATCACTGATGTTGCTGTTGACAGTTCTGACTGTTGCTAGGTGATGATCTCACAGTGACATCACTCCACCAGCTCTAATGGACAGACAGCAGATGAACAGATGTGGAACATCAGATTCTGACAGAGACAAATAGAAAGATATTAAATACATGTACAACAGTGTTTTTGTCATTGCATCTCTTATAGTAGATTCTCTATAAGCATAATTCCTCACCTTCAATTTTGTTTTCTGTTTGGTTTTGAGAGTAGACGCATTTGGATGAAAAACCTGTTGAATCATAATTCACATTCTTATAATCTGAATTCATTTCATGTGAATTCATTTGTGAATTGCACGGATGTTTTACTCACCACATCCACAGAGCTGCTACTATGAGAAACTGAGGTAAAAACACCAGCAGAATGACTGTATAATGGCTGAACGCTGTGCTGTCCACTGGATCTTCACAACACAAAGATGTGAATCATGACTATCAGAGAAACCATCTGAATTCAGAGATCATTTCATACTGAAGCACATGTATCATGAGAGATGTGTTACCTCCTACAGCACAGGAATACTCTTGAAGCTCTTCATTGCTGACTGAGTCCAGGTACAGCTTGTTGTCTTTAGTGAATCCATCCGTTACCTGCCGTCCGTTCTTGTACCAGATGTAAGTGTGTTTGTCGCTCAGAGTGCATTTAGTTGAACAGCTTAATATCACTTCCTGTCCCTCTGATGTTATGTTTGGGCTGCTTATCACCATCGTATCTGAAAAAACAAACTGGTCCTGAAGCTGGTCCTAACATTGATTTTGACATGGAAAACAAAATGTCTATAAAATGAAGTCATAGTCTTAATGACAGCAAATTGTCTGTGAATCTTATCAAATTAATCATGATCAGTTACCTGTAACAGTAAGAATGACTCCAGGTGTTCCAGAGTATTTTCCTCCTGTTCTGTCAGTGATGATCCTGAATCGATATTCTCCAGAGTCGTTCATCTTGAGCTCTTTGATTCTCAGTGTGTTCCCCACATACTCCACACGACCAGCAAACTGATGCTTCTCACGCAGATCCTTGAAGTCATGAGATTGGCTGTAATGCCAGAATGTTTTATTTACAGTATAACCAGAGGGATGTGAGTATGTGCAGGAAATGTCTACTGTTGAGCCCATCAAAGCACAGACTCTTCTAGAGGTGTAAGTCACATCCCAGCACCGATCCTTAGAAATACCTGAAAGAGTCACAGATTAACATGTAAAACTCACACTTCCCAGCTAACAGAATTTTGTTATAAGAACGTTCTCTAAATATTCAGTGTTGGTTCTGGGAACATTAAAAACGTCCAGTTTTCTTGACATTACAGGAACATTTTTATAAGGTATAATGTTCCTCAAATGTTCTTTCATCTTAATTTTGATTTAAAATTCAACATTCTAGGAACGTTGATTTGTAACATTCCAAGAACATAAAATGTACAGTTTCCTTAATGTTAGTAGAATGTTATTTAAAGGTTAGTATGATGTTCCTGAAACATTCTTTCAATCATTCAAACACCTGCTGTGAACAAGCACTGAAAGAAAGAGAAATAAGAACACAAACTACAACTTTCTTCAGCCACAGCCTTAGATGAACTGAAGATAAAAGACATTAAATCTCTGAAGATCTGATTAAACAACTCCACAAACAGCATTACCATCATTGTGTGTATTATTTGACACTCACACAGAGAAGAGGAGGGATGTTTTTGATCAAGAGTACAGGAATAGCAGACAGGATCTGTAGTCAGTAACACATTTATGTTGCGAGACCCTGTACTTGTGAAATACTGTCCATCCTTCATCCAGTAATAATAATACCAAACTCCAGAGGTGCAGGAAGAATTACAGGTCAGTTTTATTGTCCCATATTTTGGGTCTGTTGCAGGATTTATCCTCACCTGCAGGTCTGAATTAAAGTAAAAATTAAGAAACACTTCATCACATGACAAATAAAAACAGCTGAACTGACCAGAATCTAGACTCAGTTTCACCTGTGACTGTTAGATTGACACCGACTGAACTGAGACGTTTAACTCCATCCTTCATGATGAACATGAGCTGATATTCTCCAGAGTCTCTCTCTCTCAGATCTGAAATTATGAGCTCTGATTGGTAATGACTGAAGAGCGGCTTTACTCTTCCTGAGTAGTCTGAGTCTAAAGTCAAATCTTCAGGTTCGTTGTTTTTTCTCCAGTTTAGACTTTGTTTTTGGCTGAACCAGAACACAGTTTTGATGTTGATGTAGGAGTAAGAGCACTTCAGTGTCACCTGAGACCCCTTCACAGCACAAATCCTCTCTTGGCTACAGGTCACAGGGAAGAGGTCCAATGTTACGAAGCCTGAACAAGAAAAACATTTCATTATTGGGATGAAGTTTACATACAAACAGAAGAGAGATCCTCTATTGTTACAATCCATACTCGCCAATCTGCTGCTCACACCCGTCCAACCATGTTGATCAATTTAATTCAAATTTAAATACTGACAAAAAGTCAATTTTAAGCTTATTTATATACCCACTCTATTTTCAATACAGAGACACAAAATCCTGCCTCTAGAGGACATGGCAAGTTAAATTAGACCAACATTCAGACTTAAAACTTTAAGTTTATTGATCTTAACTGAACTGATCTTGAATGATTTCAACTGTGTAAAAACAGATATAATGATCAACATATCAACAATCACTTTTGGAATGTGAAAGATGATAATTAGTGGCACATTTAATTAAAACATGACAGAGGAAAATAATCAATATTCAAACCTGGAATGTGCAGCAAATTTAAATATTGTCAAAAAGGTCTTTTTTTGTATCTATACACTTACATTGGAGAACAGAGAAGAAACTAACTTTACCAATATTCAGACCTACTGGACATTAAGTTAAACTGATCTTAAATTATTTCAACCATTTGAAAATATAGAGCAATAATGATTAAAAAAAAAAGAAAAAAAAAAGAAAAGAAATCAAAACAATCACTTTCTGAACATTTGAAAGATAATAATTAGTGCCACATTTAAATTAAAACATGACAGAGGAAAATAAGGCACATCAATGCTCAAACCTGGAATGTGCAGCAGCAGCAGGATCAGAGGCAAGAGTCTGGAGTTCATGTTCTTCACTTTCTGTAAATTCATACAATGAAAGACACAGAGCTGCTCGTCCTGAAAAAGACACTGACTGAGTTTCACTGAGACACACTTGAAGGGTCATTACAGTCAGAATCATGAATGCAGTAACACACTTCAGAAAGTCATGCTTAAAATTATATTTTAATGTAATGTTCAAATGCAGTGAAAGATTTAGATTTACCTTATATTGCATGTTGCTGTTGTTCTCTGATGTTAGTTGTAGTTTCTACTGTCTGTTTTAGTCTGTTTTTAGTTTTATTGTTTGATAAAAAGGAACCAAAACCAGATGGGTGAGAGATGTGTCAGTACCCCCCCAATCTATATGCAGCTTTTTTCTATATGTAAGCAACACCTGCAGTTTACACCTGCAGTTTAACTAAATACCATGTAAGGAGTTGTATTGTTTGATTAATAAGAAGCTCCTTCCCATCCACTGTGGAGGACTGGCTGGCCTATAAGTATGTGACTGTGACTTCCTCTTTTTGTCTCTTCACACTGCTGAGCATCACTGTAACTTTGACCTTCTTGCAAGAATGAAAACCTTTTAAAGACACCTTGTTTGTTTTTCCAAATCAGCCTCATCATAATTAAGCTTACTTTTCCATGACAACACTCTGCTGATCTTATTTCCTTCCTTTTCCTTACTAACACAAAGATAAAAGATGTTTAGACTTAAGAAAATGATTAATCAAACTCAACTCAGGAAGTCAGTATTAGCAACTGTTATGATCTGGTGAATCAGTTTAAATTAATTAAACCTTGAGTTTTGTTATTTTCTAGTTTTTGTTTTAGTAATATTAAAGCTGCAGTCTGGAACTTTTTTTGGTTCAAAATCAAGTACATAAGCCAGTGTTCAAAGCTATCTCCTTATCTTAGCCCAATTCACAACGGTAAGCTTGTAATAATGTTTTATAATAAGAGCGACCTGGTGGATTTCCGCGGGAAGCACGCAGCAGTTCGTCTTTGCGTCATTACGTCACGTCTGTAAACAGAAAGAAGGAGTTCCAGCTAGTAGCTATATCTGAGCTTGTAGCAGATCATTTATAGCCTTTTCTCAAAGCAGCTGAAATAGCTAAACATATCATTTTGATGGCGGATTGTAATGCAGAAAGGTCCAAATGACAATAATCAGTGACAACTGGAGATTCACCCGTAACGTTAATCAAAAGCAAAAGACTTCGGACTGTGGAGTGGATACAGAAATTAAAATCTACAGGTAATACACTAATACGCTAATACTAAATACACATAGTCACGCAATGCTGATGTTGTTAACATTAACAATTTGAGAACAAAGTATAACAGTAATAATAATTTGCACGGTTTGGCGTGATCCGAGCTAAGCGATCTTTAGATTTAATCATCATTGGCAGCGCGATTTATTGTAGGCCTAATGCTTTTTTCCTCAGTCAGAACAAAAGTGGCAGAAATGTTACTTACTTGTTCAGATGATATTTTCCAGTGAAAATTCTTATATTGGTCATACTTTCAAGACGTAGAATCTGTGATTCTGAAGTACAGTATCCACACCGGTGCAGTGATTGACAGCAAACATTTGATTCATCCGCTGGGGAGTCGTGCCGATGCACAACGCACATAACGATAACAATTTCGCATGTGACTGCAATTGCAGGTTTCAAACAGAGATGGCGACAAAGAGGAAAAATGCCGGACTGGAGCTTTAAACAAAAATCTAAATAGACAAACTGTATAAATATTCCTGAACTGCATATATTAAAGGCAAATATTATATTTAATTATTTTTTTCTGAAATAACTTTGGGAATCATACGTTTAAGGAAACACACACATTTGTATATTAATTTCAGTTGCATCATCAGATGCCCTTTTATTTATTTTTATAGGCACAGGATTATGGGAAATCATACACAGTGAAGGATACATTTATGCTGCCTTCAATAACCAACAGTATGAATCTTAGAAGACAGAATGTTACGTAATGATGTTTTTCTCTGACCTACAGTAAAAATAAAATGAATATATATAAGAATGTCTTATATTTTAACAGCAGAACAAAACTTCAAAGGTCAACAGAGATACAAAATGAAGACAGCAGGTGTAGTTCAAAACAAAATTTTTGATGACCAAGAGCTTCATCCACTGCACCACATTCAGCTAGACCTGCTGCCAAAGAGACAGACCAAGATGAGAGTGGCATACAAGTTCTTTAACATCTGTAGCACATAAAGCAGTTCACTAGATGTTTGCGTATCCAAACTGCTAAGATACTCTAAGGACATGGCAGCCAATTTATGATACTTACAAATGTTTCAATCCACTAAATCCTTGGGGTACCGCAGTTTATGAAAACATTCAAAATGACTCTATAGCAAACTGCTACAATTTAAAACAAAAGAAACAAATATTTTATTAATAATCATATTAAATAGAGTGATTCTGGTAATCTGGGATATTGGGTAATGTGGGACACCTAAGCTCCAGTGTGTTTATTTCCTGTTCTAACAAAACTTAGTCAACAGCGCTGCACTCAGCCCCGACAAAACGTTGCAAAACGTTTTTTAAAAGGAAACGGTGGTGCGTTGAACACCCTGTTCTGATGACGCAAGAGTTGCAACTATGGCAGCTGAGAAGGCCATTCTGTGTTCTTTTTGAAGAATTGATATGCTATATTTTTACTATAAAACTCTTACGACAAACATGTCTTCTGATATCTTCAATTGTTGCGTATACTGAGATGCAGCGGATACATTTGTAAACGACTTTACTTGGACCCATCGTGCAAACTGTCTCTTTAATACCACGTGGTTTATATACATGTTGCTGCTGATTGGGCTGACATTTTTGACACACCCACCAAACAAGAGAAAACATATCTTAAACCCTTTTGCACCCCGTTTCCAGGAAACATGTCGTTCAATCCGGAAACCGTAGCAAAACGTTATGCACCGGTTTGAGCTTGAACATGCCTCAGGGCTTTTATTATAGGTTTAGCATGGATGTCATGTGACTGAAATCACATGACTTCATGAGGGTGATGCCACAGAAAGGAGCAGGGCACATGTCAATCAAGAAGCTCCCTTGGGAATTGCATGACAAGGTCAGTGACATAAGATTCTGCCTAGATTAATGTTAAGGACATAAATCAGTCATAAATAAGACAATGTTCCTAATTGTTGTCAAATTATGTTTGTGATCTATTTAAGCAACAAAATATGTATTAAAGTGTTGAAAATGTGTTTTAGTTTTTTTCTTTCAAACATTTTTTTGTTGTCCCACTTTATCGAATATGATTGAGAATGTGGGACAGCATGCTTTGGGTAATCTGGGACAGTCTTCAAATGGGTGAAATATGCATTTAGGGACTTTATAGGTCTAATGACAAGGGCGTGGATCTCATTACAACTTAGGGGTAGACCACCGATATACTTTAAAATTGACTCTAATAACGCTAATATATGCCAAAATGTGAAATGGGTGTTAATGTGGGCTACTGGAGGTTATAAGGAGGTATATATAGGAAATGTATTCCAATAGCAAGCAAAGGTATCAGGATGAAGTAAACCGTTAACTTCATTTCCCAAATTCCCAGTTAGTTTAGTATATACAACGGTTCAAACCACCTCAAATGTCCCAGATTACCCGAATTCATCCTAACACCAAATGGAAATCTACGCAATTTCAGATTTAGAGTTTGGACAAAAGAAAAACTAAATATGGTAACAAAAAGAGGTGTGGTTTTGTTGATTCAGGGGTAAAAGAAAAACGGAAAAGAGGAAGCAGAGAAGCAGAAGTGAGAGCCTGATTGTGAGATTTGAAGCAGCGTTTGGAAAAGTCAGAAGGGAAAGCGAGGCCGTTGTGTCGTGAAGATGCTCTGTTGAATTATTTGCGTGTGGATAAGGTCCGAATGTCTGCGTTGTGGAATAATGGCGCGTGGACGCCAGGCCCGGCTCCAACTTGAGATGTAGGGTGGGCCAAGTGAAATTCCTGGTGGGCCCAGAGTTTTAACATTATTTTATTTTTTCCCCATAACTAAACTTTATTTTATAACAAAAGAGGCAGGTCTTGAAAGGGACTCCCTATATTTACAGGGCTCAACACAAAGAAGCTTTTCTGCATGTTCATTCTGGTTTAGATTTTTTATTTGCCCTGCAAACATTTTCACTGGCCCCATCACAAAAAAAAAAAAAAAAGTATTAGTATTTTAATAAATATAAAGACAAGTAAACAGCCAATAATAAAATAAGAACAAATAAACATAATAAGCAATAGCACAAATAAACACGATCAGGGCAGGGCTGAGGGGGCTGGAGTTTATGTTTGGGCCATACTTATGCTACAAATGCCCTCAAATATAACATCATTAGAGTAGCAAAAACACACAAAAATTCAAATATGCTTTGAGGTTCCTAGAACAATTAATAAAGTCAAAGTTTAGAGGTAATTTTAAATAGACATTATAATACAATAAAATACAGGAAGTGCTCTCTCAGTTGAGAGAAGATCCAAACCCTGAAATAACACTGAGCAATAAAGCCAGAGATGAGCAGTATTTTCATATCTCTGTCCTCTTATGTCAGATTCTTACATTTAATCAGTCAATTCAATCAGAATAAGAAGACACTGTATGGCTATTACCAATCAAATAAAATCAGTATCAACAAAATCCATCTTTGAATTTACACTTACTGTTTAATGCAGCTCAGATGTGTAATGCATTACTAACTAATCAATTACTGTAATTGAATTACTTTTCCTTCAAAAAGTAAAGTAAGGGATTAGTCTTAATTTATCTGTAATTTAATTACAGTTACTTCTGATGCGATTCCATTAAATAGGCTAGTGTAAGAATTCTATACAAAACAATAGCGGATTTAACATCAAAATTTTACAATGTAATGTAGCCTTCTGCCTTTAAATGCTTTGGTCGTTTCAAGAATAATTTATGCAATTTTATATTATTTAAAAGAATTAAAAGAGCAGTTTCGTGTCTAAATGTTGTTCAACTGGTCGAGGTTGATATGGGATTTAGAAAGTTATTAATAAGTAATGGAATAGTTTTTAGAAAGAGAGTAATTAGTACAGTAATCTAATTACACAGATGAGGATGTAATTAGTAGCTAGTTATTAATTACTTTTTTTTAGAGTAACATACCCAATTATGTTATGTTTTTTGTTTTGTTTTTCGCAAGGGTTATCAGAAAATAAAAATTGTTTGTCAGTTACTGTCTGGCGCCCAATCTGAATAATGTAATTTTGGGGTAAACCACCGTTACAGCTCACAAACTTGATGAATGAACTAGTTATGAGCAGATTTATATATTTATTTATGACCAGAAGGTGGCACTGTCTTCACAGTTAAGCACAGATCAATTGCTTTCCACAATAATACAATTGTTTTCCACAATAACAGGCATCATTACTGTGGTTAAAGTTCTTCTATTGAAATATAAAATATGAACGTCTGTGCTAATACAAGAATAAAGAAAAAAATGTATGGCTAAAACCTAGACTATAGTTTAGTTTTAGTTCTGTTTGATTATGCAGACTGAGCATTCAATGATATGTCGCTGTCACTGTATGACATCACTGTATCACATGGTGCTGCTGACAGTTCTGACTGTTGCTAGGTGATGAACTCACAGTGACATCACTCCACCAGCTCTAATGGACAGACAGCAGATGAACATATGTGGGACATCAGAGTCTGAGATAGACAAACAGAAAGTTATTAAATACATTTACAATGTTTATCATTGCATGTCTTAGAGTAGATTCTCCATATACATACTTCCTCACCTTCACTTTTGTTTTTAGTTTGGTTTTGAGAGTAGATGCATTCTAATGAAAAACCTGTTGAATCATAATGTTGAATCCATTTTATTATATTCACTGTTCATCATGCAATTGTGAATTTCACTGGATGTTTTACTCACCACATCCACAGAGCTGCTATTATGAGAAACTGAGGTAAAAACACCAGCAGAATGACTGTATAATGGCTGAACGCTGTGGAACTTGGAGAGATCTGGATTTCTAGCATAAGACAAGTTCAGATACACCCAAAAACAGCTAAGGCACATGATATTAAAACACTGATTAAATATCAGGTACATCATCTGAATTCAGTGATCATTTCACACTGAAGCACATGTATCATGAGAGATGTGTTACCTACCACAGGAATACTCTTGAAGCTTTTCATTGCTGACTGAGTCCAGGTACAGCTTGTTGTCTTTAGTGAATCCATCCGTTACCTGCCGTCCGTTCTTGTACCAGATGTAAGTGTGTTTGTCGCTCAGAGTGCATTTAGTTGAACAGCTTAATATCACTTCCTGTCGCTCTGATATAATGTTTGTGCTGCTTGTCACCATCGTATCTGAAAAACAGAACTGTATTACTTAAGGCTGGTCCTAACATTGATTTGATTTTGACTGACATGGAAAACAAAAACTTTATAAATTGAAGTCATAGTCTTTGTTTGTGAACAGTTTGCTGTCATCATTGTCATTAAAATCTTATCAAATTCATCATCATTCTTACCTGTAACAGTAAGAATGACTCCAGGTGATCCAGAGTATGTTCCTTCTGTTGTGTCAGTGAAGATCCTGAATCGATATTCTCCAGAGTCGTTCATCTTGAGCTCTTTGATTCTCAGTGTGTTCCCACATACTCCACACGACCAGCAAACTGATGCTTCTCATGCAGATCCTTGAAGTCACCAGGCCGATCGTAATGCCAGAATGTTTTATTTACAGTATGACCAGAGGGATGTGAGTATGTGCAGGAAATGTCTACTGTTGAGCCCATCAAAGCACAGACTCTTCTAGAGGTGTAAGTCACATCCCAGCAGCCACTCTTAGAAATACCTGAAAGAGACACAGAATCCTGCTGTGAAAGTCATAATTAAGGCCTAATTAGGGCCTGTTTACACCAAGATGAATGATAAAATAAGAAGAAACATCATGCAAACAGATGAGGGGTCAAGTGCACCGTCTACAAGTGTGGGTATTGGGACTGCATCATGTCTTAAATCGCACAATTTGATTTGAAAAGACAAATTGCATGACGAAATCACAAACAATTTTCATAATGAACATTCATATGAAAAAAACTTTAAACATGTCCACATATACTCATGTATGAACACTGATATTATATTATTGTTCATTAAATAAACATATCAAGTGTCACTCACACACAGGAGAGGAGGAAATCTTCTTTTCTGAAGTAAGAGAACAGGAGTAACTGCCATCAGCTCCAATGGGTAGAAAAATAATGCTTCTGTTTGTATTATCTCCTAAATATTGTCCATTTTTTTTCCAGAAGTAATTCTGCGGTCTGGAAGAACCACAGGAATTACCACAGGAATCACAGGAAGAACCACAGGTTAGTGTTACTCTCTGATTGCTCGGGTCTGTAGTTTCAAGATTCATCTTCACCTGCAGGTCTGAATTAAAGTAAAAATGAAGAAACACTTCATCACATGACAAATGAAAACAGCTGAACTGACCAGAATCTAGACTCAGTTTCACCTGTGACTGTTAGATTGACAGCGACTGAACTGAGACGTTTAACTCCATCCTTCATGATGAACATGATCTGATATTCTCCAGAGTCTCTCTCTCTCAGGTCTGAAATTGTTAGTGTTGAATTGTCGTTTGCGGCCTCCTTCTTCACCCGTCCTGAGTAGTCCAAGTCTAAAGTCAAATCTTCAGGTTCATCATTTTTTCTCCAGTTTTTACTCTGTTTCCGGCTGAACCAGAACACAGTTTTGATGTTGATTTCAGAATAAGAACATCTCAGCTGCACGGTGTTTTCCCTCAGAGCACAAACATCTTTACAGGTCACAGAGAGAAGGTCCAATGATAGACAGCCTGATGAAAAATTAACTCTCAGACTAAAACGTTTGCATCGATGAAAGAAAGATCCTCATATGACAAACAACATGAAACTCTGACAGCAGTGAGGCAAATCTCCTTCATGTCTAAAATGTCTGTAGTCTATAGAAATACATTTTGATAAGACATTGATACACTACAATCCATTAACACAATAATCTTACCTGAAATGTGTATAAGTAGGATCAGTGATATGAGTCTGAAGTCCATGCTTTAACTTTGAAAATAATTTACTTGTTCGTCCAGAATTAAAAAAAAAAAAAAAAAATGTAGGGAAACAGGCACACATTAATTTCAAATCATTTATCTATAACAATAGATAACTCCTACATGAATTGTATTTGTTTAAAGTTATAACATGGTTAATGAAATGTTAATTTGATAATTCTTAAAAGAATTACATGTATACTTACATGTTGCAAATTTCTCCAGTTATGAAGAATTTGAGCACTGTTGCAAAAGTGCTGTCAACGTCTGAAGTTGACCAGGCAAACAGATGATCTTATTTCCTTCCTTTTTCCGAAAACTTTTTACCCCCTTGTTGTCGGGCAGCGGCTGTTACCCACTAGCATCAAGTTCACTTTTAGGCTTTACGTTTCCCTGTTGAGTCAATGACAAATCTTGTTTTAAACACATTTCAGATTTACAGAAAAGTATTTGTTGATTTCATATGGTTTACACCATTGGAAAACCTTTACACCATTTTCAATAAAAGTTAATTTAATGATTTAACGAAACATTGTGACGAAACTGTATTAATTCATAAACATCATTAAGTTTTGGGGGAGTCGCACCACATGACATTTTACAACCTAAAATTATCCTTTGTCATAAACAGATCAAAATTACTGTTATTTAGAGAGAAGTAGGTCTTTTACTAAAATCTGTTGACTTCAGCAAGCCTTGTTGCGTTATACACCAATGGTGACCGTTCAAACATGGGAAAAAGTACTTTTCATGTTTTTTTCCCCCAAAGTTTGGATGCCTGTAACTCAAGAAGTACTAAATTAGTGCTGTAATTAAACACACATTTTTCTGTAATTAACATTAAAGTTTTTATATTGTAATACTTCACAATGAATCTCCAATAGAAACCACATAAAGAAGGTATATTTTAAATATTTGTTTAATTGCATATTTTTACTAAGCATGAATGAAAGCCAGTATCACTGATACCAATACTGATACTGATGTCACTATTAAATGGATTTCCCCCCCTCAGTTTTAGCCATTAATTATAGCCATTCAACATTACATTATAATTGGAAGCTATCAATGTTCAGATTTTTACCTGCCCTGCTAAAATGCACAAAAAAGTTTTTGTTTTTGACCCATTTAACCTTGTAAACAGTACTTTAAGATTAGGTCTAACTTGTAAATATAAAGGAATTGAATAATCAAAAACTACACTGCATACTGTCACAAACTCATCCTCTATGCCAGCGCCAGATTCCTCAGCTCCTGTGCTACACGGAACCGACCGGGGCCCGACTATTATTTTGAAAGTTGGACCCGGATCCGTGCAGAACCGAGAAATGCCATAAATGTACTGTAAAAGTCTTTTTGCTGTCACAATGACAAATGCGACTTTGCAGTTTTGCATTTTGTTGTATCTCGAGTCAACTCATATAATAAAATAACTTTGACTGTTCGCCCTTCTGAATAATAACGATTGCTTGTTCAGTGACATGGCCGCTGACGTTAGCATTACTTATTTGCGATCATTTCTGTGCTTTCTGAGCCGAGTCTGACCAAAACTTTAGATATAACAAGACGGTTCATTCATAATATTATTATAAAAATAGGAGAAAGAAAGTGCGCTCGCATGAGACTGCACATGCGCGTTACCTGAAACATAAGCTTTTAAACGCATTTTTAGCGTCATAGAAAACATTCATGTGATAGTTCATCTCAGATTTTGTTAATGATTTGAAACATGTTATTTAAATGCGAGTCTGCAAGGCTACTAGCAGTTTTTGAGATTTTAAGTTTGTTTGCATTACTGTTGCACACAATAGGAATAGGAAAAATCGACGATAACCGTTCGCTTGCTTTAACTCCGCCCGCTCCGCTTCTGATGGCTGGGGTCGCTCGTGTTTTTTTCACCTTATTTCCTGGCTCATACTTTGCAAGTTACAAAACACACGCACAGCGCTGACTGACTCCCAACACGGCCGAATGATCTCCGAATCAGATCGGCTCGGGTATACACACAATGTTAAACAGACCCGGGAACCGAAGTAATAGATTGGGACCCAACCCGGACCCGTCCGACCATTTAAAATATAGACCCGAACCCGTACGGGTCCCGGGTCCTCGGGTCTCGGGTCCTCTTTGTAGACCTCTAATGTAGGCCACATTGCATAGAGCTGATCCTTTTTTCTTTTAAAGAGGAATGTCAGAAAAAACAAATAATGTTGAAACTAAAAAATGTATCTCATTTCCCTCTACTGAAAGAATTGCATAGTTCTTTTTCCAAAGTTTGCATGTCTGTAAATCAAGAATTTTATAGAAATATAAAAATGATGCTGCCATCTTTATAAAGTTATTTTCCCGCTCGTGTAATTTAGCTCCAAATCTCAGGAGAAAACTTTTATTTTGACCCCCTCCACAAAACAGTGGATAACTCCATAAATATTCATCCATGCCATTGAATAGTTTGGCTGTCATCACTATTTATGTGTTCAGAAAACATATTAACAAAATAAAAAATTTTAGACGAGGAAGTGTCAGGCTGTGTTCACGAAGGAAGACGAAGAAAAAGAGTTCAAATATAGAAAATCCAAGTTTAATCCAAAAGGCAGGTAGGCAGAAACAACACAACTGTTAAGACAGTGAACAGACAAAGAACTGAACACAAACAGGAACTTATATACACAAAGGAAGATTAACTAATGACGTGCAGCTGTGATGGTGGTTTGTGTCCATGGTGACTGATGAGTGGCGGGAACTTAGAACAAGGGAGCACATGTGACAAGAGAAAACCAAAACAAACAGAACATGAGGGTGACTGTGAGAAGAAGTATCTGAAATCTGGTTAATTTGACACAGAATGACCAAGCAGTGTTACAAATGTTTTTTATCACAACATTTGAGTTTATTACTTCCTTATTATACACCATTTCAATTCCTAAAGTAAGCAAAACTTCAGAAAAAGTAGTTATTTAAACCACTTTAATGTAGTCACTTGTCTGTTATCAAAACAGACACGCTGGAAAAAAAGTAACTCAACAAAAGTCAAGGGTCAAGAGCCCAACTAAAGCAAGCACTGATCACCATGATGGTGACCTCAAACTAAACATTTTCAATGAGACATCAACATCTAAACCTCTGTTAATTCTCAGTAAGAACTGCTGTAGACGTGACAGAAATAAAGTCAGTCTGGTTAGTAATAAGTGAAGCTGGTAATGCTGTTTGTGAAGTTGTTTAATCAGATCTTCAGAGATTTAATGTCTTTTATCTTCAGTTCATCTAAGGCTGTGGCTGAAGAAAGTTGTAGTTTGTGTTCTTATTTCTCTTTCTTTCAGTGCTTGTTCACAGCAGGTGTTTGAATGATTGAAGGAATGTTTCAGGAACATCATACTAACCTTTAAACAACATTCTACTAACATTAAGGAAACTGAACATTTTATGTTCTTGGAATGTTACAAATCAACATTCCTAGAATGTTGAATTGTTAATCAAAATTAAGTTGAAAGAACGTTTGAGGAACATTATACCTTATAAAAACGTTCCTCTAACGTCAAGAAAAATGGAATTTTTTTACGTTCCCAGAACCAACAATGAATATTTGGAAAATGTTCTTATAACAAAATTCTGTTAGCTGGGATGTCCTTGAAGTCTGGACCTTCAATGTTTCATGCCATTAAGAGACATCTTAACAACAAATATTGACAACCCACGGACATTATTTTACAGTGCTTTACATCATTACCAGCTTACCACAGACATTAAGAAGTAGCTAAATAAGCAGAATAAAACCCTCACAAACCAAAATAACCACCCAAAAAAAAAAAAAAAAGCGCTGAATGTTTACCACGGGCTTGTTCAAACTTCAGTCAATGACAAACTTCAGCACAGCTACTGTAAACAACTAACAAAGTACTTACCAATACCAAGTAAAAACCAACATTTCCTTTTTTTGTAGCAAACTAAAACATTTACAGTTAAGCACAGATTATGAAGCAATGAAGTCTACCAAGCTTAAACCGGACACAGCATTGCTTGGGCCCAAAATATTAAAACACAAATTCTGGTTAATAAACAGTTTGTCTGCTTATTGAATTGTTTATTGATTTTTATGTGCATCATTACTGTGGTTACAGTTCATCCATTGAAATATAAAATATGAAAGTGTGCTCTAAAACAGAAAAAAAGAAATAAGTTACAGATAAACAGAACACAAAGTGGGCACCACTTTATTAAAGTGGATCCTTGAAGGAGTTTTAAAAATAAAAAGTTTCTTCTTAAGGCCTGTTCACATCAAGAACGATAACTATAAAGATAATTAAAAAGATATAGTTCTAAAAATCGTTCTAAATATAAAAGAATAGCATGTCCACACCATAACTATAACGATAATGATATAGAGAAACGGTATCATTTGGATCACTTTCAGAATGATTTTTTTTTTTTCAGTTGTTAAATGATAAAACACTGACAGCCAATCAGAATCCATTCTAATTTAAGGGCTTGCGTATTTAAAATGGCAAACGACATTGCAGAGAAGTTCATCGCTGAGGTCCAGAAAAAGCCACCACTGTTTGACAAGTCAAACCCCCTTTTCAAGGATACTTTAAAGAAAGTTGATATATGGAAAACAATCTATCATACCCTCGGAATGAATGGTGAGAAGTATTAACGATGAGATCATTATGCCAGGCTAGCAAACAGTGTGACATAAAATTACCTCAGATATCCAGCACTATTTCGACAAAATTGTCTTGCTTCTTTTGAAGTTGCAGTGAAAAGGACTAGGTGTTGTTTTATTCCACTATATTGACTTTGTCAGCTAAATTCACTGTTAGATTAGATCGATTACACTAGCTATTCACTCGAAACATAGTATGCTGAGGACATCTGCTGGTTAAAGCCAAGTAAATGCAACAAGAACAGCAAAAACATGTTGTACACACTTTGAAACTGCAGCGCGTGAGCTGAGAATAAACAGACCGTTATCATTTGTTGGTGTGGACGCAAATAATAGTTATCATCATAGTTATCTTTATAGTTATCGTTCCTGGTGTAAACAGGCCTTTAAATTAAGCATAAGAAGAAAAAAGCTAAAACCTATACTGTCTTGTGTTTGATTATGCAGACTAAGCAGACTTTGATAAGTTACTGTATATGACATCACTGATGTTGCTGCTGACAGTTCTGACTGTTGCTAGGTGATGATCTCACAATGGAAGAACACAATGACATCACTCCACCAGACAGACAGCAGATGAACAGATGTGGAACATCAGATTCTGACAGAGACAAATAGAAAGATATTAAATACATGTACAACAATGTTTTTGTCATTGCATCTCTTAGAGTAGATTATCTATATACATCATTTCTCACCTTCAATTTTGTTTTCAGTTTGGTTTTGAGAGTAGATGCATTCTGATGAAAAACCTGTTGATTCATAATTCACATTCTTATAATCTGAATTCATTTAATTAACTGAACGTCATGCAGTTGTGAATTTCACTGGATGTTTTACTCACCACATCCACAGAGCTGCTATTATGAGAAACTGAGGTAAAAACACCAGCAGAATGACTGTATAATGGCTGAACGCTGTGGAACTTGGAGAGATCTGGATTTCTAGACAAAAAAGACAAGAACAAGAAATGCACATGATATTAAAACACTGATTAAATATCAAGTACATCATCTGAATTCAGAGATCATTTCACACTGAAGCACATGTATCATGAGAGATGTGTTACCTCCTACAGCACAGGAATACTCTTGAAGCTCTTCATTGCTGACTGAGTCCAGGTACAGCTTGTTGTCTTTAGTGAATCCATCCGTTACCTGCCGTCCGTTCTTGTACCAGATGTAAGTGTGTTTGTTATTCAGAGTGCATTTAGTTGAACAGATTAATATCACTTCCTGTCGCTCTGATATAATGTCTGGACTGCTTGTCACCATTGTATCTGAAAAACAGAATTCATGTAAGATGGAGTGCTAAACTAAGCCTAACATTACAAATATATATATATATATATATATGTAAAACAAAAACTTTTATAAAATGGCACTGTAGTTTTTGCTTGTGAAAAGTTTACCATAATTAGCGGCATTAAAATCAATAAAATCTGAACACCTGGAAATTCATGATCAAATCATTATTCTTACCTGTAACAGTAAGAATGACTCCAGGTATTCCAGAGTATGTTCCTCCTGTTCTGTCAGTGATGATCCTGAATTGATATTCTCCAGAGTCGTTCATCTTGAGCTCTTTGATTCTCAGTGTGTTCCCCACATACTCCACATGACCAGCAAACTGACGCTCCTCACGCAGATCCTTGAAGTCACCAGGCCGACCGTAATGCCAGAATGTTTTATTTACAGTATAACCAGAGGGATGTGAGTATGTGCAGGAAATGTCTACTGTTGAGCCCATCAAAGCACAGACTCTTCTAGAGGTGTAAGTCACATTCCAGCAGCGATCCTTAGAAATACCTGAAAGAGAAACAGAATCCTGCTGTGAAAGTCATAATTAAGGCCTAATTAGGGCCTGTTTACACCAAGATGAATGTTTGTCACAAAATAAGAAGAAACATCATGCAAACAGATGAGGGGTCAAGTGCAACGTCTACAAGTGTGGGTATTGGGACTGGCACCATGTCTTAAATGGCACAATTTGATTTGAAAAGACAAATTGCATGACAAAATCACAAACAATTTTCATAATGAACTTTCATATGAAAAAACCTTTAAACGTGTCCACATATACTCATGTATGAACACTGATATTATATTATTGTTCATTAAATAAACATATCAAGTGTCACTCACACACAGGAGAGGAGGAAATCTTCTTTTCTGGAGTAAGAGAACAGGAGTAACTGCCATCAGCTCCAATGGGTAGAAAAATAATGCTTCTGTCTATATTATCTCCTAAATATTGTCCATTTTTTTTCCAGAAGTAATTCTGCGGTCTGGACGTGAAATCACAGGAAGAACCACAGGTTAGTGTTACTCTCTGATCTCTCGGGTCTGTAGTTTCAGGATTCATTTTCACCTGCAGGTCTGAATTAGAGTAAAAATGAAGAAACACTTCATCACATGACAAATGAAAACAGCTGAACTGACCAGAATCTAGACTCAGTTTCACCTGTGACTGTTAGATTGACAGCGACTGAACTGAGACGTTTAACTCCATCCTTCATGATGAACATGAGCTGATATTCTCCAGAGTCTCTCTCTCTCAGGTCTGAAATTGTTAGTGTTGAATGGTAGTTTGCGGCCTCCTTCTTCACCCGTCCTGAGTAGTCCAAGTCTAAAGTCAAATCTTCAGGTTCATCATTTTTTCTCCAGTTTTTACTCTGTTTCCGGCTGAACCAGAACACAGTTTTGATGTTGATTTCAGAATAAGAACATTTCAGCTCCACAGTGCTTTCCCTCAGAGCACAAACATCTTCACAGGTCACAGAGAGAAGGTCCAATGATAGACAGCCTGATGAAAAATTAACGCTCAGACTAAAACATTTGCACTGATGAAAGAAAGATCCTCATATGACAAACAACATGAAACTCTGACAGCAGTGAGGCAAATCTCCTTCATGTCTAAAATGTCTGTAGTATATAGAAATACATTTTGATAAGACATTGATACACTACAATCCATTAACACAATAATCTTACCTGAAATGTGTATAAGTAGGATCAGTGATATGAGTCTGAAGTCCATGCTTTAACTTTGAAAATAATTTACTTGTTTGTCCAGAATTTAAAAAAAAAAAAAAAAAATGTAGAGAAACAGGCACACATTAATTTCAAATCATTTATCTATAACAATAGATAACTCCTACATGAATTGTATTTGTTTAAAGTTATAACATGGTTAATGAAATGTTAATTTGATAATTCTTAAAATAATTACATGTATACTTACATGTTGCAAATTTCTCCAGTTATGAAGAATTTGAGCACTGTTGCAAAAGTGCTGTCAACATCTGAAGTTGACCAGGCAAACAGATGATCTTATTTCCTTCCTTTTTCCGAAAACTTTTTACCCCCTTGTTGTCGAGCAGCGGCTGTTACCCACTAGCAGTGGGGTTCACTTTTAGGCTTTACGTTTCCCTGTTGAGTCAATGACAAATCTTGTTTTAAACACATTTCAAATTTACAGAAAAGTATTTGTTGATTTCATATGGTTTACACCACTGGAAAACCTTTACACCATTTTCAATAAAAGTTAATTTAATGATTTAACGAAACATCATGTGATGAAACTGTATTAATTCATAAACATCATTAAGTTTTGGAGGAGTCGCACCACATGACATTTTACAACCTAAAATTATCCTTTGTCATAAACAGATCAAAATTTCTGTTATTTAGAGAGAAGTAGGTCTTTTACTAAAATCTGTTGACTTCAGCAAGCCTTGTTGCATTATACACCAATGGTGACCGTTCAAACATGGGAAAAAGTACTTCTCATGTTTTTTTCCCCCAAAGTTTGGATGCCTGTAACTCAAGAAGTACTAAATTCCTGCTGTAAATAATCACACTTTTTTCTGTAATTAACATTAAAGTTTTTATATTGTAATACTTCACATTAAATTATTTTATTTTTTGATTTTTAACGACAACAGAGAGTCAGGACCTCGGTTTAACGTCTCATCCGAAGGACGGTGCTTCTTGACAGTATAGTGTCCCCATCACTACACTGGGGTGTTAAGACCCACACAGACCACAGGGTGAGCACCCCCTGCTGGCCTCACTAACACCTCTTCCAACAAACATCTAGTTTTCCAGGAGGTCTCCCATCCAGGTACTAACCAAGTTCAGCCCTGCTTAGCTTCAGTGGGCAACCAGTCTTGGGCTACAGGGTGATATGGCTGCTGACTGCTATTTACAAGTTAGATTAGGTCTCTGGCCAGCGTCAGATTCCTCTGCTCCTCCCACTCGTTCCCAAACCCTGCAATATTAACTGCCTGCACCTGTCTCTGGTCATTAAGAACTCTGTGTATACCATCACTGCATTGTCTGGTCTCATCACATTCACAAGTATATGACTTAACTGACTCACTTACCTTCTCCCTGTGGGAATCATCATCTTTGCCTTCTTTGGATCTCATGCCAGTCACACTTTATCCATTTCCTGTCCTGCAAAAGAGAACAAAGACTGTTAGGAGTTAAGTTACCAGTTGAATGTTTTCCTTCTGTTTATTCCTGAGTATTCCTGTTGATTCTTCAATAAAGTCCAGTGTTGAATATTCCTCGTGCTCTTCTGTTTGTGACACTTACATTAGAAATTGAATATAGATTAATCATTATTAAAAGCTACAAAAGTTATTCAGTCAAGAGCAGTGGGTGAATTTCTCATTGTCTTTTGTTCTTTGAATAACATAAATGACACAGACAGCAGCAGGTTTATTAGGCTCCTGTCACTTTAAGTTATTTTAACTCATTTAAGATTGTACTTACGAGGATACTTTTGACATAAAACGGGAATTTTGACATAATTTTGTGTGTTATAGTCGGTTCAGTCCTTGTTTAGTCTGAAAGAGAGCTCAATGCAGCGCTGTCTGAAGCAGCATTCTCTGCACGCGTTTCAGGTGTTAGTTCACAAAGAGCTGCTCCACAGACAGCGCAACAGTACAGATTTGAGTTCTTTTTTTGCATCTTTATCACAGTTGCATGGTTTAATAGCACTTGAATGAATTATAGCGTGATCATATACTGCAGCCAAAAGATGACAGGAAAACAACAGATGCTGCGTTAATTGTGTTAAATATTTTTAACACGTTAAACTGATGGGGAAAAAAAATTCAAAATTAAAGCATTAATGTTGTCAGCGCTAACTGTAATAAAATTTTAGATGTTGGTTCTTACCAAACTTTTCTTTTGGTGTATTTAAGGCTCTATATGGTTAAATTCTAGAGATATGGGGATCTCAATGTGGCTCCATGAGTAAATTGTAAATTTGTAGACATTTTCAGAGGTCAAAAACTCGATGTGGGCCACATTGCATAGAGCTGATCCTTTTTTCTTTTAAAGTGGAATGTCAGGGGGAAAAATTATCTCTTTTCTGTCTATTGAAAGAATTGCATAGATCTTTTTCCAAAGTTTGCGTGCCTGTAAATCAAGAAGCATTTTATAGAAATACAAAAATGAGGCTGCCATCTTTATAAAGTTATTTTCCCCCTCGTGTAATTTAGCTCCAAATCTCAGGAGAAAACTTTCATTTTGACCCCCTCCACAAAATAGTGAATAACTCCATAAATATCCATCCATGACAGTGAATAGTTTAGCTTTCATCACTATTTATGTGTTCAGAAAACATATTAACAAAATAAAAAAATGTAGCCAGGGAAGTTTCTGAAATCTGAGGGCTGTTTCATAAAACGAGATTAGAAAACAAGCCAGGCTTATTTTAGTTAGTCAGACTTATTGTCAGCGAATTCTGTTTCATAAAACAAACTTAAATTAGTTCAAACTCAGTTACTCTGGCAACTTATGCTGGGAAACTAGCCTGGTCCGGGGCAGGCTAACTGTCAAGCTAAGCTGAGCTCCTCTAACACTGACCAATAGGAATGCAATGATATTACAGCTGACTCTCTCACATACAATTATTTGACTTTATTAACCACTATCAGTCCAATATATATATATATATATTTTTTTTTTTTTTTAATTAATTAAAAGGTAAGTATGATAAACCAAAACATTTAAAGAGAAGTAATTTCTTAAAAATTAAGTGTTATATAGCCCACTGAATCATTCTCAGACTTAATGCTGACAACAATGGAAGCACTTGGGAGAGAACTGTCAGGAGACTTATTTCTTAGCACAAAAGAGGACAGTGGTACAAGAGGATTACCAAATCATTGTTTTAAGTGTGAAAATATAGCAAAAGTAACACAAAAATTCGAAAACAATAGACTTGTGACAAGGCCCCTGAAATAATCAGGCCTTTATTTTAAGCTTTCATTTAGTGATGAGGGATTTTTTTGCTAGACAAAGAGCAGGAGAAATACCAAGCGAGTGTCTCAGAGCCAGCAAAAGCTATGAAAAGAGTGACAGAGTAAAATGCAGCCTGCAGAAGTGACATGCATGGTTGTGAACTACCTACTGTATTGACGATAATCGTGATATTCAAAGCACGAAATATCGATATCGTGTTAATTTAGGGTGTGACAATATACCGGTATTGGCGATAACCACAATATTTAAAATGAATAGGACACTTATGATATCATGTCATGTAAATACTCCAGCGCCAGTACCTGGTTGACCTCTCAGGTGGCAGTATTGCACCTAAACACTGACACCTGTCAAACAAGAAGAAGACGCAGCGCGCGCAGCTATAGAAGAAGAACCATGTCTTCCGAGCGGGAGAAAAAAGTAAAGTAAGCTCGACAGTATGGGAGTTTTTCGGCTTCCAAGAAAACAGCTCCTTAGACATACCAATCTGCAGGATTTGCCTAGCTACAGTAAGTGCGTAGGGTGGCAACACCACCAACCTTTTTACCCACCTCCGTGTCCATCACCCTGCGGATTACGCCATTTTACAGAGTAAATTGCGATTATTTTACTAGTCATGGAATGGGAAATGTCATATTAACCTGTTAACAGTGATTTTCTGTGTCCATATATTTAAATAAAGGGTGATTCTTTTAATAAGTACCGCGTTTTCTTTACTCGTCTTACTCAGGGTGATGTAGTTATGCATGCAGTTATATGCCCTCAAAATTCAAGACACACGGGCATTTTTCCCCCGACGAGTTTTTGTCATTATATCACACGATAAGATGTAGTTGTATTACAATATCACCCGAGCAAGAGTGCCGTTTTCCCCAAATCAGCACAAATGCAATGTTCATTTAACTAATTGTTAAATGAACAATGTGAGTTACATTTTAGACACAGTATTGTTAATATTGTTTGTTTTTTCTTTATTTCGCCAACGAAAATTTCAAAATTATGAACAGCAGAACAGAGCCCCTGTGCAACAGACAGAAATGTTTTTGTTATACTGACTGAATCCGCGTTTAGAACGAATCAGTTTAATGATTAAATGACCCATTCAATAAAGACGGTCACTCGTTTGCTTCCTGAATGAATCAGTCATTTGAACAAATTGACGGTTGAATGAATGACTCACTCACTCATTAAGACAGTGACTTGCTGCCACCTACTGGCAGTTTAGTTTCATATTTAAAGTACATTTTAATTAAAAAGTTAAAATTAGAAAAATCCATATCTAAATATTGAATTAAATTTATGTAGACAAATTGTAAATGCTGTGTAAATATATTAATGCCAATTCTCATTCTGTGTCACCTCTGTTTTGCAAAGATGGATTTTGGGATAATGATTTCATTTGATTGGTAAGTAGGCTAGTATTAATTTTTATTCCTTCAGGTCTTAAAAAGCCTTAAATTTGACTTTAAAAAATGTGCAGCAACCCTGAAAGAGAAAAACTAAATAAACAAAGTAAAAATTATTTAGGATTCTATATCGATATTGTGAATTCTTTTGGCCACAATAACCGTGGTGTGAAAAATCTAATATCGCGATAGCCCTAATATATACACACACACACACACATACAGTCAAACCAACATTTATTCAGACACCTTGAACATTTCATTCATTAATACAGTTTATTCACTATAGTTGAATATTTAAACAAAAAAAATGGTAATAAAATATGACAAGATCTCAGAGTTAAACTGTCAGAAATTAATCTTAATTATGTCAGATAACACTTAAGCAAAGTGGTCAAATAACACAGGTCAAAGTGTCTGAATAATTTTTGGTTCCAAATTTTTATCAATTTTACTGGTAGTCCAATGTATGAAGAATTTTTGGGTATAATATGTCACAGTTTACTTTATTTTGCTGTCCTTACTTACATAAATGAACTACAGTGTCCTGCACCCACTAGTGAAAATATATAAAAAATGTCAGAATAATTTTTGGTTTGACTATATATATATATATATATATATATAGCCTATATATATATATGTGTGTGTGTGTGTGTGTGTGTAACCTACAGGTTTTCTTTTCTTACTGGCTAAATGTTTTGTGCCCAAGATTTAATTAGATTGTTTTAAAATATATGAATATATTTCTCTCTGGTTTTGTTTGGCAGCTGTAGTACCTTTTATGGTTATTAGAAGAGCAGAAATTAAAATCACAAAATTAAAAATTAAAATAAACATGCACAGACTAAATTTTAATTGGTAAGATGAATCTAAACTCAGTAAATGGCCTACAGTTTATTGATTTACCCCATTACAATAGTCCATTTACAGTTACTATCATAAAAATACACTTACTTGTAGGTTTAAAATTGTACATAAGGCACATTTAATGCCCAACATCAAATATTTTAGCAAAATGTATATTTTAGTCAGAATTATTGCGCTTCTATTGCGTCCCGTCTGTTTAGCGCACATGCGCGCAGCAGCGCTCGTTCACTGTGAAGTTTAGCAGCAAAATGGAAATATTTGCATAGCTTTTTAACATTTACAGATGGTAGTGTAAATGATTATGGTCACGTAGTGTTGCAGGAAGGCAGACGAGGAAGACAAGAACAATCCAACACTAAGTTTTAATACAGAAGATCAAACAGACAGGCGAGCAGGCAGCAACACATACACTTAACATAGACGACACCGGATGTTAGCGATTGCACTCGTGATCAGAGGTATAATAAGGCCATGGGGACAGGAAATCCCAGTTGAGGTGCATTATACAGAAGATCAAACAGACAGGCGAGCAACCAGCAACACATACACTTAACATAGACGATACCGGATGTTAGCGATTGCACTCGTGATCAGAGGCATAATAAGGCCATGGGGACAGGAAATTCTAGTTGAGGTGCATTTATTGTGCAGACAGTGCAAATCCCACAGCGAAAAAGCCAAACAAAGAAAACTATAAAAATAAATGTTGGAAAAGAAAAATATATATGTATTTACATGTCTTTTGTTGGAACGCAGTCACAACCACAGTTGTATAGTTTGAATAACAAACTTTCTTAAACAGAAGCTTCTATTGTTTTGCTTCACCAACCAACCAACCAAGGTAAGTTTTACTTTCTTACATATGCACTTCTTATCACCTTATGCATATAAAAACATCTATCAAATAAATTACACTATAACACAATATAACAATACAGCAAATGAATTAACAAAGATAAACCTTGTTTTACAGGAATATTGGAAAACCCCCTATGACATCATACCCAACATGGTTTCTCCCAAGGCACATCCACCATGTTTAAATACTCCACTTTTAAAACAATACAGGTTTGGTCACTGGTGTTTTACAAGCAGGTAAGTTATATTTGTTATACTGTGTAACCCCATCTTAAATAAAAACTTAAAATCAGACATATGTGTATTGTGGTTATTTATACTAACAATGAATGAGCAATGTTAGCGCTAACACGTACATATCCACTACACATAAACAAATGCACATTGTATCCCCACATATCTTAAACACATAAAACACTACATTCAGTATTCAGTCTGCATATGCATGATATCAGTGTCAATAAACAGACTGTGTTAATGCTGCAACAGTATACGTGTGTGTTAGATATGGTGTATGTGCATACAGTCCAAACATGATCACGGGGTTGCTCCGTGACACCAGACAATGAACTGAACACAAGAAGGAACTTAAATAAACAGCTGTGAGGATCGTTAGTGTCCATAATAGTGCGGCGGCGAGGTGGAACAGGGAACTCGAGACAGGATTGACAACACACTGAAAGTCCTTGAATTGAATATAATGGTGACAATTACATAATACAAATCAGATAGATAGGCAATTTATGTACGTTTACATAAATGTTTTGCCATTCAGGTGCATGATGGAAGATATATCATAGAATGGATAAAGTTGATCTGACTGTCTAAAATTTAATGGATATATGAACTGGAAATCAGTTAACAAATCATGGGTTATAATGGGTTAGTTCACCCAAAAATGACCCTGTCATTATTTACTTACCCTTATGTCGTACCAAACCTGCAAGACTTTTGTTCATCTTCGAAACACAAATGAAAAATATTTAATGAAATCTGAGAGCTTTCTGTTCCTCCATTGACAGTCTATGCAACTACCACTTTGACATTTCAAAAAGTTCATAAAGAGATCGTAAAACTAATTCATATGAATTGGGCGGTTTAGTCCAAATTTTTTACTTTGTATTTTGTTCAGGTAATGTCAGGCTACAAGGAGATTAATTTGTACACTATATTGCCAAAAGTTTTGGGACGTATGCCTTTACATGCGCATGAACTTTAATGACATCCTATTCTTAATCCGTAGGGTTTAATATGGAGTGGGCCCACCCTTTGGAACTATAACGGCCTCAACTCTTCTGGGAAGGCTTTCCACAAGGTTTAGGAGTGTGTTTGTGGGAATTTTTAACAATTCTTCTAGAAGCGCATTTGTGAGGTCAGGCAGTGATGTTGGTGAGAAGGCCTGGCTCGCAGTCTCCACTCTAATTCATCCCAAAGGTGTTCTATAGGGTTGAGGTCAGGACTCTGTTCAGGCCAGTCAAGTTCCTCCACACCAAACTCACTCATCCATGTCTTAATGGACATTGCTTTGTGCACTAGTGCGCAGTCATGTTGGAACAGGAAGGGGCCATCCCCAAACTGTTCCCACAAAGTTGGGAGCATGAAATTGTCCAAAATGTCTTGGTATGCTGAAGCATTAAGCATTCCTTTCTCTGGAATTAAGGGGCCAAGCCCAACCCCTGAAAAACAACCCCACACTATAATTCCCCCTCCACCAAACTTTACACTTGGCACAATGCAGTCACTGTTCTCCTGGCAACCGCCAAACCCAGACTCGTCCATCGGATTGCCAGACAGAGAAGCGTGATTCATCACTCCAGAGAACAGGAAGGCTTGGATGCAGCTGCTCAGCCATGGAAACCCATTCCATAAAGCTCTCTATGCACGGTTCTTGAGCTAATCTGAAGGTGCAAACGAAGTTTGGAGGTCTGTAGCTATTGACTCTGCAGAAAGTTGGCGACTTCTGCTCACTGTGCGCCTCAGCATGCGCTGACCCCGCTCTGTGATTTTACGTGGCCTACCACTTCGTAGCTGAGTTGCTGTTGTTCCCAATTGTTTCCACTTTATGATACCACTAACAGTTGACCGTGGAATATTTAGTAATGAGGAAATTTCACGAATGGACATGTGGCAGCAACCTATCACAGTACCACGCTTGAATTCACTGAGCTCCTAAGAGCGACCCATTCTTTCACAAATGTTTGTAGAAGCAGTCTGCATGCCTAGTGCTTGATTTTATACACCTGTGGCCATGGAAGTGATTGGAACACCTGAATTCAATGATTTGGAGGGGTGTCCCAATACTTTTGGCAATATAGTGTATATCAGAATGCAGTTTCTTCCCAAAAAATAAAGCTTACTCCTCCTACTATTACTTTACTAGTCCAGAGTAGATAGTGTTTGTTATATTTTGTTTACTTGACTGCTGATACCATTGTTTCCTGTAGACCAAAGATGTTGTAATGTTTCTGATTAGAGTAAATGCTTCTCTAAAGCTACAGTTAGTTTAAAAGAAAAGGGGGAACTATTAAATAGTGAAGTGAATACTGAATAGTAATTGATTTGTCACTGAATTTTAAGTCTGGACCTTCAATGTGTTTTCATGCTGTTAACAGACATCTTAACATATTGGCACCCCACGGACATTATTTTACATTGCATTACGTCATAACCACCTAACCACAGACATTAAAAAGTAGCTACATAAACAAAATAAAACCCTCACAAACTGACATAACCGCCAAAGAAAAAGGAAAAAAAGTGAACTTCAGTCAGTGACAAACTTCAGCACACCTACTGTAAACAACTAACAAAAAGACCTGCAAATTAATTACAGTATAATACCAAGTAAAAAAACAACCTTTCCATTTTTGTAGCAAACTAAAACATTTACAGTTAAGCACAGATTATGAAGCAATGAAGTCTACCAAGCTGTGTTTAAACTGGACACAGCATTGCTTGGGCCCAAAATATTAGAGCACAAATCCTGGTTAATAAACAGTTTGTTCACTTATTGAATTGTTTATTGATTTTGATGTGCATCATTACTGTGGTTACAGTTTATCCATTGAAATATAAAATATAAATCATAAGTTAAACAGAACACAAAGTTGGCACCACTTCATTAAAGTGGATCTTTGAAGGAGTTTTAAAGAATAAAAAGTTTCTTCTTATACTAAGCATAAGCAGAAAAACTTGTTCTATCGTTGTGTTTGATTATGCAGACTGAGCAGTCATTGAGAAGTCACTGTATATGACATCACTGTATCACTGATGTTGCTGCTGACAGTTCTGACTGTTGCTAGGTAATGATCTCACAGTGACATCACTCCACCAGCTCTGATGGACAGACAGCAGATGAGCAGATGTGGAACATCAGATTCTGACAGAGACAAATAGAAAAATATTAAATACATGTACAACAGTGTTTTTGTCATTGCATCTCTTACAGTACAGCACAATTTCTCACCTTCACTTTTGTTTTCAGTTTGGTTTTGATATTAGATGCATTCTGGTAAAAAACTGTTGAATCATAATTCACGTTCTTAAAATCTGATTCCATTTTATTATATTCAATGTTCATCATGCAGTTGTGAATTTCACTGGTTGTTTTACTCACCACATCCACAGAGCTGCTATTATGAGAAACTGAGGTAAAAACACCAGCAGAATGACTGTATAATGGCTGAACGCTGTGCTGTCCACTGGATCTTCACAACACAAAGAAGTAAATAATGACTGTCAGAGAAACCATCTGAATTCAGAGATCATTTCACACTGAAGCACATGTATCATGAGAGATGTGTTACCTCCTACAGCACAGGAATACTCTTGAAGCTCTTCATTGCTGACTGAGTCCAGGTACAGCTTGTTGTCTTTAGTGAATCCATCCGTTACCTGCCGTCCGTTCTTGTACCAGATGTAAGTGTGTTTGTTATTCAGAGTGCATTTAGTTGAACAGCTTAATATCACTTCCTGTCGTTCTGATATAATGTTTGGGCTGCTTATCACCATCGTATCTGAAAAACAGAAATTGAAGTAAGAAATGTTAGGGCCTAACATTACTGTTCAAAAGGCTTCTTGAACTGTCTTCATGTGACCAATCAACATTTTTAATATCACCATCAGAGGTGGAAAGTCCAGGGGTCAGAAAGTAAAAGTCCTGCCATATTTTTTATTTCACCCACCGAAGCTGTGTTAATTGAGTGATGATTGACAATTATTGAAGACAGCTGATGTTAACAAGCAGAATCACCACAGGAGAAAATAAAAATTTAATATTAGATTTTGTTTGGCTGCTGTAACTGAGTTATAACAGCTAGACAAACAAAGAAAAAAGTTGGTCAGGTGGTGTTATGTTTTCACATAATCATTATTTGACCTGAACCACCAAACTCATTTAGAGTCCAATTTCTGAGTTAGATTTACATTATTGATTACAGCAGCTCTGTGATTCTACAGCAGCAGATCAACTTTTTCAAAACAATCCAAAGAATTTCTTAAAAGTTGTTCTGGAAAAAATAAAAACACTTTCATTTAGAGACACAGACATCAAGAATCAGCCTGTGAATCTCAACAGTGGTGAGAATAATAAAGCATGTTGCAGTGCATTCTGGGTACCACCAGTCAAAATTCATCCATGGTTCCCATCATGCATTGCTGCATGAATAAATTATGAGTTGAATTGTCTTAGTAATTTCCTTTATTCTCACTATTTTATTTTTTGCTATTTTTATGTGACTTTTTAGCAGCTTGTTTTCTAATGTTCAGAGTTGATCTGTTGATCAGAATATGTTGCTTGTCACCGTCGTTGAGATTTACAGGCTGATTCTTGATGTCTGTGTGTGCCTGGAAAAAATAATTTTATTTTTTTTATTCAGAGTTGTTATGTTAACACCACCTGATCTTTTTTTTTTTATTTGTCTGGCTGTTATGAGTCAGTTACAACAATCCAAACAAAACCTAATGTTAAAAAGTCAAGAGTCCAACTAAAGGAAATGCTGATCTCCATGATGGTGACTTAAAATTGTCTCCTTTGGTGATTCTGCTTGTTAACTTCAGGTATCTTCAATAATTGTCAATTATCACTCAATTAATCACTTAATTATCTCATTAACTTTAACACAGCTTCGGTGAGTGGAATAAAAAATATGGCAGGACTTTTACTTTCTGACCCCTGGACTTTCCACCTCTGGATGAAATCAACTGAAGATAAAAGACATTAAACCTCTGAAGATCTGATTAAACAACTCCACAAACAGCATTACCAGCTTCACTTATTACTAACCAGGGGTGTGTTTCCCGAAAGCATAGTTAGCCAACTATGGTCGTAAGTCCCATTGAACTCTATTGGTAACGGCGGAACTTGCGACCATTGTTCGCTTTGGGAAACGCACCCCAGGCTGACTTTATTTCTGTTTCATTTGAGGTTACCATGATTGTGATTGATGTTTCCATTAGTTGACCTCTTAACTTTTTTTTTTTTTTTTTTTTTGTATTATGTTTTTCTTCTCTGGCTGCTGTGGTAGTGTTTCTGTCAAACACATTTGTAGTAGCAAAGAAAACTGAAGTGTGATTGAGTGGTGATAGTTAGCTATTGATGATTTAAAAATTATCATGAAATAGCCTGCTTCAGCAGTATCATTTGAACATAATTTAATATAATTGCTACTGCAACATGAGAGCCAGATGTATTGCAGAAATCAGTTAAAAGATTGAAGAAAAAAAAAACACAAAAAAGTTCAACTACAATGACAAACACAGATATCAGTAAGCAGCATACGAATCTCAACAATGGTGACAATAAACAAAATATTCAGACAATCAGATCAGTTGTATAGTTAATCCATGCTCTGATGCATTCTGGGAGTTTTGTACTACATGACACTTTTGATTGTCACCATTGTTGAGATTCATGTGCTGATTCTTGATGTCTTTGATGTCTCAATGTACTTTCTTTTTTTTTAATTTTCTAATTTCTGCAATACAGCTGGATCTCATGTCACAGAAACAAAGGATTTTTTATGTTAATGGTGCAAAACAACTTTTACAAACTTTTAAACAACATCAGCAATTCAGGCCAATTCACAACAATTATAAAACATCAATAGCTAATGGCCAACACCTGATCTCACTTCAATTTTTGTTGCTGCTGCATATGTGTTTGACAGATTGAACGAACACATTATAAAAGTTAAGAGGCCAACTAATGGAAACACCAATCACCATCATGGTAACCTCAAATGAAACAAACATGAGAGTTAAACTTCTGTTAATTATTGATAAGAACTGCTGTAGATGAATGACAGAAATAAAGTCAGTCTGGTTAGTAATAAGTGAAGCTGGTAATGCTGTTTGTGGAGTTGTTTAATCAGATCTTCAGAGGTTTAATGTCTTTTATCTTCAGTTGATTTCATCTAAGGCTGTGGCTGAAGTAGTTCTTGTGTTTCTGCTTGTCTCTTTTTTCTGTTTCCTTCTTTCCTTCAGTGATTCTGCTTCATAACAGGCTTGTTAATGTTGAGATGACTCTATAAATAATATATAAAGATTTTGTGGATCAGATAAGGTCCAGTTCTGGTTTATTTATTTGCTCTTGGCTGACATGTGGCATTTCTATGGCCTGCTTGTGGCCCAGATCTGGCAGACAGGAGCGGTCCGCCCAAGTGCCATCATTCCCGCCACATGTGGCCCAGATCATCATTCCGCATGTGCCAGATGTGGGCCGGATCTGGGCCGACACAAAGTTGCCATCTGGGATGGCACGGTAGTTTTACTTGTGAACAGTTTGCCACAATTAGTGGCATTAAAATCATTAAAATTTGATTTTGATTCATCATGATCAGTTACCTGTAACAGTAAGAATGACTCCAGGTGATCCAGAGTATGTTCCTCCTGTCGTGTCAGTGATGATCCTGAATCGATATTCTCCAGAGTTGTTCATCTTGAGCTCTTTGATTCTCAGTGTGTTCCCCACATACTCCACATGACCAGCAAACTGATGCTTCTCACGCAGATCCTTGAAGTCACCAGGTCGATCGTAATGCCAGAATGTTTTATTTACAGTATACCCAGAAGGATGTGAGTATGTGCAGGAAATGTCTACTGTTGAGCCCATCAAAGCACAGACTCTTCTAGAGTTGTAAGTCACATTCCAGCAGCGATCCTTAGAAATACCTGAAAGAGACACAGAATTCTGCTGTGAAAGTCATAATTAAGGCCTAATTAGGGCCTGTTTACACCAAGATGAATGATAGTCACAAAAAAAGAAGAAACATCATGCAAACAGATGAGGGGTCAAGTGTACCGTCTACAAGTGTGGGTATTGGGACTGGCACCATGTCTTAAATGGCACACTTTGATTTGAACAGACAAATTGCATGACGAAATCACAAACAATTTTCATAATGAACATTCATATGAAATAAAAACATGTAAACGTGTCCACATATACTCATGTATGAACACTGATATTATATTATTGTTCATTAAATAAACATATCAAGTGTCACTCACACACAGGAGAGGAGGAAATCTTCTTTTCTGAAGTAAGAGAACAGGAGTAACTGCCATCAGCTCCACTGGGTAGAAAAATAATGCTTCTGTCTATATAATCTCCTAAATTGAAATATTGTCCATTTTTTTTCCAGAAGTAATTCTGCGGTCTGGGCATAAAATCACAGGAAGAACCACAGGTTAGTATTACTCTCTGATCTCTCGGGTCTGTAGTTTCAGGATTCATCCTCACCTGCAGGTCTGAATTAAAGTAAAAATTAAGAAACACTTCATCACATGACAAATGAAAACAGCTGACCAGAATCTAGACTCAGTTTCACCTGTGACTGTTAGATTGACAGCGACTGAACTGAGACGTTTAACTCCATCCTTCATGATGAACATGAGCTGATATTCTCCAGAGTCTCTCTCTCTCAGGTCTGAAATTGTGAGTGTTGAATGGTAGTTTGCGGCCTCCTTCTTCACCCGTCCTGAGTAGTCCGAGTCTAAAGTCAAATCTTCAGGTTCATCAATCTTTCTCCAGTTTTTACTCTGTTTCCAGCTGAACCAGAACACAGTTTTGATGTTGATTTCAGAATAAGAACATCTGAGCTGCACAGTGTTTTCCCTCAGAGCACAAACATCTTCACAGGTCACAGAGAGAAGGTCCAATGATAGACAGCCTGATGAAAAATTAGCACTAACACTAAAACGTTTGCATCGATGAAAGAAAGATCTTTGTATGACAAACAACATGAGACACTGACAGCAGTGAGGCAAATCTCCTTCATGTCTAAAATGTCTGTAGTCTATAGAAATACATTTTGATAAGACATTGATACACTATAATCCATTAACACAATAATCTTACCTGAAATGTGTGTAAGTAAGATCAGTGATATGAGTCTGAAGTCCATGCTTTAACTTTGAAAATAATTTACTTTTTGTCCAGAATTTAAAAAAAAAAAAAGAGAGAGAGGTACGCATTATTTTTAAATCATCTCAATAACTCCTACATGAATTGTATTTATTTAAAGTTATAACATGGTTAACGAAATATTAATTTGACAATTTTCTTAAAACAATTACATGCTTACATGTTGCAGATTTCTCCAGTTATGAACAATTTGCAAAAGTGCTGTCACCGTCTCAAGTTGACCAGGCAAACAGATGATCTCATTTCCTTCCTTTTTATGAAGCCTTTTTACCCACTTGTTGTCAGGCAACGGCACTTAACTACCTACTACAGGAGCATCTCAATGCTTTATAGCTTCAAGTTCACTTTTGATGCTTTACATTTCCCAGTTGAGTCAATGACAAATCTTGTTTAAAACAGATTTCAAATTTACAGAAAAGTATTTGTTGATTTCATATGGTTTACACACCATTGGAAAACCTTTACACCATTCTCAAAAGATAATTTAATGATTTCATGAAACGTCATGTGATGAAACTGTATTAATTCATAAACATCATTAAGTTTTGGGGGAGTCGCACCACATGACATTTTACAACCTTAAATAATCTTCCTTTGTCATAAATGGATCAAAATTTCTGATATTTAGAGAGAAGTAGGTCTTTTACTAAAATCAGTTGACTTCAGCAAGCCTTGTTGTGTTATACACCAATGGTGACCGTTCAAACATGGGAAAAAAAGTACAGGACTGTAACTCAAGAAGTATTAAAGATATTGTAATTAGTGCTGTCAGTTAATTAAAAAAATTAACTAATCAGACATTTTTCTGTAATTAACATCAAAGTTTTTAATATATTTTATTATTGATATATTTTTATATTTATATTTAATATTGACATTTTTTAATTATATTCTCCCTTGTGGTGAAAATCAAGTTTTTAAAGCCGCAGTCCATAAGTTGCCTCTTTGTCGCCATCACTGTTTGAAAACTGCAACTGCAGTTATTTGCGGAATTATCATCTTTACGTGGGTTGTGCATCGGCACGACTCCTCAGCGCAGATGAATCTAATGTTTGCTGTCAGTCACTGCACCGGTACTGTACTTCGGAATCACAGATTCTACATCTGGTATACTCTATGGAAGTATAACCAAAATAAGAATTTTCACCAATAAATATCATCTGAACAAGTAACATATCTGCCACTTTTGTTCTGACCTACTGAGAAAAAAAGCATTACAATAAATCTCGCTACCAATGGTGATTAAATTTAATGATCGCTTAGCTCATATCACATCAAACTGTGCAAATTATTATTACTGTTATACTTTGTTCTCAAATTGATAATGTTAACAGCATCAGCATTGCGTGACTATGTGTATTTAGTGTGTATTAGTGTTTCAATTTCTGTAGCCATTCAATCTGTTGTCACTGATGATTGTCATTTGGACCTTTCTGGATTACAATCAGCCATCAAAATGATAAGTTTAATTATTGCAGCTGTTGTGAGAAAAGGTTATAAATGATCCACTACCTGCAGCATCCTCACATGCAATATAGTCTATTAACTGGGACTCCTTCTTCATGTAAACAGACGTGACGTAATGACTTTTAAAATGCAGATTCAGGAATAAAATGTGTGTTGCTTGGAGATGAACATTTTGCTTTGTCTTTATATTTTTGTTGGCAAAATTGAGCAAAACAGACAATATTGTGTCTAAAATAACACAATATTAACTTCTAATTTATTGAACAGTTGTATAAAATTAGTATCGCATTTGCACTCATGCTATTCTGGATAGAAAAACAGCACTCGTGTGATATTGCGCTTGTTACTCGTGTGATATAAATATGAGACAAAAAGTCATACAGGGGCATTTTTGCCCTCATATCTTGAATTTTAGGGTCATTCTAACTGCATTCTATAGGCTCCATCGCACAGTGAGTTGTTGTCCTGCATCATATTCGTCATCAGTTATCTGTTGCTCTTGAAGCCATGGCCTTTGAAGTCTGCATGTATCAGGTATAAATGACGCAATTTGATTGGGAGATGAATCTGACAATCTGAAGTTAGATTCGTATTGATTTGAATTGTGGATTTCCTGGAGAACGCTTAAAGTGGTGGAGCTCAAATTTGTGCTGTAAATAAATTCTGAATGAACAAATTTTTACACTGATGATAATATGAACATATCAGAATGACAGCTGGAAAATGCATTCATTTATTTAAAGTCCCCCTGAAATCAAAATTTAAGTTTTTTAGCTTTTAGTATGAATATGTTAGCTTAAAGGTTATTAATAAGCTGGTGTGTTCCAAAACAATGACAAAATTCACTTTTAGGAGATATAAGCATTCAAAACAGTCTCTCACTTCCGCTAAAATGGATCACGGATTTTCATGACATCACCGCTTACTTCAGCTTCTCATCAGATCTTCTGTCCAATCAAATGCTCTCTAGAATCTAAAGCGTCCCGCCCCCTACATTATAAATAGATGCGCAGCTGAAATTATAAATAGAAGCTGTGGCTGAAATCAGTCACTTGTTCACACATTTACTATTTTCTACATGGTGAATGGCACATAGTGTACTATTTAGGGGACAGGGAATGATTAAGACTGTAAATGTGCTTTCCATTGAGGCAAATGAAGTCTGGTTTCCCATTAGTGTCATGCGAATGTAACCCCTTCTTCTGGTTCTTTTTTTGTTTCAACCCTTCCAGAAAGGACCACACAGAGACGTAGGCTGAGCTCACTCATGTTTACTGGAATATATGAAATGACACCACACAGATGTGAAAATACAGCTCATCCGGTCGCATGACATTCTCCTCAACAGCTTAATGCGACTCTTTTCACCAGTTCAACAATCAATAAATCAGTTTTTTCAATAATTAAGAGCTCAGTTTCTTTTTGTTTTGTTTTTTCTGAACATAGAAAACGTAACGTTATACAAACATTAGTACATCATACCTGGAAATACAGCTCATCCGGTCACATGACTGTCAAAAATAAATATACATGAGGAAATAAGCAACGAAAAAATACAGAGATAGAAACACAACGAATACCAGGTGCTCCTAATGCACTCAACAGTGAGTTCGGTATTAACATCAATTACCCGTCAACTCTATCTCTTATGACTCAAATATGAAATACAATACTTTTAAAAGAACAATTTTGACCTTAAAGAGAAAAAAAAAAAAAATCTATGACAAAACCTTATTTAGATTTGACCGGAGAGAGATTTTACACCTACCATTCTCCTCAACTGCTTAATGCGACTGAGGAGAAAATGGCTGACCCCACGATAGTTTACAGGTGGTAGGTGTTCCCATATCCCCTTCTTTTAGATGTACATAATACATTCTATTCAATTAATATTTTAGGATTATTGTACAAGATGAACAAACATTTTGGCATAATTCTTTACAATTTTCTTTTCCCTGTTACATGAACTGCAGTAGCGCACACAGCCTGCTCCGGTCCACAGACACGAGAGCACAGAGCGGATCATATGCGCGAGTCGGCGCAGACCACAAAACGTATCAGAATGCTATATTTTAAAGTGATATAGAGGAGATTAGGAGGAGAAATGGTTAGAGATTGGAAGGAAAGTTTTTTTTTCTGAGCTCAACGGCTCTGGCCGAGCTGTAATATAAACGAAACACCATTGGCTATTTAAAAAAAGGGGAGGAGCTGCCTGCCCTGTCTTTCTGTTTCAGTTAAAATTAAGTCAACACATTGAATAATGCTGCGTATTCCAAGACACTTCAGTGGGCTTTACCTGTTATGCCAACTGAGATAGCTTTGCTGACTCTGAAAGTGTAATATTTATGATTTATATGTTACTTGCAAACATTTTGTCTTCAATTTTGTCTCAAATCATGCCTCAAGTACTGGTCACAGATGGCAATAATCCACTTTATTTAACATTATTTTACAACCATATAATGTGTAATTGATTGTTTACAGTGTAGTTATACATCACAACATCTAAATAATCAAGCCCAAGTGTAATCAGTGATGTCATCATATATGACATCACTGTGATGTTGATGCTGCTCCAGACAGTCCTGGATAGTTTGAATGACTGTTGCTAGGCGACGATCAAGAGCGGAAAGATGTGGCTCAGTAAGGAGAGGTGCTGCTGCTGCAAGGGGATCCTGAGACAAAGATGCACGCATGACATCACTCAATCGATACGACGGGAGAGAGAGCAGACGTAAACGAAGCAATGTGGAACGACGGACCCTGAGGGAAAGAGCAAGGAAATAATAAGCAGATTAAAAAAAACACAAAGTAACTAATTGTTACTGATGTTCACTCTACCTGCAGCACTGCACAAGAGGAGCCAAAATAGAAGGTTCATCTTTGGAGTGACGTCCAAACCTATAACACGCACATCATTTGCACACAGAAGCGTCATGCCCATTCAAACTGATCCAAACAAAACATCATCAGAAAACCTCTTGGACTATTGATTTTGAATACTCACGCTCTTCCGTTGTCTAAGTGTATGAGAAATGTGTCATTGCCAAACTTCTCAAATGTTTCATAGTGGTGCCTATCCATGTTACCTGAAGATGGTAGATGGAAAGTATCAGGAAAACATGAAGATTTTAGAGTACTGGCCTACCATATTGAGTTATTACCTTATTCATTACATATACCCTGGTACTGACGTGCGACACCAAGCTATTTGAAACCATGCCATGAAAGTTTGTGTACAAAAACATGGTATTTCTGTGGTATACATAGAAAACCATAGTACTTTTTTATAAGTGTTCACCCTTGAGTCATCTGTACTATTCCATTACTCACTCATGAGGAAGTCCAGAATGCTCATGTCAATCAGATCCACCAATCGAGTGCCTCGGTCGTAGGGAGGAGACTTTTTTACTGAGTCACAGTAGTTGTTATCTGTCTCCCACCTGTTACAGAAATAATCATTGGTTAGATATTGTGATTTCTCCATTGTGAATCACACACTGTAAATAGCCTATGTTCAAAAACACAACAAAGAAGAACGTAAAAGAAGATACTTTGAAAGTCACTGGGGTCCAGAAAGCAACTTTGGACCCCATTGACTTTCACAGAAGAATCAAACAGATTTAGAATGACATGAGGATGAGTAAATGATGACAATGTTTTCATTTTTGGGTAAACTATCCCTTTAAATAACAAAAAACACACTCCACCCACAGAGCCAGCTTGCTTCGGCTGTAGGACCGCCTCCAGGGGCTCTTCCACGAGCGGCGCTGTGCCAATGACAGGTCTGGCAGCATAGCAGCCAAAGACCCCTCTATCATGACGGGACGTCCACAGATAGCATGCTCCGTGGAGCAGTAATAGGAACACTGGCCGTAAAAACATGAATTCCCCACTGCAGAAAGTGCAAGACAGATTGTGACTTACAAATACACCATGTTTCAGAGGAAGTGATGGAGGAAGATAAGAGCCAAGGGGGACGAACCTGGAGAAGTGAAAAATGTTGTGGCCAGTTTATGGTCAGTGGTGATGTCTTTGATCTCTTTTATTACATTAATAAGCCTCCCAACCACTGGAGGCACCCTTCTGAAACCCAGTATCCTTATTGTGAAAGAGAAAGAGTTGTGTTTAGAATAGAATACAGAATGTGCAATATAATGCCTAATATTTAATATATATATATATATATATATCAAATAGCTGTAATTTCATTGTCAGTTGATCTTATTACCAGTGTTGGGATAACACATTAAAAGTAACGCAAGTAATCAGATTACTTTTTTCAATTAACTCCGGGGGGGTTAATAAAGGCCTTCTGAAGCGAAGCGATACGTTTGTGTTAAAAACACAAGTTATGAAGTAAAATATCTAGCTTCCACCAGACCACCTTCCATATTCAACTTACGAAGAAAGTGTAAACTGGCGTCACATCAGTTTTTCCGTAAGTTCAATAGGGAAGGCATAGGACGTAGCGCAAGCGTTTTGAACTGCAAGAGTTTACACTTTCTTCGTACATAGAATACGGAAGGCAGTCTAACGGAAGCTAGATATTTTACTTCATAACTTGTTAAATATGGATTTTTTTTTTTTTTTTTGAAAGTGAACTAATCCTTTAAACGCTTGTTTTTTGGGGGGTCGACAGCTTATAAAAATTTAGTTCTGGTGTACAAGCTAAAAAACCCAGAACTACATTTTTTATAGGCTACCGAACTGTAAAAGCCAGTTTTTAAGGAGACAAAAGTGGTTACAGGCAATAAGACGTGAAGCATGAGCAGGAAGAATGGGTAAGTTGTGGTATCCTGACACTCAGCATATATACTTGTAAATATCAAAATTTAATCAAATAGTTCATATTAAGTAGTAAATATCAAAGTGGACGAATACCAATTGGCCTAAGCAACAGCTTGCTAACACACATCTAATATTAGCTTTCTAATAGCTAACTTGTCCCATCATTTTAGTAATCAACTGCACCCCTGCTTCCCTCTAACTTTTCATAAAGCTGAGGCTGTGTGCTTTGATTATTACACAAGTTAAGAGTTGAAGCTATCTAAGCTATGTGTTTTGATCTTTGTTAGGTAGGTAAAATGATGCTGTTACCTGGTGATTCAATCAAATAGTTGTAGATGTCAGGGTATTTCACATTGGGCCATTCAGTTGGATAATTTCTCCAACAAAAGGAAGGTAAGGAAAAGGAGCACTGACACAGACCAATTAATTTAGTTTCTCAATATACCTCCTCTTCTCAGGTTCACATAGGGTGGTGAAATAATCTTTTGACATGGTTAAAAATAATGAATGTTTTTTTTTTTTTTAGCATATCCTGTCACCAATTACGTTCCCCTCCAGTGGGCATCATTCTCAAGAATGATATGACACGTTGCACTCTGTCTCAGTTGCCTGTATCCACTTTTGTGTCCTTTAACGCTTGTTTTTTCAGATTTAAATGGAATTAAATGGCAGTACATGTCTCTCATACCTGTCCAGGTGGAAGGCTGCAATTTCAGCATTGTGCCTCTCGAAGTCAGAGAAATAATACAGATTCACATTGGTCTCCTCATGTCGTTCCTGTCTTCAGTTGAATGAGAATGATCTTGAATTACATTAACATACTGTATCTGAGCTGCTTCACTGTTCCTTTACAATGTCTTATGGGTTGTTCGACAGATTCCACTGCACTGCATTGCCATTGTTTTTCATTGCATTTTCCAGTGTTTGAATGTTGCACATGAAACAACGTTCCAAAAATGCACTGCTTGAGTTAAAAGTAGTTAATCTTTTAAAAAATGCATCTCTATACCTTGCATTTTTCATTCCACTTGCATTTTTTTCATTTCACTGCTCTTAGTGTCATGCGTTTAAATGCCGGTTGGGGCCATGTTCACACAAAACACATTTTTGCGTATAAAAATGTGAGATGCAGGTCAGTCAGATTGAAAAAGCGTTTAACCTGAGCAGCACTGTGTTTTTTTAGACCACCATGTCATATGTGAAATGCCGCAAAAGACACGAGCGCAATGGTCAAACATGTCTGTCTAGCACGTGTTCATGAACAAAAACAACAGAAAAGCAGCACAGTGGAATGCAAAAACATGTTCTGTATGAACTGCAACTTAGTTCTTAGTGTAAAGTGCTCTAAAAGTCTGTGGTTCAAATCAGAATTTCTCACTCATTATAGCACTGAATCATTTTAATAATTAATAAGCACATAGAAAATGGTTATCAATTAGTCACTTAAACTATCCTCATATACATACACAAATAGACAAATATAATGATTTGTTGAACTAAGAGGCACATGCTTGAGTCTCACTTCATGGGTTTGAAGAGCGCCTTTCCATAATTACGAAATGACATCACCAACTTCAGCTGCGTCCCACCTGATTTTTGCACTGAAAAGTACCAAAAAAACTTGTAAATGAGACTTTATATCTCACAATTACAACTTTATTTCTCTGTGTAATTTTAACTTTATGTCATTCCATCATTTGTTCTCATAATTTTGACTTTATTCCTCATAATTTAATTTTTCATAAATGCAAAGTTCAGTTAATTCATCTCTCTTTCTATACGCAATCTTATTTATTTTCCAAGAGAGTTTTCTTCAGCCCTCCTCCTCCCCAGCACCACCTGTCTAGATGTTCTACAGAGCTTTTCCCTACATTACCTTTCTAATCCCTGTAATTTTGAGAATGTTTCAGCAGAAAACATCATGTCAGAAAACGTGCTCATACCAGCAGCAGCGATCTTGTCCGCCAAGATCAACTCCAATCTTATTAATAAATGCTGCAAAATCTATTTTGTGAGTTGTCATGGTTGAACTGTTCTTTTAAATCTTACAATGTGATTTTACTTTAAACTTTGTCTCACAATTACTGGGAGGTGGAAACTTCTATGCACCTCTCATCCTCCTCCCTCCTTCTTTCTCATATAAAGGCCTTGCTTTGCAAAATTTAAGGTCACCTACCTGCACTGACAATGCGGTGGGATGCCAGTTGCTGAGTCAGCACTGACAGATTGGGATCTTTGTGCTGATACATCTGCCAGCGAGATATACCAAGGTGAAACCGGAGCCAAGGCGGATGTGTCTCAGGACTGGCGTTCCAGAGGATAGGATCATAGCCATCCTCATTAGCACTCAGCCTAAGGATGGGAATCACTTATGTGTTTTTGACTGTAGAGTAGTCATAATTAAAGGTGCACCAAGTAATTATGTTTGTTTTAATGGCTGATATGGCTGAGTTTTGAACTTTATACTGACATATAGAGGCTAGGATGCAGCATCACAAAATAAAAAAATAAAAAAGAATGTTTTCATCGTGATTATCTTGATCCAGTTATACTGAATCATTGAAAATTCACTCAAAATTCACTCACAAATGAATCATCACTATGATTTGCAAGTAGGTTATGTATATGTATATATATATTTATATATGTATGTATGTATGTATGTGACCCGTGCTGGCAAAATAAGCCGCAGTGCGCACAGGCTAATTTCGAGCAACAGGCAAAATAAGTGAAAAATGTCAATTTTGTTCGAAATTGAAGTTTTCACAAAAATGACTAGCAATCCCAATGCTCCAAATAGCAATTAAACATCTAAAAGTATCTTTATTTGTACGTTTTCTGAGAGGAATACCTATCCTTTGACCATGAAAAATGCCGTTTTTCAGTGCTCGCTTCTTGACAATTGCCGCTTCCCCTCAGCACAAGTTTGCTATCATTTTAAAGTGCAGCATTCCAACTTTTTGAATATTCATAGTCTGAACCAATGAAATGTGTTTTTTAAACTCATGCTGATGTAAACAAATCGATCTTACTCACGTGCAGGCTGACAGATCCGACGCGCGCACAGATGCCTCAGACAGCGCGTGATCCCGATATACACATATACACAGAATTACAGTATTTCAAAATATCTGTCTTGGCGAGTATTCATGCAAACATTATCTGTTATGTCTTAAGTGAACATTTGGTTAACTGTTGGGAAAACATCTGATGTGTAACATTATATTAGATCTGTTTTGTACAGTAGGTCTTAATATATAGACTGTCTGTTTCATTAATGGTAATCAAACAATTGTGGAACCATGGAAAAAGTTGAATATATATATATATATATATATAGTAAAATATAGCAATACAGCAATATAATATAGCAAAAATTACTGATGTCATGAAGTCCTCACCACTGCTGAGTGCTACGCTCTTCCTCTTTTCTTTTCGTTCTGACTTTTAGCAACCAATCACCATCAGGCAAAGGTGGGGTGGGCATGTTATACAGCGGGTGGGAGAACAGAGCCTCCAGTTTGGAAAGGTCATCTGCTGCACTGTCTATTTCCATTTTGTGGGTGACAGTTCCTGCAGCAGCCACTGTATTTGCTGAAGTAGATGTATTCTGAATGAAGAAGCTGATGGAGGTCTGGATGTCAGGGTGCGAGCGGGGCTCACAAGAAGTGTGGTACATGGACAGGACAAGTGAAACCACAAGCAAATGCAGACTCAGGAAGACAATTAATAGCCACATACGCAAAGTCTGTAAACGTCGACGTGTGCATACTCGCATTGTACTGAAATGAGATAGCAAAGAGAATTAATTTCAAATCTACAGTCGTCAGTATTAAAGAATATAGAGCAAAACATACCCGGCTTCCAGTTTAAGGTGTTTTCGTCTCTGTCTGCCTGGACTAAAAGGAAGCTCGCATTGTCCTTTAGACCTTCATTCCCCTGTTTGCTCTCTTGCACTCCCTGTATCTCTCAAACATTACAGAGGAGAGGTGCCAGGTTAGGCTGATCTGAATGGACGTGTTTACTTTCCCCCCTGCAACATCTAGCAGAGTGGTAGTGTATTCTCTACTCAGTGGAACATGTATTGACTGATAGGGGAGAGTGGGGTAAACTGTGCCACTTTTTACCAAAGTTGTCCTCTAGCCTCCTGCGACCCAAATTTTTTCCCATCGGGAAAGAGACCATATGTGCCACATTTTTAGTCCAGGAGCATCTTAAAGAGGTTTTTACAGTGATACTAAATGTTTGGGGGTTTAGCCATGAAAATATTAAATTTTTAGCTGACATTCATATCGAATTATCTATAATTATTTTTTATTTAATATTATTTATTCATTATTTATACATTTTTGTCAAATGTTTCAAATGCTCTATAATTCATATAATGCAAAACTATAATGATGTGGGGAGGATTTTTTTTTCTGTGTGCCAAGAAGCAAAAAGGCAAGGCAAGGACAAGATTAGACAAGAAACAATTTAATAACAAATTATCCCATTCCAACTGTATCCCAAATCAGCCAGGACAACGCTAATATTAATATTGATGAAAATAATTTAATTAATATTATTAAAAATGATCCAAATAAAATATAAAAAAATAAAATAATGTAAAAAAATATTAATATAAAAAAAATCCTGATAGAAAAACAGAAATTTGGTTAATTTGTTGTCAATGCTAATATTAATAAAAATAATTTATTTAATATTAATTTAAATTAAACTTAATAAAAAATATATTTTTCAAAAAATTAAATATTCAAACATAATATATAAAAAATATTAATGTTAAAATAAAAATAAAACATTGAAAATTAAATAAAATATTTATATTTTATATTGTATTATTCTTTTTTTATTATAAAACAATTTGATTTTCCATTTTTATAAACATAAAAAATTGCATTCCTGATATAAAAAAGTGTGGCAAAAAATCATTGGATGGACTGAACAAACTAAGGAATTATTATATAAAAGTTGCAGCGCATTCTGAAATGTTGTTCCCAATATTCCCTAGTGTCATATGCTTTGACATAAAAATCGTTTTAACTGCCATGTAGAGTAAAACGCAAATTCTACATACTAGACCATTTCGAATCAGGTGAGACAGGTGCACAAATGCTCTTTTGGGTCTCATAATCTCACACTGTATATCTGATGGGGGACCTGCTCACCATGGCAACAGACTGGCATGTGCATCTCTCAAGCACACATGCGCCCACATTAACCACACATCTAATCACGCCCCAGCAGATGAATAACCTGGAGAACACCACACACCGCCTGGTGCTTTTGTGATCAAATCTGCATGTTTGCTAATCGTGGCATGCAATAAGATATCAGATACACAGCAGAAGGGGAAGTGTATGGATTGACTTTAAGCCAATGATAGATAGATAGATAGAAGTGTATGTACACATACATAATTAGTTATCGTTTAGTGTTCATCAGTGGATGATTTTTTATGTTTGTGGGGGTTGCTAAGTAACAGTTTTGAAATGAAGCTGATCAAAAGGGAAATGTCAGAAGGCCAAACATTTAAAGCAAAGTTGTTTAGAGTGTGGGAGGCTGCTTAAAGCCTTTTCAAGAGTTTCATTAAGTGCTGCAGACCAAAAGATTGACTGTGGTTTTATAATATGCTAGGGAGGAAGATGCATTTCGCCATTTCAAGCTCACACAAAAGTGAACATTTTTACAAACCCAAATTATACTTTTTTTTTCTTTGCTGGGATGCAGAAAGAAACATGGTGTGAAATTAAATGAAATCAAATCAAAATTCACCATCTATTTTCTTAATGCTTGCTATAGATCTTATTGTCAACAATTACTCTGTGCATAAAACATATGACAATGTTTTTTCTGATATTACAGGATGTCATATTGATGCCTGCACTTTTACAAATCATAACCGTATATTTCATTAAATGATATGTTAATATACCAATCCTTGGCTATCAAAATCTTTCAAGCAGGAACTTCTGGAACTTCCTTTTAATGTTTTCATCAAATATTATTCAGTAATTTATAGTTTTTACTCGCAAAAAAACATAAATTTGGCAGTATTTTACAGTAAAATTATATGCACAGTTACAGTTAAAAAAAATTAACATGTTTTTACTGTAGAATATTTACTTTTTTACAGTGTGGTGATGCAGTTTTCATATTCGAATGTACATGAATGCAAATAAGATTTGAAAGCTGTAGCAGAGATTTCAGTGAATAATTGTGCTCGAAATATATGCACACCGTTTATTATGTTACTTGTTTTAATGTTCTGGATCTTGACAGCACCTGTGCCCAATTTCATTTGAAGGAAAAGAGCAGCATGAACATTCTGTTAAACATCTGGTTTTTATTTTTTTGTTGTTGTTTTGTGTGTGTTCCACAGAAGATGTTTTTGGAACAGCGTGAAATTAGTAAATGATGACAAAACTGGGTAAAGTATTACTTATTAAGCATAATGTGCAATGCCTGATGCACAGGTAAATGTACTTTTGCTGTAGGTATATTTAAAAGTGAAAAAGGTGAGTAAAGAAAGGTTAATGTGTTAATGTTTATGGATATGGAGGGCACAGTAACCTGACAGCAGGTCAGTGTGTCTGTGTGTAAACAGATGCTCTGAGCCAGATTTCTACACTCCCTTGTGCAATAATCTGTCAATAAAATGTGCCTCAACAATTCAACATTTGAACCTATGCTCTTTAAAACCACTTCCTTCCTTAATACATACATAAACATTAAATAAATTAACTGCCCGGACACAGGATGTGGTTTAGAGCAAAGGATCATGGTATTTTTCTCCACTGACTGCCATTTAAGAGCAGTGTTGGGGAAAGTTACTTTTAAAAATAATGTGTTACAATTAGTTTGAAAAGGAAATTACGCATTCTACGAAGCCCCTAAAGGGATACAGTGATGGGGAAAAAATATGAGATTGGAGGAAAAAAATATAAAATATTTCAACAGTGTTGGGGAAAGTTACTTTTACAAGTAATGCATTACAATATTAGGTTACTCCTTAAAAAAGTAACTAATTGTGTTACTTAGTTACTTGTTATGGAAAGTACAAAAAAGAAACACAAATGTGATGTTTATTTAAAGTCATCTTTGCTTATTAGTATGGTTGAATTGGATCATCAAAGTTCAGCAGCAAAGACATTGGTTAATAAATTGAGATTAAATAAAGTATATTTGTGTTATTTAACATATTTAATTATTGCAGGTTTGCATAATATTCTGAGTTTGCATTTCACTGTTTTTATTCATATTGAGGAATACTGAATGTGTTTTTGTGCAAGTGAGATGAGTAAATGCATATTCACATTTAGTTACTTGTAATGTGTTACTCTAACACTGTTTAAAAGTATATTTTGACTTATAACATCCATGGAACGTTTCCATTCCACAAAAGGTTCTTTATAGTGGAAAAGGTTCTTGAGATTTTTAAGATGTTCTTCAATCTAAGAAGGGAAAAAAAGATTCTTTTAACAACTGTTCACTGAAAGGTGCTTTGGGGAATCAAAAAAAGCTCTTTAATGGCATATGCTGTGAAAAACCTTCCTTTAGAGCTCTATTTTTAAAAGTGCAAGATAAAAAGGTACAAAAAGGTACAAAAGAGATTCACTTCTAATGGGGTTTTATTACACAAGACAATGACATAATAGTCATTAATAAAAACAAATACACATTGCAGCTGTGCAAAATGTACAACCCTTATAAAATATCTGAAGTTTTGAAAACAGATCATACGTATTCACATATTCATTAAAAAATAGCATTTTGTCTTATAAAAATACTTTATCCTTCAGAAAAAAATGTAAGGGATAGAAATGATAAGCAGGACGGACAGAAAGGAGACAGATGGAGAAAAAGAGTGGCAGAGATTGACAATAAAACCCACAGATGGCCTGCCAGCCAACTGTTAAAATGGAGATGAAAACATAAAATGCTACATTCAAAATAAAAAGTACAAAATGATGCACCCTGTTCAGTACAAGTTAAATAATCAAACAATAAAGAAACATATATGTGTACTTGTGGCACACCATTATTAAGTCAGAAAGCACATGAAAAGTGAGTTTGCCAGACAGTGTTTGAGTTAGGAACACTTCCATACGCACACCGCCAAACTTCCACCAAAGAACATGTAAAGAAGGTTCTTCACTTCGTGCGTAATTTCAAAACCAAAGCCCTCGCCAATCACCACATGCCAAGAGTTCCCAAACTTCTTATCCATCGACTCCTTAATCATTTTAGCAGCGCTCTGTTGAGAAAGAAAGAACCTTAAGAATAAAAAATCCCAAAGGAGATCTTATTAATATCTCAACTGCTTCTCCTAGATGGCAATGTGAGCTAACCTCATTATTAGTGGCAAACTTCTCGCACGCCGTAACGCAGAGCTCCATGGTCTCCACCCGCATCTCCTCAGACATATCTGTGTGCTGTGAAGGATATATATGTTGCGGGTCAATTTGACCCACATCGATATTTGGTGGTTTTGATGTTTGTCTTTAAGTTTTGTGACTTTTTTGTCATTTAGGGTCATGAACATGTCTGCAGAGTGTCAAAAATCTGACATGTTGTGGAATGTGCATGCAAAATTTATGTTACAGTTATGATGTTTGCAGGTCAATTTGACAGAAACAAAATAAAAAACCTTTTTTGTTATATCAGTTTCTCACATACTGTCTGAGGGTACTATTGACATTAGAGCTGCATGATTCTGGATAAACTGAAAATCTTTTTTTTTTTTTTCAAAATATTAGCGATCACAAAAATGTCTAATTTAAAGTTTAATTTAAATGAATTATTTAAAGGTTTAATAGACACAGGACGATCATTGTTGTTTAGGAGTAAGATCACATGGGTGTTTGCATCGAGGTCGCGATATTTTAATGATTAATTTTACAGCTCTAACTGACATTTACATTTATGCATTTGGCAGACGCTTTTATTCAAAGAAACGTACACAGTGTTAACGGCGTACATTTTTATAAGGTAATGCATGTTCAGTTTGCTGGGAATCAAACCTATGACCTTGGTGTTGTAATTGCTATGCTCTACTGTTTGAGATCAGGAAAGCACACTGAAAAAGTGCTTTTCTATACTTATTTTTTTAAGTGTTTAATTTTTTTTTAAATAGTTACAGTACTGTTTATTTTGGAAGCTTGTATCTGACAGGAAATAAAAAAGGTAACTGACTTTTTATCTCACAATTTTGACCTTTTTTCATCAAAATTGTCTACATCTTGCAATTCAAACTTTATAACACTCAATTGCAAGTTTATATCTCACAATTACAGAAAAAAAAATCAGAATTCTAAAAATCCTAAAATCCTAAAAATTTGCAATTGTTATTTCACAAAAAAAAAAAAGGATCATGTGACATTGAAGACTGGAGTAACGATGCTGAAAATTCAGCTTTGCCATCACAGGAATAAATTACTTTATAAAATATATTCAAACAGAAAACAGTTATTTTAAATTGTAATAATATTTCACAATATTACTGTTTTTACTGTATTTTTAATTAAATAAATGCAGCCTTGGTGAACAGACGAAACTTACGAAACTTAAAAATCTTACCGATTCCAAACTTTTGACTGGTAGTGTATATATATATGTATATATATATAAACACACAAACTTTTGTTAGATGCTGCGATTAATTGTGATTAGTCAATTTGACAGCACTATTTGTTGATTGATTGATTGATTGTAATTTTTGTAATGTGTTTGTAATGTGTAAGTATTAATGTTAATGGTTTTTACCAGCTTTTTGGTGGTTTTCAAAGTGTGATTTTTGGTGATTTGTATTTGACAAGCACCATAAAAATCATACCCAGAATCTGAACCTAATACAATAAGATCATCGAAAACTGAAATCCATTCAACAACAGTTTTTACCCGTATGAGAGGAAAGCTGTGTAGTCTCTTATAGTCTGCCTCGTCCTTCTTGCCATCAACTGTCTCTGCCATGACGTTTAGCTCTAGATGAGGAGACATGGAAGGGTTAAGATACCAGAAATCAGATCTAATAAATCTAACATGGGTATGGGAAACTGTGGTATCATTATCACCATGGTACTTTGATATATACCATAGTACAGCAAACGTACTTCAAAGAATACAATGACATTTATATTATAGGGTTCATTTTTATTGTAGGGTTCATAATATTACCATGGTACATTGTCCAAACAGCGTTAATACCATAGTACTTTTTGATAATATAAATGTTATATAAAAGCATATTTTAAGGTGGTTACTAATAGTTCTACATGCTCATAAAGCGATTATTAGCATTTCTTTGGAAAACGAACAGTATAATATCAGGAAACCTGCTAGCTTGTTAGCATTATTCGCTAACTTGACTGGCTAGGTCTCTAGTTTTTATTTCCTTTAAGGTTTTTTCGCTACCTAAGTATTTAACGTTGCATATAAACTAACGCAGGGAGTGTGAAGAGACATTTACGTACCGTAATGAAAGGAAACTCAAGTTCTATGTGCTTAAACCGACGTCGCTAGGGAGACATGTCCACCATAGCAACCACTCCTCCGCGTCAGCTGTGCGCGTAACCCCGCCTCTCGCAAAGTGTAGCTCGTCGTGATTCGTCCGTGGGCGTTAATTCGTTCAGTCAAGAACACGTCAAGCACCGATAATGAATTTCTATGATCATTTAGCAAGAAATTTTTTTGGTATTCATTATTTTGCAATATTTATTGGGACAAAGCATGGAAAATGCACATTAAAGAAGTATCCTAAAAATACCACATATAGAATTTATACAGTTAAAATGTTTTGGAGAAAAAAAGAAAATTTTGCATTTGTTCTATTATCATTGCATTTACTCAAGATTATTTTGGAAGGATTATTTTGAGAAAAAAAACTGGAGTGTATGATATATTTGTGCATTTAATGTGCTTTTTTTTTTCATTTACAGATTGATATTTTGGAATGTAAAGATTATCAGCCTTCATTATGCAATTATTTATTTTATTATGAAAATACCAAATACATAATAGGCTGGCTCTTTGTATATAAATACTTAACTTTATACTAAAAAATATAAAACTGTTGAAACAAACTTAAAATAAAAAAGCACTGAAAACATGTAATGTTTTGCTGTCTTGTGGCATTGAGTAATAAACAACGGTCATTTCATTGGTGTATTCTGGAAAAGGTTGCTTTAAAACATTCAGCGGATCACATCTGTTATGTTTAAAGTCAGAAATTGCGATAGTTTTTTCGTCCCTATTGTGACGTATATCTGAGTAAAACAGCTTCTCAAAGAAGAAAAATGTAGGGCGGGACTTGTTTTTTGTCCACCGGGGATGGCTGTGGTTTGCTATTGGTCGATCTCATGTGAGTGACAGGTTTGTCCCGCCCTCGCGCCAATAAACATGTCATCAGAGAAGAGATGAGCTGCAATGGGGAGGCGTAGTTATTTTGATTAAAGATTATGAGGGCACATGAATTAAAAAAAATAATAATGATGCGCACCAATAAATAATTTATAATAAATACTGCGATATTCCATAAAGGAAAAAAAACAAGAATTGTCAACTTTCATAGTGACTTTAAAATATATAATACACATTATTACTTGCAAAAAAAATCATGTCTTATTGGTTTTTTTTTTAAAAATAATTCACCCAAAAATGTATAATCTGCTATCATTTACTTGCCTTAATGTCATTCCAAATGTTTAATGATAATGATGGGTTTTTTTGTTGTAGTTGTTGTTGTTTGTTTTTTTGCAAACTATCCCTAAGCTCAGTATTTATGAGCAAAGACACCAGCTGTGTCATGTCCCCATTTAACCCCATGATAAAAACTGCTGTCTAGCTGCTGCATTGGTCCCACACTACATTCATCTTTGTTGTTTTTGTTCTCACTTTTACTGACCTGCATTAAGCTCTAGATACATCTGTGCACAGCTGGTGAGTTTGGCCCAGATAACTGTCACACTGATCTAAGATCTGTCAGCAAGAGTTTATAAGAGTAAATAATCACTTACTTGACCCAGTAAAAACATTTTTTAGTTCCCAATTTCAGTCAAATACAAGGCATGAATTACAGAAATGCTATGTGGTTAAAAGTTAATGACAGAGAAACGTTACAACACTGCAATAAAGCTCAAGTGTGTGATTTTAAATACTGAATACTCATCCCAATTTAATATTCAGGGACAGCATTAAGCTAGCCATTTGTAGGTTCGGATATACAGTATGTAAATGCTTTAGGATTTTGCAGCACAGCATTTGATCATCTAAAAGCTTTCCGTGAGTTTCTCAGACAGACCATGCTTTGATTCGTGGATTAGGGGATTTTCAGTTACTAGATAGATTTACAAATAAAAGCAGGGGGAGGGGATAATCTAACCTCTGATTTGAGCAAGAATATAAAGGGAGGTTAAGAATGGTACTTTATGAGAAGAGAAGAGAAGAGAAGAGAAGAGAAGAGAAGAGAAGAGAAGAGAAGAGAAGAGAAGAGAAGAGAAGAGAAGAGAAGAGGCTTGCAACAGATGGGAGTCCGGCTGCGCATTGAACACAGTGACATTTACAGAGCAAGAGCGTTACTACCAAGAAAAGCGGCACTTTATGAACGTGTCACCATCCTTGTTTTTTTTTTTTTTTTTTTTTTTTTTTTTTTTTATGTGATTATGTTTTTTGTAAGGATGCCCAGCTGGCTTGTGATTATTTGTGATTTGTGATTATTAAACTTTGAACATAATTGAAAAGATTAAATTAATTGATACGGCAATTATAGAGACTGTACAGTGAAGGAAATGCACACAGAGAAAAAAAAAAGGTTACTGGTGGTGGTGGGAGAGAAGCAGCAGGGGTCAGTGTGATGGAGGGGGTGATTAACATACATCTATAATTCAACAGCAGTAGCAGCATGAAGAGAGCGAAAAACAGGATGAGAATGAGAATAACCAGGATTTGCACAGAATTGCATAGAAAAAAAAAACACTGATCCAATTATAATCTCATTGTGCATGTACAATATTATTTTATGTATATATTTTATGTTTTGGATTGGTTTGAGGACTAGTGGATAATAAATGTAATTTACTCTTATAACAGTCATGATCAAATTTATTTTGGTGATCATAAATTTTAGTGTGTTTTCAGACCATCAGGGTGTTTTGTGGTACAAAAGTCATAGATAGATAGATAGACAGAAGTGCATGTACACATACATAATTAGTTATCATTTTGTGTCCATCAATGAAGTAAACACATAGACAAGTAATCAAGACAATGCACTCTCATATTTATTTTCATCACCTTTTTTAATATTTTCATCCACATGTGTCACAATATCATTGTAGATCCTTTGTGGTGCATATATGAAGAAGCACTACACTTACATTACAGCTGATCATCAACCAATAGCAAGAGTCAAATAAACAGACAGGCACTTCCCTAAGCTTTTCTCTGTGATAGGGCAAGGAGGGCTTTAGGTACAATGCAATGGTAACGCACGACAAGATGCTAAATACTGTTTTACATTCATATTTTCATAGTGTGTGGGCTGCACATCAGATCTTTAAAATTTAGTGTGACGTTTAACATACTAAGCCTCAAATAACACATTTTGGTTAAAATATTTTTGGATCTCACTGAGCCCGTGAGAGAAAATACATTGCAGAGTAAGGACCCATTTCACCAGATGCCAAGACACAAAAAAATTAAGACATGTTATGATAAAGATAAGATGTTGCACACCTTTAAGTGCTGCTGGATGGAAATAACAGTGTATTACAAGGGAAGTGACCCTAAGGGACCGGTAATAAAAACAAGAAAGGAAAAGGCTGCTCTGGGAAAGAAGCAAAAGCTCAACTTTACACATATAATGAAACAAGAGCAAGACAAGTGCTGTGAGAATGAGCCACATCCATCTTATTAGAAAAACATTCTCTATATCTGAAGGGACCACTGTGTGGTAATGCTTTGAGAAGAAGGGCATGAAATAATACAAGCAACACGAGACGCAAACAGGCCTTCGGCAGCAGCTCTATCCAAACTAACACAACCAAACACACAGACAAATCCCTTCCCTGCAGAAATGAACACATTCTATACATAGACCAGGACCACGGCACAGCATACGGCACACCTTTCAAGCCTTTTTTGTCTCATTTACCAACTCCATAAAAAAAGGTATCAACCCATGGCCCCGTTCATTGCCGGGGATGGGAGCTCTGAACACAGGGGTCCACCGGGTCCTTGACGGCCCCACCAAACACGTCCACATCTCGGTCCGTCCAGGGCACCACGTTCCCCAGCCGTGGCGATTCTGGGCAAGTCGCCAGAGCGGCCACTTCTGTTGGTGACAACACTCGGTCCCACAGGTTAAACAATGAAAGCTCCCCAACAAGAGCCTGGGATGCGTCAAACCTCCCACCAAGGGTGTCCTGCAGTGTAGCCAAGGAGAGCCGAAGGGTTACACATTGATAAACACAATGTTGCATTAAAAATAATGTGCAATAATGGTACCTTTAAGGGACAACACCTTGTCAAAGGGGTAGTACCCTCAAAGGCACACCTTTGTACCTTAACGACCCCTGAAGGATGCAAACAGTGTCAGGGAAAAAATTGCAAAAATTGTACCTTAAGCTTGTCACTGGTGCAGTACACTTAAATGGATAACTTTGTACCTTATCTACCCTAAAAGGTGCATTTTAGTAGCTTAGTGTAGAAAAATTTACCCTTAAGGGTATTACTATGAACCTTTTAGGTATGCAAAGATGTCCTTTTAAGGGTACTGCCCCATTGACAAGCTATTGCACCCCTAAAGTTTACAATTTTTGCAATTTTTTCCGAGAGTGAAAGCGCACCTTTGAGGATGTATTAAGACTCTTCCAGAATTCACTGTCTTGCTCACCTGTTCCTGTCCCAATACCAAGACGCCCCCGGATTTGATTGGGTACCATGCGGACAACCCTTCACCCCGTCCTCTCAACTTTCCGCCTTGATATGCTTTCCAAACTCCATCCCGTAGGGTCCAACTCACACATATGTGCTGCCAGATGCCCTGGGGCAAAGACAGAGGCAGCTGTGCCACCTGTAAATGGAGGGAATGTAGAGTCCATCAACTGTATTGTGCAAGGTTGCTCCGAATGGAAGGTGTAGTGGGTCTTACCTTATCATTGATGAGTAGTTCTGCAGGATTATGAATGCCTTGCAACAGGACAATTTCATTGGGTTGTTCCGGTACAGCATAGGAAAATGGTGTCCCAATCCCACTCTCAGCAGGCTTGAGCCATAGACACACCGTGAAGGCGTACATCTCTGGAATATTCCGTCTGACAAGCCCATACATGTAGTTAGTCCGCACGGGGAAGGAAAGTTTATACCCTTGTGGGTAACTGTAATCTGTAAGACCTGAGAAGAAAAGATTAAGAGAAAGAGTTTAAAATGGAGAGGCAATTTCAACCCCTTTCCCCTGACTTTGACCCAACCCTCCTCCTTACTCTGTTCAAGCTCTGCAATACGCTCTTGAAGGGTATTGAGTCCCTGGTCGATGTGCTGGTGGTGGCTCTGGGTCTCTTTGCGGAGGTTCTTCCTCTCCTTCTCCAACAGTCTAATCTTCTTTTCCAGCTCTCCCTCCAGATCCTCCACAGGCCTGCCAGGTTCGCCCACCACTACGCTCCCCAATGTGCTCACAGTGTGCTCAGTGTGGTTCATCGCTGCAGGGCCTATTTCCAACTGAGAGAGAATTATGCAAGAAGTCATTATTGCAAAACCTAATTTATCCTGTTCAGCATGTGTGTCTGATTCATCTGCATTACAAGAACTCAAAAGAATGTTCTTGAATTAAACATATTTTCACATGAATTCTCATTCAAGGAGAGATAGAGCTGATATCAACATTTTCAGTGAATAAAGTCATAGATATCGTTCTGTTCCTCAAAAGCCTATTATATGGTTATACAAACTACATTTTTAAATCTTATGGTTCTTTTACATCCTTGCATAGAAAAGAGCGACCACTACATTCTTCATAACTTCCCCTTTATTGTTCCTCAGAAAAAAAGAAAGCCATATGGGTTTGGAACGACATGAGGGTGAGTAAATTCAATTCACATTTATGTGTATAGCACTTTTCACAATACATTCAAATAGTGTTATTTTAGTATTTATATACTATCACAGTATTTATTAATATTTTGAAATAGCTTATATTTTAAGTTTTTATTTAAATTTTACTTTTTGTAATTTTATGTTTTTGTCATTTTTATAGTTTATTTTTTAAATATTTCTATTTATTAATATTATATTTCAACTTTAAATGTATTTTTCTATTTCAGTTTTAATTTAAATAATTTTTGTACTTCAACTTCAACTTATTTTATTTAATTGCCAAGTTTTTCCATAAAATATTAATTTATTATTTTATTCCAGCTTCCAAATCCTTATTCCAATTTCAATTAACAAAAACGATTTTTAATAGGCTAGTTTTAGTTAATAATAACAACTCTGATCCTTAAGTCTATATCACAACATCTACAATTCAGGTGTGATGGGGACAATGTTCCAGCTAGCTGAGAACCTGTACTATTCTCTCCTCCCTCATGATTTATGTATATGCCTTTCTACCCAGGAGATGAACAAGATGGAGGGGAAATGAATCACATACTAGGTGAGAAAGACAAACAGAGACATATACTGTCCACAGCTCTTTAACATTTTGATGCATGTTTGCCTACAAGTTTCCCCTCTATGGCACCGAATTCCTTTTCAGACTGAGAATTGTACTGTCAAGTCAAGTGTTTATTATTAATAAAACCAACCTCCAACTTCTCTATGCGATCTTTGAGCTGAAGAATCGCTCTCTCTAGTTCCTCCACAGCCCGCGCCGTCTGCAGCTGCACCGCAACCGAGCTGCTCACATCATCCCCGGCCATGTGGCGCCGGTTGCTCGCCCATACTCCCATACTCCGCTCGTGCAGACTCCTTTCCTCCAGTCCGTTCTCACACTCCGAGAGCTTCCCGGTGAGCTCAGTGATGGTCCTCTGATCCATGAGGATTTGATCGTTTTGTTGCATGACGATCTGTCGGAGCTCCTCGGCAGTGGTGCGAAGGTTCCAGTCCTCCTCGTCGGCAAAAGGGTCATCGGCTTGTTGTCTCAAACCCCTTGATTTGCAATCACTGATGGGAACAGGGGTACAAATGAGTCGATTGAGGGTGAACTGTTTGGGACTTGGCCCAGTCACGTCCCCAGTACTCAATTCATTGAGCGACGGCATCTCCAGGCCGATGTCCAATCCGCCTCCTTCATAAGATTCAGCACCATGGAGAGCTCCGAGCGGGCCGGCGTGCGCCACGGATCCAGGCAGCGGTTCCAGGAGCGAGAGCGAGCGGTTGTCGGAAAGCGCCTGGGGCGCGGCGGCAGACGATCTTGAATACACGCTGGCGATGATGCAGATGACCGCGCCAAGAAAAGCCAGGAGGCCAGCGGAGACTAAAACCACGACGAACTTCATCGCGTCAATTGAGATTTACAGTAAAACGCTAGATGTAGTTTTATGACTGTTTAATAATTACTAAACAAATTTAAACGATTTAACATTCAGTTTTCCTTATCAGAAGCAGGTCTGGATGCAGTGAAGGTCGATCTCATCGGCTGTTTTTCCTCCGCTCTCAGCAGATGATGCTGTGCCTCCTCCTCTCGTGTTGCTAAGCGCCCCTTTGGCCGGTTTCTATGGCTACTGCGCGCGAGAGAGGGCGGTGAGAGACTGTGGTAAAAATGCGTGATGTGTCAAATTGATGTAAACACCTTTTGGTCTCTTTATCATCTATGAATTGGCTACTCTGGTAGAACATGCAAACATACTGAGATACTGAAAATGCAAATTAGAGCATAAACATTGTTAGCAAATTTTAGTGATTTTTCCAAACAGAGGATTTCTTGATCCGGAAGCATTTCATAATTAATCTGATTTGTAAAATGCAGTTATTTCCTCTTTGTCTAGCATTAAACAGTGCTGTATCCTGACGCAAAAAAAAAAAAAAAAAAAAAAACAGCAACTTTATCAGCTACGGAAATGACAGTTTTGCCCATTAAACTCATCCAAACAGATCATCAGCTGTGTAAACATTCCCTAAAGCAGGGCTGCAGAACCTTTCTGTAATCCCACACTAGTGCAGGTTGGTTATTCTAATGTGGGACAGCTCGATTTGTGATGGAGCACAGATAAAACGTTTTACTCTCAGTCTAATTTATTTATAGGTACCTGTTGAAAACGCATGTAATGTATATGTGGTATTTTTAATACAAGCAAGATTTTAGGATACAATTTATTTATACCTTTTAAGTTTACCCAATATATACCATTCAAAGGTTTGGGGTTGGCAAGATCTTTAAATCTTTTAGAAAGAAGTCTCTTCTGCTCACCAAGGCTGCATTTATGTGATCAAAAATAGAGCGAAATATATTGTGAAATATTATTAATATAACAGTTTTCTACTTGAATATATTTTAAAATGTCATTTATTCCTGTGATGTTAAAGCTACATCATCATCATTACTCCAGTCTTCAGAGTCACATGATCCGAAATCATTCTAATATGATGATTTGCTGCTCAGTAAATATTTCATATTATTATCAATGTTGAAAACAGTTGTGCTGCTTAATATTTTTGTAGAAGCCTTAATACAACTTTTGTTTAGGGTTCTCTGATTATAAAGGTTCAAAAGAATAGCATTTATTTGAAAAAGTAATTTCTACCCCTTGTGGCCCATAAGAGCCCTAGATAAGACCTACCCAGTTCCAATCATTAACCCATGTGGGCAGACCCCTATAGGCCCCAAATTGGTAAAACATAGGTTACCCAATGCCCATTGTCCACCCATCTGGGCTAACCCATGTGGGGAATCCATGGAAACTGAGGACAAAATTAGCTGGGCCCCAGTAGGGTAGCGCAAGTGGCCCCCAAATATCAGCCCAAGTGCAACCCCTTTGGGCCCCATATGGGTGTGCTTGCTGGGTTGTAACAATGTAAATGTCTTTACCGTCACTCTTGATCAATTTAATGCATCCTTGCTGAATAAATGTATTAATTTATTTCAAAATACAGTAGTATATGTGTGTATTTATATATAATATAAAAATAAGATATTGAGTAACTTACATTTTAGACACAATATTGCCAACTCCAGATATAGTTTTGTAACCGTGGAAAGTGAAAGTGAGTCTATCAGTGACCATTTTACGTGGGTAACTGTTGTCTGTAGAGCTTAAACTGCCCTTCATGACTTCCCTCCCCAATGACTTATGCCCACTCGTCCTCTAAGTGTGCCCTTTCCTCTTTGCCCTGCATGAAGCCGGCTGCCCTCGCGAGCACGTGAAGAATACACAGAATATATAGACTATATAAACGAAAGCATTTTTGTCTTTAAGTCGTGACTACTTTTTTATACACTAAATACAACTTAAGTAATCAAAGCGCACATTACTCATTTGAAAACAATGTGGCGAAAAGGCAGTATTTAAGGGTGGGGTGTGTGGAATGAACAAAATCTTTAGAATCATTCATACGCAAATATGCCAGTAAAGAAAACCTACTCATCCAAATATGTAAAATAAAGAGTCCCAAAAATAATATAAAATGTGGAAATAATTAAAAACAAGCAAATTACACTGTGTATACATAAATAAGCTTTGATTATTTTTTTTAAAGCAACATGTTAACCATGAGTTTACAATGGCAGAAAAATGTTTACAATTACCTAAAATATGAAATTATGTAATATAACATATGCTATATGACAAAATAAAACATTTTGCTTTCTGTATTTTTTGTGCAATTTTTTAAACCACAAATTCAATTTATTTCTCAGTCATTTTTTTTTTTTTTACCTAAAATTTGTCTTATAAAAACATAAGTGTCATTAACAATCTGCTAAAATATGAATGCAGTGAATTGAAATTATAGAGGAGCACAAACACACAGTCTAATACGTTGACTACCTATCAACAAATATGAAACCTTTATTTATTGATGTGGTTGAGGTATATCTTTAAAGACATATCTATGTGTGAAAAAAAGAACAAACTATTACCAAAAAAGAAAAAATTACATCAGTCTTTTTATGACTCCAAATGTAAGCTGCTTCTTATTCACTCGGTGTAGTTCTGCTTGTGTCATTAAAGCCATTAATGTTCAGTATAAATAAAACAAATCTTCAGCTGCATCAGATCGCTGCATGAAAAATACTTTCTCCACAGAGAAAAACAAAGTCATCCGCTTGGCTGGTCAGAAGTCCAGCCACTCAACCATGTAAACACAGTTAGATGGAGAGATTTCGCCCCCTTCATGACAGTCATCAAACACCTAGGAGACAAAGAGTTAACTTAGCACATTAAACCACATTATGTAATCAACTAAAACTATTTTTATGCTGTAGAGTTATTATTATGGCTGTCAAGCGATTAAGATTATTGATCTAATTAATTACATTATGTGCTATTTAATTAATCTAATCAATCACAAATCAAATTTGCCCCCAAAAGATCATTTAAATTCATTATTGTGTTCAATGAGAAAAGCATCAAAAAGATTAAATTCTTTGATTCAACAAGGAATTTATTACACAAACTTTTAGGCTACAACAGCCATGATTTTTTTCAGAAGCTGCATTAGAATTGGTATTTAGATAGAGTGTATTTATGAACGAAGGTCTTATAGGTTTGGAACAACATGAGGTACTTAAGGACATTTTTGCCCCAATATCTTGAATTTTAGAAACATTCCAACTGCATTCTATAAACTCCATCACAAAGTGAGTTGTTGCCCTGCATCATGTTCATCACCAATCAACTGTATGAAATATAAGATAATCTACATAGGTCTGGGGTGGGTGTTAAAATCATTTTAACATATTATTTATTCCATAACTTATTAAGTTAGCGTGTTAAATCTACAGCCCTAGTTTTTATTGAATTAAGACTTTTGATTACTCTAAATATATAAACGTTACCGGACACAGTCCACATGGTGTTTTGACCAGGCCTGTGGGTTGAATTATGGGATTCACTCCCCTGTAGAGCTTCATTTGTCCATCGACACTCCCCACCGTCCCCTCTTTAGCAGCGATTATGGTCATCTCCACCTTGCCGTCAAAGATCAGTGTGTTTAGGATGGTCTCAATGTCCTCCATGGACAGATCTACCTGCACACAGGAACATAACAATATAAAAAAACCTATTCAGTTCACGTTTAATTACACTGAATTATTAAGATATTATTCCCACTCACTTTGCTGATGCCGAGCTCACAGATGTACTTCCACACTTCATGAGACGTGGCAAACGAGCTGTTTCTTTGCACCATGGGGCTCTGCTTACTGTCTCTCGCTGCTTCGGCCTAAAACAAACACATTTCTATTAACTCTTTCCCCATCATTGACGGAATTTTCCATCATTTACGACACTACACTTCCCCACCATTGACAGAATTTTTCCTTAATTTATGACAACTCTTCCTCCACGATTGACGGAATTTTTCCTTCAGTTATGACAACACTTTCCCCCAATGACAAAATTTTTACTTCATTTACAACACACCGCTTCCTTGCCATTGACAAAATTTTCAATCATTTACGTCACAACACTTCTCCACAATTTTCCGTCATTTACGTCACAACACTTCCCCACAATTTACGGAATTTACGACAACAGTTTCCCCCATTAATGAAATTTTTCCTTTGTTTACGACATAACGCTTTCTGCCATTGACAGAATTTTTCATCATTTACGTCAGACCACTTCACCGCCATTGAAGGAATTTCCCGTCATTTATGACACAACGCTTCTCCACCATTGAAGTCATTTTCCGTCATTTACGACAACGCTTCCCCACCACTGACATTATTTTCCGTCATTTATGGCACAATGCTTCACCACCATTGAAAGAATTTTCCATTATTTACGACACAACGCTTTCTCACCATTTACAGATTTTTTCCTTCATGTACGACACAACGCTTCCCCATCATTGACGGAATTTTCCATAATTTACGTCACAACACTTCCCCATAAATTTTCTGTCATTTGACACAATGCTTCCCCGCCATTGACAGAATTTTCTGTCATTTATGACAACGCCTCCCTGCCATTTATGTAATTTTCCGTTATTTATGACACAATGCTTCCCCACCATTGACAGAATTTTACAGCAATTCATGTTTTCACTGTGATACAGTAGGGAGCGCTATTACACATTTTTTGAATTAGTACAGAATCTACAGATCCTCAGGAGAAGCAAGCGATAAAAGCATTGCTTCATCATATGTAAACTAACGTGATCATCAAACATTAATCAACACATAAATCAAAACTACCTAACGTTAGCAAATGAAATTGAACCCAGGAAGAAGTACAAGACTGTAAAGCTGTAGGGGTTTTGATGGACTCGATCTACCCGATATATGTTTTGATCATCTTTTTGAATCCCATCCGAACTTTGTCTTTTCTCAGTTTTTTTTTTTCTTCAAAATGTTGCTTTTTTTTAATTAAACTTACCCACATTCAAGTGTTGATTAAAAAAAAATAAGTGTTTTTTTGTTTGTTTAAAAGCAGAGGCTCAGTTCTTTCATTTGATATATTATATGTTAAAAAATTAAAACAAAAAAAATATTCTGGGGGCCATGAAAGTTATGTAAAATGATTAAACCTTTTTTTTTTTTTTTTTTTTAAATGCTGGTGGGGAAAGCATTAAATTCAGAGTGTTAAACTTTCAAGATTTCAAGATTAGGAGGAATAACAAATATTACAATCTAACCTTACTTTGCAGGAACTTAAAGCACTGTTGGTTGAGAACCTCAACAAACTCAGACTCAAAATCTTGATCGCTATACCATGCGCCTCCTGTCACAGATCGGTCGGGCTGCAGGTTGTACAGCATGTAGACCTTCTTCTTAGAGGCCTGGATGGGACAAATCCAAGACTCTTCACTAGGTCTAAGGCAAATTAATCATTTTAAATGTCTAAATAATGTTTAGAGATCAACTCACGGCAACAGACTTCACCGCTTTGATGAGTTTCTTACTCTCAAGATTTTTGAGGATTTTATTGATTTCTGTGAGTGGAAGGTTACTCTTGTATCTGATGTCTCTGCTCCAAATTCCTTTAGAAAGCAAAAAAGCAATTAAAGATAAGTTCTTTATCAATATCGACCAGTCGCTTAATAAAACAATGCTAAACACAAACAATAAAAAATGCAGATTACCTTTATTCCCAGCATCCTCTATGATTTGGTAAACTAGTTTTTCTTGGTTATCAGAGCCTTTAACTTTACTGTGAAAAATAAATACATAAATTATACATTATGAAATTTAAAATGAATTTTAATGCCTTTTATTTTGATTAAATTGCACATATTTGCAAATATATTCACTTTGTGTTTAGATATATATAGTAAAAATTAATTAAAAAAAAAAAAAAAAACCCATATATATAATTTAGCATTTAAGGAGTCAAACCTTGCAGACTGAAGATCTTTAAGCCTGTATAAAAGGCCATTGCTGTTTCTGAGCAAGTCTAACTGACCCTGAGAACAAAAATGAAGAAACACACATGAGTATAAAGAGCAGATACACGTTTCATGCACTGTCAGCTGGAGCTGAACATCTCACCACAGACAGCAGTCTGTTGATGGCCGTGGCCCGCTGCTGCGCTTCAACATGCGGCATGTCATTCTGGATGACCTGGTCTGTGATCCCTTGTGGAAACTGCTGACACAGCTCTTTTATCCTTTAACAGAGGAAAAAAATAAGGTACTTAAGCAATATCAACTACATTTCCCAACATTCTCTTGCAACACAACAAAAACACATTCCTTTGCTCTTAATAATGTTAAAAGTGATTAAAAAAAAAAATAATAAAAATAAAAAAACACAATCTTGCTGTTTCAGTTTGTGCAAAATGAAGAATCAAAACTGAACATTAATTCTGACCAAAATCAGTTAAACGCACGTAACGTTAACTGATGTAATTACGTTTTCGGAACTCGTACGTGAAGTCTTCAACGCAGAAAACTTAGAGATTTAGATATATATCACAATGATTTTCATCTAAAAATAATGATAAAGCATAAAAGCATAAAGCATACGTTACTAAAAAAGCAAAAAGATCTCAACATTAAAAACATTCACATCTTATTACCACGACGCTCATTTTCTGGTTCGAAGCTTGGTTCGTTTTGCCATAAACTCAAGTACTTACAATAGAAAGACTACGAATTTACAAAATAGCTTTGATGTTAACTTTAATTGCTTCTGAAATCCATCTACGCGTTGTCATATGTTGTGTTAACAGGCCAAGACTCGCATGGGTAAGTATGTTAAATATACGCAGAACTCACCGATTCTCGATATCTACAGGATCCGTTGACTCTTTTTTGACTTTAACTTCTGTCATTGTTCATGAGAAAGGAATTGCTTGAGGAGAAAGTCAAATGTCAATAATAATACATTCAAATATCAATTTGAAGTTAAGGTGAAACGCTCGGCTGTAGAAAATCAACATGCACCCATGTCTTGCGGTAGGCGGTGAGAGTTCACAGGAGGCTGGGTTGCCAGATCGCAGAAAATAAACAAGCAGCCGGGTTTTCAAACGCTAGCACAAATTAGGGACTCCCCTCTCCTGAATAAGAGAAAATAAGCAATTTTATCATGAAACCCGACTTTTTCTGAAAGTAGGCCAATAAATCTCACAAACGCGACTTACAATATTTATAACAAAAACAAGCGCAAAGCTGCGAATAAAATGAAGACATGGCAACACAGGCCGGCAGATTACAAACCAACTAAAAGGTTCATATCGCCACCTACTGTGCTGGAGAGTACGAGAAGAATTCATATAAACATTGGGTGCTGTTATTTATTCATTCAGCATCATAGAAAGATTTTGTTGTTGTTATTGTTTATTTTTTTACTGTTTGTTTGGTATTACTTATCCTACTGATATGCATTTTAAATATAACTGAACCATATCAATAAATATAGTATTTAATAGTTGATAGGTTGTCTGTTTTAGGGGTTTTCAATCTTTTAGATGCCATGGACACCCAAATTATGATCATCCATTCATCCTGGTGCAAGTGACCCCATCCTAAAATTATAAAGACATATATTTAGTTTTTTGTATATTGTGAAAATATAATAATTATTAATGTATCTAAATATTATTTGGAAAATATGCCATTTCTATTAAGTTAATTAGGCCTATTAAATTTTTTCTACTTATTATAGCATTGTTCGGTTAGATTGTATTATTTATTTGTGCATTTATTTACATTTTATTTACATTCTCTTATTTTGATCACATTTTTAAATATCAATTTTTATCTCATTTTTAATATATATATATATATATATATATATATATTCCTACTTAGTCCTTAGTACTTGCAGCCCCAGTTTGAAAAGCCCTGGCCTAGTGGGTTGTGTGTGTGTTTGTGCATCTCTATAACCTCTATGCACTGCATTCATGTTTTAGCAGATTCCTAATAACACTTATCTTTTTTTACAAAAATAATTAAATAAATCAGCACAAACCTTTCCGTTAAAAAGGTTTACTTTGTGGGGGAAATGAAATGAAGCCTTAGTGTATGTTTAATTTGTCATTGTCATGACTGTAGATGCGTAACTGGCCTGTAGGGGGAAGCACTGGCTCACACAAAATGAATATGAAATATTCTAATAAAATTTTGGTCAGTTTTGTATAGATTTTGCTTAAATATGGTGTATTTCCCACAACATTTGTAAGTAATTTGCTATGTAATTAATCATAAAACAATTTGTAAAAATATAATCGTTAGATGCAATTAATCGCGATTAATCGATCTGACAGCAGTTATTTATTTAATTTATTTAATAAATAAATAATAGTTTATTTATTAAATTATTGTAATTTACTATAATTTATTACTATGATTTATTTATATTAAATTGGTATTTTAATATAATTGGTATTTATATTAAATTAGTTTAATCTTTTTGTTATGTATCTATTTTATCTAGGCTATTTATTTTAATCTTTTTTTTTGTTTCTTTGTTTGTTTGTTTTTGTTTTTTTTATGCTGTTTTAGGACCCCCTAGCACTTGTGGCCCTCTGGTTTTCCCCGGCCCGGACCCCAATTTAAAAAACTTATGACAGAAAACACAGAAGAAATGTATGTAAACTGTCTGATCAGAATTTCTCTCCATCCAAAACTAATAAACACTGGATATTTCACAGACATAACCCATGAAGTTCAGTAGCTGAGGAGCATTCTTTATTTACACACGCGTTTCCCATTTTTCTATGAAAGTGCTGAGTCCCTTTAAGTTTGGGGATAATTTATAAGGGGGCGGGGGAATCACGCATGCGTACTAGGCTACTCAGTTGCTATGGGATACGTGATAAATCAACAGCACTTCCAGGGTTGAGTGTATCGTTACAGCGTCGTTGGATACAGCGTTTCGCTGCGAGTATTTTCGAAACATTCATTTCATATAGCTAAGGTCCGAGCTACTTTCAAATACACAAATAGGCAGGATAGTAGCGTTTGTAAGCTCATATTTTCTATAGCCTAATGTACTTCACTTTTTATGCATGCTCTGATATAAACAAATCGGTGGTAAAATATCCACAAATGTATTCTCCCTCCTGTATTGCAGGCTCAAGAGTGCAAACATGACAGCAGGTTCAGTGGCAGCTCCTCAAATCATTCCCATTCGCATGCCTCCTCCTGGTAAAGCCAAGCATGAGATTGACTCGTGCACTCCTGTTGAGATCAAATCAGGTGAGTCAGTGCGGTTTTAACACAAGCTGGGTCCTTGCTTGTTGATCTTTCATGTCATGTGATTCATACTGCATATATCCCAGAATCCCCTGATGTGAGTGTGCTGTACACGCTGGACGGCAGTAAGCCGGAGGCGATGAAGAGGCTGGGCTCTGGTGGCAGCACTCTGAAGTTTATTGAACCTATTCGCTTACCTGTGGGAAAAGTGTCTGTGAGAGCCATGGCTGTCACCACGTAGGTACATTTTATGGTATGTTGTTTATAACTTGGCTGGGTGTTTCTTCAACTACAGGCACTATTATGTCCAGGGCCAGGGGTTGATTTTGTACATTACATTAAAACGTTTTACCATCCCTAACTAATGTCTTGAATGTATTTTTTTATTGTCCAAAACCCTACGGAGCCCCTAAGGGGACATGGTGATAGAAAAATTTTGCGTTCGATCGCAAAAACATTTGAGTTAGTCCTCTTTCAAAATATTACGTTCCCGCAACAAACTTTGCGCTCGCTCGCAAACCGTTGGCATTACCCCACGAAAGTATTGCGTTCTCTAGAGAAACTTTGCATTCTCTAGTAAAAGTATTGTTTTTCCTTGACAAACTTGGCATTTGCTTGCAAAATATTTGAGTCTTCTTTCAAAAGTATTGCGTTCCCCTGACAAACTTTGCGTTGGATCTCAAAAATATTTGAGTCCTCTTTCAAAATATTACGTTCCCTCGAAAAACTTTGCATTGCCTCACAAATCATTTGCGTCACCTCACAAAAGTATTGTGGTATCTAGAGAAACTTTGCATCTAGAAAAGTATTGCGTTCCCCTGACAAACTTTGTGTTGGAGCTCAAAAATATTTGAGTGCTCTTTCAAAATATTACGTCCCCCCAACAAACTTAGCATTCGCTCGCAAAACATTTACGTTTCCTCACAAAAGTATTGCGTTCTCTAGCAAAAGTATTGTGTTTCCCTGTCAAACTTGGCATTTTTCCTTCCACCTCACATTATTTTCATCACAAAAATTTTGCAAGTGAATACAGAGTTTCTCTTTATGTTCAAAAGCATTGAAATGTTTTTTTTTTTTTCCCTCCCACCTCATTCTTTTTACCATCCTCATGTCCCTACAGTATGGAGCCCCTAAAGGGATATGGTGATGGGAAAAGCATTGGAAGAAAATGGAAAAAACTGTATGTCAATGCTTTTGCATTCTCTCGCAAATGTTTCGCATTCCACCAAAACCTTTGAGTTATTTGCGAGCGAATGCAAACTTTCTCGGGGGAACAAAAAACTTTTGCGAAAGAATGCAAAACCATTGAAATATAATTTTAACCTCACATCTAATATTTCTTACATCACCATGTTCACTTAAAGACCCCGTACTACAGGGAGACATGTCAGACATGGCCCCTTTGGGGAAACACCCAGCAAAAAATTGTACTTCAAATTGACCTAAATAAAGATCATTTGTAATGTAATGCAGAGATGGCAGACAGAGTGCTGTTGTCACAAAGGTTTTCATAGTGGAGCCACTTGCTTCAGATGAGGATCTGACTACGGACCATGAGGATGACTCTTTGAAGAATGGCAGACTGATCAGTGGCAAGGATGTCAGTTTTAAACCCTTAATGGATTGTTTTTACCATCATAACATTGAATGTATTTAAGAATATGTATTAAAAATATTACTTTATGTTGAACAGGATTCATTAAAGAATTTGAAGGGGAGCGAAAATGGAGCTGGTGTTTCCTCTATTAAATGTTTAGGTAAAGCATTTGGTTCTAGTCAGCGTGCATTTGTCACAAATACACACAAATTACAAAATATTTTGGATTCTGACATTTTCATCATGACAGTTTCATTTTTCATTACTATAAAGCTAAATCATGAAAAATCCCATTCTCATTACTGTAAAAAATTTAATTAATTAGGATAAAATAAGTTCAGTGCAACAAATATTATCATAATACATATTTAAAAATTTTAAATTCATATATATATATATATATTTTTTTTTTATTATTATTAATTATTATTTAACAAAGAAATTATATATTTTTTTCCTGCATTCCAGTAATGAGAAAGATATTTTTCACATTTCAGTAGGCTATTTGGGGAAGGAGTTTCAATGTGCCATGTCATGAATTGACATGAAAACAATGTAACAATGCAATAAATAAATTAATAAATAAATATAGACGTCTATATTTTCTTTATGCAAAATATATTTTTTACTTTTCTCTTTTGATTTTGGGGAGGAAGTAAGACCTGAACATTGCTTGACAGTTTAAAAAATAATTTATAATTCATGATTTAAAAATATCTTTGTTAATCTCAGAATTCATACTCTATTACACATCCTTTGACATTCTTCTTCATTTTTGCATTCTTTTATGTCAGATATTCCCAGTGGTGACTCTCACAGAGCTCTGAAAGGCCCTCGATTCCTCTCACAGCGCCTCGGCCCCGGTTCATCTGCAAGGCTGCCAGTTGAAAACACACAAGTAAAGGTTTAACACATACACAAAACACTCTCCAACAACCCTCAATATGATGGTGATCACTGTCATCTCAAGCAGAAAACAGAAACAGAACACTTCCTGTTTAACATTCCCAATCCCACCAGAACCAGAGTCCAGATGTTGTGGAAAGTCCCTTAAGAAATTTGACAAGCACTCAGATATCACGGATCCAGAGAGAAACAGATTTCCTTAGGTAAGCAAGAGGGAGAGATGTTATTTTGAGCACAAAATTATTATTTTATTGTTATTATATATGTAAACCCTCCAGTTCTACTCGCACTGCTCCAAACAAGATTCGAACCTGTGTTTCCAGCATGGGAGGTGGGCGTACTAACCAGGACACTAAAGACTGCAGCCTCTAGTGCACCTCTTGAGGCCAGGGGAGTGAGGTTTACTTGCACAGCTCTTACTAGCTGGCCTCCTTTACACTCACCCCCTAAACCTCACTCCCATCTGGGTCACGGCACCAATGCAACCCCTCCGGTTCTTTCACCCTGCTCCGAGCGGGATTCGAACCGGAGTTTCCGGCATGGGCTAAGTGCACTAACAAGGACACTAAAGACTGGAGCCTTTAGTGTGCCTCTTGATGCCAGGGGAGTGAGGTTTACATGCACAGCTTTATTACACTCACCCCCTAAACCTCACTCCCATCTGGGTCACGGCACCAATGTAACCCCCCGGTTCTATTCGCACCACTCCAAGCGGGATTCAAACTGGTTTTTCCGGCATGGGAGGTGGGCGCACTAACAAGGACGCGCCTCTTGAGGCCAGGGGAGTGAGGTTTACTCGCACAGCTTTATTAGCTGACCTCAGTTACATACATTACATCCACATATTAACAATTAAATCATTTCATGCTCAAAATTACACACCTCACTTAAGGTTTTTTTGTTTTTGAAGTCTAGAATGCTCACCAAGGCTGTATTTATTTGATAAAAAATACAGTAAAAATGAATATTGTGAGATTTAAAATAACTTCATGTGATGCAAAGCTGAATTTTCAGCAGAAATCATTCTAATATGCTGATTTGGTGCTCGATTATTAGAAAATATTATTGGTGCTCAATTACTAATAATGGTTCATATTATTAACAATGTTGAAATCTGTGATATATTTTTTTTTCAGGATTCTTTGATGAATAGAAAGTTCCAAAGAACAGCATTTATTTGAAATAGAAATCTTTTGTAACATTATAAATGCCATTACTGACACTTTTGATCAATTTAATGCGTCCTTGCTGAAGTATTTCTTTCTTTCTTTCTTGTTTTTATTTATTTATTTTATTTAAATCATACTTGCCCCAAACTTTTGAATGGTATTGTATCACAGTTTCCACAAAAATATTAAGCAGCACAACTGTTTTCATCATTGATAATAATAAATAAATGTTTCTTGAGTAGCAAATCAGCATATTAGAATTTCTGAAGTATCATATATCTTTCTGAAGATGTCCAAAGTGCTTGAGTCATCGCCCTTCAGACCCTTTTGCCCAATTCTGCCTGCACTGTGGATCACCAGTGCCCCCAATACCTGGTCAAAGACTCCCCCCTACTGAAGGAGGACAGGTACTACATACTTTGTTACTACACAATATCATGATATTCAGATAATCGGTAATCATTTCCCAATAATATAAGTATTTGCTATGCTTTTTCACAGATGGGTCTATGTGTGCACTGTAAAACCATGGTGCCTCTCAATACGGCCACATGTGTGGTGTGCGAGTCTCCACTGGCTCAACAACTGCAGCCGCAGGCTAGTCTGAGACTACAGGTAAATGTCTTTCTGTAGTGGATCACTCCTGAGTCAATTAAATGTATTCATTAAATCGATTCAGTATATTATATCACTATTATTCTAGGATAAGTTAATCTGTGGCTCGTGTGGGACAGGAAACCCCTCTCACATCACACATTGTGTCACTTGTGAATCCCAGCTGTTTCAGCAAACCACAGTAAGAGCCCCGCCTACCAGAAATCAGCATAGTATGCCTTAGCCAATCAGAAGTCTGCTGAATCATTGCTAGGATTGTGATAGGACACTACAGCGGTTATAATGGTGCTTTATCATTCCACAGCCTGTTTTAAGTGGACAGAGAGCTGCACCTGTACCCAGTTCACAGGGCAAAATGGTCTCCTGCTCCAAGTGCAATAGAGTCAACCACTCGGATGCTCGATTCTGCGACTGGTGTGGGGCAAAGGTGACAAACTTGAACTGTTTAAGACCCATTTTTACAGCCATTTGTAAATTCAGTGTGCAAGGCTTCCGGTGTCCTTATTTTTAGCTGTGCAAAACTTCCCAGAAGGACTTAAATGCACCATATGCTGGTATGCTATTATGAATTTAGCCTACAACTTGCTAATGTAAATGAATCGGAAATACATAAATAGGAAATACATCAAAATTGGAAAGTAACCCTGCTGAAAAATCCAGCTAAAACCAGCCTAAGCTGGTCAGGCTGGTTTTAGATGGTCTCCCAGCCTGGTCATAGCTGGTTTTAGAGGGGATTTGGTTAGCTAGGAGACTGGGAGACCAGCTTAATCCAGCTGAACATCAGCTATCCCAGGCTGGGAGACCAGCTAAAACCAGCTACTTCCAGCTTAAAGCAGCTAAGACCAGCCAACCAGCTTAGGCTGGTTTTAGCTGGATTTTTCAGCAGGGAACTGCGTCTTGAAGCAGTTTCATGGGTTCTTTCTGTCCTTTTCAGACTGTTTTCTCACAGAACTTAATTCGATGTACATTATAATATGTTTTTAATCAAAATATCATTGTGTATATTTAACAAAGTTTGTATTATATAAACTAAATGCTGTGTGGTTTTGTGTTTATACTTGCAGCCCGGCCACAAAGCCAGCACTGTGATGTGTTCTCAGTGTGGAGCTAGCAGCCACCCATATGCTAATTACTGTGGTAGCTGTGGTGTCTTCCTGGACGGCCCACCCAGGGCGCCCTCACAAGTAATCCAAGGACAGGACACACTGGAAGCTGATCAGGTACAGCACACGGCCTGTTTGGTGCTCATAAAACGTACAGTATTATATCTTCCTCTCTCCCGCTCTTTCTCATACAGTCCTCAGCCACCTGGCAGGCAATTCCTGCACCTAAATCTACAACTGTGCCTCCAGCTGCGGGTTTGCGCATGTGTGCAGATGCACAGACGCAGACAGTGGGTCTGTTTTTCCCATCCAGCACTGAGCTGAAAAAACGGAGCCAACAGAAGGAGGCGGAGCTTAGCAGACAGGAACAGATGAGTGACAGGAAGCCCCTCCTCACTGCCATTAGTCCAGGCCGAGGTAGGCTACTGTACGATATGATACGATTTTTTTTTTTTAAACAAACAAATATGCATGACTTTTGTATTTGTTTTTATTGTATGTATAATTCAGGGTTCTGGAGGAAGCAGCTGGATCACATCTGCGCTCATCTGCGCAGTTACACTCAGAATAATAATGAGTTCAGAGCTCTGATTGGAGAACCTCGGCTGGGCAGAGTAGGACCACTAAAAATTATACATTGAAATTTTTTTACGTTTATTTACTTATACTACTATTATTGTTATTAATTTTATATACTTTTTATTGTTTTTGTTTTATTCCTATATTGTGGGTATTTGCATATCCTGAACATGTTGTGTTTTTGTCAATCTGCTCTCTAGATGATCTCTGCTGTTATTCAGGAGGACAGCTATGAAGTCAGTCTGCGCATCAATTTCATCTCTGCCTCACCGGAGGGATCCAGGGTAAGAAACACTCCTGAGGGCTTTTATATTGAGTCTGAAGTGTCTCTTGAGTATTGCATGTTTTTCAGCGTGTGATTATACATGTGTTGTTTTTTTCCAGTCGTCTTCTGCAGGACAGCAGAGCCGATCTGTGGCATCAGAGAGTCAGAACCTCAGTGCTGTGACAGAAGGCAGGAATTCAGCCAGCCCGGGTACAAACACGTTTGGTTTCTGTCATGATGGGGCCTTTCCATTGACTTCTACTGCTGTTATACTGAACTAATGATATTTTCTATTGCCTACAAAACTTTAAACAAATGTCATTAAGGGGCTGTTTACACAAGACCATTTTCAACTAAAAACAGGAAACTTTTTTTATGCGTTTTGGGCGTTCATTTACACGACAATGGTGTTTTGGGGGCCTGAAAATGAAAACGGGTTTCAAAGTTTTTGAAAACAACACCGTTATCATCTCCATGTAAACTACAAAAACGTGAATTTGTGAAAACGGTGACTTCATGCGCATGCGTAGTACACGTTCAGTCTATAGGCGCGAAGTATTTCTTTACAAAGTGACATCGCCAACTACTGGCCTGGCATGAATAATACAGTGTTTTAGACGCTTTCGAGGATACGTGTGAACGGGGATCGTTTTGACAACATTGTCGTCTGTACGCGAAAAGCGCAAAGGAAAAACGAAGACATTGTATTATTTAGTATGTTTATTAAGCCATTTTCATTATGAGGCCTTTGACTGGCCCCATTTATTTCACAACTTAATCATGCAAGAGTAATATTAGAAATATTATTATTAAAACTTAATAGAATCATTTAAAATAGTAAGAAAATATTAAAGGGTTAGTTCACCCAAAAATGAAATTTCTGTCATTAATTTCTCATCCTCATGTCGTTCCACACCCGTAAGACCTTCGTTCATCTTCAGAACACAAATTAAGATATTTTTGATGAAATCCGAGAGGTGTGACTTGTCCATAGACAGCAATATAATCACCACTTTCAAGGTCCAGAAAGGTACTAAAGACATCATTAAAACAGTCGACGTGACTAGTGGTTCAACCTTAATTTTTTGAAGTGACGAGAATACTTTTTGTGCGCAAAAACAAAACGAAAATAACTTTATTCAATTATATTTTATTCATAATATATATTTTAATGAATATTAACCATGCATTTGTTTCTCTTACTACTTTTTTGATACATTTATTATTCATTAACAGAAAATGTTCAAAGTTATGATTATAATAATTTTCCTGTGTCAAATGTTTTTGTACAGAGAGTAATATTAACACCACAGCATCCTCAGCCAACAGAAAGAAGCAGAAAAAGATCTGGACATCAGACTCTACAGAAAAGCAGCCAGTCAGTATCACACACACATACACTGATATAATAATCCTTTTTATTTATAAGACAAAGAAAGATTTCATCAGGATGGTTAATGTCTTTTTCAGGAGTCTAAAGACAATCTTCTCCTAAAGGAGGTGGGACCTGAGGGGCGGGGCCGGATCTCAATGGTGCAGCAGCTATTGGATGAGGTGAGGCTAAAGAACTAATCACAACACTCCAAACAACAGCAAAGTTTTCAGATGACTAAAGATGCGGTCAAATTTATCTAAAGGTGCGGTCACAAATCCAGTCATTTCAATAGGAATCCACAGAATCAGGAATTTTGAAATAAACTCGCATTTGTAAATGAGTCTGTATCTCAGAATTCTGACTTTTCCCCCCTGCAATTACGAGTTTATATCTAACAATTCTTAGGGGAAAAAAAGTCAGAACTGCAAGTTATAAAAGTCCAGCTATACAACAGATCCATAGGGATCTCCCTATAGCTAGGGAGTAGCTGTATACATTTGGAAAAGGTGTGTTGTAAATGAGGGTGCATCTGCAGGGTGCTGATCCAGCATGTTTGGGAAGTGATGGGCGTCCTGCTCTGGTTGCTGCAGTGCTAAATGGGCATCATGATGTCATTCCAGTGCTGGTGCAGAGAGAAGCCGACGTTAACCAATCATCTGGACCGTGAGTTCGAAAGCAAGCTTCAAGCTCCTTTTGATATGTCCAGTAATAATCTGAGCTAAATTAATATTTTTATCATCTGTGTTGGTCGCAGGTTGAATAACACGGCCCTGCATGAGGCTGCAGCTCTGGGAAATGAAGGTCTGAAGAGCGTTGAGATACTCCTGGGGTGAGATTCACAAACAGGAATGGTGTTACAGTTGCAAAGGCTTGTTTTAAAATATATCTTGGTCTTGTATAGGTGTAACGCAAGTATCAGAAAGCAGAATGATCGGGGCCAGACACCGTATGATTTTGCCGTGGCCGCTGGGAGTAGCTCCGTGGTCTCTCTGATGGCGGCTCATATGGGACAGGGTCTGCTACAGCGCCACACCAAGGCCAGGAGCATGTCTGGACTGGATACCTTCTCATGAGACAATGATTCTCTCGTTGTCTCCGCTGATGAAGCAAGATGTTAATTGTGTTCTGTTGTCTAATTTTCGCATCACCAAACTACACTAAGCTATTACTGTATCTACAGAGGTGGCAGCCAATGAGCATGAGGATTTACGCTTACTAAATACTCAATTGAAAACTATTATGAGTAGCCTTCATCTCACCATTCAGATGAATCTTCACAAAAAGGCAATTTATTTCTCAATGTGTAGAACTTTTAAAATTATCACCTAATTACTGAATGCAAAATAAAAACCAACACAATATTGAACATTTAAATATTTAATTAACAGGTGGCCACATTTTTATAATTGTGTGCGCATACAAAAACATGAGTGTTAAAAATAAACATTACTTTTTTAAACTACGAACAAGAAATGTCACTGTGTATACAGAGAAACAATATATCCTTCGCTTTGGTTTAAACATCAAACCAAATATAAAATGAAATAGCATGTCATAATAAGCCTCAAACGAGACGTAACAACAAATTTGACTGTGAAAACAGAAAAAAACTCTCCCTGACTGACATTTCAGACTGTTTCCGGTTTGTGCTGTGCAGCATGTGACATCCTCAGCGCCGCAAGCGCAGGAAGAATGCGTGTCTGCACTCCTTGCTGTCCACCGGGTAGTATTTATCATAAAAGTCCAGGATGTACTCCTCTGTCTTGAAGCCGAACTTCTGATACAGCAGCATGGCAGGGTTGCTTGCCGATACATGTAGGGTCACATCCTTTCCCATACATGTCTACAGAGACGAGACAGAAAAGAGATTCCTGTATCAACTAGTGCTGCACTATTTGGAGAAAAAAATCTAAGTGCGATTAAAAATGCGCTAAAAATTATGAGATGCTCGCATGTAAATGAACACACTGCCGTGCTTCACTCTGAAACATGCAGTGCATTTATTTATTCAATTAAATCACAGCCTAAACTAGTGTTGTCAAAAATATAGACGTCGGTACCGATATTTAAAAAATGTGATGCTTTGAGAGCTGTTGAGCAAATTCATAAACACCCCTGATTGGTCATTGTGTTCACGCGCTCATCAGATTTGTCTGTGATTGGCTACAATGATCAATGCTTCAAAAACATGTTGTAAATAGACATCACCGAGCGCTTACACAGATACACACAGGAGCGTTTCGACCGGACCACTGATACTTTCAAATGCTCCCGCTCCCACTTCCGCTTTCAAAACACTTTCAAATTCAAACACTTCCATGTGCTTTCAAACACTCCTGTGCGTTGATCATTGTAGCCAATCACAGACATATCTGATGACCGTGTGAACACAATGGCCAATTAGAGGTGTTTACGAATCCGCTCAACAGCACTCAAACTGTCACACTTTTTAAATTTCAGTACCGACTTGGTACAGAAGTCAGTACTTTTGACAACACTACACCATATCATGATTTCAGTTTTATTTCGATTTACCGTGCAGCCCTATCAACTGAAGCTAGTAAACTCCATGTGGTTAATTGTGACTCACCTGAATGAGATGGTAAATCATGAATGTGGCGATACCAGCTCGCCTCCATTCCGGATGCACCAGCAGGAAGGAGATGTAGGCCTCGTTGTACTTCACATCTGGCACCATGAAGCCAAAACCGATCACAATTTTCTTGTAAAGCACCACTACGCTGAAGTCTGGGTACTGGAGGCACTCTGATAGGTCGATACCTGATGGGCAAAACACCCCATTTTTATTCCTTCAGGAACTAGTTTTATCCAAAATCTGGATCTGACAAGATGAAATGATGATTACCAGGCCAGAAGATGTCCTGACACATGGAGTTGACAGAAGGGATGTGATTGGGCCGTACGTAGCAGTAGTCTATAGGTGCGTCAGGTTCAGCAACCCAAGTCGGGTCCTTCCTGTGATGGTACGCACGGATCTCTGAGAGTAAACGCATCTTCAGTGGCCGACTCTCGTAGTCTCGCCTACACACAATAATACACATTATTATAAACATACACAAAGCTACCAGGCAGGATTCTGTAAACATGATCAGTCATATGTTCCTCACGGCTCATAACCATGACTCTTTCTGAACTAATCGGTTTTACAGCTCAATTTTCATAAATTCTTTGGGTGGACTGAACTTTAAAAGCACATCATCTAGGGGTGTATTTGTAATAGTGTTGTCAAAAGTACTGACTTCGGTACTGAAATTTAAAAAATGTGACGCTTTGAGAGCTGTTGAGCAGATTTGTAAACACCTTTGATTGGCCATTGTATTCACGCACTCATCAGATATGTCTGTGATTGGCTACAATGATCAACGATTCAAAAACATGTTGTAAATAGACATCTTTGACGCTCTTCACCGAGTGCTTACACAGATACACACGGGAGCTTTTGAAAGCAGTCGTCTATCAGTAGACCGGTCTGCTGATACTTTCAAGCACTCCCGCTTCCGCTTCCAAAACTCTTTCAAATTCAAACACTTCTGTGTGCTTTCAAACGCTCCTGTGCGTTGAACATTGTAACCAATCACAGACATATCTGATGAGCGTGTCAACACAATGGCCAATCAGAGGCATTTACGAATCCGCTCAACAGCACTCAAAGCGTCACATTTTTAAAATTTCAGTACCGACGTCGGTACTTTTGACAACACTAATTTGTAAAAACCTTATAATTAGGAATATAAAACATTTTAACGAAAAGTATTTAAAAAAATACACTACTGTTGATAAGTTTGGGGTCAGTAAGATTTTTTTTTTAAGAAATAATCCTTTTATTCGGCAAGCATGCATTAAATTGATCAAAAGTGACAGTAAAGACAATTATAATGTTATAAAATATTTCTAATTCAACAAAATACTGTTCTTTTAAACCTTCTATTCATCAAAAAATATGAAGCAGCACAACAACATTGATAATAAATGTTTATTGAGAAGCCTATCATATTAGAATTATTTCTGAAGGATCATGTGATGCTGAAAATGTACCTTTGACATCACAGGAATAAACTAAATCTTAAATTTTAAAATAGAAAACAGTTATTTTAAATTATAATAATTTTTCACAATATTACTGTTTTTAGTGTATATTTGATCAAATAAATGCAGCCTCGGTGAACATAAGAAATTTCTTTCAAAAACATTGAAAAAAATCTTACTGAGCCCAAACTTTTGAATGGTAGCATAAACTTTTAAATATATAGATATATATAAATAAATAATTTAAATGGTTATATCTCTAAAAAAATAAATAAATAAATACAATAAACAAATAAATAATGTTTATACTGATAGACTTAAGCCAATTCCAAAGTTTCGTTACTGTACTAAAAACTATGGATCTTTATTTTTTCTATTGAAGTTTTTATGTACCTGTTTTGGGTAAAAACTGACCTGAATGCAATAGGAAAATAGAAAAGAAAAAAAATTCTAAATAAATGGTAGACTATTTCATGATCCTGAGGTATAGAAAATTTGCTCCATTTCAAGACAGACTTGCCACTTTTTTCCCCTTTTATCTCATTTAAAAGAGCAAGAAAATCTGGTTGTACCTGATGTATGGCTTGAGCACTCTGGATGTGTAGGGACTCTTGATGGTCTGATCCATGCAGGCATCAGAACCCATCAGCCTGTGCCAGAAGGACACTGTGGGCTGATAGAACCCTTTCCTTATGGACACTGTTGACTGAGGAACAAAACACAAGACATTTATACAAGATTCTCAGTAGAACGTACATTACATACTGTACACATTTTCTTATGGCTTACTTGAAAGCGATCGAGTATTCGAAGGTCCTGGCTGGTGGTTCTGTATTTCTCCTCTCTGCTCGTCCTGTGGCTGGCCAAACCCCCTTGCACCCCATACACGCCCCCTACCAGGCTGAGTGTAGCACTCACGGCCTGATCCACATCCAGCAGGGGAAGCCCTCGCTCTCTTTTTGCCTGCCGCACGAGTAGCTTGCGATGCAGCCTTTTGGCCTGCGGCGTGACGGCCAGCGCTTGCGGACAGGCCTCCAGTCTGTGGAGCAGCACGCGCTCCTCGTAAAGGCTGATGAACGTGTAACGAGGGGCGGGCAGAGACACGCAGCCCTCACCCTTATCTTGGAGAACCTTCCTCCGCTCTATACCCCGCCCCCGTCCCGCCGGCAACAAGCCTTCGTCCTGGCCCTCGTCTTCCTCGCCATCTCTGCCCCGCTCCTCGTCTTCACTCTCCAGTTCTTGTTTGATCAGCTCAGCCGGACGTAGCTTTTTCCTGACCATGATGGTGCCAGTGGCCAAAGGCATGCTGGGAGGGGGAATATACTCCATCCCGGGGTCGATAACACCCTCTGCATCCAATTCTTCATCATCTGATGGAAAGTAATACAATGATTAGAGATGAAGTGAATGAAGATGCTGTGACTAAGTCTCTTTTTTTGCCAAACATATGTTTAAAATATCAATAATATCCAAAATATAAACTACAAAACAAGGAGTGGTTGCTAGGACTAGGGTGTTGCAAAGGTGTTCTGGTTGGGCACTAAGGAATTGCTAGGGAACTAAGAGTGGTTACAATTTCTGTTATGAGTGGATCTCTTAAAGGTAACTCTATAGCCGAGTTTCCACGAAATTACCCGGAACTATTTGTCCCAGGAACTTGTTCCCCTGGGAACTTTTTCCCCCAGACCTGTTGCTGTCTGTGTTTTCATCACAGTCTAAAGAACCGTGAAGATTAGGCACTGACCTCGTCGTCGGTCCATTGGTCGTAATTTTTAAACTCCATTGTTGATTCGAATAGCAAACAACTCCTACTGCACACACCGCAACAGACTTTTAAAGTGGTGGTTGAAATAAAATGCTGCATTGAGTCTACCAATCAAAATGCTGCGTGAACTCAACCAATCAGCATGTTCAGTACCCAAGTCCCACCCCCGAAAGTTCCTGAATTTTGAAAAAGCACTACCTCACATGCAGGGACTTTCTGAGGGGAAAATTTATACCCGGAACTTAATTTAGACCCTGGTCCCTGCGGTCGAGAGACAGAGTACCACCCCAAAGTCCCTAGTTCCTGGGGAAAGTTCCTGCGGTGGAAACAAGGCTTATGGTATCTTTTCACCCATCTTAGCATCAATCAAGTGGAAACTAAGTCTGATTGTTTAAAAAAGTAACTATAAACAGGTGTTTGGTCAGTAAGCAAGTGCAACATCTCACCGTGGAACAGAGCTTGAGGGGGCATGACATCCGGGATGAGATCGGCCTCTGACAGCAGACTGGGCGTAGCAGAGTGTGAGGCGGGCGTTCCAGGGGCGGAGAAGTCAGGCGAAGGGGAGGGGGAGGGAGAGGTGAGCGGGGTTCTGTCCGATGAGCTAAGAGAGGAAAAGTCAATGACTTCACCCTTCTCCAGATACGGCTCAGACCGCCGTGCACGGCTGCCCAGTTTTACAGGAGTGGACGAGGCACTGCGGTCAAGAAACCCGGCCGCCTCCTTCTGTGCACGCCGGATCTCTTTTGCCTCCTGTGTTCGGGAACGCTTTTCTTTCAATTGCATGGCGCTTTCCACTGGGTTCCGACTTCCACGCTTCCTCAAACCCTCCACGGTGATTATGGGGTCGAGAGACGGCTTTGACACAGCTGGAATAACAACATGCAGACCCCAAAATGTTACATTTACATTTAAAATTAAGGAAAAATACTGCATTACAAAATCACATTTTAACTTGCAATGCACAGACATTAAAATTTCCGATACCAATAAGCCGATAAATATTTTCATGTTATCGCAGTTACACTAAAATTCAGTTTTATCTAAATAAATGAAAAACGTGATTTGAAAATGAAAAGATATGTATTTTTAGATTTGCTCAATCAATTTCAGTTAAGAAGGTTTTTTTTTTTTTTTAAATATTAACCAAGTACGAAAACCAATATCGTACTGATATATTGTGCATCCATACATTTAAAGTCAGCATGAAATGGAAATTCATACTATATTACATTTTTCTTTTACCTTGTAATTTTTAATCAAAATGTCATAACATGATGTTTCGGTAAAATGAAAAACTTCTCTCTGGTGATGTATGCTGGATTTCTCCAATCATTTCGGCCACATAAACCCCGCCCCTTTTTAACATTCGACTGTAAGCTTGCATTCAGATCTGCCTCCTTCCAATCAACAACCAATGGACAGAACCAAGTCTCAACCTATATTTTTTCTTTTCAATAAAACCTTCTCACCTGGATGTACATACAATACAGAAAAACTTAATCTGTCACTACTTCAGTTACATCGCGACTTGAATTTTTACATCGTAACACGAATTTTTAAAAACCTAAATCAGTTAACCATTATTTAAATTATGCTGAACCACGGGATGGTCATTCTGGTGTAAACTACTACTACCTTTGGCCTTAATTGAGGCTGCAGAGCTTTTCTCCCCCTCAGGCCGTAGAGTAGGTGGGCGGTTCTGGACTAGCTTCCACCAGCCGGGTTCTCCAAATTCCTGTGCACCGGAGCGGAAAAACGTTGGGCTGCCAACAGACAGACACCCTGCCACGGTGCTCCACCATGTGGACGTCTTCTTTCTGAGCATGTATAATCATAAAATGTAAACAAACTTGCTTTTAAAAAAATCAGGTTAGTGATTCTAAAACAAAGTATAAGGTAGTTTTGATACTCAGTCTCACCTGGAACCAAGTAGGAAGGTCCAATGCCGACTAATAAATGCACAAATATCTTCCTTCCATCTGAAGTAACCTTGTCGTCCGGTGCCCTCTAAAGACAGGTTATACATGGCCAACATAACCACCTATAAACATAAAATCAAACAATTCAGAGACCTTTTTTACTAGAATACATAATCAAATCACTTGATAAATCTCATTTCATAAGTTTTTATTTGAATGAGTTTTTCATTTTTGTAATGCTATTTTGGGTATATGCACAAAGATTTTTTTGAGAACAGATGCTGAAATGTGCTTTCAGATACTTTTGCCTAGCTAACTATATACGGTTTTGTTTATTTGAATTGTTCCCGAGTGTTTACCTGCTGCCAAGTCAGCCTCATCCTCTCAAAACTCTCCTTCCCGTCTTCCGCACAGTCCGAGCAGGTGAACTTGAAGAAATTGTCTCCTTTCAGGTAGCTGGGCTGCTCTCCACGTAGCTGGGCTGAACCATACAAGGAGAAAAATAAAGGAAAGACAGCTCTGAGACCAAGCACACTTTTTTTAGACAATTCTTTATTGAGTCAACAAAGGCAGCACAAGTTGGACATCACATCTTAAACTGGTGGTCACATATGGGTGTATCAGACATGTCGTCCCTTGTTAATGGTCTTCTCACCGGCCGGGATCCATTTGTGGCACTTGTCGCAGTAGAACGACATGTCCTCATTCCAGCTTCCCTCTCCGTCCTCACCGACGTCGCTGTTCAGAGAGTCTCCGCTCTGGTCATGAGACAGATCCACAGATGCCTGGTCCTCCGATTCCACAATGAGGAGAGTTTCTCCCTCCACCTCGCCTTCCTCCAGGCCCTCAGACGCTGACGTGCACATGGTCTCCTCATCCTGTGTCGTGAGACCCCTCTGGTCCCCACTGTCCATTTTTCCACCTAATAGATAAGAGGAAGTGATTTGATAAAGGGCTCGACAATAAGGACTGCCCAATGGACTGAGATCAGCATGCAAGACACATGGGACAGACAGAATTGTTTCGAATTTCCAATTTTTTAAGTCTTGCCTATTTAATCATTCAAGCGCAGGAAGACGCAAAAAAAGAGAACTCAATTCAGTACTCCTGCACTGTATGATAGAAGGTTTTCTGTGTGCATACACCCAAAGAAAAAAGCCAAGTACCAAACGGAGTTCTCTTTTCCATCTTATCATGCTTGAATGGATAATTACACAAAAATGATATTAAAATGCATGAGTCAGTTATGTCTTAAGTGAATGTAAACAGATAATAAATCTGCTGCTGTCTGTTGTTAACTTTAATCAAAAGAAAATCACTCACTGATCTTGAATAAATTTTGCAGGTTTAATAAGGATTAATCTGTATTTAATTTATACACTGAAGACTATGCAGTGTTATTTTACAACTGATTACTTTACTTAGTATTTCTTACCTGTATACTACGGTTAGACCTATCAAAAAAACTTAAATCATTAATTTATCACTTATTTCATTTGTATCTTTGTTCTATTGCATTATTTTGTTTAATTGTTCTTATTTTATTACTGACTGTTTACTTGTCTTTAATAATGTTTGAACTTCTTATTTGCTCTGCTAGTAGTTATTGCTGTGGTACAGAAATTGATAATTGTGAAATTTCACTGGTATCTAAAATGGTGGTGTCATAACAACCTTATTGTATGGGTCAGAAACAACGAAAACAATAACATTATTATTATTTATCAAATGTTCGGTTTTTTTTTCGTTGTTGTTTTGTGACATTGACGATTAGTTACCACAATTTACTATTGTAGTAACTGTAGAAACCGATGTATTTCGCGAGAAAAACACGCGAGTAAAAGTTGTCCAACTGTAAATTAATTGTAAATAATAATAATTTGTTGTACCAGTGTAACTAGTCGGAGTTATGAACTGTGTGTCCCCGCCGTGTCAGCCTCTCGTCGTTGTCGCTCGGCCACGAGCTCTCTTGTCAGCTGGATCTGTTCCTCGAGGACGCGCAGGTTCTCGCGCTTCCGCTCCACGCGCTCCAGATCCCTCAGTACTCCCTCGCGCAGCCTCTGCGAATGTGACAGATGATTTAACATATAAACTGCATATTTCATACAACTCAGATGTGGCATTTGAAGTAAGCCCCTAATAATAAAAGGTAAAACTACAAATAGCGTCTCATTACATTGGTAAGATGTAACTGTGTTAAGCTTCTATAAAAGCATTTGATATGAAGCAGTAGCTTTAACACACTTATAAACTGTAAAAACAGCAGCTGTCAGAGTTGGAATAAAACGATTTCCTCTGAACAGAACATTTCAGCCAAAATACCTACCGTTACGGTAGTAAAATGTATACTTTATATAATTTCTGCATTAGATAAAACAGTAAAAACCGATTGTCTTGCACATCTGTACGTATTTTGATTACGTGCATACTGTACAAACAGGGTAAACAAGAATGAATACTTCAATAACAGTGCCTCATAAAGGCATGGTGTTCATTTGGCTTGTAGGGCAAGAGTGTTTTTACCTGTCTGTCCCAGTTCTGCTTGATATGAACGCCTGCAACTGTGCTGATAGTGAGCACTATCGATAATCCCAAAACAACCTTAGAGGTCGTAGACATAATTATGAAGCATTACTGTGAATAAAACTACAGTAGGATGATAGGTGGCTAGAGCACTTTGATAACAGAATGGAGCGGATTCCTTTGTGGTGGTTTCAAGAGGATATCAGGCGCTTTACTTCCGCCTACCGGCCAGGAGCAGCGATGTAGTCGAAGGTAGACACGCTCACTGCGCATGCGCAGTTTTCACAAACTCTCATTTGATCGGACTGCGAAATTGTTTGAATATTTTGCGCAGTAAATTAAAGTAAGATATTACTTTAAATATTTAATTAAAAATATTTTTGATTTCCAGTGTACAGTATAGCCTACAATATTCCAATACAACATAACAAAATATTTTAAGAAATGACTGAAATTGTCAAAAATATCATTAGTCACATAAGAAATTGAAAGTCATGTGTTTAGCTTTTTTTTTTTTGCGATATATTCCACTAGTTACTGCATACTGCACATTTTAGCAATTGTATAGGCCTGTGCATACTACTGTGCAGAAATATGGTAATATACTATTCCAAGCATAACTGCAGTGACTGCATTTTACTGTTTATCTTTAGTACTACTTGCAATCTATAGTCCAACATGTTTTAATCAACTTTTATCAAAAGTCACACGTCTGGTGCAAAGTCTGGTGATTATATAGGCTATTGCTCTGTCACCAAACATCAATAAAAGGGCAGTGGGTTTGACTGAAGGTCTTCACTAATGTAGAAATACAAAAGGGTTAACATCTTTGGTTCCTCACTTAGTTTTTCTTCATTTTTCATTTCCTTTCTTTCTCTCTCGCCCCGAGTCTGAATCCACATGTTAAGAGTCGTAATGTATTCTGCACATCATCTCCTCATCATCCTCTCCTGCAGTCCACACAATGTACTGGACAGAACTCCAGTTTCAGAAGCACAGTGTGTGTTTAATGAGAAATTTTGTCGGACTTTACGCTGCTCAGATAAATAGCAATGGTTATGTACCATTCCAAACTAAGCTGAGAATTCCTTTTGAATCACTTTCCCCTTTTGAACTGTGGGAGAAAACAGAATGCAGAATTCTAATTCATATGCATTCAAGAAAGTAGAATTAAAACAGAATGAATTCAACTGTGTATTTCCAAAATTAAAGTGTAGATTTTTTTTTAGTATGAACCACCCATGAACATATTACACTCTTGGCCTCACCATGAAGAACCTTTAACATCAATGAAACCTGTTCTATCGTAAAAGGTTCTAGTGGAAAATGGTTCTTTAGATTAAAATGTTCTTCACACTAAGATAAAATGGTTCTTTTAAGAACTGTTCACTGAAAGGTTCTTTGTGGAACCCAAAATGGTTCTTCTATGACATCAATGTGAAGACCCCCTTTTGAATTTCATTGCACAGCATCTCAAATGATGGTTTGATCATTCTGAAATGCCTGAGCCAAAGTCTGTCATCAGAATGAATTGGTATAATGACCTCCAAGAACCATCTCACACGATTGTGTTCTCAAACACCAGGCATCCGAATGCAAGATAACACTGTGTTTCGTCTACACACTCAAGTCATTTATGATGGAGGAAAAAAGAGTTTCAGTGGCTTCCCCAATTGCAGCAACTTCCATTTTTATTACCGATATTTTGCCCCAATTTCCCAGGAAGTGATGATTTTGTTCTCTTGAACACATGGGATGGAAACGGTTCTTCATCCAAAAGTTTTGCGCACAAGTTAAATTCGCATCTTTGGATGGAAAGGTTCCAAAAGGGGTATTTCGCAGCAATGCCGGATAGAAGAACCATTTTTGGTTCCCCAAAGAACCTTTTTCTTACTTTGAAGAACATTTTTAAAATCTAAAACTTTTTCCAAAATAAAGAACCTTTTGTGCATTTGAAAGGTCCTTTGATTTCAAGGAACCATAGATGCCAATAAAGAACCAATAACACTTTACAATAAGGTTCATTAGTTAAACATTAGTTAATGTATTAACTAACTTGAACTAACCATGAGCAATACATTTGTTACTGTATTTCCTAATCTTCGTTAACGTTAGTTAATGAAAATAGTTGTTCATTGTTTCTTCATGTTAGTTCAGTGCATTAACTAATGTTAACAAGATTTTAGTAATGTATTAGTAAATGTTGAAATTAACATTAACAAAGATTAATAAATGCTGTATAAGTGCAGATCATTATTAGTTCATGTTAACTAATGTAGTTAAGTAATGTGAACCTTATTGTAAAATGTTACCAAAGAACCTTTATTTTTAAGTGTTTTAATGTGGAAAATATGTATGTGTCTGTGCGATAGTCAAAGCCTAAGTCAGAAGGATGAACATGCACATCTGGTGCTCAGAGTTCCTCAGCTGTGGGGTTTGCCATAAAGGTTTGTTTGATGGAACACCCCTCGTCAGTGACAGCTAAAGCAAACATCCAGCTGTCCCAAACATGCCGTACTCCACCCCCTCATCTCCACAGCTCTGTAATTGTGCTTACCGCTGTTGGCAGATGTGGTTGTTCCCAAAGGCAATAAACTGCTTGGGCTCAAACAGGGATTTTGGAAGTGGAGAACCCTAAGCATGACACTTTCAATTTGTACCGTTCTAGCTTTGAACAGAGGGAATTTTATCTTTGAACATTAGTATTAACAGAAACAGGTTTATGAGTGGCTCCTGTCTCATCATTTTTTCGGTCCGTCTCATGCCGTTTCGATGTGCCGCCCCATCAGCACACCTTGAAAGTGAAGTAGACTTATCAGCTGGGTGCTACTCAGCAGCATCCTGTAAGAAATCAGCATGGGAATAAATGTCTTGGTACTAAGGAAACAGATTCCCTGGCTGTTTGTTTATCTGTAGACTGTCCTTTTCTTTATCAGGTCTGGAAATGATGTGTGAACCTCCTCCCTCCAGCTACAATGTTTTACCTTGCCTCATTTTAAACAGTTTCTGAGAAAAAGAAACATTCTGTGTTTGTTTGTGTGAGTGGGTGGATGTGTGTTAACAGTGTTTTAGATGTATCTTCAAACGTTCAATGAACTTTGGAGCAAAGCTTTGGGTGAACATGAACTGATACAAGGTTTAAAAGGAAGAGATTACATCATATACAAAATTTGGTAATTGCACATTTCATCAATAAGCTAAATGTTCTGAGGTGTCATTTAAACCTGTAGCAAAAACAGTGCAGATGAGTTGCACACTGAAGTTTAAACTTAATCTATGGGTTTGTTCAGACCTTTAACCTTAAATAATAGTTGCACCTTAGAAAGCACCACTTATAATAATCATACAAACATTACAAATATCATAGAAGCTTGTTAGCAAAGACTTTAATCCTTAGCAAACAGACGGCAGCCAAGAACCCCGCTTGTTTACTTAATGAATAACTGGGGTAAAACATGCTTTTTGGGAAGAGTAAGACTCATGCATGAGTACTATTGATTTTGCAAACAGTAACTCTGTGACATTTCGTTGCATTCAGCATAAACTGTAGTTATCTCAGATTACTGGAAGTCTTTCCAGAGCTAATAATTACATCACCTACACATGTTTGAGAGGAACACATCGTCATTTAAGCTTTATTTAACCAGACAAGAGAAAAGATAATGGGGTTTTGCAATTGCTAGCTGGGGGTGGGGGGTATGGGGGTACTCTTGGACTTACATTGAAGAAGGGAACTGAGTGTTACCCCCATTGATAATCATTGACATGGGTCAAACCATATTTGACTTGACTTTCAGGCAAATACATGTCAAGGACATGATCACTAAAGTGTTTCAGACTGAGAGAAAAAAAGACTGGGCAATTCTCCCATTATGCACTATTTTAGGGAAGAATTATCAATAATAATGATTGATTATGAATATACTTATAATTCTATTCTGCATCAACAAAAATATTACCTTGAGTAAAAAGTGTGACTAGCCCGCGGTGTTCCTGACATCAAACTACCACAACAGTAACTGTACTATGATACCACTAAAGTACGTTTCTAAGGGTAGTATTAGAAAATCGATTACTTTAATGCTTACATAATTCTTTTAAAGTATTACATTCGCTGTTTTATGTTTATATTTTAATTAATTTTATGATTCGACGTCCTACCGAATACTCACAGCCCTCTACGCTTCCCACTGTATGCGTTTGGATACTACGCGTGACGCGGTTGGTTTAAAGTGCGTTGATTGACAGGCGTTTATCCAATCAGATGTCAGCATCAGGTCGCGTATAAGCTTCAGAAGCGGGCGCCGAGCCAACTCGCAAAAAGTGCCACGACTCCAAAAGTCAGCGGCGATTCTTTATCACTGTGAGTTTGAACGCAGGTAAGCGCTCGCTTTTTATCACCCTGAAGTGTTTTTTCCACCACCAATGCAGTTGCTCTATTATTTGGCTAAGGTTTGTCAGTCTGACAAACTGTTTTGTTGAAATACTGCTTGTTTAGGTTGTATTTGAAAATGATCTGTCTTCTCAGATCGTTTGAACTTGTGTATTTTAGCAATCTAATTCAAAGCATTTTTCCTCTGCTCGAGAGTACGTGTCCTTACTGATGCTTTCATTGACTTTGCCACTTTATAGTTTTAGTCTTGTGCTTACTGGCTTTGTACCGTTTTGAGTACATTTTACATTTGATTTAATATGCTTTTAGAGTTTGGAGATGCTTCATCAACCATAAGAGCAAGTTCATTTTGGGGTTTTAATAATTTTAAAATTAGCCAAAAGTTAATTGTATCGTCCTAAAAAGTAATGAATGAATCATGTTAATAATCATCCAAAATGTCTATTTACTTTCACTTTTTACACATTTTACATTTGCCTTTTTTTGTAATCAGCATGAAAATGTGTTTAATATTCTCTGATTTTTTTTTCAGGAGAAAGTTAAAAGATTAAAAAAAGCTAAACTTTTAGAGTATATCAAAGCAAAGAAATATAATTAAGGGGATAAATGGAGGAGACATAACCATATGGCAAAGTTCACAGAAATACTTTTTAAAGACAAAATTCTTTCAGCCGTTATTATGTAACGTCGGCGACGTTTCTGAAAGGGTTAATGTCCGACATAGGAAAGCAGCCCCCTTTCACTCAGATGTGGAGTGTGTGTCATGAATATAGGAGCTCTGCATTTCCTGTGTCTTCTGTTTGTCATATGGATCCATGTTAGGATAGCCACATCAATCATTTAGGAAAATATTTGGTCTTTTAAAATGGTAAAAAAAAAAAAAAAAAATTGTTTATTTTTTATTACAGCTAAGCTAAATCTGAGGGGTTCATGACCACATTTCATTTTTTTTTTTTTTTTTTTTTAAACTTACAAACCAGAAGCATAACAATTTTGGATATGCACCATGATAATATTACAGAGTTCTTTGAAGTACCCCATAAATACCATGGTAATTGTTCAGTACAAGTACTGTGGAATTACCATCTGGTATCAATGTGCCATCACTACAGTCATATTGCTTTTTTTTGTAATGGGTTGCTTTAGGCTATGCACTAAAAAGCAAAGCAGTGCATATATTATAATGCGTTATGCTGTTAAGAGTATTTCATTCAAGCCCAGTCAGTATAACTCCCCCTTACCTGAGTGCCTCAGGCAGATATTTAGAGACCCCCTCTCTAGACATTCCAGGCAAGAGTTTCACTGGCTAGTACAAACGTGAGGTTGGGGGAAGGTTATTGTGCTCTGCTGCACACAGACCTGTCCCCTGGAAACTGCATGTATGCCCCTCTCTGTTTGTGTGAGGGAATGCTGAAGAGTGTGGTCTCAGCAGGGTGTTGCATAACATGAACTCTAGTGGGCAAAGATGTGGAGGTGCTGTTTTCAGTGAAAATAACACTTCTTTTTTCAAAATTTGCCAGAGGGAGAGATTTTTCACACTGTCTCAAGGCATCATTTTTTTCTGACATCCACTCAGTCAGCACTCTGCAACAAAGGGTCTTTTTTATTATTTATTTATCTTTTTTGCACCCTCATGGAAGCCGAATACATGATCAGTCAAATTAATAATACACGACCAAGCAGAATAAATGATTTATAGGTGACAGAATAGGGTATGACTGTCCGTAACCGAAAGCTTTTGTTTTCTCAATGCTGCATCCACACATACAGGTGGCAGTATAAAGTCCTAGACCACAGTCGTATTAGCGAACGAAACATTAACAAAACTTTAGTGTATTTTTAATGTGAAAACATTCTAAAAAAGAACATCTTTCAAAACATTGTGCATTTATTGAAGACATCTATGATTGGACAGGAGTTATTAATTAGGGCATTTATATGTAAAAAAAAAAAAAAAAAAATTGTTCAAAATAACACTTTGCAGGATACACTTTAGCAGTGGTTCTATGATATGTCAGACTACAACTTCTTGTGTGAAATGTTCAGAGAATGTTGTTGTCCATTAGCATTGAATAGGCCTTGTTTGCACATCTGAGTATAGCCTTCTTCTTAAAAGGTGCTGATGGCTTTTGTACTTTTGTAGGATCAGGATTAGGAGGGACAGGACTGAGCAAAGATGGATGTGTACGACCCTCAAACTCTGGGAATTGTGGTGTTTGGTGGCTTCATGGTGTTCTCCGCCATTGGCATTACGCTCGTTTCAACTTTTTCCATGAAGGAGACATCTTACGAAGAAGCCCTGGCCAAACAACGGCAAGACTCAGGCAAGACCCAACCCCAGCGCTCTGACAAGAAGAAAAAGGCATCTGAAAAGAAAAACAAGGCCAAGAAGAAGGAGGACAAGCCAAATGGGAACCTTCCAGAATCTGAGCCCGAGTCCATCCCTGAACCTGTGGTAGAGAACAGTGAGCCCAAAGCATTACCCCAAGTTGAACCAGAACCCCAACCTGAACCTGTTCCTGTTCCCAAGCCTGAACCTGAAGTTAAGCCCAAGCCAGTTGTACCTGAACCAGCTCCTAAGATTGTTGAGTGTGCTGCCCCTCCCACTGTAAGTGCTGTAGTGGCTCCACTTGCTCCTTCCCCAAAAGAGAAGAAAAAGAAGAAGGTGGCCAAAGTGGAACCGGCCCCCGTCAAGCCTGTGGAGGTCCCAGAAGTTGTAGTTAAGGTGGTACCAGTGGTTGCAGAGGTGGCGGTGAAAGCAGCAGTTGCTCCTGAGGTTGCTGCTCCCCCTAAAGCTGAAGAACCCAAAACTGAAGCTCCAACCAAGAAGAAGTCTAAGAAGAAGGCTGAGCCAGGTGAGTCTCCTTGGTCATATTAATCTAGGATGGTTGTAATAGTAGTGGTTCAGACTTGCACTACTCACAATACCCTCATTAGTCCATCCTAATTTTGAGTTTCTTTGAAGTGGTTTCTGTGGAAACGGTCGATGTCCCCCAGCCGTCACCATATAAAACTCTGGTCTCCAGTCTGAATAGTGCTTCGTTGAGTGAATCTGAGACACAGAAACTCTATGAGATCATCAGCAAGAAGGCAGGAAAAGACTCTTGGCAACTGGTATGAAGTCTACACCTAATGAACCCTTCAAACTGTTAGTAATTCTTCTATTAGCGCTCATGTCTCTTTCCTTCTCTCATTGGCAGGCATCTCAGAAGGGTGACCCCTTGGCGGCATTGAAGAAGCAGCTGGAAGAGAAGGAAAAGCAGTTGACCGCTGAGCAGGGCAATGTAGCTGCTGCCAAAAACTGTGTCCGAGAACTTACCAAGGTAACACATGCCAACACATACAAGTGATAAGTGACTGTTGAAAAATCTTTTTGTTGGTCCTGGAGCAATGTTCAGTGATGGACTGGCCATCCATCCAGGGTGTTTCCCTGCCTATGCCTGAGATGCTGGGATATGCTCCAACATCCCTGCAAACCTACAAAGAACAAACAGTTTGGAGAATGGATGGAGCAATGTTCATCTCGAAAACTAGTCTTAACCCTGTTTCTACCTTTACTCCATCCATAACCATTAAAGGGATAGTTCACCCAAAAATGAAAATTATCCCATGATTTACTCACCCTCAAGCCATCCTAGGTGTATATGTCTATCTTCTTTCAGATGAACACAATTGGAGATGTATTTAAAAATATCCTGGCTCTACCAAGCTTTATAATGGCAGTGAATGGGGGGCGTGTTTTGAAGCCTCAAAAAAAATGCATCCATCCATCATGAATATAGTCCATATGGCTCCAGGGGGTTAATAAAGACCTTCTGAAGCAAAGTGATGGGTCTTTGTAAGAAAAATATCCATATTTAAAACTTAAGTTTGATGACTAGCTTCTGGCAGGTGGCCGTACGCATCGATTTGCGGCAGAAGAGTAACCCTTGACCCAACGCAATGGTGAATTGCGTTATAAAGCTTGGTAGAGTCAGGATATTTTTAAATATATCTCTGATTGTGTTCATATTAAATAAGATAGTTCATGGGATAATTTTCATTTTTTTGGTGAACTATCCCTTTAACTACCATAAAATCAGAGATACGATTGTTTGAGAACACTCCACCCTAAGCACCTAATTCTAACCCTGTCCTGATCTCAAAAATTTGATTGGTTGGTAGATACGTTGATCAGGAACATGTTCTATTTGTAAAAATGTCATTAACCCCGAGGGTCTAGGTCATGAACTATATCTCTGACTCTCACTGCTCTGGCCAATAGGAGCTGAGCTCTGCAAAGAGCAAGATGACATCCGTAGAGACCCGTATGAGCTCTGAGCTGAGCGCCCGTGGACAGGAGATCGCAGCTCTACAGGCTCGGATGCAGACTTCCTACCAGGAGCACATCAATGAAAAACAACAGCTCAACAGCAAGGTCACAAATCACCAGCCTCTCACACTTTCCCTCTCGCTATGCTGTGTTGTATGTTGTTAGGTTATTAAATGTGTTGTTTATGTGTGTTTCCACAGATCCAAAGCCTGCAAGAGCAGTTGGAGAATGGACCGAATGCTCAGCTGGCCCGTCTGCAGCAAGAGAACTCTATTCTCAGAGATGCCCTCAATCAAGCCACTAGCCAGGCTGAAAGCAGGTATTACAGTCCCTTTATAACCCTCACAGTGTAACCGATGAAGTATCAATATTTTGGGTTAACCTTTTCCGCCCCTCTAAGGACATGAATACCAACACCAATGGTGATAATGTTGTTTATTATACATGCGCACTTATAACGCTTTAAATTAGAGAGAATTCTGATTGGCTGTCAATGTTATGTCATTCATCAGCTTGAAAAAGTCACTCTAAAAGCTACACACATTAAACACAAATGTCTTATCTAACCATTTCTTTTATGTGAATCTGTGGCTTTTTCACATGCACAGGCAGAATGCAGAGTTGGCAAAGCTGCGTCAGGATTGTGTGCGTCTAAACCGAGAGCTGAATGAGCGCACAGCTGCTCAGCATGCTGAGGAAGAGCGCAGGAAGACTCTTGAAACCAAGATGGCCTCTGCTGAAGAACAGCTAGCGCAAACACAAGTATGCCCTGACCCCTGACCTTTTTCCTTTTATCTCCTTTCTCTGAGGTGATTGTGGTCTTTGTACCATGACAATTCTGTTACCCTAGATAGGAATTTCACCATATATACGTATCCTTTAAAAGCAAGGCAATCTGTCTTTGTGATTACTTGTATTTCTCTCAGGACATTTTGTCTGTTTGTGTGTGGGTGGGTATTTTTTGTAGGGTTTTTTCCCCCAGCTTAGCTATGCGAGAAATGTAAACCCCTGTGGTTAAAACTCCCATGTTGGATGCTTGGCATTAATACATTCTTTGATATTAAAGGAACCGTTCACAAAAAATGAGAATTCTTTCATTTACATTTGTTGTTCCAAACCTGGATGACTTGCATTATTGTATACAATGAAAGTAAATGGTGAATGGGGGCTATCAGGTTCCAAAAAGGACAAAAAAGCGCTATATTCTAAGTGAATCTGTACAATTGCTTTGAATTTTAGATCAATTTTGGTTTCTTGCACAAAGTATTATATGGCTGTATTGAACTACTTTTAGGGTGCTGTTTTAGAGTGAACCATTCCTTTGTCTATGTTTAGGCGTCCCGTGTGGAAGCAGAGCAGGCTCTGCAGCAGAAGTTGGATCGAGTCTGTGAAAGAACTCCGTGAGGCTCAGCACGGCACCACCACCTTACAGGCTCAAGTAGATGCAGCAAAAGAGCAAACCAAGACCCTTACTGGTAAGTGCACTCAAACACATCATATTTCACTTTATATGTATTTCCCTCAATTCCCAAATGGAAAAAGTGAGTTGTAAAAAAAAAAAAAAACATTTAAAGGGGCCATATTCTATTTGTAGCATTTTATGTTTTTGTAACTTTAAGACGGAAATTATATATGTTTACAGAACTCCAGGAGCGTATGCGTGTTACAGAAAAAGAGCTGAAAGCCAGATGTGAAGAGCTGGAGATATTGAGAGCACAGCTGTCTCGGACACAACAGGTTACTGAGGAAAAGCCCTCTGTGGAAACCGAAGCAACAGTACAGGCTGAGATCCAGGTACAAATATTTGGCACTGTGATCTAGTTGTCAGTGTACTACATGTAACTTTTGGAATGACAAATAATACTATTCCCATCCCTTTTTTTTTTTTTTTTTTTTTTTTTTTTTTGATGATGTGTAGAAGATCAACTGCGAGGAGGTTGAACAGTTGAGGAGCAGGTATTGTGAACTGTTTGGATTCATAAAATTGATTTACTACATTTAGTTTAATTTTTATATTTAAAGTTTAATGGTAATGTGAGTGTCCATGTTCTTGGAACAACATTCCTTCCTGAAAATGTAGTCCTAAACCTAACCCTATCCATAACTTTTCCCTAAAATCAGAGGGATTTGTGTGAATAACAATGTAGAAGCACCTAACCCTGGTTCTAAGTCTAAACTTGACATAAACTGTAAACTTGTCCCTTAATTCTTATTGGTTGATTGGAATGTTATTTCAGGATCAACAAAGATGTTGATCCAGGAACATGTACTTGGTGAAATCACATTCACAGTGTTTTGATATACTGTGTGCAGTCTGAAAGAGAGGGAGGACCAGCTGACATCACTGGAGGTGGAGCTTAATCAGCTAAAGGAGGAGCTTGACACCGTAAAGAGAGCTCAGGCTGAGGAAACTCAGAATAGGTACTGCCTTTGTTATTTAAAACTGACGAATTAATCTTCAAACTAAGATGGATTCTATCACACCCGTTGCTACTAGGACTTCAGTTGTCTGAATGTGCCACTCTGGTGTCTCATCTAAACACGGACTCGTTTTTTCAGGGTAAATGAGGCGGACACAGAACGGAGGGAATACACAGCTGAGATCGACCAACTTAAAACTAGGTATAAAATATAGCTGATGCTTTCTTTTAAGTATATTTTGTAGATATTTTGGATTAAATAAATGTATTTCTCACTATCCATTAGTCTGAAAGAAAAGGAAGACTTGGTGGCATCTCTACAGGCTCAGCTGGAGAAGATGGAAAGCGTGAGTAGAGCATATTATGACTTATTAATATTTGCATGTGTGTAATAAAATGTGAATTGGTTTATAATTTTATAAATAATCCACAGGTTGATACTGTTGAAGCTGAGCCGCCATTTGAGAAGTAAGAGAAATTTCTTTTGTCAATTCCTTCAGATATTTATTGTCTTTTTTCCCCCATGGATGATTCTGAATTTTGTTTTTGTGTCTGTCAGTCTGGAGAAGGACGCACACATGATCTCGCTGGAGGAGGAACTTCAACAGCTTAAAGAAGAGATGGAGCGAGTAAAGGCCAAGAGCAACGTGAGTTCATCTCTACCTTACACGTCCATCCATATGTATTCAACCTGTCCATACTGTATCTACACCTAACTACCTTACTGTTCTACCTATGTATGTGTCCATTTATATCTACCCAGCCCATCCATCCATATCTAACCAATTTGTCCATATCTATTTATACGTCTTCATCTACCTGTCCATATATCTAACTGCCTCAAATCTATCCTAATTGTCTGTCCATGCCTACCTACATATCTGCCTATATCTCCCAAGCCTGTCTGACCATATCTACCCAACCCATTCAAATATATCTACTCGTCCATCCATAGCCTACCTTTACATCCATTTACCCAACCTGTCCATATCTACCTACTGTTATATCTGAACTTATTTGTCCATCCTTATCTAACTACCATCTACTCAACTTGTCTGTCCATATATATACCCACTCATTCATCTATACCTACTTGCCCATCCATGCATATCTGCCCAACCCATTTGTCCATATATAACCTGCTCGTCCATCCATGTCGATTACCTGAGTTCCTATTTAAAGGGATAGTTCATGAAAATGAAAACTATCCCATAATTTACTCACCCTCAAGCCATCCTAGGTATATATGTCTTTATTCTTTCAGTCAAACACAATTGGAGTTATATTAAAAAATATCCTGGCTCTTCCAAGCTTTATAATGAAAGTGAATGGTACCATTTTTCTTTTTTTGAAGCCAAAACAAGTGCATCCATCCATCATAAAAGTCATCCATATGGCTCCAGGGGGTTAATAAAGGCCTTGTAAAGCAAAGCTATGCTTATTTGTAAGAAAAATATCCATCTTTATAAACTATAATTACTGGCTTCCGGTAAACGGCCGTATGCAAGTCTAGTTCCAGTTGAAGAGTGAAATCCGACCCGACGCAGGACATATTGACGAACACGGAAGCGCAGAGAATAGAGCAAAACAAAACACCGGTCATAAATTAGAAGTCAAAAACGAGAATTTTAAAGAGTAATGTCGGAGGAGCTTGAGTTTGTTATCCAGCCCTATTTGTTTGAACCGCGAGAGGCGTCTACTCTCACTAAAGCTTATTCTACTCCTGCATCCTACGTCATACTCCAGAACTTGACTCTCACGTGAACGCAATTGCAGTTTATAAAGTTACAGTTATGGTTATTTTTCTTACAAAACCCATTGCTTTGCTTGAGAAGGCCTTTATTAACACCCTGGAGCCGGATTACTTTGTGGATTACTTTTATGATGGATGGATGTGCTTTTTTTGGGCACCATTCACTCCCATTATAAAGCTGATTGTGTTTGGCTGAAAGAAGTCATATACACTACTGTAGGATTGCTTGAGGGTGAGTAAATTAAAGTATAATCTTAATTTTTGGGTGAACTATGCCTTTAACTACTTGTCTATCTATCCCTCAATCCATTCATCTCTTAATTACCCATCCATCCACATCTTGTTGTGGTGTGTTCAGGAACTGCGAGATAAAAACTATGCTGCAGTGGAGGCCCTAGCTGCTGCTGAGAAGCTGAGTGAAGAAAGACTGAGCCAAGCCAAGGCAGCACAGGTAATCCTGATAAAAACACGCACTGTATATATCATGCACTTACTTGTATATCTACACAATACACACAAACCATGATAAATGATGTTCATTATCATCAAAATGCTGTAGTTGGCTAAGACTATTAAACATTTTGTGTGGTAATTTAATTTAGTGATCAAAGGCTTATGTGTGTGTAGAGTGAAGTTGAGCAGCAGCTGAGCTCTTTCCAGACAGACACCAGAAATGCTTTCCAGACGCTCTTCCCTCACATCAGCATAGAAATGCATCAGGTTAGAATTCCCGTTTCTTTTTTTTTTTTTTTTTTTTTTTTGTGTGCAAAGTAAACCTGTGAATAAATTTAATGTGAATAACTTTAGAGCACAGGTAATTTTAATATAAAATTAAATTAAATAGTATTGTGTGTGTGTGTGTGTGTGTGTGTGTGTGTGTGTATGTATGTGTATATATATATATATATATATATATATATATATATAATTTTTTTTTTTTTTTTTTTTTTTTTTTTTTTTTAATTATTATTTGCAATGAACACATATGTATGTTGTAGACAAACTGGCTGGAAACATTCACACATGAAGCACAGACGACACTGACACAAAATCAGCATAGTCCAGCAGAACAGCAGCACATAACGTCAAGCTCAGATGTGACGGTGAGAGATCATTTCTGTGGACACACACCTGCAATGCACGGTTATTCTCTTCTCATGTCTCATGTTCATCTGAATATGTTACAGGATCTGCAGCAGAAACTCGCCCAATCAGAGGAGAGACAGAGGACACTTCAGGCTGAGTGTGAGCAGTTCAGGTCAACTCTCAGTGAAACGGTACGGTGGCATGCAAACATAGACCACACTTAATTCTTTACAGCAAGTTTTTTTTTCTTTTCTAAGAAACTGACAGATATGTTTAAACTGATTTACTCTTGCATGAGATTTAGAAGTAGCCCCCTTCATGATGGCTGCCATGTTGAAATTAAAACCAAAAACAAAATCTTGATACATCCAAGCCAAAAGATGTCAGTATAAATCTGAAGAGAAAAAATATTGTTCTAGAGCACTTTGCAAAAAATAACTTAAACTTGTAAAAACTTCTTCTTCTTTTTTTCTAATGCCGTATGCCCTTCTTTCTCTTATGGACCACAAAATTTGTAATTTGTAATTTGCGCTCGTCCATATAATGGCAGTGAGTGACTTTTAGACTTTTAGACTTTTGAAAAATCGCAAAAAATAAGCTCTGTGTTTAACAAAGGGTTATGACACTTTTTGTCTATCAAGATAATCTTTACAATTTAACACAACATTTATACATTTTGAAGCCTAAATAAAGTCGTCAGATATAAAAAGCTAACAGTAGGCTATAAACAGACTACAGCACAGCATGGTCGCGGATCAACGTCACCACCACCAAGCTTCCTCAAACTTTATTTAAAAAACATGCTCACTGATTATGATCTGCGCTGTGTATGAATACTTATCCACTTTTTTATGAGAAATGCTGTCCAAATGTCCTGTTTGTCATGATGGCGTCTAAAGTCCCCGCCAAAGGAAGTAGTCCATTTTAGCAACTTGTTAGCAACCGCCGTTTTTAAGACACAAAGGTTTAAAAAATCACAAGCGGGTTATAACTGGTGTGTTTTATGTCATAGATCAAAACGTTAAAATATTTAGAGGCTTTGTTAACCACAGACCTTATTTCAGGCGAGTTTTAGCAAAAACCATTCAAAAAAACCCATAGACTTTAGGGCGATGGAACCGGAAGTCCTAAAATGCTAACTCGCTTCCCGGGTTTTGCATACAAAAACACGTCATCTCCAAGGTACTCTATTCACTGCGATTATATGGACGAGCTCGAGTGGGACTTTTTTTTTTTTTTTTTTTTTTTTTTTTTTTAATTCTCCTTTTGTGACCCATAAAAGAAAGGACATACAGCGTTAGAACAACACCAGGGTGAGTAAATAATGACTTAAAGGGGTAGTTCACCCAAAAATGAAAATGATCTCACCCTTTATTATATTTACTCACCCTTAAGGCATTCTAGGTGTATATGACTTTCAGATGAACACAATCGGAGGTATATTAAAAAATATTCTGACTCTTCCAAGCTTTGTAATTGTAGTAAATGGGACTCAATATTTTGAAGCCCAAAAAAGTGCTTGCATTCATCATAAAAGTAATCCACATGGCTCTGGAGGTGAATAAAGGCCTTCTGAAGTGAAGCTATGGGTTTTTGTAAGAAAAATGTGCATATTTAGAACTTTATGAACTATAATAACTGATTTCTGGTAATAGCCGTACATGTGTTTTCGAGAGACTGGCGTTCCAGGGGATGACGTAGAACATTTGCGTAGCAAAAGCTCTGGTGAGAATAGGCGAATCCACACGTTGTTTACAGCTATGGAAAACCATGAAAAGAAGTGAGTTGTTTTAGCTATACTGTAGATTTGTAATTGTCTTAAAATGGTGCATTAATGCGTCTATCCAGGATGCTTCAACTTACACAAAGTCATAAGATTACGTTCACTGTCATAAATGGGAGATGCAGATTTATCAGATAAATGGGGCTGGGCAAAAACCCAATGTCCTCTTGTCTTGTATCAAAATCCTCCGACATTTCTAATTCGTGACTGGCGTTTTGTTTTGCTCTCTCCTCTGCGCTTCCGCGTTCGTCTCTTCTCACTGGAGCTTACACTGTGCCAACAACCTACGTTACATGCTGGAACGCCACTCTCTCGAGAACGTGTGACGACTGTTGCCGGAAGTCAGTTATTATAATAAAGTTCTAAATATGTAAAATTTTTTCTTATAAAAACCCATTGCTTCGCTTCAGAAGGCCTTTATTCACCCCCCGGAGCCGTGTGGATGTCTTTTATAATGGATGCATTCACTTTTTTGGGCTTCAAAATATTGGGTCCCATTCACTATCATTATAAAGCTTCAAGAGCCAATATCTCGAAGAGGTGTGTATATATGTATATATATATATATATATATATATTTTTTTTTTTTTTTTTTTTTTTTTTTTTTTTTTTTTAATATGTCTCCGATTGTGTTCGTCTGAAAGAAGATAGTCATATACACCTAGGATAGCTTGAGGGTTAGTAAATCATGGGATAATTTTCATTCTTTGGTGAACTATCCATTTAATTTTCATTTTAAGTTGAACTATCCCTTTAGTGTCTTGATGTTTGTTTTTAGGAAGCAGAATGAAACTGTAATGATATCAGTGTCTGTAAATGTTGTTTTTATTGCTAAACCCCCATTTTTGCATATCTATGGAGTCCAGTCTGAAAATCCTTGACCTAAAAAGGTTTTTGGCTGAACGTTGTGTGTTTTTGTACAGGAGAGCATGCTGCAAGTTCTGCAGAAGAGTGTGGAGGACAGCGAGCTCATGTGGAAGTCAAAGATTTCAGATGCTGAGCAGCAAAAACAGACGGTAAGAACATTCTTCACTGACGCTGGATTTGCGTGATTGTTTAATACATTTCAGTTGTGCTGAATTGTGGATCTCCCACAGGCTCTGGATCAGCTGAAGGTGCTGGAGGAGACGATAAATGCGGAAAGACAGGAAACTGATCAGGTTCATGCTTTCATTTGCCATTGTTCTTTGGTTTTGGGGACTTGTTATCAGGTTTCTGACTCTTGTTGCTCCTAACCCGTCTGAGTTTCTTTCTTTCTGTGAAATGCAAAAGGAGAAGCTTTGACGAATGTTCACGCTGCTCTTGTAGAAACTTACTGTTCCTCTGTTCTCTCTAGCTGAAGGGGCAGATGATGCTTTTAGAAGCCCAGCTGGAGAAACAACTGGAGTCCATAACCATCAGTCAGACGTACGCAGAAGAAATGTCTCAGGTAAATGACTCACTGACTCGCTTGTTTTTCCATTTTGAACGGAAATGTAAATTCTTGTATATTATATTAATGTTTTTTTAAATTTAAATGGGTTTATTAAAAAGATGTCTAAACGTCTCTCTGATGTTTACATTAACATTTGAATATGTTGTCATTCTTCTCAGCTGAAGGCATTGTTATCAGAAACTCAGGTCCAGCTGGTATCAGCCAAAGCAGAGGCTCAGGAACAGAGATCAGAACTTTCACTGGTAAGTTTAACATCGCTTTGTCTTATGTTGCACATGAGGCTTTCTACTTTGAGTGACAGTTGTGCATTACAGGTCAAGCAGGAACTACAGGAAGTGACTCGGCGAATAGAGAGTGAAAAGAGCAGAGAGTCCACTCAGGTCAATACTGGTTGTGTGTGTATTAACTGTATCTGCTGCAGTGGCTTTCAGTCTTTTTCATCTCCCATTGTGTGTTTTGTGCATCCTGTGTCTTTGTCATTGATAAAAGGCTCTTGGTGAAGGAGGGTGTAGCATGTCTGTTATGTATTATGTTCTGCCTGGCTTGAAGACCGTTTTCTGGCATGCATTTTTGTGTTCAGCAGCTTAAGTACATGTGTGCATATGTTGTGTGTGAGTATTGTAACTGTGGCTAAACTTGAATCTCTACTCCTTAATGTCTAACTTTACAGGTGAAAACGCAGCTGGAGGAGGCAACAAATAAACGGCTGACAGAAGAGGACACTCGACAGCAGGTTGAAAACAACTATGAACAGGTGACTATCTAGGGGGCTGTTTGAATGACTTAATGCTGGATGACAAGACATTATTTTATTATTATTATTTATTATTACATACATTTTATTATTATTATTTATTTAATTGAATGCTTTTTATTTAAAATTAAAATGTATTATTATTATAGATTTATATATAGATGTATAGAATTTTTTTAATATTTTAGTAGATTTTATTTTTTTTATGTGGTTCATTTCATTTTTTTATTTTAAAAGACAGTTATTATAGTATTTTAAGATTTCTTTTGAATTTCATTTCCATTTACACTTTATTCCATTTTTTTTTTTACCTTGATTTATTATGAAGTATAAAATATTTGTATTCTGTTTAAAAAAAAAAAAAAAAAAAAAAATATATATATATCTCTCTGACGGTGTGTGTTTTGTGTGCGTCTATGTCAGGAGAGACTGGAGAAAGAGAAAAAGCTGACGCAAGACCTCGGCCAGGCCACCTCTGAACTGCAGCAGCTCCCGAAGAGCTCTCAGGAAGAGCTGGACAAAGAGATAGAGAGTGTGAAGAACCTGCAGGAACAGTTACAGGACAAGGTAAACACTCCATACAATCACAAGAGTAAAACACCAAAAATGTAAGGCCTTCTATGCTAAACGTATATTATATGTAACATATCAGTAAAATTTGGCATGAATGCGATTAGTCTTTTCTTTCCTATTGTGATGAATATCTGAGTTAAACGCCTTCTTGAACAAGAACAAATGTAGGGCAGGACTTGATTTTGTCCTTGGGGAATTGGTTGGATTCTTGCTATTGGTGGGTCTCATTTGAGTGACAGGTTGCCCCGCCCTCGCACCAGTAAACACTTCATCAGAGAAGAGAAGCGATGTCGCTGCAAGAGGGAGGGGATGTTATTTTGATTAAAGATTATGAGGGCACATGAATTTAAAAAAAATATTGTGCACAAATAAGTCATTTATAATAAATAAATAATGCAATATTCCATAAAAAACAAGAATTGTCAGTTTTGATCTCATGGTGACTTTAAATGGAGGTTGATTGTGTAATGTCTAATCTGTTTTTATTTTCTCTACAGGAAACTGAAGAGTCAAAAGAAGGAACGTCTGTTTGACAGAATAAATCCAACAACCTTGTGCCTTAATTATTCTTATGCATTATTTACTTTTGTACTCTCTGCTACTGTATTAAATGTGCTGACTGTTATTAGCCATGAGGATTTTTAAGGGAGGAAGCATAATATATTTTTTACGTTTTGTTGGAGCCGTTATCAGGTGACTGAACACCTCCTAAAGGTATCGCAGAACCAATCAGTGTTGAAAGGAAGAAGTGGTTGAGTGAAAGGAAAAGCACATGATAATTTGTGCAATTGCTCTTTTTTTTTTTTTTTTTTTTTTTTTTTGTTTGCATGTTCTCATAAGAGTCAAAGGAAGGAACATTTCATGTTGCAGCAATGCAATACAAGCTACTACACTTTTGCAGTTGGCTGTTAACAAAGGTGATGATATAATAATAAAATATGTACTTTGACTTGTGGGTTGGTCTTCTTTACTTAAAAATAAAAGAGTAAAGTATACTTGGGCTACTGTTTAAACGTTTTGGGTCAGTAAGATTGATTTATTCAGCAAGAATGCATTAATTTGGTCCAAAGTGACAGTTACAAATAATTTCTATTTCAAATAAATGCTGTTCTTTTGAAATGTGTATTCTTCTCAGAATTCTGAGGGGGAAAAAAATAAAAATCATATGGTTACCACAAGATATTAATCAACCTGTTTGGTTGTTGGAGTGGTTAATTTACATTACATTAGTAACAAGCGCTTAATGTACTTATTAATACATTATAGAAATTCTAAGTGAATATACAGTTTTATACATTTTAAATATTTTACAGAAGCTATATAAGATATTTTAGATTAATATAATTATAAAATGTGTATGATGTAATAATACTTACACATTACATAACAATATTTATATATTTACATAATAATCATATATAAATATATTTGGAATATTGCTTCAGTTTCATTTCATTCTCGTTGCTGATTGGACGCTGCTGTTTGACGTTGTGACTCGGCAAGATGGCTGCGCGCATAGTGCTGCAGAAGCAGCTCCACTGTGCACATTTAAATGCAAAATTAAGCACTTTATTGACTGGAATAAGAAGATGCTCGGCCCTGTCCTACTCAAGATCTCATGAAGAATTTACATCTAAAAGAGTACGGCGGAAGTTTATCGACTTTTTCAAGGAAGGTTATGAACACCGAGTGGTGCCGTCCTCCTCCGTGCGTCCGAGGGGAGACCCGAGTCTTCTGTTCGTCAATGCAGGAATGAACCAGGTAACTTAATCAAGAATCAATAATGATACATGCAAGATATTAAAAATATAACAACGAACGAACAGCCATGTCAAATTGCAATGGCACTGGTATATGTTGTTGAACACGTACCATGGTAATACTGTAAGGGAAATGTATACACTTTAAAAGGGTATAATTAACTAAAAAAAGAGCAAACAACAAAGTGTGATTTAAGTGTTTTTTGGGGGCCACTGTCCTCTGTAATGATAATTTTGATGTTACATTGTCATGGTCTGTGTTGTCTCATAGTTTAAGCCAATTCTTCTGGGCTGTGCGGACCCCCGCAGTGAGATGGCATCATACAGGCGGGTGGTAAACAGTCAGAAGTGTGTCCGCGCAGGAGGCAAACACAATGACCTGGAGGATGTGGGGAAGGACATGTATCATCACACCTTCTTCGAGATGCTGGGAAACTGGTCGTTTGGTGATTACTTCAAGGTTTGGTCGATAATTTCATTCTTTTAATGAGGCTTTTTTTTTCTTCATTGAGACATCAGGACACTTTACGGCCCTAAAAATATGATAAATATGAGAGAGAGAGAAAACTTAGTGTTTCCTTGCAAAAAATTTGCATTTTCTCGCAAAAGTATTGTGTTCCCCAGAGAAACATTGCGTTCTCTCGCAAAAGTATTGCGTTCCCTAGAGAAACTTGGCGTTCTCTTGCTAAAAACATTTGCATTCTCTTGCAAAAGTATTGAGGTCCCCTTTGTTTTGTTTTTTTCCAGAGAAAAACAAAAGCACTGACCTAGTTTTCCCCCCACCTCATATTTTTTTCACCACAAAAGTTATGCAAGCAAATGCAATGTTTCTCAGGGAACGCAAATGTTTGTAGAGTGAATGCAAAAAGCACTTTTTCCCTCCCACCTTATTTGTCAATTTTCCCATCACTATGTCCATTTAGGGGCTCGGTAGCATTTGAATGTATTTTTGAATAAATTTATGATTCACAATCCAGGTGGAAGCCTGTGCAATGGCCTGGCGTCTTTTAACGGAAGAGTACGGCATTCCTGCAGAGCGATTGTACGTCTCGTACTTCTCTGGAGATGTGGCAAATGGTCTCCCTGCTGATGAGGAAACGCGGCAAATCTGGCTCAGCATAGGGTACGTTCAAAGCAGTGCAAAGCAAAATTGATTTGTTTTCTGTTGGAGATTCACTGGATTGTTGTGACATTCCCATGCAGAGTGCGGCCGGATCACCTGTTGCCGTTTGGAATGAAGGATAATTTCTGGGAAATGGGTGAGACGGGTCCGTGTGGCCCCTGCACGGAGATTCACTATGATCATGTTGGGAATCGGGACGCCGCCTCACTGGTCAATGCAGACAGTCCGGATGTGGTGGAAATCTGGAATCTAGTTTTTATGCAGTATAACAGGTTAGAAAAGTTACTTCTAGTGTTATTTTCATTGTTTTATATATATTATTGTAGTCTTTGTTAAAGGGATAGTCCATCCAGAAATGAAATTTCTGTCATTAATTACTCACCCTCATGTCGTTCCACACCTGTAAGACTTTCGTTCATCTTCTTTTTTTTTTTAATTTCATCAAAAATATCTTAATTTATGTTCTCAAGACGAACAAAAGTCTTACGGTTTTGGAACGACATGAGGGTGAGTAATTAATGACAGAATTTATTTTTGGGTGAGCTTTATCCCTTTAATATTTTGAATTAGCTTTTACTTTTATATTTTCACTTTTCTTTTTCATTTTTTGTAATTTAATGAAATATTATGTTCAGATTGATTGTTATTTTTTAAAATATTAATTATTTATTTAAATGTGCAATGGAAGCTTGTTCTGTGGGGATGGAATTGTTCACTCTGTAGATATTACCAAAATTATAATAAAATGACTTTAAAAATACTATTTTTTATTTTATTTATTTATTTTATTTTATTTTAATTCAAGTTTTAGTGTTTATTTATTTCCAGTTAGTAATTTTAGTGCTTCAGCTTAAACTAATTTCAGTTAGATAACAAGGCAATATTTCCAAATGGAATTTTTTTCCAGTTTATTTCAGCTCTATTTTAATTAACAAAAATGTTTTAAATAGTTTTAGTTAACTGTAATAACCTTCCTCGTGCCTGCATGTGTTTGTGGAATAATACACTAACACATGCTATGAGGATTTGAATGTGTCCGTGGACTCTCTTTGTGTTACAGGGAGGGCAGTGGTAGCCTGCGAGCTCTGCCCCAGTGCAGTGTGGATACTGGGATGGGTTTAGAGCGACTGGTGACCGTACTGCAGGGAAAACGCTCCAACTATGACACAGATCTTTTCACACCTCTGTTGTCCGCCATCCACCAGGTCTCTAACCTTCATTCAACCTTTTAAAAGAATAATATTCCAGGTTCAATACAAATTAAGCCCCATTTTCTCTATTGTTTGTTCTGCAGTGCTCTAAGGCTCCTGCATATCAGGGTAGGGCTGGAGAGGCCGATGCGGGACAGGTAGACATGGCCTATCGGGTCGTGGCGGACCACATTCGAACAATCTGCGTGTGTATCGCTGACGGCGTTTATCCAGGCATGACAGGCGCTGAGTGAGTTTGACTTCATCAAAGTATGCGGAGTAATTGAAAACATAAAATTCCTGAAATATGGCCTCTCTGTGATAGACTGGTGTTAAGACGTATCTTGAGACGTGCCGTAAGGTTTTCTACAGAAGTGCTGCAGGCCCCCGAGGGTGCGCTGGCAAGCCTGGTGCCTACTGTCGCTCATATACTGGTGAGATGTCCATCAGTTTATTACTGTAATCACTGCATTGTGTCTTAAGTTTCATATTCCCTCTCTTTTCCCTTTTCTCAGGGTGATGCCTATCCTGAGCTGAAAACAGAGTCTCAGAGGGTAAGCATGTTACAAAACACCTTAGTATTACATTTATTACAAAAAGATACACTACTTTGATACTTTTTCTTATTATTTAGCAAGGATGAATTAAATTGTTCAAAAGTTACAGTAAAGACTTTTTACATTGTTAAAAATGATTTTTTTTTTTTTTTTTTTTAAATAAAAGATGTTCTGTTTTCGTTCTATCCATCAAAAATCCAGAAAAATGTATCACAGTTTCCACAAAAATATTAAGCAGCACAAAACTGATTTCAACATTAATATAAATAAGAAATGTTTCCAAATCAGCATATAGAATGATTTCTGAAGGATCATGTGACACTGAAGCCTGGAGTAATGATGCTGAAAAACCAGCTTTAACGTCACAGGAATTATTTACATTTTAAAATTCATTAAAATAAAAAAGTTATTTTGAATAGTAATAATATTTCACAATATTACTGTTTTTGCTGTATTTTTGATCAAATAAATGCAGCCTTGCAGCCTCTTTGAAAAACAGTTAAAAAAATATTACCAACGCTAAACTTTTGAACGGTAGTAGTGTACTACCATTTTCAAAAAAAGCAATTAAAGTGAATCTTTAAAAACACTAATAATTTAATAACACTGTTAAATGTAATATTTAGCAAATCTCAAAATTAAGCTTAAAATTACATGCATTTCAGACGGTTCATGGTTTATCTGCATTAGCTTCAGTTTTAAAATTGAATATTGAATATTGGGGATTATGGTATATATCAGTGTACCGTGACATTTTTTTTTCAAAACCTGCCATGAACAAAGTCCAGGAACTGAATTTTGTTTTCTACACATTATAAATTTGTAAAACATTTGCATTCTTCTTCTGTAGATCATGGATCTCATTAATCAAAATGAAGCCCAGTTTCTGTCCTCGCTGAAGCAGGGCAGGAGAGTGATTGACAGGACTCTCAGCAGTATGGACGAAGACTCAGCTGTTTTTCCAGGTAAAACCCAAAAAGCGGTGCAATTCACTTTTCTTTATTCTATATGTTAAGTGCATTTCATTGACATTTTTATCCCAAGAAACTTGTTCAGGGGCATAATGATAATTGGAATGTCTCTTGTAGGATTCAAACCAGCAACCTTTCAATGACCAGCCCTGATCTTTAACTACCACACCACACTACCCCAGTTTAGTGAATAGCACCTGCATGAATATTTCTTTCTGTGTGTTTGATTTGTTCTACCCTCTTGTGTCCATTGTGTTGTATCTATTAATCAGCCTCGGTTGCCTGGTCGCTACATCGTAACCTAGGCTTCCCTCTCGATCTCATTGACCTGATGCTGGAGGAGAGGGGCAAGATAGTTAATAAAAAAGAAATGGAGGTGCTTGAAGATGAATATGAGAAGGTACTGGTATTAGCATGTGGTTTTTCTTAATCCAGCATCTGATTTGCTCATTATTAATAAGATCTCTGTTATTGTGGGTATACGGACTAACTTGGGTTTTTTTTCTTTTTTTTTTTCCTCAGTTGAGGTTTCAGTCGGAGGAGGATGATGGAGATAATGTGGACCAGCTGGATCTTCATAGTCTGGCGGAGCTACAAAGCCGAGGAGTTCCTCACACAGATGACTCGCTGAAATACTGTTACAGTCTGGGGTCTGATGGACAGTATGGTACAGTAGAGTGAAAAGATCATTTGTGCACGAGTTTGTGAAGCAGTTAAATTGTTAAAACTGTGTCCTGACCAGACGTGACACTAAAAGTTTATATCATGAAGCAACACACTAAAGAACACTCAGAACACCAAAATTACTCAGAATACCTTAGCTACCTCATAGCAACTAATAAATACTCATAACACTTTAACCACATAGCAACATTCTAAAGAACGTTCAGAACACCTTTTAAACAACACCATAAAGGGTTAGTTCACCCAAAAATGACAATTCTGTCATTTATTACTCACTCTTGTGCCGTTCCACATCCGTAAGACCTTCGTTCATCTTCAGAACATAAATTAAGATATTTTTGATGAAGTCTGAGAGGTTACTGTCCCTCCATAGAGATCCAATGCAACTATTACAGTGCACAGTGTACATCCCACTTTATGATCACTAATACAATTCATGGAAAGATGGCAAAACTAAAATGTATTAAACATATACGTAAAAAAAACTGAGCATTAATAGCCATAAAATAAGTAAATTAGCCATTTTTGTTTAAATTAAGGATTGCAGAAATGAGTACACCCTAGATTCAATTCAACAAATGTATAATATTCTAGTACTTAGTATGCCCTCCATAATTTTGAATATACTGCTCTGACCCTTCTTGGCACCAGTGCACAAGTTCATGACAAATTGTCACATCTGTCCTGTTTAACTCCTGGATGATGAGCTACTTAAATATGAAGGTAAATCAGTAGCAAAACTCGAGAGGTTGCAGATTTGAATGTGAGAACTTGTCGTATTAATATTTGTAAATTGAAATTTACACTCACAGCCCTGATGTGAAAAGCTGAATGTTTCGATTTGCACTCACAGAAAACAATCAAAACACCCGTGTTACGAAGTTGAAGTTGCAGATTAATAGTTACAAATGTGTAAAATGGCATTCACATAAACAAAATGACAGACACAAATGTGTGAGACATATTTACTTTTGCACTTTACTTCAGTTTCGCTATACAACTTCAAGTCGGCGCTTACAACCTCTCAGGTCTGGCAGTACAAGTTCAATTCCTGGCGCTTTGACTTTTGCTACTCTTTTTGCGATATTCCTGTTGCCAAACTGACTTGTGCACTTGAATGCAGACGTGAGAGAGCAGGATGGGGGTGAGGGGGGGTGAAGCCGTTTTATTGGTCGACGTCTGACCAATGAACAACGTCAGCCAGTGCGACTTGGCATGCGGAAATAAACATTTTTATGCATATGTATGAGACAATATTTTCATTAAAAAATCATTAGTTTTAACGGGTTTTTATAGTACAGTAAAAAAGTAATAAAGTCGTTTATTGGCTGCTACATGGACCACCAAAACGGCGCGATCTGCTCTATGTAGTGACGTCATCGCGTACAAAAACGTCCCATTTCATTGGCTGACTCCAACCAATAAACGACTTTACTACTCTTTTACTGTAATAAAAAAAACCCGTTAAAACTAATGATATTTGAATGAAGACAGGGGCGCCTGCAGGATTTTATCTCAGGGTACGCACAGAACTAGCACCCACCCCCCTTTTTCTTTTTTCTTTTTTTTGCTGTCCACAAAAAACGATTAAATCAATCATTGAGTTAGTGGGAACGATCTAATGCTGTACAAATCGAGTGATCGACTGTCTCTTTCCTGTTCCCCACTGCACTCTGATGTGCTTGTGTAGATAAATGCTTCGTGAATTTTTTTGTTTTGTTTTGTTTTTTACGTTATCTCTGAGCAGCTTTGTCCCGAAATGTGCGTATTGTTTTCAGAGAAACACGTGATTAATGAAAAACGAAGCCTCACATTGTTTCCAGTCACGTGAATTCTACACTTTGCGTGTCAGAATGTTTGAACCCAGACCATTACTATATGGAAGTTCAAGTCCATTTACTAAACATTTTAAATATATAAGTCTGTAGCCTATATTACATCATCATATGTTCTGTCATATAAACAGTATTTAGGCTACAATAAAATAACAGCACAACTTGCCTCAAACAACTCAGTATGTATTATTAGTATTATTATGATTATTGTTTTTGTTGATTCATTTCATTTATTGGCAAACTTTAATATGTGAATGATATTATCAGAAAACTAAACACATTTAGCGTCGTCAGGCTTTTATTTGTGCTTAAAGGATAAAACAACGGAGCTGCACACTCAGGTTTATGGCTGCTGTAAATTTTACCCGCCACAAGATGGAACTGTTTTCGACACTCTTGATGCTTTGAAACCTTTCCCAAAACATTTAGAGAAAAGCTTCAAAGATTTAAGAGGCTTCATTTCTCCATCCCTACTCAATGGTTTTAGGCCTTTTTGCAAATGTTTCAGTCAAATTTAGCTGTTTTAGAGAGCGTTTACTCATTTTGAACATTAACTATCTGTAACGTCATTTTTCATGTGTGGAAAAAGCGATGAAAATAAACTATCTAACTATCATTATATCTCTAAAGAGCCCTAACATGTCTTCTAAGTAACTGAGTAATTGCTGACTTTCAGAAGTTTCAGAGGGGGTGTACTCATTTATGCTGTGCACTATACTCCAAAGTCCAGAAAGGTAGTTAAGACATCGTTAAGGACTCCATCTGACTCCAGAGTTTAACCTCAATTGTATGAAGTGATGCAAGTGCTTGGTTTGTGCAAAAAAAAAAACATAATTTATCACTTTATTTACAAAATAATTTTATCCAAAGTGTGTTCACGCAACAATGTCAGCTCTCATGTGAACACAAAACACGTGCGTCGTGATTCTCTCGTGAACACTCGCGCATGACTCACGAGTCTGAACACAACACGCATGCATTGTGGAGCTCTCATGAACGCGCATTGCAGATCAATATTTTTGTAAGTAAAGTGGTAAATTATGTATTTTTACGCAAACAGAGCACTTGTGTCACTTGGAGTACTTCAGTGAGGTCATTCCAACCTTTCTGGACCTTGGAGTGGTAGTTGCGTTGGATCTCTATGGAGGGACAGGAAGCTCTCAGACTTCATTAAAAAGATCTTAATTAGTGTTCCGAAAATGAATGAAGGTCTTAAGATGTGGAACGATATGAGGGTGAGTAATAAATGACAGAATTTTCATTTTTGGATGAAGTATCCCTTTAACCACATACTGTAGCAGCATTCTAAAGAACACTCAGAACACCAAAAACACCACCTTAGCAACTGCATAGCAATATGTTAAACAACACTCAGAACACCTCAATAACCAGACAGCAATACACTAAAACAACAGTTAAAAGACCTCAGTAACCACATAGTAACATTCTAAAAACACTCAGAACACCTCAGTATCTGCATAGTAACATGAAAAAGAACACTCAGAAACACTCTGAATACCTTAGCAACCAATATCAACATTCTAAAAACACTCAGAACACCTGAGTAACCACATAGTAACATTCTAAAGAACACCAAAACATCTTAGCAACTGCATAGCAACATGTTAAACAACACTCAGAACACCTCAATAACCAGACAGCAGCACACTAAAACAAGTTAAAAGACTTTAGTAAACGCATAGTAACAAGCTAAAAACACTCAGAACACCTCAGTAACTCCATAGCAACATGTTAAACAACACTCAGAACACCTTAGTAACTGCACAGCAACACACTAAAAAAAAACACATTCTAAAGAGCACTCAAAACATCAAATAACACTGAACACTTCAGCAACCCAATATTAGCATTCTAAACAACACTCAGAACACTTTATTTCAGTTGATTTAGACAAAAACTCTAGTTAATATGGAAGTAATAGGATGTATTGCTTGTCGCTTTATTGCATCACGCCAGGTTGGGACACAGTACAAGACTGAACAAGGATACTGACTCTTTTCCTCTCTCAGTTTTTGAGCCTTGCAGAGCATCAGTCCTGGCACTCTACTGTGAGGGGTCCTTGGTTTCAGAGGTGCGTGATGGTCAGCGCTGTGGTGTGATTTTGGACCGGACCTGCTTTTATGCAGAGCAGGGCGGACAGGCGCACGACCAGGGTTACTTCACCAAGGATGGATTACAGGTTATTGATCACGTCCCATCTCCTCTTATTTTTATGTATTTGATAAGCATACAAGATTAAGTCACCATTTGTGGTTATGCTTTTCAGGATGTGCTGTTCCCTGTGAATTGTGTCCGTCTGGTTGGGGGTTACGTGGTACATCAAGTCAAGGCAGCAGAGACTTTGAGAACTGGAGACCAAGTGCATCTTCATGTGGACGAGGTGGGAGTAGTAGGAGTAAAAGTAGCATAGTAACACATCATGCAGATACCTTTTGGTAAGTGTTGGTTTTCCAAATGTAGGCTCTGCGTCTGGGCTGCATGGTCAAGCACACGGCCACACACGTCCTAAACTTCGCCCTGCGAGAGCTGCTAGGTCCCTCTGTTAGCCAGCGAGGGTCTCACTGCACTGCCAGCCGCCTCCGCTTTGACTTCAGTGTGAAGGTACAATGACTGTGTGGCTGCTTCAGTGATTTAATCATTTCCAAAATGGCTAATACGTGTATGTGCTTGTGTAAAGGGCTCCCTGAGTGTATCTGAGCTACAGCAAGTTGAGGAGTTGGTCCAGAACGTCATCCGTCAAAATGCAGAGGTGCACATAGAGGAGGTCCCTCTGTCCAGAGCTAAACAGATTCCAGGTCTGAGAACTGTAGATGAGGTAAATAAGGATGGCTTGATACCACTTTTTTATTTCCAAACCAGAACCTTGAGTTAAAGGGTTAGTTCACCCAAAAATGAAAATTCAGTCATTAATTACTTACCCTCATGTCATTCCAAACCCGTAAGACCTTCGTTCATCTTCAGAACACACAGTAAGACATTTTTAATCAATTCCAAGATGTATATGACTCGTTCATAGACAGCAATTTAACCGACACTTTCAAGGTCCAGAAAGGTACTAAAGACATCATTAAAACAGTCGACGTGAAACTCCTAGTGATCCTGAAGATCTTGATTAGCTGGTTCAGGTGTGTTTAAGTAGGATTGGAGATAAACGCCACAGCATAGTAGCCCTCTAGGAGCAGGATTGGACAACCCAGATGTAGGTTGAAATGACTGACTTTGCACCCTAGAACTTCCTATTCTTTGGGGGTAATGGGGCCAGAGCACACCTTGTTGGTGGAAACAGGGGTATATGTAAGGTGTTGACCATGTTGTTTGTTCCAGGTGTATCCAGATCCAGTGCGAGTGGTATCCGTGGCTGTACCTATTTCGGATCTGCTTACCTCAAACACCGCCGGGCAATCTTCAGTGGAGCTTTGCTGTGGCACGTAAGGTTCTTCTGAAACTGCTTAAACTCTTTGGACCAGGGGTAGCCAACCCTGCTTCTGGAGGGCTGCTGCTTCCTGCAGACTTCAATTCCAGCTTTGCATCTGCATGTAATTTTCAAATAATCCCGAGCACCTTGATTGGCTGGTACACATATGTTTGCCTAAGGCTGGTGCTAAACTCTGCAGGATAGCCCTCCAGGAGCTGGGTTGGTTATCTCTGCTTTGGGCGAACCGCTAATACAGGGGTGTCAAACATATGGCCCACGGGCCGAATACGGCCCACAAAGGTGTGCGATCCGGCCCAAGTGATGATTTGCACAATAATAAAAAACAGTTATGCATGGTCCACCAGCCATAAATCCGATATCTATTCTGGTCTTTCCCAAACTGTAATTTTGTGAAAATATTTCAAAGTCTGTAAACAGGATGTTAACACAGGCACACAGCTGAATACAGACACAAAGAAAGGAACAGACGTGCCAGCAGAGGAAATACTGTACCAGGCCAAGCTCACTGTGCGTGAAATATAGGAAGAAAAATATAAATATTGAATTGGGGTTTATATGAATGTATCTCTGAAGGGAACTGTCTTTAGAAAAGTTTCAATTGCATTTTCTTTTCCTCTTATCTCCATTTAAGTAGCCTATTTATAAGCGCTGCTTTGTGTACAGCGGTAACCAAGGAAACGCTATATTGCTGCTGTTCCACAAGTGCCACCTACTGTCAGAGAGTGAATTTGCATTTTCATTAGGTCCGTCTGCTACTTGAGTATTTTTGTTTTGTGCAGGTGTCTTATGTTGCATAATTTCACATAGCTAAAGTCAGACCATGCTGTTTTTGCTGTAAATCTTGAAATTATACAATCTAGTTTAAATCAAAAACAACTGCTCATGCTCATGTGCGTAACATCTTTGTTTGGATCGTGATTAAAATGCAGTGGTGCCTGTAGCCAAATGGCTACACATGTTTTTTTAAGGCCAGTTTGGCCTGTTTTAGAACAAATAAACAAGAAATAAATTTGCTTAACCAAAGAAAAAAAACGGCAACTGGTATGAAAATCTGCAAATTTGCTCCAAAAAATTGGAAATAGCCATAAAATAAATAAATAAGTAAGTAAAAATAAAAATTCGGCCCGCACATGAGTACATTTTTTCCCATCCGGCCCTCAACCTAAAATGAGTTTGACACCTCTGCGCTAATACAGCTGACCATTTTCCAAGATGCAGCCAAGTAGGAGTGTGCGACATTAAAATGTCTCCACGATCTGCCTGTACAGAGAGATCTTGTATATCTTGCTACAGTGCACATTCTATTAGTTGCAGTTGCAGTTTTTTGATCATCAACTCCATTGCGATTACTCTCATGTCACTTTGCCGTTCTTTGACGAAAAAGAACGCAGCCGGTCACAGAAAGCTTAGAAAGCTGCCGGTCGCACAGCGCATACTTTTGCGTCTTATTGTGCTGCCAAAAACACACAAGGTCCACATAAACACAATCAGTTATGTGTTAAGTGAATATAAACAGCTGGGAAAGAAATTGCATTTAGATCAGTAAATTGTATCTGTGCATTAGGTCTTAAAGTGACAGCAGCCTAATATACCTTACTTTTTATGTAATATACCTTATTTTTTCATGTTTTCTTACCTTGTGGGGCTAAAAAAAATTGTGATATATGATATTTTGCATTATCGCCCACCCCTGAGCCAAGCTCATCAATATGTTGCTGCTTTTTTCAGGCATTTATTGAGGACTGGAGCAATTGGAGACTTCGTTATTGTGTCTGAGCGACAGATGGTGAAAGGCATTAGCCGTATCATTGCTGTTACTGGAGATGAAGCCAAAAAGGTTTGAAAATCGAAATCTACCATTGGGTAGCAGTTCAGTTTGTGTAATGCTAACTGTTCCTGTGACCCAGGCTCGTGAGGCGGGCCAAGCCATGCAGGAGGAGTTGGAGTCTTTGGCAGTACGGGTAGGAGTTCCAAGCGTCCTGTCTATTCCAGCAGCTCAGAGGCTCTCCAAAGAGATTGGCCTCCTTATGAATGTATGTAGCTCTCCATAACTTCATTGGCAGGTCAGTTCATGATGTATGAATTTCACTTGTCTATATCATGTGTGATGTGTTTTAGGTGGTTGATAACACCCCTATCCCACAATGGCAGAGACGAGAGTTGCAGACTCGCCTGAAAGCGATGCAGAAGAGTAGCAACACCGCCATCAGAAAATTGGAGATCAATGAGGTAGACATGTCTATAGGTTGTATTATTTCACTAGGTGGTAATGTATGTCACATCTGCTTTCTGAGGCATTTGTTGACATGTTATCTGTTATGGATTATTGTTTCTTCTGCTTCAGGCTAACTTGAAAGCCAAAGAGCTGCTGAACAAACACTCCAATAAAACTGTGCTGGTGGACTTGATCCAGACGGACTCGATATCGGTAATTAGTATGTTTTGTGATGATCTTTGATGATTATATTTGTATTAAATGTATACAATTGGTATACATGTGATCATGTTTAGGTGCTGATGAAGACTGTGCTCAAGCTGAGCAAGAGCACTCCAGATTCCCTAGTCATGTTGTTTTCTCAACTGCAGCTGTCAGGGAAGCTGATTTTTGCCTGTCAAGTACCCAAGGTACAGTACACACAAAATCACACAACTATAATATACAGTGCACAGCATAAATGAGTACACACCCCCTCTGAACAAATAAAAAAGATGTATTTTCTTTATGATCTCTAATACAATTCATGGAAAGATGGCAAAATTAAAATGTATTAAACATGTACATAATAAAAAATATATGACATTAATAGCCATAAAATAAGTAAATTGGCCAATTTTGTTTAAATTAAGGATTGCAGAAATGAGTACACCCTTGATTTAATTCAACAAATGTATAATATTCTAGCACTTAGTATGCCCTCCATAATTTTGAATATACTGCTCTGACCCTTCTTGGCACGAGTGTACAAGTTCATGACAAATTGTCACATCTGTCCTGTTTAACTTCTGGATGATGAGCTCCTTAAATGCCCTGATCTTTAATGGGGAGTGTTGCTCAACTCGTCTCTACAGAATCCCCCACAGGCGCTCAAGAGTGTTAAGATTGAGTGCAATACATGTCCACAGAAGGTTTTTCACTTTGGGAGAATGCATATCCTCATTGTCATGTTGAAAAAATGCCCAACAATGCAGGGAATGAGGAAAGGGTAACATCTTTTGTTTCAAGTTTGTGTTTTAAATTACACAATGGTATGGGAATTCATGACAGCATTGATAAAGCACAACGCCCTCACACCTTCAGCACTCATACATCCCATACAGATTGATTTGGTCTCATGAGACCAGAGTATTGATTCCCAGAATCTATATTTTGTAAGTATGGGCTTTGGAAATGGCTAACTGACTTTGTGCTTTGGCTACAGTAGGTAGTTCCAGCGAGAACAATAACCATACATGTCATTTCTGCAGGCTGCATCTTACTCTGTGAGATAAACAGTCGCTCTTTTCATAGCTTTTGCTGGCTCTGAGACACTCACTTGGTATTTTTTCCTGCTCTTTGTCTAGCAAAAAAATCCCTCATCACTAAATGAAAGCTTAAAATGAAGGCCTGATTATTTCAGGGGCCTTGTCACAAGTCCATTGTTTTTGATTTTCTGTGTTACTTTTGCTATATTTTCACACTTAAAACAATGATTTGGTAATCCTCTTGTACCACTGTCCTCTTTTGTGCTAAGAAATAAGTCTCCTGACAGTTCTCTCCCAAGTGCTTCCATTGTTGTCAGCATTAAGTCTGAGAATGATTCAGTGGGCTATATAACATTTTTAATTGTCAAGCAATTACTTCTTTAAATGTTTTGGTTCAACATAATTACCTGCTGATCAAACATTGCCTTAAACTTACAACAGAAAAAAATTATTTCGTTTTATTTAGTAACTTTTAGAAGGGTGTACTCATTTTTGCTACACAACATTTTATCACCTTGATAAGAAAATCTTATTTTTGTCAGCGCCGATGGCCTAGTGGTTAGTGCGCCGACACGTGGTGCAAATGCATTTAAGGCGACTCGAGTTCAATTCCCGTCTCGGAGTCCTTTGCCGATCCTGTCCCCCTCTCTCCTCCCAATGCTTTCCTGTCTGCTCTGTACTGTCCTCTCTGAATAAAGCCACAAAAAGCCCATAAATATAACTTAAAAAAAAAAAAATCTTATTTTCCTGAATAATTTTTACATGCTTTTTTGGTAACTGATTAAGCAGACTTGCTGGAACATTGTATCTCTAAAGAACCCTAACATGTCTTGAGTAATTGCTGACTTTCAGAAGTTTCAGAGTGGGTGTACTCATTTATGCTGTGCACTGTAATCACACAGGTATGAGATTGCTTTCGTACTCTCTTCTTAGGGCTCCACTGGTGGTTCAGCGATCGAATGGGCTCTTCATGTTTGCACACGCTTGGGAGGAAATGCAGATGGCTCAAACGAGGTTGCTAAAGGTGTGGGAAATCCAGCCAAAGCTGCAGATGTTACAGAGATCCTGCACTGGGCTGAAGAATTTGCTCACAATAAAATCAGAAATGCATCCTGAACAGACTAATCTTGGATAAACATTGACACTTAGGACCAGCATACCACAATGGATATGCGTCCTTAAAAATGAGGATATTTTATGATCCTGTTCCTTTGTTTTAAAAGGGTAGGGCATATACTATATATATTTTATTTTGATATTAAATATTAAGTTATTCCTCTGTTTTGGGTACACTTTATATAGTAGGTTTGGTTCAAGAAAATGTTTTTGAATTCAAGAAATGGCTCTGTAAAATTTGTAAATACAAAAAAAAAAAAAAATGAATATATATGATTCAGACTATCTAATGTGTCTGTGTCAGTTAAATGCAATAATCATGTATGAAATAAAAGTATTGTTCATTGTGTCAGAGTGCCGCCCTGCTGGATAGAATCTTCTGTTATCCTTCATCAGAGAATCACAGTATTCAGTCACCAGAGGGAGTCAAAAAAAATGCTTTAAAGACTCACATCTACAAACTGAAATCACCTCAAATTCCTAACTGAAATAATTGTCTCCTTACACTTTATAGACATAGTCTACTCTCAGTGTTTTCCTGCTGACTTGCAGTTCTACGCTGCTGTTTTCATTGTCTCGTGTGTGATATGTCCATTGAGTTTTAATGTGCATTGTGTGTATGACATCATATGCAAAATGCTAATTCATTTTCTTAAACATCCCATTTAAGTTTGATTTATAATTGATTAAAAAATGTCTTCTTATTACAACTCGAGAGACAAAGTACATTCCACCATGGCAACCAATGAAATATAAGCTACCTACTGTTTTATTCCTGACATTGGCATATTTTAACGTTTTAATGTCTTATTAGGACCCGAGCACCGGTGGTGCGAGGACCCTATTGTAATTGCTCGGTCAATTCTTCTTCTTCTCCGAAATGAATCGCATCTTTGAGGGTGTAAACATGCTCGAAAACTCATGAAACTTTGCACACGCATCCAGAAGTGGTGAAAATTTACATCTGATATGGGTTTCAGAATTAGGTGTGGCAAAATGGGTCGATAGCGCCACCTACAAAATTTCAGTTAAGTGCCTTTTGTGCTACGTTTCACGTACAGGTATGAAATTTGGTACACACATGTAACAGCCCAATACCAACAAAAAAAAGCCTCTGGGTGCAAAATCTGTGAACCCAACAGGAAGTGAGATATTTTGAATTTTTTTTTTTCTGCAAAGTTTTTGCAGTTTTTGCCATTTCTAGACGTACTTTAATGAACTCCTCCTAGAGATTTAATCAGATCAGCATCATATTTGGTCAGTCTAATCTAAAGGCCTTTGTGACGTTAAATTGCGAAGATCTTGAGTTTTCACTGAAGGGCGTGTCCGTGGCGGCCTAACAAAATTCGATGTTTTGCCATGAAACAGGAAGTTGTTGTAACTCGGACATACAATGGCTGAATCCCAAATGGCACACTAAACCCTCACGGTCTTCCTCTGAGTCCGCACTTTCATGACGCAATGCCGCTTTGACTGCCGGGTAAAGTCCTCTGCGTAGCTCGCAAGCCTGCGGGCTCAGCTGAAGCGCGCATTGAGGGCGCATAGCGGCCGCAAAGGAGCGCTTGCGAGCACCCTTCTGAAACCTAAAATGATAAATGGGAAACCCTTTACCTGCTTACATGCATGTCACCCACTATTCACTGTTTTTCTGGTGAGCCCAGGTGCGATGGCCCTTTCATCGCTGCTTGCAGCTTTAATTAGGGGTTCAAGCGTGTAGCGCTGAAACCTTATTGTAATTGTTAAATCTTCCAAGGATCAGCATTCTCCCCTAAAAGTGATCGGGCATACCAAACTGTAAGTCGTAGAGACTTGAAACTTTCAGGGCTGGTAGTACTCATAACCGCCTACAATGTCACCAAGGCTCGCCCCAATCGGCCTAACGGATCGGAACCAAATCGGAACCAAACTAGTGCAGAAATGTTCTCTGGATTCTGAATATCAATAATTATCAAAAAAATCGCGTTGATTGGACACTAGGTGGCGTTATATATAAAATATATGTATAAAATTTATATAAATAATATATTTAATATAAATAAATATTATATATAAATTATATATAAAAACCATGAAAACAGCTGTAACTACGCAACCGTTAGTCCGATCGACTTGAAATTTGGCATGCAGTGTCTTGGTCCAAGGGGGCATGATAGTCAATGCAGACACTGGCGTATCTCAAAAAACATGCCCGCCATCGGCCAATGAATTTTGAGCACCTATTAGACAAGGTTAACGGAGGCCGACCGGAACGAAACTCGGTGGGCATGTTCAACTCATGGTCCTAGAGGTCTGTAAGAATTTTGAAAGAAATCAGCCACTAGTTGGCGCTAACGAGTTTTACGCCTCAGTAATCACGTGGTGGTTCACAGATTCACAAAATATGCATATCATTTGATAGATCTCCTCATGCTGAACAACTTTTCCTCAAGAACCAATGCTGTCAATCAAATCGTTTATTAATTATTCACTTTTGCGAACTAGTCCTAAGTTTTTCGCCCGATCGGACCAAAACCAACGCAGGACAATTCTCTGGACTCTCTAGATCAATAATTATCAAAAAAAACGTTACCCTTTGGGTCGCTATAACAGGGTCATTTAGAAAATGGGCGTGGCTAAATATACCCAAAAGCCTATAATTCCTAAACGAAAACTCAGAACTTCTTGGAATTATTTTTATGGAGATCGCACCATTGGTGGTGCTATAACTGTTAAAAAGCTTTTAAAAATGTATGTTTTTAATGGTTTTGGCTGAAAATATATATAACTCTGGGTGTGGCTGACTTATTTTCACGGTAGTTATCCTGAAATCTTGCCGAGTCCATCGATACCAGACTTGCCAGGTTTTGCCTTATGGTTTGTGCAACGATTTAGCGCTTAAAAAACTTTTGCGAATATCTTTGAAACCGTTAGTCCGATCGAGATGAAACCACCATAGGAAACACGGAACCTAAGTTGGTTTAAAAATTTTAAATGCCCAAATGACAAAATTTTGATAGGAAATGGCAAAATCCAATCAAAGTCTCTCATGGGTCATTTTTTTATGCTCTCATATATATAAGTGTCTATAACTTCAAAACGAAATGAGATATTTTCACCAAAGTTAACACGCATATGTATGGACACACTCTGAGGACACCCAAAAAAACTGGTGGAGATCGGGCAATAGGTGGCGCTCTAACTGTCAAAAAACCTTTAAAAACCATGTTTTTCCTTACTAAATTACCTGTATTGGCTGTAAATGGTATTTCCATCTATGATCCAAGTGCTTACATGCTATAGTAAAATATAAATATAACTTTTTACGCATGTGCTTAAAGGCCTTAAAGTGCTTGAACCCCGATGATCGCTGTTCGCAGCTATATTTCTAATTATATTTATTAATTAAATATGAATATTCTCAGGCAGTAAATGTGGATCTTTTAGATGAATTTATGAAGTGCTGGTCCTCAAAGTCTTGGTCTTATGTTTGTCTCAAGGAAAATATACACATTCTTGCATGTTATTTAGAAGCACACACATACCTCTGTGAGGGTGAGACTTCTGTGAAAAGTGGTCTAGAAAAGTAGCAGAGCAGCATTTTTGTTTTTGTCATATCATTTCACAGTAACCCAACACAGACAGTTCTGCCAGATCTGCCAGATTTTTTTTCTACTAGAATATCTGGCTCTAGTGATGAGTTTCAATTTCAATTTAATAACCCCATTGTCTACTGTGAAACTGGCAAATATGTGAGAACAATTCTGTATGAGCCTAGTAATTTTGCAGTTTTATGTTAAGTAATAAGTAATCAAACATAGCAAATATTCTCCATAAAACATTGAATTTGTGGAAAGTTCCTCTTATAATAGTATTGGAAGGAGTTTCAGCTGCCAGTGCAATTGCTTTGCATCACAAATGCAGTCATTTTGATGCACAGCTCCACCCCCAAATAAGACGAACAAAATAACTGATTCATGTTAGAGTAGTTCATTTAGATGAAAAATCAAGTATGCAGTCATGGCATTTGGAAGCATAAGGAAGAGGTACGTTCACCCCTGCTTTTAGTTGCTGTTTGAAGAGTGCTTTTGATACAGACGCATAGAACTAGTTGTTACTGGTGTTCATGAAAAGCATAGATTTTATAGCCAAAACAATTGAAAAAAATATGAATTATAATTTTACTGAATATGACGAAAGTGTCATATTTTGTATTTTATATCTGCTGATCTCAATATAATACCTATTATATTTCTGTGTTATACCTGAAAATGGTCACAGTTATTAAAAACAGCAAATTTGATTCCAAACTGTATTCATGTATTGAAACAATCTGTATTTTTTTAGTATTATTTATATACTATTATAGTATTTATTCATATATTGAATGAGATTTTAATTTTAAATTTTAGTATTTAAGTTAATTAATTTATGTGCTTTTGGCATTTTTATTAGTGTATATATATATTATTATTATTATTATTATTATTAGTTCAGTTTTACGTGTAGTAATTTTAGTACTTCAACGAAAATTTCCATCTTATATTTTATATTTTACCTTTATTTCAAATGTTTCAATCACAAAAATGAATTTTAACAATTTTAATTATAGTTAACAATAACAACAGTGGAAACAACTGGACAAAGTGCTTAAAATATTGTAAAGATTAACTATCATTCCCAAAATAAAAAAAAAAAAAAAAAAAAAATTTCTTTGTTTTAAAAATGTATGTTGTTCTGCAGAATATTATAATTAAACATTTCAGCACATGATGTGAAAGAGGTTTTAATGAAAGACAGGGAAAACCAGCACGGTCACTTTTGGCATTGAATGTACAGCTTTTCAGGAAATGGATCAGCTTAACATATTTGAATGTCAAATACACACAAAACCTGCACACAATGTTGATTGGTTTATTTTGATATATTTATGAGAATGATGGTGTTATTCTCACTGGCTGTGTGTCTGGCTCTAAAACTTACATTTGTTTTAAAGTCTCAAGATGTTCACCTTTACATTTAAATGTTGACGGACAAACAGATAACTTGTACATTTGTTCATTTAGCAAAAGCTTTTATCCAAACTGACTTGACAAATGATGAATAGGCCTACAACGTGCAAAAAAAATGAATACAACTACACTCTTAGAAAGGGTGTGTTAAAACTGACTCAAAATGTTTTAAATTCTTACACATCAGTGTGTGAGTTTAGGGACAATACTTGTTGTGTTAACACTGACTCATTCACTGAGTCAATTATTTTAACACAGTGAATGTGTCAGGAAGGTTAACCAGAGGTGTAGTCAAGACCAGACCCTCCAAGACCGAGACCAAGACCATTCAAGAGGGAAGTTAATGAGATAATTAAGTCATTAATCAAGCACTAGTAATGAACACCTGCTGTTAACAGGCAGAATCATTGAAGGAAAGAGGAAAACAACAAAATAAAACACCTGTGCTACTTCTGAACATGAAGATCAAATTTGCAATGGTCTCTTTGTCAAGTCCAGTCAAAAAACATCACTTACACATCAGTGCTTGTGTCATTTTGACACTTGTGTTCATTTTGTGTTATGATTTTAACACAGGAAATGTGTCAGGAAGGTGATCTCTTAACAAGCAGAATCACCAAAGAAAAAAATCACAGTTTTTAAGTCACCTGCATGGAGATCAGGGTTTGCTTTAGTTGGGCTCTCAACCCTTGACTTTCTAATATTAGATTTTGTTTGGGTTGTTGTGACTGAGTTATAACAGCCAGACAAGCAAAGAAAAAAAATGATCAGATGGTGTTGGTTATGTTTTCACATAATCATTATTTGATCATAATCACTGAACTTCAGAGTCTAATTGTTAACTTTAATTTAGACACACAGACATCAAGAATCAGCGTATGAATCTCAACAGTGGTGACCATCAAAAAGCATGTTGCAGTGCATTCTGGGTGCCACCAATCAAAATTCATCCATGGCTCCCATCATGCATTGCTGCATGAATAAATTATTAGCTGAACTGTCTTAGTAATTTCCTTTATTCTCACTATTTTATTTAGTTCTGTTTATGTGACTTTTTAGTAGCTTGATTTATAATGTTCAGAGTTGATCTGTTTATCAGAATAAGTTGTTTGTCACCGTTGTTGAGATTCATACGCTGATTCTTGATGTCTGTGTCTTTAAAAGAAAGAGACTTTTTTTTTGATCAGAACAACTTTTGAGAAATCCTTTGGATTATATTGTAAAAGCTGGATTTTCTGCTGTAATCAATAATGTAAATCTAACTTTTTTGTAAAAATATAACCAGCACCACCTGATCATCTTTTTTCTTTGCCTGTCTGGCTGTTACAACTCAGTTACAACAGCCCAAACAAAATCTAATATTAAAAAGTCAAGAGCTCAACTAACCCTGATCTCCATGATGGTGACTTAAAGTTGTGATTTTAACAGCAGGTGTTCGTCACTAATGTTCAACAGTCACACGATTAATTAATTATCTTGATTGGTCTTGGAAGGTCTGGTCTCGACCACACCTCTGGTCTTGGTTTTGGAGGTCTGGTCTTCACCTCTGAAATTATCACAAAGATGTGTAAATGTGTAATATTAACACATTACAGGTATTCTTGGCTGCACAGATTGTGTTGGATGCTGTGAACAAATACACAGGTTGTGTTAATTTTAAAACTACACATAACATGTGTAAAACAATTGAATTCTTCCAACACATTTTTATGAAATATTAACACAAAATGTGTAAACTAGAGTGTTACACATAATGTGTCATTTTTCTACACATTTCTTCTTAGAGTGTAGCGAAAACACATGGGAAATTAACAATTAATATATTCTGAAATAATTAGGACTAGTTGTGACAAAAACAAGTCAGGGAGATGATCTAATCTTTTAACATTTCTCTTTCTCCTTCTTTAGATGTGGTTTGACATCGGATAGTGTTTTAATGTGTCGCATTAAAACAAGATTCGCTCTGATGTTCACACTGACATTATCATTTTCTACCATTGCTTATGTCTATTTCTCTCTCAAGCCTCTTATGCACCATCACACCAAGTTTATTGATGTAAATCATACTGAGGGCTTGTCTGACAAAAAAATTCACTGGAAGATCATGCAAAAACCTACAGCACTGAAAAAACTCATTTCAGTTCATTACTATGTAGCTCATCCAAGCAACTATCATTTCATCCTGGATGAACCTGATAAATGTAAGCAGAATCCGTTCCTGGTCTTGATGGTCCCTGTGGCGCCCAATCAGGTAGCAGCTCGGAACGCCATCCGGAGCACGTGGGGGAATGAGAGCACAGTCCAGGGAAAAGCAGTGATTACTCTGTTCTTGGTGGGTTTGACTGGAGGATCCGACTCTGAAAAAGCTCAACAGCAGCTGGAGGAAGAGAGCCGACAACACAGAGACTTACTGCAGAGCAACTTTGTGGACTCGTACTTCAACCTGACCATAAAGACGATGGTGATCATGGACTGGCTGGCCACTCGTTGCCCTCAAGCAACTTTCAGTATGAAGGTTGATTCTGACATGTACATAAACCTGGAAAACATGATGACCCTCCTATTGGCACCCAAAACACCCAGGCAGAACTACATCACTGGTTTTTTGATGTGGGACCGGCCTGTCATCAGAAACAAAACATCTAAATATTACGTGTCAGAGGAGCTGTACCCCGAACCGAAATACCCCACGTATGTGCTGGGAGTAGGATATGTTTTCTCCAACGATCTTCCCAAAAAAATAGTTGAGGCTTCCAAGGACGTGAAGCCCTTTAACATAGAAGATGCATATGTGGGCGCTTGTCTGAAACGGTTGGGCATTAAACCCTCACGTGCACCAGATCCTTCTCAGTTTCGGACCTTTATGAAGGATTCTAAACGTCACGACCTTTCCAAGGTCATTACAACAATTGCAAGGTCCCCGAAGCAGATAATAGAGTTCTGGCAAAATGTGAAAAAAATATCACCCTGACATGTTTGTCTTTATACTCTCTTAAAAAAAAAATGTAATTTAAAAATGAAATGCTCAAATTTAAAGTGGTGTATCTAAGTCATTATATGTATGAATTCCATTTTCAACTTATTTTTGTATAAATTAATACATCTGATATATATATATATATATATATATATATATATATATATAGTATTGACCCTGCGATCAAAATATTCACTTCTAAAGATATTATTCAAAGTTGAAGTTTGAATAGATAAACCTTGTACACACACCTGATATGCAAATAAGATGTGCAGAACTATCATTCTGACTTCCCCCAGATCTGCTTCACAATTCTACTGAATTAAGAGTAAATAAACCTGAAAATATAGGAAGATACGCATTAAAATGTGCCTAAATACTTAATTATTAATTATTTCTCTGCTTCAGAGGTAGGCTACACTTTACAATTAAAACTTTTAAATTAAAAAAAGTTATAAGTTTTAGTCTGAAATGTGGCAATATGTTTTTAGTCATTGTTCTATTATCAATAAATTGCTCTTTCTTTCTTTCTTTCTTTCTTTCTTTCTTTCAATAACCATATTACTTTTAGTTTTGCTCGTTGTCTGGATAAATCGGATAAATTCACGAGGAAATGCTTTTAAACCATCGTTGTGTCAGAGCGCCGCCCTGCTGGCCAGAATCTACTGCTGTCACTCATTGAAGCATCACCAGATTGAACCACTAGACCGCGATAATACAATAGTTATGTATGTTAATAACAAGTAGCAGTCAATGAGACTAATATAATATAATATAATATATTATAATATAAAACCGCTTTAATGTTGAAAACATATTGTAAATAGCAGACTACAAATGTACTTAGTGAAATGCTGCCTGAAACTGTTCAAATGAACTAAGTTCTCCAATGAGAACTTCATTTATTTTTCTTAGTTGTTAAACATAGTGTTGTAACTGGGTTTTCATGACAATTTAGCCAACTTACCTTTAGTTTGGTCCTTCCCCTGGATAAATTCATAATGAAACGCCATTTCGCTGTTCATGGTGTCCGCACGCCGCCCTGCTGGTCTCAATCAGCTGTCGTCACTTTTAGAGCATTACCAGATTGAGCCACCAGAGGGAGACATCACAGCTGTAGTGTCGATAGGCCGGTAGTAACAGGACAGAAATGTAAACGGTTCCCTTTAAAACATGAGTTTGTTTTTTTATTTTGCAGTATTTCATTTCGTTTTCTCAGTGTCTAAATATTCAGCATAATTTTGTTTTTTCATCCCTCTGTAGGCACACATGTGTAATGGGGCTTTTTTTTTTTTTTTTTTAAACTGCTCTTGACTAAGCAACTCCAATTTAATTTGGGTAGGAGATCACTTGAGGGTTTCCCGCCAGACTATGAATACCCTTATGGCAAAATTACTATAAGCATAACTTTTATTACAGTTTTTTTGATTCGATGCATTTCTCAGATCACAACTAAATTTCTTACTTGTTCAACCTCCATTACAGTAGTCTTCTTACATTTTATATTATACAGTAAATATATATTATAGAGACATAATGTAACACACAAACGTACATATATACAGTATATGTGTGTCTTGTCTTTTTCTTTAAATCGCTAATATAAATGTTTTCTGAAAACACCTGCAATTGCTGAAAAAGAAGCAACTCAACAAAAGTCATGAGTTAACAGCCCAACTAAAGCAAATACTGATCTCCATGTTGGTGACCTCAAATGACACGAACATCTAAACCTCTGGTAATTCTCAATAAGAACTGCTGTAGACATGACAGAAATAAAGTCAGTCTGGTTAGTAATAAGTGAAGCTGGTAATGCTGTTTGTGAAGTTGTTTAATCAGATCTTCAGAGATTTACAGTGTTTTTTCAACTGCTTACACACATTTTCAAAACTTTGCCTCTTTTTTTCAAAACTTTACACACAATTCCAAGAATTGCACAGACAAAATGCCTCACATCTCTTGCAAAATGAAGCACTGCATTCAAAATATCACAAACACATCTCAAAAGCAAACATTTGTCTTACATTGTAAACACCTTTGCCATAATATTCTATTTTTGGATATATCATAGTTATTGAAAACCTAAAGCTCTTCTTTTATGAGCTCCTATGTACATTTCTGTACAAGATTGAAAGTAATTGGCAGAGAGATGTTGAAAAATTCACGGTAAAGACGAAAGCAAGATTGAAACCAAACTATTTATTTTATACTGTAAGCATTTGTGGTTGTGAATACAGTATTACAAAGTACGAAAGAAAAGATATACATCAACCACATGTAGCTGGACAGAAACAATGGTAGTGTTTGAAAAAGGAAATCAATTATACTTCCTGTTAGATTTTGTTACATAGAGAATTGTGTGTTGTTTTGCAAAAAGCATTTTATGAAATTGAAAACTGAGTATAAGGCTGAGAATTAGTGTGTGGTTTTGCAGATTTGGGGTGTGGTTCTGGTGTCAGAAATTGTGTTACGATTTTGCGTGCAAGCAATTGAAAAAAACTGTAATGTCTTTTATCTTCAGTTCATCTAAGGCTGTGGCTGAAGAAAGTTGTAGTTTGTGTTCTTATTTCTCTTTATTTTAGTGCTTGTTCACAGATTGAAAGAATGAGGAAACTGGACATTTTCATGTTCTTGGAATGTTACAAATCAATGTTCCTGTTGAATTTTTAATCAAAATTAAGTTGAAAGAACATTTGAGGGACCGAGAAGTCAGGAACAAGGAAAACAAGCTTTCCACTGAAAAATGGGTCTTTATTTGAACCCAAGAAAAAAACAACTTTACAAACTCATAAATTTCGCCAAAAAAACAAAATAACGACTTTTCAACAATATAGTGATGTGGCGATTTCAAAACACTGCTTCGGAGCTTTACGAATCGAATCAGTGATTCGGAGCGCCAAAGTCACGTGATTTCAGCAGTTTAGCTGTTTGATAGGAGATCCGAATCACTGATTCGATTCGTAAAGCTCTGAAGCAGTGTTTTGAAATCGGCCCATCACTATATTGTTGAAAAGTCGTTATTTTTTTTATTTTTTTTGGTGCACAAAAAGTATTCTTGTCACTTTATAATATTAAGATAGAACCACTGAACTCACATGAACTGATTTAAATATATTTTTAGTATCTTTATGGATCTTGAGAGAGGAAGTGTCATTGCTTTGAATGCAGGCGTCACTGCCATCAGATTTTATCAAAAATATCTTAATTTGTGTTCTGAAGATGAACAAAGGTCTTATGGGTGTAGACATGAGGGTGAGTAATTAATGACATTATTTTCATTTTTTGGGTGAACTAACCCTTTAAGGAACATCATACACTGTAAAAAAGGAATCATCGGTCTTGTAATTTTCATTAAAAAAATTAAGGTGATAATTACAAATATTGTGTATATTTCATTAATAAAATTGTGGTTCAGTGTTTTATAAAAAAGAGAACATTTGACTAATAAAACCAAGAGATAAATTTTCCTAATTTTTTACAGGAAACTTAAGCAGTTTTGAGGCTTGAATTGAGGAACCGATTAAGATAATAAAATTAAGGAAAGAAGGCTACCTATTTATTTTAAGAGAATTAGCTCAATTATGCGGTTTATTTAGCTTATGGTCAGGTTGTGGATAACTGCATGTACTAATACTTTGAAGCATGTTGCTTTGTTCAATGAACAATAACATTGCTATTGTCAGTGCAGTAACAGGTTAGTTCTTGTGTTGTGCTAGCAGAATACAGTCTTTTAACTGTACAACATAACTCAAAATCAAATATACACAGGTTATTTCCATTCACTGTAAATCACACACTTTTGAGAGTCAACTTAAAATAAAAAAGCATGTTTCACTAAAAATATTAAATTAATTGTGTCATTGACTAAATAATTTAAAAGATTTTACACACTCTCAAAAAAGATGTGTTAATTAATAACACATTTTTTGTGTTATTTTTTGTGACACATTTTGTGTACATAATTGACACAAATTGTGTAAATATAACACATTAGTGTGTAGAAAATGAGCAGGAATAACACATGTTTGAGTTAAAAGTAACACAAAATGTGTTGTCCTTAACTAGACACACAGGTGTGTTAAGATCTAACACAGGATGTGTTGTTTTTCACACATCTGTTTTAAGAGTGCATGATTTATTCAGGTAGATTCCATTAAAGAATCAAACCTTAAAAACTACTCAAAAATATCATGTGTAATATTGTTACCATCATTTTTTAAAAAAGTAAATAGCTTACAGTGTACCTTTTTAAAAACCGTTCCTCTAACGTCAAGAAAACTGGACATTTTTTATGTTCCCAGAACCAACACTGAATATGTTGAGAACGTTCTCATGACAAAATTCTGTTAGCTGGGATTGCACTACTGTTTATTTGCATCTTTGATCTAAGATAACAAAGATAAAATAAAATAACTATAAAATAAAAATAGCTATATTGTGATTATTAATATAGTAATTATTAAGAAAAGAAGTGGAGGAAAAAATGCAACATTGCTAGGTGATTTTGCTTTGGAATCTTCAGAAAACTTTCTCCATTTTTCTTAAAATCAACTCTGCTGACTCTCGACTTCAAACAGATGTAGCTCAGTCATTTTTTGTTTGATTCCTACAAATCATATTTTGAAGGTCTTTTAATGGAGAATGTGAAAATAAAAAGAACTAATTTTTGAAAATTTGCACCATTTTGCCAGCATGTGACAGGCCTGTAATGCAGTTCTATGGATGTTTTGCCTGCCCGGTCTATGAATAAACTGCACGATTTTAATTACTCTTGTTTGGCTAACTATACAAGTTCACATACCATCTCAAAGCAAACTGATATGATAGACGATATCCTGTTGTCAGGATCCTGGTTCTGCCCTGTTCCTGTTAATTAAAGTTTTAACATATTGTAAATAGTAGGCTAGAAATTTATCTAGTTCCTTTGAACAGTTGAATCTTGTTTGAGGACTTATTTTGTTTGTTTGTTCTCTACCTTAATATGCTTCATAGCTGTTCTTCTTCCGCCTCCTTCTTAGTCCTCATCAGGGTGTCATTAGTAAGACATGCATGTTTTGGTTCTCCCTTCATAAAAAATTCAGGGGGGTTGTGAGGGCTAGGCGTTGTCCTATGCTGTTTCTTTGAGATCTTCTCTCCAGAATAGTTTTATTGCTTTATTGCAGGGCACTTGATCTCAGTTTTGTCTTAGCAGGAAAATCAAGTCTTACAATAGGCTACTAAAGAAACAGCATAGGACAACGCCTAGCCCTCACAACCCCCCTTCTGAACTTGATTCAGTCACTTCAGAACTTGATTCTCACAATAATTTGAGCTTGAATGGAATGGTTGAGCCTGACAAATGCAGTCAACACAAAAATAATTGAGAAAATGGAATGAGACTATTTATTTGTCTTGCTACTGTGCTCAGTGTTTATTCTGCCTTCAGTAGCTGATTGTTCAATAGATGTATTTTAACTGGTATTAAAACTGCTATTGTAACGTCAGCTCAAGAAACCATCTGTTGATCTTAGCATCTTAAAGTCAACAAAAAATTACATTCACAACTTTACTTCAGTAATGGGACACATTTCCGAGATGAGCAGGATACAATGGACCACAAACGGTCAGGTCCTCAAATATTCCATAAAACATTCAAGATTATAATAGAAATACAAGCGTGTAGTTTAGACATTATAATTATAATCATGACATGATTCCCTGCTTATTTAGTCTATCATTTTCTGTTTCTTTTTCTTTCTCAGACACACTCCGGCTCAGATTTAAAGAAAGCTCATTCTCCTGCTTACACTGACATTATCATTTTCTGCCATCTTTTACATTTTCCATTTCTCTGTCAAGCCTTCTATGCCCCCTGAAACTGGGTTTAATGATGTTGTAAATCAGATACGCTCCTATTATATGATGGCTTAGGGTCATTCTGGCAATGATAATCAAAACACAGCTAGACAAAAAACAGCATGCAGCACCCACTGTGACCACATGCATTTCACTACATTTTCACATAGCTCATCCACTCAACTATCATTTCATTCTGGATGAACCTGATAAATGTAAGCAGAATCCGTTCCTGGTCTTGATGGTCCCTGTGGCGCCCAATCAGGTAGCAGCTCGGAACGCCATCCGGAGCACGTGGGGGAATGAGAGCACAGTCCAGGGAAAAGCAGTGATTACTCTGTTCTTGGTGGGTTTGACTGGAGAATTCGACTCTGAAAAAGCTCAACAGCAGCTGGAGGAAGAGAGCCGACAACACAGAGACTTACTGCAGAGCAACTTTGTGGACTCGTACTTCAACCTGACCATAAAGACGATGGTGATCATGGACTGGCTGCAGAAGTGGAAAGTCCAGGGTTCAGAAAGTAAAAGTCCTGCCATATGTTTAATGAAGTAGTGTAAAGGTTAATAAGATAATTAAGTGATTAATTGAGTGATGATTGACCATTATTGAAGACACCTGATGTTAACAAGCAGAATCACCAAAGGAGAAAAATCACAATTTTTAAGTCACCATCATGGAGATCAGGGTTTGCTTTAGTTGAGCTCCTGACCCTTGACTCTTTAGTATTAGGTTTTATTTGGCTACTTAACTGAGTTATAACAGCCAGACAAGCAAAGAGAAAAAACGATCAGGTGATGTTGACTATGTTTTCACATAATCATTATTTAACCTGAATCACCAAACTCATTTAGAGTCCAATCTCTGAGTTAGATTTACATTATTGATTACAGCAGTCTTGTGATTCTACAGCAGAAGATCCAGCTGTTTCAAAATAATCCAAAAGATTTCTTAAAAGTTGTTCTGATGAAAAAAAAGAAATAAAAAAACTTTGAGTTTGGCACACACAGACATCAAGAATCAGCATATGAATCTCAATGACGGTGACAAGCAACATATTCTGATAAACAGATCAACTCTGAACATTAGAAATCAAGCTACTAAAAAGTCACATAAAAACAGCAAAAAATAAAATAGTGAGAATAAAGGAAATTACTAAAACATTTAAGCTCATAATTTATTCGTGCAGCAATGCATGATGGGAGCCATGGATGACATTTGATTGGTGGCACCCAGAATGCACTGCAACATGCTTTTTGGTGGTCACCACTGTTGAGATTCATACGCTGATTCTTGATGTCTGTGTCTCTAAATGAAAGAGTTTTTTTTTAGAACAACTTTTGAGAATTTTTTTTTTTTGATAAAAAAAAAAAAAGCAGGATCTACTGTTGTAGAATCACAGAGCTGCTGTAATCAATAATGTAAATCTAACTCAGAAATTGGGCTCTAAATGAGTTTAGTGATTCAGGTCAAATAAGAATTATGTGAAAACATAACCAACACCACCTGATCATCTTTTCTCTTTGCTTGTCTGGTTGTTATAACTCAGTTACAGCAGCCAAACAAATTCTAATACTAAAGAGTCAAGGGTCAAGAGCCCAATTAAAGCAAACCCTTATTTCTGTGATGGTGACTTAAAAATTGTGATTTTTCTCCTTTGGTGATTCTGCTTGTTAACATCAGGTGTCTTCAATAATGGTCAATCATCACTCAATTAATGCTGGATCTTTACACGAATCACAATAAAACAAAGTTAATAAGATATTGCTCATATTAAACTCAGTCATAATATCAGTGAATTAAGCCAATACACAATGATTATATTCATATCATGAAGCAACCACAACATCAAATTGCGTTTTCTATTGTTTGTGGGGGTTTTTTTTTGCTATAACAAACTACAACAGCCAGAGAAGCTCTCACATTACAAAAACAAGTCAAACTACCCAACTAAAGTAAACACTGATCACCATGGTGGTAACATAAAAAAACCAAACAAATTTCAATAAAAAATCAACAACAAAAAAACTCTCTCTCTTAATTCTCAATAAGAGCTTCTGTATATGGAGTTGTTTAATCCTCCTCTGCTGAGATCTTGAGAGATTTAATGTCTTCTTTTATCTAAGGCTGTGGCTGAAGTCAGTTGCAGTTCAAGTGTTTTGATTATTCTGTTCATGTTGTTTCTCTTTCCTTTGTTGGTTCTGCTTGTTAACAGCAGCTATCTTCAATAATGCTCAATCATCACTTAATTACTTACTTAATTATATCATTAACTCCAACACTGATTCAGTGTTACATTTAACAGCCTGTAGTGTGCACTCTGAACAGTGTTCATTTCATCTGGCCTACATGGGTGTGCTGGCTGGGAGGTGTCCTGCCATCGGGATCGTGACAGTTAAGGGGTTAAACCTGGAAAACCTGATGACCCTCCCTGACACACCCAGACAGAACTACACCACTGGAATGGTGATGCGGAAAGGGGTCTGTTGTCAGAAACAAAAATGCAAAATGGTACGTGGCAGAGGAGCTGTACCCTAAACCGAACTACCTGCTGGGAATGGGATATGAAAAAAAAAATTACATTTTGCTGTTGATTACAACAGAAAACAATTTTGATTCTTTCCCACAGTTAGAAACATGTACAGTAATGTACTTACAGTGAAAGTCAATAGGGCGAGGTATTGTGGAGGGATTAAAAGCAGAAATGTTTGTTGAATGAGTAAAACTGATCTTAATCATCTTCTTCTAATCAGCAGTGAGATTTCTGTTTGAGATGGATGAACCTTCTAGTTTGCAGACTCAAATCATATCCATAGTTGGTAACCGAGTCTTACACACATGTCTCTTGTGGCTTGTGTCTTGTGGCTATACTTTTGATACTGTGTGTATTTAAATGTTTATTCTGGTGCAATGCCTTGCTTCATCCACTGAAAGTGCATTAATGTAAAAAGATTTTTTTTTTTTGTGCTTGTTTTTACAAATTGTGGGACAAGTCAAATTTATTTATTTATTGTGGTATTATCATAGGTACAAAGCTTCCCTGCAGTGTCTCCAAAAACCCCTTTCAGCATGGAAATCTATAGGATGATGCTGAATGTTCAGCACCATGGCAAAATAAATCCCATTTTAGTTGCCCTGGTGAAAAAAGTATACTTTATTGTATTTCAAATATATTCCCTTTTCAATAGTACATTACAAATATACAAGCAAAAAATTGTACCAAATTTAAAAAAGTATATTAGCATCATGCTTTTAACTATTTTCACAATACAACTTTTAACACATTTTAAAATAATTGTAATTTAGTATATTTTCTAAAAATATATTTCAGAGAAATATACTTAATGTGACAGTTCTGTGTATTTTTTAAAGTGTACTTATTTGAAAATTATTTTAAAATATATTTTAAATGACTAAAAATTATTGTACTTAAAATTGACATTGTAACAATGCACTGAACATTTTTTTTTAAATACATTATTTAATATCCTGAAGAGGTAGAATATTTAAAGTTCCTTTTAAGTATAATATTTAAGTTATTCATGCTTGGAATTCACTTCATTACTTGTGATTCAAGTCTAAATAATATGTTTAATAAGTTTACACTGGCAGAGAAGAATCATGTTACAATCATACACACAAATCCAAAATAAACAATACACAAAGAGCAAACTACAAGATACACGCAAGAAAATGTGAGTTGTGTGGTTGAATCAATTCAAATGTCTCTTCATCAACTAGATCTGTGACCAATCAGTTTTTGTTGCTCACTGCCTGCAGCCAATCAGAGGGGCTGACGGTACTCGTTTGTTGCAGGAAAGCGTACGGCCCCGATTCAGAACACAGCCAGACCCAGAACCGAAGTTACCACCTTCAACCATGGAGAATGCGTGACAGCCCCCCGCAGACGTTGAGGGACCACCCACCGCGATAAGTGAACCAGAGCCCAAGGCCAAAGGGACAGAGTTCACCATCACCAGGAAGTGGAGCCCCCGAGCGAGTCTGAGCCCGTGACAACAGCGGGAACGGGAACCGAGGACTGGCTGCTGGACGCCAGTGAGGAAGAATCGACTCCCACCCTAACCCACCCTCTATCTAATGCTTCATCGCTGTTTAAGGACAGCCGTGACAACGATAATTCTTCTGTTGGACCTTCATTGCTGTTTAAAGACAGCATTATGAGGGATATGGACGATGATTTGCTCATTGCTTTGATTTGTGTGGACTGTGCCTTACTCACTTTCATCATGTACAGCCGAGCCATGGGTCAAGCAACCATCAGCAGCACCTGCACTAGAGGATCCTGTATCTCCACCTCCGGACTCTGATCCCTTTGCTCCATCTCGGCCCGTTGACCAGTCGGCTCCACCAGGGACACTCGACCTAGTGCCTCCACCAGGTTCCCTCGTCCCACTGGCTCACCCTTGGTCAGTCATCGCTCCACCTATGCCACGGACATATGGGCCGTCCGCTGCGTTCCGTCCCTCCTCCCTACGGCTGCAGTGTGCTCCTTCCTCCCTTCAGCATCGGCTCTGTCCTCAGTCTCACCGGCATCGCCCCAGTCCTCAGGTGCTCTGGCTCCACCTGCGATGTCGCTCATCTCCGTTGGTCGCCCCCCAGACGTCAGTAGCCACACCTACCACATCTTGGCTCCTCAAACCATAAGAGAGTTAAGAAAATACGTCTCTTAATTAGTGATGTTGTTACATTTTATTTATTTTAATGGCTTTTAAAACAAATGTATTCAGCACTGGGAAAAAGTCCCCCAAGTAATTAATTAAAATGTAGTTAAATTGTAGCACATTTAAAATACTGTATTGTTTAAGATAATGTAATGTTCAAAGTATATTGTACAAAGTATAACTATGTAATAACAAAGTATATTGTTATTGAATACAAAGTGTGCAATTTTTAGTATTTTGAATAAGTCAAAGTTATTGATGAGATTATACAATTATCTCAAAAATATATTCATATTATATTGCTTGTGTGTTTTGAAGACACTCATAAAGTACACTTTAATATCACTAATCAAGCATGTAATTAGTCCCTACACAGGCATATACTTAAAGTGTATACTTGAAAAAGTAAACTTGAAGTTGTTACAATTTAGCACATAAAAGTACACTAAATACACTTAAAATTATGTTTTACTACAACTTAATTACTACTAAAATATATTTAGTACAAAATTAGTTGTTCCAAAATAGCACACCTCAAGTTAACTAATCATTAACACACTTGAAGTACAATATAATGGTGATAATGATATAATGATAATTAGTCCAGCTACAAGTATACTTTTTTATTTCTCACCAGGGCGTGAATGTTGGTATTGAATGACTGTACTGAATGACAAGCAATTAAAGAGAATGTTCCATAAGAAAAGACTTTCACACAAAAACTGTGTACTGTCTGCACACAAAAACAAACATTGAACCAGTGTAATATGATTCTCAAACGAATTAACATTATGAAGCATTTCTTTTTTGTGACTCAAAACATACAGTGCATGTAGCATGACTTCTCAAACAATTAAACCAGTTCTTAAAGGCCCACTGAAGAGGGTTGGCATGCGCAGCATTATTCAATGTGTTGGCATAATTTCAAATGAAACGGGAAGACAGGGCGATATATCGAACAGCCAATAGCGTTTTGTTTATGTTACAGCTCTGCCAGAGCCGTTAGACTCTGTAAAACAGGGCCGTAACCACCACAGACATTGAGGGGGACAAGTCCCCCCCAATAATTAGAAATGGCCAAATCGTACCCCCCAAAATTTGAAATTCTTGCACTGCTCTGCTGCACTTCATTACAGCACTCTGCATGTTGTTAGGATGACAAAAAGGTTTAAAAGTTACATTTTTAGTCTGGTCTGCCTCAGCGGTCTAAGAACGCTCGTCAATGTCAAAATGATTGAGATGGCCATTCAAATTAAAAAGTAGGCGGGGTTTACGTTCTCTTTTTTTGCTCGTGCACACAGTCTTTACAGCACAGAAGGGAGCGCCAATCGATTGCTTAATGCCGTTGCTGAGGTTCTGTTTTTCCGGTAAAACCACAAAACAAATGCACACAAACGTGTCCCTGCTCTTGATATACAACCATTGATGGACATCTTTGATTTTAATGAGGAAAAAAAAAACTATGCGTGGGCGGATTAGAACACACAACCTTTGATACTGTTAACAAAAACTCTACCACTAGAGAATTCAATTATTTATGGCGGATCGATATATTTATTCACTAAACTGGAACTAACAATATATTGTATTATGAAACTATCACATTAAACATAAGTTCTCAACGTACTATTGAAATTGATTTCTGGACATTGTAATGTTATTTTTTTTTTCTACAATTGTTATTGTACATATCTGATATAGCATTGTATTAGCAGCAGTTTCGTTCACTGTTTTGTTTCTTTATGCTTTATTTAAAAAAAAAAGGTCCCCCCCCCAATGTTCAAGACCTTGCTGTAAAACATCAGCTTCCTTTTAATCTCTAACCGTTTCTCCTCATAATGTCCATTATATCGCTTATATACAGCATTCTGTGCAGAATTCAAATGGGTTCGATACCTTTTGTGGTCTGTCCGACTCGCGCATATGATCGCTCTGTGCTCTCGTGTCTTTGGGCCAGAGCAGACTGTGCTCTCGCTGCACTAACGCGAAAATCGTCAAAGGAAAGCATATTTACACTGTCTGAATCGTTCCCTATTCTCTATATAGTGCACTATGTGCCATTCACCATGTACAAACTAGTAAATGTGTGAGCAAATTACTGATTTCAGTCGCAGCTTTAGCATCTGTAAGAGTGTAGAAGGAGATGGGACTTCAGATTCTAGAGAGCATTTGAGACATTGCACGTCTTCGTTGTTTTCATCCTCACTAATTTTGCGCTCTGGCTCAAATTGAAAAGGCTGATCGTGTTTTAAAAGGAACCCCGTGGATATTAAGACCTGTATGCGTTACTAAATTACCGTTGCACCAAAACATACAGATAAAAAGCCTCAGTCATCAGGTCTAAAGTGAAAAGAACAAAGACGCAGACGCAGAAGTTTCTGCACAACTTCCTATTCTTTTCTCCTCTTATCACTAGTAAAGCAGTAAAGACTTAGATCACTTCTCTTGTGGCTCACTGACTGAAAATTACCAAAAGCTGCACAATGTGGCATCGTATATTATATTCCGAGTTGTGCTGCGTTAAAAATAGCAATAGGACAGTGTAAGTAGAGCAGTGAGTGCAACCATTTGACGTCACCGACATAGAACGCAAACAAAATGGCGCCGCCTATTGTCCAAATCATTCCAAATATGTCATGGATTTTTTAAATAACGTAAATCTTTCATGGGTTTTCTACTACATATTTCAGTATCATTTACGTTATATTAAGCCATACAAGTCTTAACACCAGGGGTTCCCTTTAAAAAAAACACACACAGAATGGTTCTTCTAATGAACTTTGTAAAGGCCTCTATAAAATCATAGGGAAGTTCTTTTTCGCTTATGAGTAAAAAGAAGTTTGAAAAACCTTTGCAGCAGTATAAAGCTGGCAAACATACCAGTGCTGCTCACGCTGCTGGAAGTGCCATTTAGATGAATCTGTTGAAGTCGACTTGTCTTTTCTTCCCTATTGTATATCCATCATCTCAGACAAGTAGGGGAGAGTGGGGTAAGATGAGTCATTTTTTACTTATGTGGTCCTCAAGAAAAGGGAAAATGAGACAGAAGTACAATATATTTTCAGGATGTTTCCTATCATTTTAAATGATCAAAATACATATGTTACAAAGGGTTCTAAAAATATGGCTTCTTATAAAAAAGTGTTCCTCTGGCTCAATTTACCCCAGGTTAGGGGTAAGTTAAGCCGAGTCAGTAGGTGGGTGTAAACTGACCATCTAACTGATGTCACAGTCACCGTCTCTCACCTTCCCCAGACTCCATTTCCCAGCATCCCTCTGGTTGTTGTCTGGTCTTGTCTATGGAAAGCACCATGTTACATGTTCCTGAACTACTTACCTGCCACTTCCCTGTGTCTTCCAGATCCTCCGTTGTTCCTTTGTCTGTTCTCCCATTGGCTTCGCTCCATACCTGCAAAGAGACATTAACCATTACTTCTTCAGTGACTATTCAACGTGCTTGTGTGCTATTCTCACCTGCATCAACCATCTGCCAGTTTCCGTGCATCTGTCTAAATAAACAACCTGTTGATCACTTACCTGTCTGCCTCCGTCTGTGTCCCTGACAACTGAATCTGAATCAAACCCATGTGAAATTTTAAAGATAATGTACCTATTTTAAAAACTAATTTAATAATCAAATTTCCTTTTACAAATATTCTTTGTAAAAATATTTTACAAATATTTATTTTTTTAAAGCTGAATTAAACAACGTAAAATCAACCAAAGGAAGTTGAAATTTCAGTATCTTTAATTGTTTGTATTTCTGAAACAATATGTTGAACATCAAAGTTGCCATTGAGTTACCATGTTAGGCCAGAGTTACCATGTTAGGCCATTAGAGACTACAGGTGGGAAGATATATATGATTAAACATCCTCTGGTTCGTATCAGAGAAGGATTTGGTGTACTTGTACACTATTCCTATCAAATAAACTCGAAAATAAAGATAAACTAAACCAGTTGTGTAATATTACATTGAAATGACACCAGGTTATACTTCAGATTTAACTTAAATTCATTGCCTTATGGTGGGGTAAGTTAAAACGCTGGCTCAATTTACCCCACAGCATTTGGCTTACTTTGCCCCATAGCTGCCATTTTAGGAAAAGCTAGCAGGCTTACCAATTCAGAATAATATTTAGCTAAATGACTTGCATGGTTTTATACGTTGCTAAATCACCAATATGCATCATAAATAGTTTTAGACATGGACAAATTTGCTTTGATGAACATTTCATCTGTTATGTTAAAATTATACTTTGACAAGCCAAAAACTGGCAGAAAGTCTGGCAGAAATTGTGTGGTTCCAAAATATATGGTCACATGACAATAAAATGGTATGGTTGCCAAGATACAGGGGGTGGGTCAACTTACCCACTGGCTCATCTTACCCCACTCTCCCCTACATTAAAAACTTAAAGCGGGACTTGATTTTGTCCATGGGGAATTGATTGGATGGTTGTTGTTTGCTTTTGGTGGATCTCATGTGAGTGACAGGTTGTGCGACAAGAGGAGTGCAACAATATAGCAGAGAGAAAATGAGAGAACTGCCATCTCCAGGTCCCAGGGCAGACACACAAAACGACACCAGTTTGGAAATAATACAAGATAATTTATTAAATAAACAGTGGGAATCAAACAAAGGCTTCAGGAGGGGAGAGGCCAAAACAACAAAAGAGCATTCTTACTAAGGTTTTAAAGGAATAACTTACCTACCAAAATAAAATGCAAAATGTTCCTGTATCAACATCTTTGCAGCTTGCTCTCTGAACATAACCTGCTTCAGGGTTAGTTTGCTTAAGAGGTATTCAGATGCACGCTATATAATTAATATAGCTTTATTAATGTAACTAAATTTGTTATATAGTTACAGTTATATATACAATAATACAATATTATATATATATATACACACACACACACACATAAAATAAAGCACTATTATAAAGTGGTAATGTTTAAATGTTTATTCAATTCTAATATGTATATATTTTATTGTCATCTCACACATGGATCTGCTTTTTTCCTTTTTCTAACAGGATGTTTTCTGTACTATCATTTCTATAATAAAATACATATGTGCTATCTTATTAAATAATTAGCATCAAACAAACAATATAATTCTTATTCTCAGTGAAAAAAGAATACTTCTTAAATAAAAAGCTTGAAAAAAAATGATTGCACAACCACCCAATAGGTGGCGATGTGCACTAAGTAGGTTATGTAAATCGCAGTTAAACAAAAGAAGAAGGAGAAAGTAGAATGACGCGCTTTTTCTTAGCGTCTGTTTCCATGGTGAATCATCGATTCGTCGCTCGGTTGAGAATGTCTTGTGTGTTAACCGGGAACATACTCTGGGTTGGCTGAACTTACTCCCGGACGTGTTTTTGGAACCAGCATACCTCGAGTAAGCAAGGTTTAGGTTAATCAACCGAGAGTTCAGGGTATATGTGACGGTAAGTTAACCTTGCTTTCTGGAATACTCCCCTGAAGGTGTCCTGTGGTATCTGGCAACAAGATATTAGCAATAGATCCTTCAAGTCCTGTAGGTTGCGCTCGAGCCACCGTGGATCAAACTTGTTGGTCCAGCACATCCCACAGAAGCCTATTTGGATTGAGATCTGGGGAATCTGGAGACCAGAGCACACCTTGAACTCTTCATCACGTTCCTCAAACCATTCCTGAACAATGTGTCCAGTGTGGCAGGGTGCATTATCCTGCTGAAAGAGGCCACTTCCACTAGGCAACACCGTTGTCATGAAGGATGCACCTGGTCTGCAACAATGTTAAGGTAGGTCGGTGGCATGTAACAAATTTATGTCCACATGAATGGCCAGACCCAGGGTTTCCCAGCAGAACATTGACCAGAGCATCACACTCTCTCCACCGGCTTGTCGTCATCCCACAGTGCATCACTTTCCCAGATAAAAGGCGTTTCAGAGATACTCTGACCCAGTCGCCTTGCCATAACAATTTGGCCCTTGCCAAAGTCACTCCAATCTTTATTCCTATAACACGTTGATTATGATAACTAATTGTTTCCTGAAAATATAATCTGCTCAGACCTTAAGGCCACATCCACATGAAGCCAGAGCTTTCCCTATCCAATCTTTTTTTTCCTCGTTCTAAAAAAAACTTCCGTAAACTCAGCATCATCTCAAGAAATATCTGCATATACACGAAACCACTGAAACCGACTCAAAACGATGTAGATACATGCCAGACCAGTATGTGGCGCTGTAATTCTGCTACAGAGATACACTAAAAACGGAGAATAAGACTTTGAGCATGCGCATAAACCTTGTGTGCTGTATACAAACTTTAGTAAAGCTTAGAAATAAAGCTTTATTTTAGTAAAGCTAATAGGCTCGGTAGCTTTTGCTTCATGAACACGAGCATGTAGTCTGCCATTGTTGTTGTTGTTGCTGTTACGTGACGCAGCGGTGTCTGACAAGGGTCGAGACGTGTGGTGATAACATAATCATTTCACAAAATATACGGATTGGCTGTACACGCGAAAATGCAAGGATGTCGTTTTCAGATTTATCCACTCTGGGTAAAAAAATAACGGTTTCAGGCTCCCAAAATGCCGGATCTGTCTGGACGAAACTGCGATACGATACAAAATTTTTACATATACAGCAAAACGCGTGTCTGTGTGTACGGGCTCTACTATGTGACCTTGTTAGGAGATGATCAACGATATTTGCTTCACCTGTGAGGTGAATTTATGCAAGAAACGAAACCCATCAAGTTATTCCTGGCTTCATTATCTTGCTTGCATTTCATATCTCTTCTCTTGCAAGGGAATATCTGGTCAGTAAAATCAGTACCTTTGTTTAACAGTAGTGTGACTGCAGCAGCTTGTCTATCATGACTGTTGGTCCTGTTTTTGACATTAGCATTATCTGCTGCAGTACTGGAGCAAATTACAATTGGCATTAGGTGTGTTTAGATATAAACAAAACATTGAGACCTATCTAATACCAGCCTGTTATAAAAATATAAAGCATATTTTAAAGCGATAAAATTTCAACACTTACTAGATGAGGGTATCTTGTTTCAAACCAGTATGACTTTGTCTCTTCTGTGGAACACTAAAGGAGTGTTTTGAATATCAGGCTGAATGAAAATCATTCAACCCAATATTCATCAAAACATCTAATTTTGTGCATAAACCTGCATAGTGAAATGAGTTTTTCTTAAAAGTGAGTGTACTTAAAAGTGCAAAAACTTAAAAAAGAACAGTTAAGTAAATTTTACTTATTTTTTCATCCATATTTATGTGAGCCAACTGTTGGTCCGCACTGCTGCAGCTGCTGCTGCTGCAAAAAAGATAATACAACCAGAAATACTGGTTTCACAACATTATTTCTGCTACTGCTCATCCCTTTGCAAGAAGACAGTTGAGCCTATTGGAACAATAAAAAGAAACCACAGTACACTGAAACTGGCCATAAGTTCCAATCATTAGAGTAAACAAACCAAAATATGCAGGTTCCCTGGAGATGTGGGGGCATCGTTGTTGAAGCACATTTTGCAAGGAAATGTTATTCCATCTAGTGCATATATTTGTCTTTAAGGTTTAAAGCAGCTTTTCATCTCACTTCCTGTAAGAATCAAATTCATTCTGACAATATCAGGGCTCCTGGCAAGTGTGTAACTATTATAATCCTAACACCATAATAAGGACAATACCTTAGAGAGGATGCTCCCATAGGTTCTAGATGTGTAGCTTCTAACTATGTCTATCTACCTACCTACCTATCTATCTGTGATGTAAATACAAAATTAGTATTTTCATTGAAGAAGGACAAGTTTCAGCTGTGGGTTTGTTCACTTGTACATCATAGGTGCAAAAAAAAAAAAAAAAAAGAGAGAGAAAAGCTTCCTAACCCCGCCCCTGTTAACAGGTTGTTAGGTCTACTGAGAGACTATATTCAGGAGGAAATATTTCAGTATCACTAGTCGAACACACCGGAATGGCTATTAAAAACATTTGTCACTGGTAAGCTCACCCATCCTTTTGTTATTTATTTTATTTTTAGAGATTTTATGATGTTATTTGTGTTGTTTACATACAATGCCTTATTATAAACTAGAGCAGAGGTCTTTAACCCTGCTCCTGGGGTCCCACTGTCAGTTTATTTCTAACCAGGTTCAGCACATCTGCCTGTGTATTTTCAAGCAGTCCTGAAGAGCTTGATTAGCTGATTCAGGTGTGTCTGATTCGAGTTGGAGCTAAGGTGCTTAGATACACCATGTTCCATGTCTTTCAATTTGAGATAGAAAAGGGAAACACAAATGAAAGGTGATATGCCTGAAAAATCATGAATTTTAATTCAGAAATCAAAAACCTGTATCATAAAAAAGGTGTATGTATGACAAAAACAAATAGAGTGTGTGAAGGAAATTTTAAGTTTTAATGAAACATAACTAACATTCCATTTGTATGCTTTTGAAAATTAAATGTCCCCAACACTTGGCCAAAGTGTGACTGAATGTGTGTTTGAATATAACAAAAAGAGGAAACAAATCTAGATGCTGTCTGATTATAACAAGAGCGCTTAGACAGATATACACTTATTCTATAAAAACTGTTGTACTCTTTTGGAAGAGATCCAAAAGAGATCCACCTAGCCGTGATTATAGCACATTCAAAGGCATTGTCTGGAGTCTGTATGGTTATTGCTGCACAGCAGGTTAGTGGAGCGCTAGAGAGACCTTATTCCCAAGTGATAGTGTTCATAAGGGGCGAAACGTCATCTGACTCAGCAGGGTGTTGATTAGGAGATGCGTGCTAGAGTATAAATGTGTAATTGTCGATTAGTAGACATCCCCAGTTTAAGTCAGGTGCATAGGGAAATTTCTACCGCGGATGTCATGTCAAAGGATGGCTTTACCAGGAAATGAAACACATAAATGCAAATCACCTGCAAGCATCTATGCAGTTCTCTCCTCTAATATTGGCTCACTTGGTAAATATGAGCAAAGGCGACTATTAAAATAAATCCACATATCTATCATATCTAGTTTCAAAAATTATCCTTTTCATCTTTCATTAAAAAAAAAATCAAAGAAGAAATCATTAAGAAATCAACTGAAGATAAAAGAAGACATTAAATCTCTGAAGATCTGATTAAACAACTCCACAAACAGCATTACCAGTTTCACTTATTATTAACCAGACTGACTTTATTTCTGTTATACATCTACAGAAGTACTTATTAATAATAGTTTGGTTTGTACTCACCATTAAGCGTTTCCTCACCCCTCCGTCCTCCAGCCCATGGTTCGGAAATCCTATACGATTTGAATCAATCCTTCAATTAATAAATTCTCTGAATCAGACTTACTGCAAGCTATCTTTATGTCCGTGTCAAAATGAAACAAGTTCTGTGTTATTAAAAATTCATGAAACTATCATTACTAACATATGATATGACAACCTGTCATGTAGACATTGAAGATTTGCAACAGTTATTTTTGTGGTACATTATATTTTAATAAAAACAAAAAAAAAAAAACAATAAAACTTTGTTTCACTGTGAGACTCATTTTGACCTGTTTCTCTTTTTTTTCTCTGCAGTTTGGCTCAGGATAGAAGTTCACAAACAATTAAAAGTACATTTATTCTGCTGCTTCTCTTGACATTCTTAGTGTCTGCCATTTCTTACGCCTATGAGTTCTCTTTGGACGCATTTTTCACAGAAACATGGTTTACTAAAATCATGAATCAGACTCATCATAAGGTAACTGATGGCATTTGGGCCAATCATAATCAAAAAGAAATATTAGTACCTTTACCAGGTCAACAAATCCAACAGAGAGGTACAGCAATTTATTATCACATAGCTCATCCAAGCAACTATAATTTCATTCTGGATGAACCTGATAAATGTAAGCAGAATCCATTCCTGGTCTTGATGGTCCCTGTGGCGCCCAATCAGGTAGCAGCTCGGAACGCCATCCGGAGCACGTGGGGGAATGAGAGCACAGTCCAGGGAAAAGCAGTGATTACTCTGTTCTTGGTGGGTTTGACTGGAGGATCCGACTCTGAAAAAGCTCAACAGCAGCTGGAGGAAGAGAGCCGACAACACAGAGACTTACTGCAGAGCAACTTTGTGGACTCGTACTTCAACCTGACCATAAAGACGATGGTGATCATGGACTGGCTGGCCACTCGTTGCCCTCAAGCGACTTTCAGTATGAAGATTGATTCTGACATGTACTTAAACCTGGAAAACATGATGACCCTCCTATTGGCACCCGACACACCCCGACAGAACTACATCACTGGAATGGTGATGTGGAACCGGCCCGTCATCAGAGACAAAAACTCAAAATGGTACGTGGCAGAGGAGCTGTACCCTGAACCGAACTACCCCACGTACCTGCTGGGAATGGGATATGTTTTCTCCAATGACCTGCCAGAAAAAATAGTTGAGGCTTCCAAGGACATAAAGGCCTTTAACATAGAAGACGCATATGTGGGCGCTTGTCTGAAACAGTTGGGCATTGCACCCTCATCCCCCCCAAACCCTTCACAGTTTAGAGCCTATCTGGGACAATATATACGAGAGGATTTTTTCAAGGTCATTACGACAATCCTGGGATCCCCACAGCAGCTACTAGACATCTGGAAGGATGTAAACAGGCCCACATAAAAGTATAGAAGCACAAAATGAGAAACACAGATTTCTGTTTACAAAGAAAAGAAACATGTCTATTTAAGAACATTTTGTAAAAATGGTCGCAATACGTTCTGATGGGGCGAGGAACATTTCACACACATTCACATTCTTGAAGATTAATGCAGCATCTTGAGATGGGTTTTTAAAGTTGAACTTCTTTTAATGGGAAACGGGGTTTTAAAAACAATGCTGATGCACGAGACGTAGATGTCAAAAGTTTAATTAAAAAAAAAATTAACATTTTTTATATATTTCACTTCGGGTGGTCACGATTACCTGCCAGAATGGAAAAGTTAACAGCTGTCAGTGTCATGAATGTTTTGCAGTGCAAATTCTGACTGAACGAATATAGACTGGAAAATAAAGGTAATTTGCCTTTGTTATTTTATCTAGTCGTTAGATCTAGAATTATGAAGTGAAATAAAGTAGCAGGTAAGATTACATTTATTTGAATGAATGATAGAGAGCGAGCGAAGGAGAGAGCGCACACAAGAGAGTAATAATAATAAAGCTGTGAATTTTTAGTGCGAGTGCATACAGGCACATCTGCTTCATAATACATCATTAAAGCTATCTTTCAGTAAGCAAACGTGTCGCCCTCACCGTGTGGTGGCTTGAAATTCCAATAGGAACACATTCATGAAGAGGAATGCAGCATCTTGAGATGGGTTTTTAAAGCTGAACTTCTTTTAACGGGAAACGTGGTTTTAAAAACACAATGCTGATGCACGAGACGTAGATGTCAAAAGTCCACAAACATAGAAAAACAATTCAAAAGCAGCGCAGTGCACTAAAAGCATGTTCTTTCTGAACCGACCTGATGGTTCCACAATATTACAACATATATGCACAACCTAACATGTATGTTACAACTTTTAGGTTAAAATCTATATAGTTATAAGGAATTAATAAATCATATGTATATAGAAATTCAATAAAATATCCATTTTAACTGAAAAACATTTTTGTTCTGTGTTGGCTACTGTAGCTGCTCTATATTGCAATTCACAATCTCACCGCTAGATGCCGCTAAAATTTACACACTGCATCTTTAGAACTGCCTCACAAGTATAAAAAGAGCATTTACTCACTGAGCAAGTATGTAAAACGTATTTAAATGTATTTTTTTATTTAATAATTTTTCAATTAAATTGAGGTGTTTAACCTGTGCAATCATTACTGTAAAATTCATTTTTATTTAACTTCATATATATATATATATATAAAAAAAAAAAAGAACATCATGAATTCTTTGAGGTATCAAGCCATTTCGGCAAAGATGGTGATGCCTTTGGTGTAGAGACTTGATGATCAGTGGACTTTCCTGCAGGACAGCCGTCCCAAAGTGTACATCCAATTCTACTTAAGCTTGGTTCAGGGATCAGTCGTAGAATGTTCTTGAGTGGCCTCAGTGGCGTGTTTAGGTTATTGGGGGCCCTAAGCAAATCTCCGGGAGGGGGCCCCGGTGAGCGTGTTCTGGGGGGATGGGGGGTATTTATTATTATTTATTAGAATAATTATTTATTATAATAATATAATTTATTACAGTTTATTATAAGCAACACAAGACTTTAACAGCTAATGACATTTACAGCTGGAGAGACTGGACTGATTTTATTGTCAATCTCCATCTAACTCAGCCAGTTAAGATTAGCCTTAGATGTTATATGAATATGGTCCCTGGAGCACAGGTTTTATCATCTGGCAATTTTCAATGCACATTTGCACAAGAGTGCAAGTTGCAACTATTATTAACATTAACGGGAAGATGAGGCTTATCAGTATGTCACAATATAACCCTGTTTGAACTCTGGTTTGCAACATTTCCTGACAGTCTCTCATCATAGTTATGCGTTTCGTTAAGCCGTGTGGTGGCTTGAAATTCCAATAGGAATTGGATATGCGTGTTTAGACGTAGGTCGCATGTCCAGAGATCGGATATGTATCTGATTTAAAACCACATTTGGAAGTGGCTCAGATCGGATGCGAAAAAATCGGATCTCGTGTGGATTTTTGTCTTTACACGTGTGCAACAAATTCCGGATTTTTTGTGCCAGTGTAAACGCAGCCTTCGTTACAAATTTCAAGTTAAAATCTATACATAGTTATATACTAAATTAATATACTATATGTATATTGACATTTTTTTTTTTTTTTAATTTAATAATTTTTACATTAAATTGAGGTGTTTAAGCTGTGTAATCATTACTGTAAAATTCATTTTTATTTAACTTCATATTCTTAAACAGTAATCTTGGTCTTGCATTTGTTGTGATTTTAAACACTTTTAAAAGATTTTAAAAGAGAACAAGCAAATATAATCACAGGTGCACAAAAGCCACTGATATGATTTGACTAATTGCTTGTGATATTGCTAATTTGTAAGTGGTTTCGGATAAAACTATCTACTCAGTGAATAGTCTTACATGGAAATGAAATTTCGTGATGCACTATTTCCATTAGCATACTTTATATTATGCAAATTAGTATACAAGGTATCAGCTACAAGGTATCAGCTGCTAAAATTCAAGCCAAAGCGATTTTGCTATTGCCTTTTATTTTTGCAGAAAGTAAGCTCTGTTGCCAACAAAAGTTTTATTCTTACACACTGTGTTTATCAAGGGAGTCTTCACAAATTGATTTTTTTTAAGCCTAACACAATAGCCAGAAGTAAAAAGCTTAAAAACATATTCCGGTTTATAGGACACACTTCTCCAGCACTGTATGAAGACTAGACTGCTTCAACAATATGCCTTTTCTAAAGACATAGCTCCATCAAGTGGTCACAATAAATATTAGCCTAACAAAACAACATGAAATGGGCCTCATTTATGAAACACCAGCATAACGATTTTCGGCGTGGTTTACAACTGATTTACAAAGGAATTTGTCCTGCACACCCAGTAAGTGAAAACATCTTATTATGACATGTATGTGTGAAATGTATTGTAAATGACAATGTTTGAAAAAAGTCAGTAGGCCTACTTTTACAAGCAGGCAACTTAAGATGGGTTTACTTTTTTACAGAAAACGTCATCATCCCTGTTGAAAAAACCAGCATATGCTGGTTAAGGTGGGTTTTGAAGCTGGTATGCTGGTTTGAGCTGGTTTATGCTGGTCCTATAAGCTGGTCCTGGACCAGCAAGTATGAAGATTGATTCTGACATGTACTTAAACCCACAGCAGCTGCTAGACATCTGGAAGGATGTAAAGAGGCCCACATAAAAGTATAGAAGCACAACAAACAAAAATGAGAAACACAGATTTCTGTTTGCAAAGAAAAGAAACATGTCTATTTAAGAACATTTTGTAAAAATGGTCACAACCTGTTAGCAATACGTTCTGATGGGGCGAGGAGCATTTCACACAGAACACATTCATAAAGAGGAATGCAGCATCTTGAGATGGGTTTTTAAAGCTGAACTTCTTTTAACGGGAAACGTGGTTTTAAAAACACAATGCTGATGCACGAGACGTAGATGTCAAAAGTCCACAAAGTTTGTTTACATAGAAAAACAATTCAAAAGCAGCGCAGTGCACTAAAAGCATGTTCTTTCTGAACCGACCTGATGGTTCCACAATATTACAACATATATGCACAACCTAACATGTATGTTACAAATTTTAAGTTAAAATCTATATAGTTATAAGGAATTGATAAATCATATGTATATAGAAATTCAATAAAATATCCATTTTAACTGAAAAGTTGAACCGTGTTCACAAGGCATGGGTACTTTTCATAAATGTCTGTTGGGGAAGGTTGCTAACTGGTGTCATATATATTTTGTAATTTTATTCAATTCATTAATTAAAATTTCTTTTAGCCAGAAGAAGGTTTTATATTTATGTACATTCCATTTTTCATTTTTTCTGTTTTGTGGATTTCATAATTGATTTATTCTTTAAATATTTCTGGAAAAATCATAAGAGGGAGAAATCACATTTTCCTAGAACGTTTTATGTTCTATGAAAACATAATGTCATTTAAAATTGTCTTACCAGTCTAAAAAGAGCATTTACTCACTTTTTTTTTTTTTTTTTTTATGGGAGGATCTACTGACAGAAATGCAATATAATATACATAACTATGTTTTCAGTGGTGTATAAAGATCTTGCATAATGAACTGTTATGTTTTTATTACCTTAGAATAAGCCATTTATATCTACATACACTGCGGGTCCTCTTACATGTTAAATCGCCATTTTGCACCGGCATGTTTCTACAGTAGCCCTAAAAAGACAAACTGCTCTACAGAGCATGTTTGCCTGCTTGGTCCGTGTACTTTTGCGTCTATTCCTTTTTCCTTTTTTAACCACTGCGAGAAAAACAAAAAACGAACAGTTGTTGTATTTTTAAATGCTATGTTGAATACCAAAATTTAAATTAAAACCGTATACACAAATTTCATGCGCATGAAATAAAATATTGACTTCTTTTCAGATTTTTGTTTATTACGTTTTGCATCTTTAAACCAAAATTAAAAAAATGGACAGATTAAAGTTATATATTATACTGCCGCATGTCCAAGAGAATGCTGGCAGCAAACTCGCCCAGCGAAGCGGGACATTCTAAGCGCTTAACGTGAAAAACATAAACGCTTAATGTGGCTTAACCCAGCTAACAGAATTTTGTTATAAGAACGTTCTCTAAATATTCAGTGTTGGTTCTGGGAACGTAAAAAATGTCCAGTTTTCTTGACGTTAGAGGAACGTTTTTATAAGGTATAATGTTCCTCAAACGTTCTTTCAACTTAATTTTGATCTAAAATTCAACATTCTAGGAACGCTGATTTGTAACATTCCAAGAACATAGAAATGTACAGTTTCCTAGATGTTAGTAGAATGTTATTTGAAGCTTAGTATGATGTTCCTGAAACATTTTCAACTTAATTTTGATCTAAAATTCAACATTGTAGGAATGTTGATTTGTAACATTCCAAGAACATAAAATGTAGTTTCCTTAATGTTAGTAGAATGTTATTTGAAGGTCTGTATGATGTTCCTGAAACATTCTTTCAATCATTCAAACACCTGCTGTGAACAAGCACTGAAAGAAAGAGAAATAAGAACACAAACTACAACTTTCTTCAGCCACAGCCTTAAATGAACTGAAGATAAAAGACATTAAATCTCTGAAGATCTGATTAAACAACTCCACAAACAGCATTACCAGCTTCACTTATTACTAACCAGACTGACTTTATTTCTGTCACACATCTACAGAAGTTCTTATTGAGAATTAACAGAAGTTTAGATGTTTCGTTTGAGGTCACCATCATGGAGGTTGGTGGTTGCTTTAGTTGAGCTCTTGACCCCTGACTATTACAGAATTGCTTCTTTATCATTAATTGCAGGTGTTTTCAGAAAACATTTCTGCATTGATAAAGAAGATCAACATGTCTGTTTTAATAACAGACAAATTACTGCATTAAAGTGGTTTGAACAACTTTTTTTTTTTTTCTGTAATTGCTAACTTAAGAACTTGAAATACTGTATCAAACCCAACCAATGTGAAAAATATCATTTGCAATGCTGTCATTGTTAACTTTTTGTTTAAAACGTTGTTTGCTGTCATTTATCACAGACATCAACATTCGGCATATGAAACACAACAGTGGTGACATGCTTCATGCCAGCATACAAAACACATTCATGGTTCCCAGCATGCATTGCGACATGAATAAATTATGCAGCTGAATTGTTGAGGTTTGTATGATGAGTGCTGATGTCTAAGTGTGTCGTTTTTAACTTCTAAATAGTTTTGGACAATATTACACAAATCACTTCAATGTTAAAAATGAATTTTATCACATTTTTGAGTTTATTATTTCCTTTTCACATAACACTTCAAAACCAAAAGTAAAAAAAAAAAAAAAAAAAAGCAGTTGATTAAACCACTTTAATGCAGTGGTTCATCTGTCTTTACCAATGCAGAAATGTTTTCTGAAAACACCTGCAATTAATGACAAAAAAGCAATTCTGTAAGAATCAAGGGTCAAGAGCTCATCTAAAGCAACCACCAACCTCCATGATGGTGACCTCAAACGAGAGATTTAATGTCTTTTATCTTCAGTTCATCTAAGGCTGTGGCTGAAGAAAGCTGTAGTTTGTGTTCTTATTTCTCTTTCTTTCAGTGCTTGTTCACAGCAGGTGTTTGAATGATTGAAAGAATGTTTCAGGAACATCATACTAACCTTTAAATAACATTCTACTAACATTAAGGAAACTGTACATTTCTATGTTCTTGGAATGTTACAAATCAACGTTCCTAGAATGTTGAATTTTAGATCAAAATTAAGTTGAAAGAACATTTGAGGAACATTATATCTTATAAAAACGTTCCTCAAACGTCAAGAAAACTGGACATTTTTTACATTCCCAGAACCAACACTGAATATTTAGAGAATGTTCTTATAACAAAATTCTGTTAGCTGGGAATGTACAACAGTGATATTGGAGGAGCAAATTTAGTACACACCTTATAAATAAAGCATATGTACAGACAAGCAGATGAGCCCATGAACACAATTAATAACACGTTAAGCGTTTTCCTAGAAGATAAAATACAGTGATGAAGAAAACGCTAATGCATTAAGACAGTGATATTAAAAGCCCAATAAAGCTATACAGACAAGCAGGTCAGGCCGAATATGAAGGCAACGCGCTTAAACGTTCAGCGTTTTCCACGCTTAACTTAAAAATATTGTCCTTCCACTTTGTTTACGTTGCCGTTGTCTTAGCAGTATGCTGTTGATTGCCTCCTCCACTGAGGCAAAGGGTATGGGAATTTTGTCTTCATGAAAATTACATATTGGGGTATAATTATGTCATCATTATACGTTGGTATATTTTCAATTTGAACAGCAAGACATAGCATAGGCTATAGCATATAAAGCGACTCCTAATCCTAAACAATTTCTCGATATAAAACAATATAAAACACCTAACAGCCAGACAAAAAAGTCACAGAAATTTATATGTCGTTTGGGCCTTTTTTCATATAAAAGAGAGTAAAAAGCAAAAGGACGGGATCGAGACCACAAGCGGGAACTCGATAATGTGTTAGAGCACTAAACAAGAGGCTATAAGGTTGAGAAATGGTCATGTTTAGGTTAAAATATAAATGTAATAATAATAATAATTTAATGAATAAAAATTAATCAGTGTCATCTTTTTAGGCTCTTGATGCGAGTCATTCTATTGACGCCGGAGGAAAAAGGCACTTCAGCGTGATGCAAAACACTAGAAATTAAATTTAGCATTTTTACATATTAAAAAACAAGTTGTATATCATTTATATTATTTTTAATAAAATAATTATCTTGCATAAGGAAAATTATATTGTATCTGCTAATTCTATTCATCAGTGTTAAAATAAAAAAGGAATAAACGCATTTTCCATATTTCATTTCTGGTTTAAAAAAAGGAAAAACGAATGGACGCAAAAGTACACGGACACTGCTTGGCTACTTTCTGTAGTCTCAGACGACGACATTTTTGTTCTGTGTTGGCCACTGTAGCTGCTCTATATTGCAATTCACAATCTCACCGCTAGATGCCGCTAAAATTTACACACTGCATCTTTAGAACTGCCTCACAAGTATAAAAAGAGCATTTACTCACTGAGCAAGTATGTAAAAAGTATTTAAATGTATTTTTTTATTTAATAATTTTTCAATTAAATTGAGGTGTTTAACGTCCCAAAGTATACATCCAATTCTACTTAAGCTTGGTTCAGGGATCAGTCGTAGAATGTTCTTGAGTGGCCTCAGTGGCGTGTTTAGGTTATTGGGGGCCCTAAGCAAATCTCCGGGAGGGGGCCCCGGTGAGCGTGTTCTGGGGGGATGGGGGGTATTTATTATTATTTATTAGAATAATTATTTATTATAATAATATAATTTATTACAGTTTATTATAAGCAACACAAGACTTTAACAGCTAATGACATTTACAGCTGGAGAGACTGGACTGATTTTATTGTCAATCTCCATCTAACTCAGCCAGTTAAGATTAGCCTTAGATGTTATATGAATATGGTCCCTGGAGCACAGGTTTTATCATCTGGCAATTTTCAATGCACATTTGCACAAGAGTGCAAGTTGCAACTATTATTAACATTAACGGGAAGATGAGGCTTATCAGTATGTCACAATATAACCCTGTTTGAACTCTGGTTTGCAACATTTCCTGACAGTCTCTCATCATAGTTATGCGTTTGGATTCACAAGCTTGCATCAAGTCAATATCAGTTACTTTGGATATACAGTATATCAGGTAGGCTACAGTAGGCTACATGGCAAATTTTCTCAAGAAAAAAAAATCTCTCAACTAATGCTGTATATTACGCAATCAGTTGGTAGGCTACATTAATATTGAAGGTTAAATGAACCAATTTGTACAAACTTAAATTACACTTAGGTAATATATATATATATATATTATAATAATAAAGTTATTATAGGCCTACTAACTTTAATATTATTTCTACTCTAATTCTTTTTTTTTTTTTTTAAATATAAACATTTAAATGGTGGCTGTCAACTTGATGGATTTATTCAAACATGCATTATATAGGCTATTGAAGAATATTAAAAATTATAATTAATATGTAATATGGTGCATAGATTTAGCTAAATGCTCCTCTCTATAGTTAATTTTTCTAGCTGACTAACGAGTTTATGGTCATGATGAATATGTTTGTTCTGAGGTAAATGTGACGTTACGTTTGTTTGTTTGTTTACAAGCTGTTAACATCTTTCCGCGGTTGAAACACTGATTAAACGATTACATGAGACATGATATGGATGTCGGTAAGCTGTTCTGTATCCTTTAACATACCTTTAGGTGTTCATTCATGTTTATTTCGCGCTGTAACTGGTATTAAAGCGGAGGAGAGGATCAGTTCACGTGCGCGTCAGGCTGCTGCTTCTTTTGAACTGAGGCTGATCTGTCGCGTCACATTAAAGAGCGCCAAATCCGTATTCTCGCGCTTTTTTAAGTGGATATATACGGAAATCCTTTACCTTTCCTAGTGGGTATAAAGCATATACCTGCGTATCACGTAGACCACTGCGTGCTTTGCGTGGTGGGTAGACACTGAGTGGCCTGTACAGTCTTAACATTGAAATCTCATTGAAAATATTTGGTGGAATTTGTAGAAAGCAGTGATAACAACCAAAGACTATCAGTGATCTGGAAGCTTTTTCAAGCGAGGAATGGGCCAAGATTGCAGTAGAGAGGTGACTCCAATGTGTATTAATAAACTTTTTATAATAGTTTACTGATGCCTTTGATGAATTGTTTTCATAAAATTTTGTTAAGGGGGTTAAATATGTACAGTGCATCCAGAAAGTATTCACAGCACTTCACTTTTCCACATTTTGTTATGTTACAGCCTTATTCCAAAATGGATTAAATTAATTATTTTCCTTAAAATTCTACAAACAATACCCCATAATGACAACGTGAAAGAAGTTTGTTTGAAATCTTTGCAAATTTATTAACCCTCTACAGCACAGCATTGCCCTCAGGCAACGGAAAGTTTTCTTAAGCCCTATGTTTAGTAAATTTTTCTTTAAATAATTACAACCAATTAGAAAGGTCGAGAAAGTACCAAAGAACAGTCCAGTAAGGTGTGGGAGTCACTATCAAGCACCATTTAAAGGTGGGACATCCTGTTCTGACACATGGTCACAGGAGCACATGGTGTGGGAAGATGGCAAGATTATTTGCTTCAGTAATATTATTTAAAATGACATGAACTGTACATAAAAAAATATGTGTGTGTTTGAAGGTACTTTTTTTCTTTTTTTTTTTACAGTGAATCCTACATGCCAGAATAATTTTGCAATTCCCAACCCTAGAACTGATGCTGCCCTCACGTACTATTGGAATTATCATAAACAATAGTTTCCTAGTTAAAAATTGCACATGAACGCCCTTTCTGGCATTTTCAGTGAGTGAGATTGTCCTGTTTTGTTGTTGCCAGTGCATGAGTTCCTCGAAACTCGACCCTCTGCTGGAAAGGGGGCCAGGAGCAACAGCTAATTTGCATTTAAAGGGACATGCATTCAAAAATGGCATGTTTTTGCTCACACCCAAAAAGTGGCAATTTTAACATGCTATTATAAATGATCTGTGGGGTATTTTGAGCTAAAACTTCACATACACACTCTGGGGACACCAGAGACTTATTTTACATCTTGTAAAATGGGACATAATAGGCCCCCTTTAATGTGGCTGATGGGGATTTATGTTTTTTGGTTACAATATGGTTTAGTACCTGGACATCCCTTTCAGAGAGCTTCCTCTTGCATTGACAGTTACTCCTGCTGGATATGGTTCATCCTGCATAGTGGTATGCCAACATTATCCTGGATACCATAGCTCTTGATACACCACAAAGACTTGCTCTCCTGGTCACAGATGAACCAGCGAGATGCGCACAAACGATCTGTCCTCTTTTAAACTCTGATATGTCTCCCATTATGTTGTGTGGATTGCAATATTTTATGTACAGCTGTGCTATTGCTCAGCTAATTCAATCTTCACACCATGCTCTTACTGGTGAAATGTAACATCAGTGAAGATTGGCCACCAGGCTGGAGTGTGAACCCTCCAACACTATATTGGCCAGTGTTTCAGTTACATTGTCCAACCCCTGTAAAACCTGTTTCATATATATCATATGTTTTTCCTGCTGAGACCTGTACAGAGTTGTGTTTTAGCTATTCAGGACTTTCTGTGCCTAATCTGATATTATCGGATATCTGGCGGGGCAAGTGCGTTAAATGCATTAAAAATTTTAACATGTTATTTTTTCCATAATTAATTAATCTAATTAACACGTTAAATTCACAGCCCTAATTATATATATATATATATATATGAATAAAAACATACATATAAATAATATATATATATACACATTAATTTTTATCAAAGGAGAACCAGCAGCACAATTGAAGGGAACTAAACTGATTTTAGACCTGAAGATAAAATATTTACTCAAGAGGTCTTTTCACTCTTCACTACTGACAGGCAGCAGGAGGGGCTAGAGATTTCCATAAAGCCTGTGGGTTCCCATGGCAAGCGATGAGGACATGTACATTGGGGCTGTGGGAACGAAGGTAACCCTGAGGTCGCAGGCTAGGGTGGGAGGGGGCTGTACTGCTGGCAATGTCATCATCATCAGCTGTGTGCTCATGGACAGTGCATACAGTCATTTAGCAGGATCACACACACATACAAAATGCTGTATTGATAATAAGCCGCGCCATTCTCACATGCCCTGAAGGAGTGTGAACAAACACAGCTGTTCTCTGACGCCTCTGTAAAGTCCTGCTGCTGCTACACACACACACACACCTGCTGCAAACCTTTTTACTGGGGAACTGAAATCAGTGCTGTAAGAAAGTGAGTATATAAAATAATATATACATTTCAATAGCAAACTACAAAACAGTTACAAAATCACAAAGAATCTAAAAAAAACATTATATATTATTAGGCAGGTCAATATCATTATATATTTATATATTTTTTCCAGGCACATTTTACAAATTCCAAATCACATTGATCTAAGATTGCATATATAATTATTTATAAGTGAGGTCAGATAGGAAAGTTTATGTGCAGATTAAGACTGTGCTTCTGATATGAGATATTCTTTTGGATCAGGTGTTAGAACTGAGGACAGGAATGGGGGAAACTCTACAGAGATGTAACTAGCTGTGTTTAGATGTGTGGGAAAGTGTGTGCATGTGTTTGTGAAGATAAGGCGGAGAGTATGTGAGAATCATGCAAGTGTGAAAAAATGAGAGAGAGAGAGAGAGTATGTGAATGTGTTAGATCCGTTTGCTGTGTTTCAGCCAGGTGGTTCTATCATTACACATGCTCTTCTATTAATACAGCAGAGGGAAGACGTTTACAGTCAGACAGCTACATGTATTAAAATGAATCCAGATAGACGGGCAAACAGAGAGAGTGAGACGGGTTCACAAACAGAAAGATAGAGTGAAAATTAATATGAGAACAGGAATGGGAGACATTTGAGATATTTTAAAGATCCTAACATTAAAAAAAAAAAAAGTAAGTAGTTGTTTTGTTCATTCAAAACAAAGTAAACTAAGTCGAACCATCAAGCGGATTAATTCATTTTTTTTAGTTCAAAGATTTGTACACTGATTTTTTTTAATCTTGTGGTTTAGCCTCATTTGCCCTCTTCCCAGCATGCACTGGGGTATGAATAATTAATCCAGCTGTATTGTTTTAAACTTCTGTTCACTGATTTTCTTATTTACTGTCCTACTGCCTTGTCACGTCAGTACAAGTTTGTTCCTGTAAATAAATAATTTGTTAGAGTTAATAATTAAATTACCCACCCACCCACCCACCCACACACACACACACACACACACACAGTTTAGATGGAAGGATATCAAGCTGAATAGCTGATGTTACTCTAGCTATATGCATTAGACACATACTTCCTTGAAAATAATAGTAGTACAGCACTACAACAACCATAAAGAAATGACCCTTTACAATAGACAATGCTTTACAATGAACTCTGTTAGAGAGCTACATATGGCAGTTTATTTCAAAATAAAATTCAATTTAGTTAAAAAAATACCTTATCTGTTCAGTAATAAAAACTTATCTCTGCGTCACTTTAACGACATTTCAAATCCCTCAGTTCTCGTCAAAAAGCCAAGCTGATGTTGATTCTTGTTTTATTACGAGCTCTGTCACCAGGGTTTACCCCCGCATTCTGGGGGGTAAAATCCGCTTTTTGCCGGGGTTCCCCTGGTAAAATTCGCATTCCAGAGACTAAATATCATGTATTTTGGGGTTGCTTCAACCCGTGGACATAAAAAACAACCACAGCAACGGTGTTAAAGTAGCCCAATTCAACAGGAAAACCGCAGACTTGGCCAAACTGTGTCACGTTGTCTTTTTGCAAGAAGACTTTCCTCGGTTCTGTGTTTTAAAAAAAAAAAAAAAACCAAGTGATTCCCTGGAGGTTTGAGATTTAGCGAGCTCCAAGTCAACCTTTCTCTGTGCAACCTGTGCACTCCCACACCATACACACATCAAAGTGGCTTTTTGCTATTTACAGATATGACGAGACAAGCACGGGCAATTTCCTGTGAAAACTATCCCGACAGGTCTAAAATATAAACAATTATAATAGGCTTACCATAGTGTACCTTTAAATTGAATTAATTTACTTAACTCTAACTTATTTTAGTTTGACTGAGTTTAGCATGGACGTATAGCTGACATTCTGTTGCTTTAAATATATATATATATATATATATATATATATATATATATATATATATATATATAAACATATTTATTATGATAAAATAACATGTATTACATTAAAAATGACAACTAATTTATGTTAGATAAAATGTATCACAGCCTTTTTTTTTTACAATGTAGTACAGCATGGAAGTGTGTGATAAAGAAAACAACACCATCAATCTCAGAGAAAGTGTGTGTGTGTGTGTGTGTGTGCTACAGCATTTTGGCTGTTTGTCTTTCTCTTCTATCTGATAAGTAAGTAAACATAAAGGAGAAGAACGGTAAAAAATGTGGGAAAGGAATAAAAGGTAATAATGAGAATTAAAGAAGAGAAGATTAAACAAGTCGAATAAAAGTTGAATGAAAAAGAAATAAAACAGTGACAGGGGAAGTGTGTGAGCTGACTTGTTTGTTTCTAACAGGCGGTATTTGGCCAAGGACCAGACGCTGTTTAACAGGCTCCCCTGAGGAATATGAGCCAACACACACACAAACAGAGCTGGATGCTGCAGGCCAGATTCCATTCAGCAATTTCACTTTTTCCATGAGAAAAAACAATGTAGCACCAAACAAAAGCTGGTGGTGTGAAAAGACTTTAAGAGCAACTTACACTATGTATGTACAGCTTTACACATCACTAACTAGTATTAGCTACAGATGTTTACCACAGTTGCTAGGATATGAAAAAGGACACCATGTTTTTGTCCTGTTGGTCTTAATATCTGAAAAATCAAAACATGGTATGTTTCAAATCATGGACTGGCATTTTGTGAAAATGTAAAATATTTGACTGAAATGCGTTAGCTTCAGTTCTGCTACATCTGAGGGGGCAGATGGGTTGAGTCAGATTTGGAGGAAAGGAGAGAAGGAGGAGAAAGTGAGGGATTACACAGAGAAAAGTAATTTCCGCTACACTGAGAGGTCTGCGGAGGTCAAAGACTTCAACACTGTTCCTGAACTTTTAATACCAACAGTCACACTACAGAGGGAGAAAGAAGGAGACAGACTGTGTCTAAAAACAGCAACACTTTCTTTTGAACCTGTGTTTTTATGAACACACACACACACACACACTGTAAAGTAGGTATCAGATCTGATCAGGTGATGGCGCTAAAAACACAGTTTTCTGTTAAAAAGGGCTGCATCCAGTGCATCAATATGCATACATATAACTAATGCTTTTATTCAGAACAGACACATTAAATGAATCACAACTGGCAGTAAAAACATTTATAATGTTACAAAAGATTTCTACTCCAAATAAATTATGTTCAGCTTACTGGTGTTTATATAGGTTTATCTTGCTGTAGCTTTATCTTTTACTGGTAGCCTATTTATCTTGCTTTTACTGAATAATTTCAATCATATTAAAGGTTTGATGGCCTGATCTTTGTTTTTTTGGTTTGCTTGTATAATTGCTGGTTGCAGTGCACCTTTTGAAAAAGCAATCCATTCCTATTCTGCCACAACTAACTAAAATCAAAATAACTGGCTATATCCCAGCTAACAGAATTTTGTTATAAGAACGTTCTCTAAATATTCAGTGTTGGTTCTGGGAACATAAAAAACGTCCAGTTTTCTTGACGTTAGAGGAACGTTTTTATAAGGTATAATGTTCCTCAAATGTTCTTTCAACTTAATTTTGATCTAAAATTCAACATTCTAGGAACGTTGATTTGTAACATTCCAAGAACATAGAAATGTACAGTTTCCTAAATGTTAGTAGAATGTTATTTAAAGGTTAGTATGATGTTCCTGAAACATTCTTTCAATCATTCAAACACCTGCTGTGAACAAGTGCTGAAAGAAAGAGAAATAAGAACACAAACTACAACTTTCTTCAGCCACAGCCTTAGATGAACTGAAGATAAAAGACATTAAATCTCTGAAGATCTGATTAAACAACTCCACAAACAGCATTACCAGCTTCACTTATTACTAACCAGACTGACTTTATTTCTGTCACATGTCTACAGAAGTTCTTATTGAGAATTAACAGAAGTTTAGATGTTTCGTTTGAGGTCACCATCATGGAGGTTGGTGGTTGCTTTAGTTGAGCTCTTGACCCTTGACTATTACAGAGTTGTTTCTTTATCAGCAATTACAGGTGTTTTCAGAAAACATTTCTGCATTGATAACGACAGACAAACAGCTGCATTAAAGTGGTTTAATCAACTGCTTTTTTTTTTTTTTTTTTTTTTTTTGGTTGTACTTTTTTACTTTTGGTATTGAAGTGTTATGTGAAAAGGAAATAATAAACTCAAAATGTGATAAAATTCATTTTTAACATTTAAGTGATTTTGTAATAATGTCCAAAACTATTTAGAAGTTAAAAACGACACACTTAGACATCAGCACTCATCATACAAACCTCAACAATGGTGACAATCAAAAACAAATTCAGCTGCATAATTTATTCATGTCGCAATGCATGCTGTTTTGTATGCTGGCATGAAGCATGTCACCACTGTTGTGTTTCATATGACAAATGTTGATGTCTGTGCTAAATGATACAAAACAATGTTTTAAACAAAAAGTTAACAATGACAGCATTGCAAATTATATTTTTCACATTGGTTGGGTTTGACACAGCATTTCAAGTTCTTAAGTTAGCAATTACAGGAAAAAAAAAAAGTTGTTTAAACCACTTTAATGCAGTCATTTGTCTGTTATTAAAACAGACATGTTGATCTTCTTTATCAATACAGAAATGTTTCCTGAAAACATGCAACTATTGATAAAGAAGCAACTCTATAATAGTCAGGGGTCAAGAGCTCAACTAAAGCAACCACCAACCTCCATGATGGTGACCTCAAACGAAACATCTAAACTTCTGTTAATTCTCAATAAGAACTTCTGTAGATGTGTGACAGAAATAAAGTCAGTCTGGTTAGTAATAAGTGAAGCTGGTAATGCTGTTTGTGGAGTTGTTTAATCAGATCTTCAGAGACTTTTATCTTCAGTTCATTTAAGGCTGTGGCTGAAGAAAGTTGTAGTTTGTGTTCTTATTTCTCTTTCTTTCAGTGCTTGTTCACAGCAGGTGTTTGAATGATTGAAAGAATGTTTCAGGAACATCATACAAACCTTCAAATAACATTCTACTAACATTAAGGAAACTACATTTTATGTTCTTGGAATGTTACAAATCAACATTCTACAATGTTGAATTTTAGATCAAAATTAAGTTGAAAATGTTTCAGGAACATCATACTAAGCTTCAAATAACATTCTACAAACATTAAGGAAACTGAACGTTTTCATGTTCTTGGAATGTTACAAATCAGTGTTCCTGGAATGTTTAATTTTAGATCAAAATTAAGTTGAAAGAATGTTTGAGGAACATTATACCTTATAAAAACGTTCCTCTAACGTCAAGAAAACTGGACGTTTTTTTTTACGTTCCCAGAACCAACACTGAATATTTAGAGAATGTTCTTATAACAAAATTCTGTTAGCTGGGATTGGATTTGGATATCTTAGAGTGTGTGAGTGTTCCATGCTTGCATGTGAGTGGGTTCATGACGCATGCATAAACTGTGAGGAAATTTTATAATCACTGCATCCTTTTGTCAAAGGGTAGTTGAAAAGTTCACCACACTTTTTCATTCAGTCACACACAGCAGACCCGCTTTCACATAACAATACACTCATACTTGGGCTAATCTTGCTCCAGGAATTAGAGCCGAGTTTCATGTTTGGTTAAGATTGTCAAAGTCATCTCATAAATATCTCAGAGGTACAAACAGAGTGAGGAAACCTGCTGACTCACAGGGCTAAAGCAAAAAAAAAAAAATCCCTTTAAGAATTACAGCTTTGTGTACAAAGTCTAAAGCTCACAAATCCAAACTGTACACATAAATTACCATGTTTTAGAGCTCAGTTTAGAAAAGAAAAAAAAAACATTCAATAGGAGGAGTAAACTTCACCTTTCGAAGCAGCTTAAAACGTTCTGCTGTGGCTGTGCATACCAATGGTCATATGCTATACCAATCTAACTTAAAGTGATGCATCTGTTTGCTAAATATTAGCATTGTGCTGTTGCATTAAAAAATACTTGACAAGTTTAAGTCTTGGGTGAGCATTTGGCGCACCTAAATAGTGTGTTAGTGCTACTTTATTTAAATGTCGGAAGTATAATATGACACCATTGATGATTTCTTAAGACACCGGCTATAAATAGCCCAACTGTTTTCACACTAACACATCTAAGTGGCAGATCTTCGAAGTAGTCTAAACCTCCAAGTATAAAGGCCTGTTTACACCAAGAATTATAATAAATTATGGAATTATAGATTAGAACTATATAAAGACAGGCCTATATAACTTCCACTTTAAAGGGATAGTTCACCCAAAAATGAAAATTCTGTCATCATTTACTCACCCTCAAGTTGTTCCAAACCTGTATGAATTTCTTTCTTCTGCTTAACACAATATATTAACCTAACGCACGATAACATCCTGTCATCTGCCGCTTTAAATGCTAAACGCCTGGTGGATTCTGATTGGCTGTCAATGTTTTTATTGTTCACTAGCGGTTTTTTGGCACACAAAAAGTATTCTCGTCGCTTCATAACATTAAGGTTGAACAACTGTAGTCTCATGAACTGTTTTAAATATGTCTTTAGTAGCTTTCTGGGCACCTGAATCAATTCTAATTTAGGGGTTGCGCATTTAAAATGGCAGACGGCATTGCAGAGAAGTTCCTAGCCGAGGTCCAGAAAAAGCCACAGTTTGACAAGTCAAACCCCCTTTTCAATGATACTTTAAAGAAAATGGATATATGCAGAACAATCGTCATACCCTCGGAATAAATGGTGATAAGTATTAACGATGAGATCATTATGCCATAATAATTACCTCAGGTATCCACCGCTGGTTTTGACAACATTGTCTTGCTTCCATTTAAGTTGCAGTGAAGACTAGGTGTTGTTTTTGTTCCACTATATTGACTATATTGTCAATTTAATGTTAGATTCGCGATTCGAAACATCATGCTGGGGACATCTGCTGGTTAAAGCCAAGTAAATGTAACGAGAACAGCAAAATCATGTTGTATACACTTTGAAACAGTGCATGAGCTTAGAGTAAGCAGACCGTTGGTGTGGACACAAATATAGTTATCGTTATAGTTATCGTTCTTGGTGTGAACAGGCCTTTAGCAAACTGATGTTCAAAAAAACCTACTAAGCGAGAACAAAACTTACAAAAATGTACCATGAATATATTCTACAATTATGGTAACTGCTGTAAAATCATAATAGCAAATTACAAGTTTTACTAAAGGTGCGACCACATTTAGCATATTTTCATGGAATATTCGCGGTCGAAATCCAGTCATTTCAGTCGCGCCGATTTCGCAAGGGGTTCAGCCATGCGAATTCACCGCGCTGACTAACAGAAAACTGCTTGGATTGGAGTTCACTTCTGCTCAGCAGTCTACTTCATACATTGCTGCACTACTGACAACAGACAATGGACCTTTTGTGACCGCACCTTAACTACGACAATAGAATATTATCATTCCATTCCAAACTGTATACGGCACAATAGTATATACTGCACGTGCATAGCCTACTACATTTCTTGTGGAGTAGTACGGAATCGGGACATACCCGCTTATTACCACAGCCCGGCGACGGAGAGTTGTGTCAAGCCTGAAGAATTTTGCTCCTCCTTCCTAAAACTCTGGAGGTGTTACGCTCCTGCCATTCAGTAAAAACACCATCGTGTTCCTAAAGTTCAGACGTCTGGCTGGACGCAACCTGCACGGATCAGGGAGACTCCGTATGTTCGCTGCATATGATGTGTGTCAAAGCTTGCCTTCAGGAGAAATTATTCCTGCTTAGGGAATGACCACAAGGGTTTTGAGCTTCATTATTTTATTCCGTGGTCTCTTGTGGATAAAACAACGCACGCTTGCTTAACGTTTCGAAGTTTTACAGGTAAGCAGTGCAATTAATTATTTCTAGATTGCTACTTGCTGAATATGCAAGAAACTTTGAAAAAAAAACCTTTAATGATTATGGTTGCACAAAATATTTCAGCGCGCAACACTGAAAATGGTTACACATGTCTAGAGAAAAATAAAATAATAATCAGGAATTAGTTTTAATTCTGGAATTTAGTTTACTTTTGTTGCGTAAACAATACAAGTTGGTATGGTAGTGAACTGTTAAAATGTCAGAACTTTCATCTACCTGTGCTTTTTGCTGGTCTCGTGAGCTCAGTATACTTTCAATAAAGCATGTCTGTTTTAAAATCACGCGCTTCGTACCAGGTAACCCAAGTCAATATATCATCGTGCAAGGACTGCTTGGTTTAGGCTAATGGTTGTGAATTGTACATTCCTCTGTTTATCTCATTATCCCGCAGCATCCGGCAGAACATAAACAAAACGATACATAACTAATGTGATAATTCATAATAGTGATTTTTGGGGGACTGACATCATTAATTACGATTTTAAAGTTTTTTTTTTTTGTTTGTTTGTTTTTTAACCCACGTGCATGTGTCAAATACACCACTGTGTGCTTTTAAATAACAAAGTTAAATTAAGTTAGTCGCGTTCGCCTGAGGAGATTTCAGTATCTTAACATTTCAGTAGCCTATCGGTCGGACAAATCTATCACACAAACACAAGAAATTATTACGCAAAACAAGCATCACCAGCACAATCCTGCAATCTGCTGACAGAGATTCCTTTATAAAGGTATTTGGCTACCGTCTCCTTTGTTATTAAGTTGATGTATTTAGCACCACTGTTGTAAGGGTTAATGTAATATATCAAAGGGTTAAACATCGTTTTTACATTAACATTATTTCTGGATTAAGGCAACTCGCTTGTTATTGCGTTATTCTCACGTGTGCTCAATGCATATACAGTATGCTGTCAATTGCGAAGCCCTAGTCTTAATATTGTCCCTGTAATGTCATTAAACCTCCATCCCCTTTCTTTACCTAAGCTGCTGGCACCTAAACGGGTGAGTAGTTGTTCTCAGGTGTAAATTAGTTTAGTTGCACAGGGCGTAAAGAAGATTATACTCAGTTATTCCGGCTTTTAAACCCATTATTTTCGTTGCTTTAAATCTCAACAGTTGAGGAGAAAGGTTTTGTGGAGGACTCTATTAAGAAGTACTTTGGAGCAAGGGTTGAGTGACATGCTGAGATTTTGGCCTTTCATTTTAGTGATCCTGAAAAGATTTGGAAATCCTCCTCAGCTGTACGCCTCTTTCCTCTGCTCGGTGGTTGGTAAGAGGTCTGGCAGAGATGTTAAAATGGTCACAACCTTTATATACCCACTAGATTATCACAACATATAAGGTGGTGTAGCATCTGTAAAGTTATTCAGGTTTTAGAATACACTCTTTAAAAATGAAGGTTTCAAAAGGGGGGTTTCACAGCGATGCCATAGAAGAACCGTTTTGGGTACCTCAAAGAACCTTTCAGTGGACAGATCTCAAAAGTACCACTGTTTCCATATTGTGAAGAAGAGCATTTTAATAATTTGAAGAACATTTTTCCAATATATTGTGCAATGGAAAGGTTCCATGAATGTTAAAGGTTCTACCATACCAATATAGAACCTTTTTTTAAAGTGTGTAACGGGCTGTTGCTTTTTATTCTTTAGCAATTCCTTTAGAAAACCTTATTTTGCTGGCAGGAACACAGAAACCAATATACTGGACTGAAGTTTAATCTTGTTTAATCTTTAAAGAACATCTCATGGGCTTTACATACTCTTCAGGAGAACCTGAGAGGTTGAGAATGCTTTGAAGAACTATTAATGTTGGTAGTGTAGAGATGAAGTTTCAATAGCTTAGCAGATTGCATAACCACATTTTCATTCTGCACTCAACTAACCCTTTGAGCAGCAAACCCACGTTATTATTTGTTTGTTTAATAAAATATTGTTTATGAATGACGTCAAAGCAGACCAAGAACCCAGCTGCGAGGTAAATCTGACCCGTCATTAGTAATCTGGGCCGCATTCCTTATATAATTTGTGATAATAACTGTAGTAAGCATGTTAACACGTTTTTCTCGTTTTGTTTCGGTCAGAGTTAGAGATCAGCTGGCAGTCTGCCAGTCATCGTTCGGGAGAGGCAAACACAGAGGAGGCACTTAGGCTACGAAGGAGGGACGAGTGTATGAGAAAAGCAAAGACAGAGATACAGAAGGAGAGCAAGCAAAAAGCACAGGCAAACATTCCTGACACGGTGTCTCAGCAATTTAATTAAAGGGACTAGTGGGACGTTAGAGTGGGCATTCGGAGGTGAAGGCTTAACCCCCCCTGGCCAGGCTTGGACTAATCCCAAGGGTCAGCTAATAAGTGCTCGGGTCATGCCACCATGACAACTAAATAGGGGAGTATCTCAGATAGAGCTTCCCAGTCACAGTTAGTAACTGCATGATGGACGTTAAGACACTGTGAGCAGGAATAAGTGTGTGCAGATGCTGAGTGAAGAACAGCCTTATAGTCTGAGGTAGAGTCAAGTGTCTGACATCTGAAGATTATTTAGTTAGAAGCACTTTGATTGTAAAGATTGGGGCTTTTGTTGTCTTGACTACGATGGCTGTTGTTAAAGGTCAGATGGAAACTCTAGAAATCTGTCGCTTGTTTGGATTATACTGATCACTCAAAATCACTAAAATCTGTTGCAGTAGTGACTGCCAAAGCCTGAGCCCTCCTCCTAAGACGAGGGATTTGATTTTCCTTTGGTTTCTTTCTCCTTGACGTGTTGACTATACAAAGGATTGCAATACAGGAGCATTAAAGATGACACAATGGAACAACATGCAACCTTATTTGTGTCAGAGAGCTCGGAACAATTTGAATGTCTGTCATTCAAAAGTTTGATTTATTTCCTGACCCTTGTTCTTTTATTAAATATTTTGGCTCATGTTATTATGCTTTTAGCTACTGTTCAAATATTCATGTGTGATGTTTGCAGATTCCATATGGACCTGTAAAAAAATCTTTAAAAAATATCAGAATTAGGATAATTAGTCTTTCAGGAAAACAACCAGAAACAAGCATGAAAAAATAATAACTATATACAAGAATGTTTCAATATTCATACTGGAATCGATACAGGAGAGAATCTCCATATTCTCCATAATCTGTAGGATGAAAATTTTATCTTTTTTAAGATTTAAGTTTTCTTCAATAACTAAAAGTAACAATGTTACTAACCAATCTACCTTTAGCATGAGAGGCATTATAGTAAAACATTCATTTAAATGTTGCTGTTCAAATGTTGTAGCTAGCTACTTTTTTTAAGGGGGGGGTATCACACACAGTTTCTGCCAATCTCATGGTAATCTTGAGTACATATAGAGTAACAATGCATCCTTCATATTTCCAAAAAGTCTTTAGTTTTGTCATATTTATAAAAGATAGATACGCTAAACCGAATCTTTCCGAAAAAAGCCGAGCTCCTGGAGGCGTGTCTGCCGTCAGTGCTGTGGGCGGAGCTAAAGAGTCACGAGCGCGCTCAGCTTCTGCGTAGAGATCGCATGCTAGCTGCGACATCATTATAAATACAAAGGGAACAAAAACGTTTGTGTTGTTTACATTATATGCACTTGCGCGCCGATTGCCAACAAAACACAGACATCTGATGCAGTTTTACTCACCACCCCCGATCTGCAAATCCAGCGCCGAACTGGGACTTGTTTACAAAGTATTCATCACCGAATTCCTGGGAACAAACAAACATACGTGCACAACTCCGTTGCTGCCCCGGAAAAAAAACAAACTTCATCCACTGTTCCCTTAATGCTGGGTTCTTTGGGAAGCTGAAAAAGGTAATCTTTCCCTCACAACCAAAAACACACTGTTTACAGGAGCTGTGTTTCATTTCGGAGGCTGTGTCCTCCGGAGGTCGCATTTGAAGGCTGAATACTTCATCAAGGATGTCATATTTAAGAAAAGTAACCGTAATAAAATTGACTGATATTCATTGTGAGGTGTAAAATACTGTAATACGTTGCAATCTAACGGTTATTTTTCTTAAATGAGACTGCCTCGATGATGTATGCAGCCTTCAAAGGGTGCAGCCCCTGAATTGGGACACAGCCATTGTTGAAAAATCTCTCGGCTTCCGTTGCTCTTTGCTCTGGGTTATCAGGGAGAAGTGCCTATACAAGGAATTCCGTTCTCTTTTGACGTCATACAGGACACACTCGAAAAAAACTCTTAGAATCCTGTACCGAAACCGTAGTAGTGGATTTGGCACAGAAATACTCCGTCATACGTCTAACACGTGTTTTGAAACTTTGGCCATGTTTAGCATGAGAATGCAACTCTTTAACAGTGTAAATAAGTCAGAATGCATGAAATAGCATTACATGCTATTTCATGCTATTCCCCCCCCTTTTAACAAGAATAGCTTGAGAGTAGTTTAAGTACTTTGAATTATGGGCTGTTTCAAAACAGCTTCCCCAAAACTGCTGACAAGAGATAAGGAAGGCTGGTGAAGAAAAGCTCAAATACTGTATTATCTCATGGTTTGGCTTTTAGGATTTATTTTATGTATGTTCTGTCTTGGTGTCCACTTGTAAAAACACAGTTTAGATTGCAACCCTGCTGTGTGTATGATCATGAGCGGGGTGAAGGCAAGAACCAATGCCAAGAGCAACAAAGAAATATAAACAGGCATATAAATCATAACAGAGGTCAGAAAATGTTAGAAATAAGCATGAATAAGATTGGATGCAACACTAAAATACTTTCTCCTATCCTAGCTTAATATGCAGCAGAGACTACTATACAAAAGCCATTCATTGGTCGAATCCCCTTGAAAGTGTAAACACTGTGGCTCTTTCAAAACATTATACTCTTTTTTTTTTTTTTTTGTTTTTTTGTGCATACCGACCAACAGCACATAGCAACACTATTTCAACCAATACTGTGAATTTGAGGCAGGGCTATCTGTTTATCCAGCCAATGGAAGATAAAAGGAGTGCAGCCTGTTTGGAAACAATCATTATTTTGCTATGTTTGGGAAAAATTACACGCTTCAACTTTAAGGATACAAACTGCATATAAAAAATCCCAGGTGCACTAAGAACATCTCTTCCACGCTCGTTTTTCTTTCTGAATGTGAGCTGTAACATCTTGTTATTTGATTGAGGATAGAGAGTTATGTCCTTTGGCTGCATCTGTTGGGTGGTGTTCAGGTTTTCACAAGTCAAGAACAGCAAACATCCGTCTACCTTCCTTCAAACGCAGGCGCTCAGGAGAGCACTGTTTGATCCAAGGGATCTGCTTCTCCGATTACTTTGGCTGATACCTGAGTTATATTAAGACTGTAAGAGTAAGCTCTTACAAAACATACAAAACATGCGCGTTACTAACTGAAGAAAGAAAACTGAAAACTGGAGTCATTTACTTTCTTCTGTGTCACATGATCCTTCAATGTTAAAGAATTAGTTCACTTTCAAATAAAATTTTCCTGATAATTTACTCACCCCCATGTCATCCAAGATGTCCATGTCCATCTTTCTTCAGTCGAAAAGAAATTAAGGTTTTTGATGAAAACATTCCAGGATTATTCTCCTTATAGTGGACTTCAATGGCCTCCAAATGGTTGAAGGTCAAAATGATAGTTTCAGTGCAGCTTCAAAGGGCTTTAAACGATAGCAGACGAGGAATAAGGGTCTTATCTAGCAAAACGATCAGTCATTTTCAAAAAAAATGTAAATGTATATGCTTTATATAAACAAATGATCCATGAGCCTTCCAAGTGGTTCCGCCAAAACCGCACTTTCGTATTCTTCAAAAAGCTTACGCTGAATGTCCTACACCTTCCCTATTCTACTTACGGAAAAAATGGAACTGGCACTGCGTTCGTTCCGTAAGCTGAATAGGGAAGGTGTAGGACATTCAGCGTAAGCTTTTTGAAGAATACAAAAGTGCGGTTTTGGCGGAAGCACTTGGAAGGCGATCATTTGTTTATATAAAGCATATACATTTACATTTTTTTCGTTTTGCTAGATAAGACCCTTATTCCTCGTCTGGTATCGTTTAAAGCTCTTTGAAGCTGCACTGAAACTGTAATTTTGACCTTCAACCGTTTGGAGGCCATTGAAGTCCATTATAAGGAGAATAATCCTGGATTGTTTTCATCAAAAACCTTAATTTCTTTTCGACTGAAGAAAGAAAGACATGAACATCTTGGATGAAATGGGGGTGAGTAAATTATCAGGAAAATTTTATTTGAAAGTGAACTAATCCTTTAATTTTAGGGTGAACTATCCCTTTAAGATGTAAATGACATCTGTTATGATTGGCTAATCAATGTGCATATTCATACAGCAAAAAGTCACACAAGCAACTTGAGAATACTGGAAAAGTTACACTGAGGTCACTTAGGCTACATTCACACTGCAAGCCTTAATGCTCAATTTCGATTTTTGCTCAGATCTGATTTTTTTTGTGTGTGTAGCTGTTCACATTGTTGTTTCAAATGTGCCCAATATTAGATTTCCAGTGTGAACAGATTATGGTTCTGAACTGGCCTGCATGCGCAAAAGGACGATACAAATGGGGTTACCAGGTTTTTACCACAAAATCCACTCAATTGTTTCTCAAAACTAGTCCAATACTAGCCCAATTGCGTTCTGTGGGGTGTCCCGGTAAAAATCGCATTTCGGAGGTTAAATATCGTGTTAGTGTGGTTGCTTCAACCCACGGAGTTGCAAAACAACCCGCGGCAACAGTGAAAAAGTAACCCAATTTTCCGGGAAAATCACGGACTTGGCAACACACACAGCGCAATGATATGAGTCCTCATGTTTTGCTTGTATTATAGAGCTGTCTCTGTAATACTTACGAGTTCTGACACATCACTGCTCTTCTACTGACTACCTTTCGCAACTGTCTTGATAACGTTGGGTATGTAAAATCTTTGAATAGACTCCCATGAGCGCAGAATGGTGACGAATGTTGATTTCAAGTGATGTAAAAATCGCATGAATTCCGATATGCCTGTTCACACTGCGGTTGCATTACAAAACATCTGACCTGTATTGGATTTAGCACCACATATGGAAGTGGCACAAATTGGAATTTAAGAGATCAGATTCCATGTGGTTTGTACTGTTCACACTGTCATGGGGAAAACAGATATGAGTCACATGTAGGCAAAAAAAATCAGATTTGATTACAAATACATTATTTCAGGCTGCGCACACTTAAATCGATCAGTGACACAACTGAACTGTCTCAGAACAAATTCATCAGCAGACTGCCAGGATGGGATCAGATAAGCCTCTAAAACACACACACGCATTGTCCACACTGTCTTTCATCGCTTTTCAGTGAGCTGCAACAGTACACAAACAGAGCAGTGTGTTGGAGAGTGATGGAGAACTTCCCTAGTATTTAGTTACTTTAGCCACGCTTACACCATGTCTACACATTACAAGCAAGAGCTATGTCAGTTGGAGGAGGTAAATATACTCCAAGAGGGCCTCAACGTCACCGTTGTACAAACAGGTCGGGGCAGGCAGGCAGGCAAACTGATTTGGTCTTGTTCCAGCATACCTCGTCATCACTGGATTTGAACCGACATCCGTGTATTTGTTTTAATAGGCTGTGGGTTGTAAATAGATCCGCTGCGTAATTTGGCGCTGAGGTGTTGAGCTCTAAACAGTGCTTTACACACAGTTTTTAGTATCTTGATTCTTAGTTTATCTCCCCTTTGCTTTCAAGACAGCCTCACATGAGTTGCATGAACACAGTTTTGTCAATGTGTAAAACCTGATGATAATCTAAAGAGCATATTGTGTTTCAGTGGAAGCAAGAAAATCTGACCTTTTCAACAAAAAAGATCACATGCTCAGTGTCACAAATATGATTATTTGATTAATGGCCAAGAATTTGTGCAGAATCTTGGTCTGACAGACTGAAGTCTTTAGAGTCCCTGACACAAAAAAACACTCAAGCTGACACAGCTGGTCAGAAGACAGGACACCCCCTGCGGGGCAAGAAGGGGGCGGCGGGGCGAGTTGTTCCAGCATGTCCCAGCCGCGAGTTCTCTCTCTCTTGTGCTCCATTCAATTTAATTGACTTTAAACTCCAGGCACATTTCATTCATATTAAAATTCAGATTAATTCAATGTACTTAATTTGCATGATTATTTCCAATTCTTTTAATCAATTTAAAGGGTTAGTTCACCCAAAAATGAAAATTCTGTCATTAATTACTCATCCTCATGTCGTTCCACACCCACAAGACTTTTGTTCATCTTCGGAGCACAAATGAAGATATTTTTGATGAAATTTGAGAGCTTTCTGTCCCTCTGTTGACATCTACCACTTTGACGCTTTAAAAAGTTCATAAAGAGATCGTAAAACTAATACATATTTAGTGGCAGAAAACTCCATTTTCAAATGTCTCTGGATTAATGTAGACGTAGCCAGAGTCCAAATTTTCTGAAGAGACTCGATCGCTTTATATGATGAACAGATTTAATTTCATCTTTTATTCACATATAAACCTTGATTAGCGAACATAAACAAGCTCAACCAAACCGCTTGACCCGAGAGAACAAACCTCATTGGTTAATGCAGAAGCTGAAACGTGCTGCGTAAAGGTCCTTTCACACTGAACGCGAAATTCGTCGTGAAATTCAGCACAAATTTTCGACCAGTGTGTCGATTTTTTTCCCTATTACTCCGCGATGAAACGGGCCGTCCAATTAGATTTGAGCTTTAGATCACATGCCCGGAGCAGCTGCTGTTGCACAGAAGGGCGAGAGTGGTGGCATTGTTTCGAAAACTAGTGTAAACAAACAGAAGAAGAGTACCCAGGAGGAGATTATTATTTGTATCTGAGAACAGATTTATTCTCAATTGTTCTTTATACAGAATATCATTTCTAGTCATTTTCCACTGAATTATGTGATCACTGTCCGTTTTCTTCCATGCGCGTGAGTGTTATGATTATGAGAGCGCGTTTTGGATCTGTCAATCATGTAATCATATCTCCTGCTCTTCCGTATATAGGCTAAAAATTGAGAGAAACATTTTTCTACAGATGAAATGTGAAGGCAAATAGACATGATTATGACGATATGTTTTCTGTTTTTTATGGAGCTCATGGTATTTTTATAACAATAAAGAATGTTTATGACAAATGATAAGCAGATTTAGAGTCCAATCCATTATAAAAACATACAATTATCACATACCATTATCGAATCAAAACCCACTTTAGATCATAATCAGAGGTTATTACAATAACTCGATGATTGTTTAAAGTGCGTTTTGAGCAAAGACATTAATAATCATATAAATTTTGAAATGTAGCATGATGTTAATTGTGCTTCTAACTCTATTTTAAGATGTATTCTTGTAAGTATTAGATAGTTTGTTTCTAATGTAATACCAAACTTATCTTAATTTAACGCTGTATATTATGCAGCGGACGATGTTAAAGCCATATACGAGATACATACATGAGGACAAATGCATTGTTGGTCGGCGCCACCTAGCACGTAGGTGTGAATTAGCAGAACATGATCAGTCGTTTCGCGTTTGGTGTGAAAGGTCCGTTCTTCTGCGATTCGCCTCGCTTTTTCGCGTCGCGTTCAGTGCGGAACGGCCTTAACACGAGAATGAACCTCATTGGTTCTCGCACGTCAAGCAAACATGCTTGAGCTTCTGTTTACCATAACTGATGTGTGAGTTGATGAATGTTTATAATGTTCAATCTGTTCATCATAGCACAGCTGATTGGTTCCTGCTGTATCAGTAGCCAATTAGTTTGCTTCTCAATCTTCAAATACTGGTCAGCATTTTCTGTAGCAGTTGCAGTTGCTTTCAGAAACCGTCCACCTTCCCTAGCTCCACCTGTATACATCTGCTATGGGTAATTCATGATTTGTACAGCAGCAGCATGTCTTACTTGCTCACAGCAGCGTGTCGTTTATGTATTGGCAGTAGCCGTAATTTGAATTTGCTCTGCAGCAGCAGCAGCAGCAATAACCAGCAACAGCAGCAGCATAGCAGATCTGTTTCGCCAAGACCAAACATCAAACATCAACATTGTCATATCCATTATCATGCTAAACACTCCTAGAGATGTCATGATAGAAATTTAGTTCAATTCACTCGTCATTTACAATGATTATATTCAAATTAAAACTTACATTGATTTGATTTTGCTCAATGAAAACATTTCTCTCCCACTTGCTTAATTCAATTTGTGTTCAGATCCAATTCAAATTCAGATTAATTTAATTTACTGTACTCTATTGCCATGAGTGTTTTTCATGCAGTAGTTTTTTAATCACTTAATTCAGTTCAGTTCACTTCTCAATCACATCAGTTTTAAATTCAAATGAACGTTTTCCACAGTCATTTCTGTGGTTTACTCTGATCTAGCTCAGTTCAATTCACGTTCAACTTCAGGTTCACTGAATTTATCTCTGAATTTTATTCATCAGTTTCGTATTCAAATTCAAATGTTTTCCATGCAATCATTTTTATGGTTTACTCTGATTTCTTTTTGTTTTTCTCTCTGTCAGTTCAATTAAATTCACATTTCTCTTCAGGTTCACATTCAATTCATATTCATATTTAAAAGAATTCAATGTATGGTAGCAATGTATGGTAAGACTGTTTTCAAATCAATAGTTTTTGGTTTTATTTTGGTTTCTCTCTTGTTCTCTTTCTCTGACACAGATGCTGTGCAATATTAGTAAACGTGTGATAAGGTCTACTGAACTTTTTGACTGCAGACCAGTTTTAAACATCATTTAACTCTCAGGATTAGCTCTTTGACTGGTGACTGACACTAGCGCCTAAAATCTGTGTACTTGCGCATGAGTCATGGTATTAAGATCTATGGCAATGGTCCAACAACGTTTTTTACTTTTTTGACACCCATTATGTGTTACATAGTACACTGAATAACAATAAAGAATGTGCTAACTTGAATAACTTGCTGCTTGAATGTGTTTAACAGGTGTATGAGTTTTCACCTTGGACAGATAAATACGTTCATATGGTGTGTGTGTGTTTGTTTTTCTTTGAGAGATGTGAAAGCTGTTACGTTTCACTCTATTACACACCGATTTGGTCTGAAAGTAAGCCAAAAAAACAAAGCTTAAAATACTAGGAACCTGTCCTGAACCAACTAAACCTGCAGAGAGAGGGAAAGAGACATGTATAGTCTAAGAACAAACAGTTCTCTGCTTCTCTCTTCATTAAACAATGCAACTGCAGATTGCCTTTTATAGTAAACAGACAATTGATTAATTGCTCATTTTATTAGTACAATATTAGCAAGAATTCTAAGGCATCATTAACACAGCAAAAGAATACGGTTGTCAGACCTGTATTTGAGTCCTTAATACAGTTACGTTTACACACAGTTCAGTTATTTACAGGAGTGACAACGCATTCTGTAACCAAACTCACACCTGTAAATTTTCAGGACTCACAACCACATTCTCGGAAAATCCACGAAATGTGAATGGAACCTGACTGGACAATTAGTTTTTCTGTGCTGCACAAAAACATCTACCATTTGTTGCGGGTTGTCATGTTTGTTAAGAATTTTGTGTTCTACGCACGACTCAAATACTCCGTTCTCCACCAGATATAAATGGTGCTGTTGGTTAATAAAGATTTGACAGATGAACTCACAGCTCGACTGGACTCTCGTGTTAAAAGTGACAAGACTTCTCAGTTTTATGGACGTTGCCATCTTTGATATTACTTTGGTTACTGGTAAGAGAATACTGGCTTGACTCCTGTTGCACGTTCATACCAAGTGTGCCGCACAAGTCCTGAAAAGTGAAGACAAAATATTTTGATCGCCCCCAGGTGGCTGGATGCAGTATAGCTGATAAACCCCGCCCTCTCTGTGTAATCTAATGGGACATGAGACAAACTAAACAATCAAATTACACTTCAAATACATTTTTTCCAAAGATGGTATATTTTATGTAGTTTTTATCACGCTGATGTAAGTTCAAGTGTTTTTTTAAATAAGTTTGGTTTTAGTTAGCTGTTTGATGCTATAAAAACGGGTGTTTGACGTCATGATTGACAGATGAGATAGACAGCTTCTCTGACCAAAGTAGTCACGGAGGTGCCAACGGACTTTTTTCGTGATTTTCGAGAGGAGATTGGAGCTTCAACTTAAATTTCTACATTTCCATAACTGTTTATTTCACACCGACATAATGAGTTGTTCTGCAGTAAACTGTACTAACCGATTCTGCGGGAGTGTGGGCGGGGCCTTGATAGCACGGCTCGACTTCTCGCTCTCTACTGCACAGCAAGATGTCAGTGCCATATTTGGACATTGGCGGCTTCGCTTATTTACAATAGAAGACAGTGAAAGTGCGTTGTCCATATTTTTTTTACAGTCTATGGTTCATACAGACAGTAGGGACTTTAAGCAACAGCTGCTGATGGAATGGCAACGGTGACTGGAAAAAAACTGTTAGCTGTGGTAGCCAAAGAACGTAAAAATCACTAAGCAACAATGATGAAGACATTGTAACGGATCATTTAATCATTTGACAAAGTACAAAAAAAAAAAATTTAATTTAAAAAAGCAAGAGAAGGGTTGCTTTTGGCATTAAATGATATACAGATATCACTAAAATGCCACATAACCATAAAACATACCTTTTACTTATCTGATCTGTCATGTATTAACATATTTGAAGTAAATTTATCTTGTTTTATGGATGTCTAGATATTTTTTATTGGACAACTGTATTTTTTGTAGTGCATAATCATGTGTAGAGAGGCAGAGAGCAAATATGAATCATGCACACACAATGCCTTGGCTGCAGATTATGCCACCTGACAGCATGCTAGTCATAGCAGCAGCATATTACGGGTAATCCAGTCGCAAACACTCTTTTCAAATGCAGCCCTTCAGAAAAATATGTGCAGGACAAAAGGACGCTAAGAACACCAAAATGACATCTTTCTTCAACACACCCATCGTAAAATACTTCTCGTACCAGAAATGCTGAAGTTGACCATGCATAGTTTTTACATCCATGATAGATAGATAGATAACCACATTTGTAACAGTATATGACAGGCTGGCGTGTGTCAGAGGCATCTGTAAGTTGGTCTACTTTGGTCTTTTGTCTTGTTCAGTTTCTCATGTTTCACACAGAAATGCAGTGTCTCCCTCTATGTCCATGGCTAGCAGGTGTGCACACGCACATATAGTAGATTGTAACTTAAACTGCCTGCAGCCCCTGGGCAAAGCTGGGGGAGGACGTTATACCTTTATTGCACCTAGTCTGGTTTAAGACACTCTCCACCTTTTTAGTGTTTTCTGTGTCTTTTTGAGAGAGTTTTTGTCTGGAGGGCCTGAAGTGTGTATGTGTTTGTATTAATGCTATGTCTGAAACTACTTGTTTAAGTGGACCTAATTATGCTTATCTAATAATAATCCAAAGAAATCTGAACCTAAAATTTGGGTTCTTGTCTTTGTAACAATTATTTACACTGTATAGGTTATTTTCTTTTTGCAGAGCCTAAAGCTTACAGTAGATTAACCCTCTTCATTTTAAGCAACTTTTTTAGCTGTACAGTGTTTTTGAGTTGGAGATTATATTTCAACATAAGACTTCAAAGTACTTTATTCCTGGTCTTATTGTGTTATTTTTCATCAATAGAATTAGTTTAGATAATATGACAATTATTTAACAACTTATAATTTATGCACAAATTAATTCTGAAACTGTACTCTATTGCTCTGAAACAACTAGGCTGTGCATTCTATTGGTTAATGTTAAAAATGTAAAATAGCTCAAAAAAGATAGTGAATGTAATGCCACTTTTCATGTTCCAATCAATTCCCAGTGGATAAAATCCAAAAAAGATGGGTTACGAATGCTGAGAATTGTTGACATACAATAAGAGTATAGTGTTATAGCATGAATGTGGATAGCAGAGCTCAGAAAATTTAGTCTTGGAACAAATGCATAAGAAATACTTTAGTTCATATTTAGGGTACGTTTACATGACAACTATATGCTTAAAACGGAGAAGTTTTTCCTTTGAGTTTTCCGCGTACAGACGACACCGTTGTCAAAATATCCTCATTCATATGAATCCGTGAAAATGACTAAAAACACTTTATTCTGCTGGCAGGCCATTAGATGGCAATGAAACACTATAGACTGAACATGTAATGTGCATGTGCATGATGTCATCATTTTCACAGATACGTGTTTTTGTTGTTTACACGGAGACCGTTTTAAAAACTTGCACTTTTAAACCAGTTTTTTCAAAAGTTTGCTTTTTCAGGCCACCAAAACGCCATTGTTGTGTAAATGAACGGCCAAAACGCGTAAAAAGTTTTCCGTTTTTATTTGAAAACGGTGTCGTGTAAACGGCCCCTTAGTTCATACGTTTAGATCTGACTGCAGAAATCTTGACGAATCTGAACACAGAGATATTGTTGGAGAGGTGAGATTCCTAGTAATTTTTCCTCGTAAAAAAAAAAAAATATTGGACACAAGCAAAAGTCTCCATTTGCTCTCCATTTAATTGTATTGATGTCTAAGAGAGAAACAATGAAGATACTAAAGAGATATTGATTTTAGTGCTAGTCGAATTGGCTTTGGCTCTGTTTTAAAAGCTTCTGTTGTGGTTGAAGTGAAGCATGAGGAAAATCCCAGATAAATCTGTTTCATATTTTAAATCAGCCACATGCTCATGAGCTTGATTCAAGCATGCGTAAACAAAAAGAGTCGCTTACAGGCATGTACACACATGCACAGAATCCATATTTAAGTGCAGATGCCTGTTTCTCCTTTGGCTTCCTCTCTGAAATCCTCCCCCTACCCTAATCACAAAACAGTTACTTAATGGGAGCTCTCTGTCACCCGAAGAGACCGACCAAATGCATTCTGGGTAACACAATCCAGCTGTCCTCAGAAGTTGCTGACGGAAATGTGTATTTATCTGTGTGTGTGAATACGTGTGTGCGGCTGTGTGTAATTTCAGGACAGTAGTGATGTATGTTACTCAAAGAAACACACACTTGCACCTCTGTACTAGTAAATGTTAAACTATGTGTGTGTCACTCATATTGAAACTGTAGCTTTTTAAGCTAAATGTACAAAAGGTCAACTGCAACAGTCAAGCTTAGGGTTGCTACCTTCACCTTCTGTCTGTCACGCGCATGCTGCATTAAGTCAGACAGCGCACCGTGAGCAATGTTTCCAAAATGTTTTTCGGAAAACTGCAGTTCAACTTATTTTCATCAGCAGTTACTGGACAGACACATTTTTTCCCATTAAGTCCTATATTTGGAGAGCCTCTTGTGTTTAACGTTAAGCTCTGATTCACCTGTGACCTCCTTCTGCTCCTCATGCCACCCTCGTCAAACCTGTTTTCACGCAATCAGTTGTGACATAAGCTTGGCATACAAGTGCACGGACCCTGAGACAAATAAAGAGAGAGTGAGAGAGAAAAATGTCAAACCCTCTGGAGGCCCCATACCTCCCTGTGATGGATTTTTAGGGTTATTGCAAAATTCCTGCCGTGCCGGTGGGATTGTGCATATGCCAGAGAAAAAGAGAGAATGGAAGGAGGGCAAAATGAAAGGTAGCAACATGCTCTAGATTCTGTCAAAAGTCAAGCAACCTGCAGAGAGTCCAAACACAATGTTATAGCTAAAACACAGTTGGTAAAATATCAAAACTAAATATACATCAGATAAGATGGAGAGGGAAACCAACGGATTATCAGGCTAGCTAACATGAAATGGTTGAATAATTATGATTCAACTAATTGAGCGAAACTGAATGTCACAAAGCAGGTAAATTCATACACTTTTCACTTTTGGAACGTGGTAGCTGGTTTCTAGCTTGTAGATACTGTAGTTTGTACCAGCAACAAACTACCCGGTCATATAGGTGGTCAAGCTAATCTTTGGAAAGTGTTGCATGGCTGACCAGCCAATGGCTATCTTGAACCAACTAATAAGTAGATATAATGTTCCACAGAGATGCAACTGAGTCAAACAGTCTTCTTCAAAGAAAACATTATCAGACCAGATTAAAACAAATAGTGAGCAAATATAGTCACAGGACTATGAGCAAACAATCACAAGCCTTCCTAATAGCAAGCCATTGCCCTTCAAGGGGAAGAGGGAATGAAAGGGCAGAGAAAAAAAGATAAATAGTTGATGTGAGAAAGGGTCTCACAAAAGGAAACTCGGACAAGAGTGAGTGTACCTGCCAAATGAATGGTTGTTCATCTGCCTCAATAGACTGGCCCTTTAGTGATCAGGATTCCTGTTGGAACAGTAAACTATTCTTTGTACTCACAAACATATACATTGTTACCTCAGCGGAGGAGAAGATGGGAGGCTTGGTCTAGCTTTTTGTTCATTAGGAAATCAAAGACATCTGAGAGATTATTGAACAATCTGACACATACAAAATGACACAAGGACTTTAATTGAAAATTAAGAGGTTTAAAACCGCTACACTTCACTTTTAAATAGCTACTTATTCTCAGACATTCTTAGTTGTGTCAGTGAAGAGTTGAGACACTGGGTGGGCTCCTCTAAGGACACATTCTGGGATGAGGTTTAAACTTTCTTGATTAACTCATTAAGCAAACAGTGGAAAGAGTGAAACTAAATGAAAGGCAGGTCAACAGACATTCGGTCAACTGGGCCATATACCACAGCCATTGTTGGATGATCTCAGAAAATGCAGGAAAATAATGATAAAAGTTCCTCAGCCAGACAATGAAACAAGGTTCAATTATAGTGCACAAATCATCAGAGGAGTCACGTACCCATTTATTAATTTTTACTGAGGAGTGGCCATTCTGACTCATTCAGTACACATTTACTGAAAATTTGAAGTTATTAAGAATATTTTATTAATAAGCAATATAATACAGTGTAGTAAATGGGTGATTTCTGCCACAGTATTTCATACTCTTTCATTGGGTCAATTCTGGTCGTCACAAAAAATAGTCAACATTACTGTGCCCTGCTGTTTTTGTTTTCTCTGTGTAGGGATGGAGTTTCAAAGACTTGACAAAACTCCAAACATGCCTGTTTCTGTTTGTATGAATAAGTCATGTAAAGCAATTGTTCAAAACTGGTTTTGCTTGAGGATCCAAACTTTACATTTTGCACAGTCCCAACAAAAGAACCAAAATGGTTTAGCAGACAGAAGCGGACAAAAATGCCTTAAAAAAAGACTGAACATCAAACAATGAAGTTTATTAATATTACACTGAACATAGGCCATAGGATGTCCAATCCTGCTCCATGTCCTGCAGAGTTTAGCTCCAAACTGCTCCAACACACCTTACTGAACGTTTGCCTTAGAGGTCCTGAAAACTTTGGTGAGCTGTTTCATATGTGTTTATTAATTATGGATGGAGCTAAACTTTGCAGGACACCCATTGTCAAAGGCCCAACAATGTGTAAACTCATACAGTATATACAGTAACAAGATTTTAGTTTTGACCTTGGGTTTCTGTTTTTTCTATTGCAGGTTTCAATCACAAAGGCCAGACGCTTATCGACGATGCGGCCATTATCTCCCCTGTCTCATCTCATTTTGTTTCACTTACTGAGTGGATCTCTGAGCAGTAGATGTCCTCAAGACTGCTCTTGCAAACCCAGTAGTTCCATCTTCTGTGTCCAGCAGAACTTAATCTACATGCCTCGTGGCCTCCCCTCCTCCACAAAGTACCTCTATGTCTTTCAGAACAACATCAAGACCTTGCAAGAGCAGGACTTTGTAGAGCTTAGCGAGCTTGGAATGCTGGACTTGAGTCAGAATGCTCTCAGTGAAATCCCTGATGGGGTTTTCAGCCCACTCTCCTCTCTACTCAACCTGGATCTCTCCTCAAACGGCATTACTCACATTTCCAAAGACAGCTTTACTGGACTGGTCAACCTGGAAAGGCTGTATCTCTACAGCAACCTCATCCACAGCATTCACCCAGCTGCTTTTGAGGGACTGGAGAACCTACTGGAGCTGAAGCTTCAGGGGAATAAAATTAGTGTGTTGCCAGCTCTACGACTACCCAGACTGCTCCACTTGGATCTTAGTTATAATAGTATCCCACCCCTTGGACCTGAAGATTTACAGACACCACACCTTGAGTCTCTTAAAATAGCTGGATTGAAGCTGACCAGTCTGGATGAGGAACTGCTAAGGAACCTGGCAAACCTACATGTTCTGGATGTTTCACAAAATCTGCTTGTAGAGATTCAACCTACACTAAAGGCAATGGGGGGCCTACGAAACCTCAATTTAACTGGGAATCCCTTGGGGTCCCTAAAACAAGAAGATTTCCAAAATCTGGTTAATCTACTAGAGCTCGACTTGAGCAACCTTTATTTGCAAGGCTTCCCCGAGGGTTTCTTCAACCTTTTCCCCAAACTTAAGAAGCTCACTGCAGCAGAAAACCCCTTCAACTGCCTTTGCCCACTGGCCTGGTTCCCAGCATGGCTAAAGGATGGCAATGTTGAGCTGTTAAGGATGGAGGAGACTCGTTGCCACTTTCCACCAATAAACTCGGGCAAGGTTTTGGCAAAGTTGGAGCATAAAGATTTTGGCTGTCCCACAACGACCATTGAGTTAACAAGTGCAGTGACAAGCAGTACTACGAACAAGCCCACAAACTCCACCACACAATCAGGCACAACACACGCCATTCCCCCGGCTCCACCAAGTGAGATGTCCTCAGCAGGCATAGACAGCTTCCCTCTTTCCCAGACCACTGCCTTCCCCATAAGAATCACAGAAGATTCTGAAGAAGAGGACATTATGTGCCCTTCCAATATCTGTCTAAATGGGGGAACATGCATATTTAACTCAAATGGGGTGGTTGTTTGCCTGTGCCCACCTTCAATGTCAGGACTCTACTGTGAGATTCAAAATGAAGTTCTGCTTCCCCCGCCTTCACCTAGAGTTTCTATCGAGACCATTGCTACAGTCCAGCCCAACACAATCAGCTCTCTTCACATAACCAGCACTTCCATTTCATTAGACCTTCACCGTTACATCCACACAAGGCCAAACATCCGTGGAATTCGTCTGACTTACCGAAACCTGTCAGGCCCAGACCGACGGCCACTACAGTTGAATGTGCCTCCAACTTACCCAGAGTACACGCTTAGAGGGCTACAGCCAAATAGCACCTATTCTGTATGTGCTAGCCCTCTGGGAGAGCCAGTACATGTCTCGGTTAGTGCCTGCATGGAGGCTCGCACAGCAGGAATCCCACCCTCCTCCCACGAGCCTAGCGTTGACAGGTCCGAACCTTCTTCCTCTCTCATACCCATTGTGGTAGCTGTGGCGGTGGTGATGGTTGCTGCCATCATAGCTACTGTTGTGGTCATCCGCCGCAGGAGGAGATCCAAGGCTCCAGTAGATATGGACTTACATGAGACATCTCCTCTGGAGCTGGAAGGAGTGAAAATCAGTCCAGAGAATGGGCTGACACATCCAAAACAACCCGGCATCACCCCTTGCCCATCTTTAGCACAAAACACATTGGAATATGAGGCACCTTTAATACAAGGACAGTGTCCAGCCAACAACAATGTAGCTTGTACGAAACCATTGCACATGTAAAAGCCATATTGGAATTCATACCTCCAGCCCACAGAGGGCGATGTGCTCCATGACTCCTGCGGGCGGGCGCGATGCAGACACTAGATAGACTCTGGTGGGTTGGTGAACATTTTAGTGCATCCCAGCCAAACGCTTAAACTGACTGCCAGTATTTAAACCAGTTGCATTTGCCATTGACATTCTTTTTTTTTTTACAGATACAATTTAAGTGCCTTTTATAACCAGAAATATCAGACTCTGAGAATTTCTCTCTAAGAAATGGCCAGACATTAATGAACACAGTGTTGCTAGGCTGGAAAACAGGTCACTTTAGAGGTAGCTCATTAATTGTGTAGCTGGCTCTGGAAGTGGTAGACAGGAGTCAAATGTTCTTGCCTGGACGCCTGGACTTTTTTGTCCAGAGAAAAAATTGCACTGATCAGAGACACTGGGACTGTGAGGTGCCTAAAGAAGCTGAAGTGATCAAACTTTTAAAAGATGCTTCAAACAAGTTTTATTCAGCATCAAAGCATCCCTCTGTCCCTCTACCCCATCTGTCCTGCACAGGAGATTTGCTGTGAAACAAACGTAATGAAGAGACATTTTTTTTACTTTGTCTAGTTTACGCTGTTTTGTTAAAGTTATGTTATTATATTTTTGTATTTTTAAAGGAATATTTCAGCAAAAATATCAATTCTGTTATGTCGTTCCAAATTTGTATGATTTTCTTCCATGGATCACAAAAAGACCTATTGCAGAAAGAATGTCACAAGGGTTTTGAAAGACAATATGGTTTGTAACTAACAGAATTGTAATTTTTGCCTGAACTTTTCCTGTGCCATTTTTTTTTGTCCCTTTTCGTGTTTAGTTGTTGTGTTTGTATTGACTTTTAAACATGAAACTGTAGCAAACATTATTTCTCCTTTCCCTTGAGTGCAACAAGTTAAAATGCTTTTACTTCTGAATGAAAACAAAATCACTTTACATGAGTGAAGTATCCATCCCGCGAATGTCTGACAAAGAAACACTTTGCAAGACTATAAACACCCACAGCCATTTTTGACCTCAGACAAATTCCACACATTAACAAACAGACTAGTACTATATAAGGAGATGGATAACAAACGCTTTTAACAAAGCTGTTTTTTGACGTGCCAGCTTTCTAAAAATGTCCTGTTGTCATAATTCAGACTGGGCCCCAAACACAAACTAGGGTAATGCTTCAAAGCCTGGTTTGATGTAGATGCTGCCGAGCTGAACGAAGTTTATTCCGTACGATGGAGTAAACCAGGCCAGATGGCTTTGCTCACTTGTTGCAACCAGACTATAAAAAATTACAAAAGTGTACAAATGGTACAGTGATGGTATCAGGTGGTAGTATGGTACTTTGATATATACTTGGGTACGGGATTATTCAAAAATACCATTTTTTTTACCATTAATTTTTTTATTTGATTTGTTTAGCCAAATTAGTTGTCTCAGTTTTTAGAAAGGAATATAAAAAGACCCATGTACAAGAAGGCTGAAGCTTTTCTCTGTGAAAGCATAAAAGTGTTCAAGCCAAATGTGTCATTGTGGAATTGCATATTTATGTGCATTATCAGCGCAGTAAAGTTGTTTTAAGAGAAAAAGAGCCAGTACTCTAATCCAAAGTGAGGAAAGGTCAATTGTCAAATTCTCCCCACTCTCAGCAGCCTCTTTTTTAGCCCTGTGCCTCATATATCTGTGACCGTATGCAGTATGTGTGCTGAAGATGTCAGTGTCTAGCACATCCAAACATTTGAACTGGAAAGTGGAACAGCTTTACACAGCATGAGGGGCTTCAAATATTTGAAACATTTTCAAAACTGCTTTCAAGTCCCATGCTTACTTTGGGATGCTTGTTGTTGCTCTCTTTTGTTGTGTGCAAAGCCAAGTCTTCTTTTTTTGGATGTAAAAATTTGTACTCTTTGGAAGAAAAATGTGATGTCTGTTGAGAAAATAAAATGGAAAAAACATTCTTCTGTGACTGTTATTCCCCGCTGAAACTTTCTGCTTCTATTTTGTAACAGCATGGCCACAAAGATCTAATTAAATCTTTTCTGAGGCTTTAGTTTAAATCAATTTTGATCATTTTGAGAATTTTTTGAGAATAGTGTGTGCAAGTATAGTCTAGAACTACACTCTGAAACTCTGAAAAGAAATTCAGGGGACCTGTTACCACAACTTAAATAAATGCATGGTTGCAAGTTAAAAATTCTAATTTGTTTTAATTAAAACTTTTAAGTTGCAAACATTATTTTGTAGAGTTCTATTGACATAATAATGTTGATCATTACATCAACTTAAAGGGTTAGTTCACCCAAAAATGAAAATTCTGTCATTAATTACTCACCCTCATTTCGTTCTACACCCGAACACCCGTTCTACAAAGATATTTTTGATAAAATCCAATGGCTCAGTGAGGCCTGCATTCAAAGCAATGACATTTCTTCTCTCAAGATCCATAAAGGTACTAAAAAACATATTTAAAACAGTTCATGTGAGTTCAGTAGTTCTACCTTAATATTATAAAACGACGAGAATATTTTTGTGCGCCAAAAAAACAAAATAATGACTTTTCAACAATATAGTGATGGGCCGATTTCAAAACACTGCTTCAGAGCTTTACGAATCGAATCAGTGACTCAGATCTCCTATCAAATGGCTAAACTGCTGAAATCACGTGACTTTGGCGACTTTGGCACAAAAATATTCTCGTCGCTTTATAATATTAAGGTAGAACCAATGAACTCGCATGAACTGTTTTAAATATGTTTTTAGTACCTTTATGGATCTTGAGAGAGGAAATGTCATTGCTGTTTTAAATATGTCTTTAGTAGATTTCTGGGCATCTGAAAGTGTTAATTGTCTTGCTGGCAATGCAGGCCTCACTGAGTCATTGGATTTTATCAAAAATATCTTAATTTTTGTTCTGAAGATGAACGAAGGTCTTACGGGTGAAGAACGACATGAGGGTGAGTAATTAATGACTGAATTTTCATTTTTGGGTGAACTAACCCTTTAATATTGTCTGTAATTTTGACTCAAATTTCTGTGTTTCAAAACAATTTTGGCTTTTTTTTTAAATTAGGTTGTAGTAACTTAATGAAATTGTCTTGATAACTTCGGAAATTAGGCAGTGGATTTGTAGTTCCCAGCATGCTTTGCATAGGACTGGATAAGGAGAATGCTGAAATTAAGTGTTAATTGATTTGTTGTAGTGAAGGGAAAGACCTGTTTTTAATGTAGTTATGTTTGACATTTAAAAGAGTTTCTGTAATGTTGAAGTTTTTGTGCTGAAGAGTACTGTAGATACATGAAGGTAACACTGACTCTATAAACAGTGACTTTCTAATGCCAGTGACAAATATTATCTTACTTGTTTATTAAATATACGTGTTAAATAAGTTATGTTAGCATGTGCTACGATAGCTGTTGATCTGAACTGAAATAGATAAGATTAATTGATTAATTCCAGGGCTATAACTCTGGTAGTTGGAGCAACTTAATTTTTTTTGAGTAATCAACTTAAATTTAAATTAAGATCCTCAAACTCAATGCAGCTTGTTGGTTGAACGTAAATTCACTCAAAGTTGTCATAACTCAAAAAAAAAAAAAAAATGAAAAAATGTTTGTTTTGTTTTGTTGAGCCAACACATTATTTTTTAGAGTGTACAATAACTATCATGTTTACACAGTGCACACAATACCTCTGCACTTACGATTTCTATCAACATGGGGACAGGAGAGCTGTTAGTCAATAAATGGGAGAACAAAGTAACTTGTGTTACTTATTTGAAAAAGATGTTTTGTTGTAAATTTAAAAGTAATTCATTACTTTACTAGTTACTTGAAAAAAGCAATCTGATTACACTGACACTGGTACCCCAACACTGGTAATAAGCGGGATAATGTACAGTCAAGAGGTTTTTAATGGCAAAACAAACCCCTTCAGGGAACTACAAGACCCCTTTTCTTCACACTGGGGTCGTAATCATCCTGTCAGGGTTTGTTTTGTCATAATGACCGACAAAGAAATGGAACAAGGAAAAACACCGCTAATGGCCTCCACGTCTTGTTTTGTTCAGTCCTGAAAATGAAGGAATGGAGAAACTGAATGGGCAGAAACAGAGAAGCTCCTTCAAGAAATGCAGTATTTGTATGTTGTGGCAGAAGGACAATGTTCCAATTAGACTGGGCTTATATGAACAAATCAAATCCAAAACCAAGAGATTGAGATGAAATTAAAACAAAGACAATAATGTTTCTGGAGCAGAACATGCAGTTCGTTTGTAGCACATTTGTGTGGATGTATGCCACAGAACACTGCAAAACTGTCTCAATGGACGCTATACAAAATGAGCCTTAAATCACTTAAAAACTAAAAGCAGCAGCACGTCTAATGTGGTTCCCATTATAGAGTGTTCAGTGGGGAAAGCGGGAAAAGACGAAGAGGAATTTTATTTATTTGAAAAAGCTGGCGTTGATAATACAGGGTCAAGGTTGCAGGGGGTAACAATGTGGAGGAAGGTAGAAAAAAGGAGGTGGATGGAGTGTAAGGAGGTATGGGGAGGTGGGGGGTAGCTGAAACTTGAGTTGAGACTGATGGTTGGGTCTGATAATAGCTCAAACGGGCCCCTCGGTCAGCGGCCCTCTACTGCACTCATACACAGGTCAGCGCTGGCAGATATACAGCACCATCAAACTCCTCACTTCTCAGAACAGATCTGAGGTTTGAGGGGGAAAGAGTGAGGAAGATGAAAACAGCAAATAAAAAGAGAATGAATCAGGTTGCGTGGACCATTAACTGTAAAGACAGATAAGATAAAGTGGACTTAAATGCTAAATTGCCAGTGACTATCACAGACACAACACCAGCAGATGAAGAACAGCTTTTAGAAAGACCAGCCTGAAGTTTAAGTATGAATGGAAGAAACTTGACCAATTGAATTGATCCTTTGCTAAGCTAAAAGTAATTAAATTACAGTAATTAGATTACTTGGTAATTAATTACACCCAACACTGATTTTAATGTTATGTGCTTTGAGACATGAGGTAATTTAACGTGACGCTTTGCAGACTGTGCTGTGCGCTTTCATGGGTTTTAGAGGACGTGTGGCTTTGGAGACGCTCTGAAGGGAGGGTGGGATCTCATGCTTTCAAAGCTAGCTTGCTATTGCTAGCCTCTCCGAAATTGCCTGCCCTATTAAAACTTTATAGTTTTTGTTATAGTTATTGTACATTAGAAAAGAAAAAAAAAAACAGTTGCTATGATATATTTGGTCAGTGATTTAAAGGATTTAAAGGAACCAACCAAGTATGTGTAAAGTCTCCAAACTCATGATGAAACAAAGTAAATCAGGTTACTTGGCATGTGTTAAAGAATTTCAGGAAAGGACATGAACTAATTGTGTTTATATGGCACATGATAGTGCATAACCTGAAGTTCCTCCACCTAAAAATCATGCCATACCTCCAAAAGGATGATTTAGACAAGCTGTTTTAACTAGCAGGGCTGTGTGCAGCTGTTATGGTTATGGATTAAGATAACAAAGGCTTAGAGAGAGCTTAGTCCAGCAGCGCTTCTACCAAGAGATGAGAGCTCTGAACAGCCAAAGACTAGCACAAAAAGACACACACACACACACACAAAACTGAAAGCACTGAAAAAATATTTTTGTCAATTAAAATGAAAATAAAATGGGAATTTCCCCCCAAAAATTTATTCCTGTGATGCAAAGCTGAATTTTCAGCATCACTACTCGTCTTCAGTGTTACATGATCCTTCAGAAATCATTCTAATATGCTGGTTTGCTACTCAAGAAACATTTCTTATTATATATATAATGCAATTACACACCACCTATCTCTCCCTAACCAGGATGGTCAAAGACCTTGTTACAAACATTACCGCCTCAGGGCTCGTACCCCCACCTACTGCCCACATCTGACCTTTAACCTCCTGGAATAAGGTGCGCTGCTGAGGCATGTCAGGGACCTCCTCATGCACGCGTGCACACAAGGGGAAATGTGCTGGTTTTTATTCACAAGAGTTCTTGTGGGACCACAAGACTTTCCATCTCTATAGTAGCTCCTCCAGGCCTCTAGGCTTCTTTATACGAGCTTCAATTTAGCTACAGAATGGCAACCCACAAAATAAACCCCTTTTTATGGGCGCTAGTCATGAGCAATATAATGCAGGTTAAGACGTGCCTGGGGGCGTGTGTGAGGGGAGGGCGTGAAGCGCCGTTAGTGTCATGGTATGCCAATGACAAACACTCACTGACAAGCAGATGCGTGCCACATGATGTAAACAGCTACTAAATGTAAAGCAGACTGGAGATTTTCTTGAATTTGCTAAAATGACTTGTGATAGCTTTGGAAGCTTCCATAAAAATGAGTTGAAAACAACATACCATTCAGTAATGTCAGCTTTTTGAAAAAAAAGAAAAAAAAAAAAGTGAAGAAAAGAATTGATAAAAGAAAACGTAACATTTAAAAATAATAATGTAAAATATTGTCATGTAGGCTGTGTTAAACACATGACGAGATGTGTTTCTAAAGAATCTAGAAGAATCTAGAAGTCTTTAATCATATAATCCAAACAAACATGCAGGAGATCTCAGGAGCAAAACTATAGAACGCTAACCACATAAACGCAAATGAGAACTGACAAGAAGAAACTAAAACACAAGGCTTAAATACACAGGGGTTAATGAGGAAACTAAATGAACAACAGGTGAACAAAATCAGTAACTAACCGGCACACACTAGAAAACTAAGTCAGCATACAATGACAGTGAACAGGAACAGTGTCAGTCAGTAGCGAAGACTTTTACATTGAAAATACTGAATTGTAGTGAACACGGAAAAGACGCAACTGGCAAATGCAATGAATGAATGAATGAATGAATGACTGAAAATGAAAGTGACATGTGAAGGTAGAGGTCTGCATTCCTGCGGCTCTCCCGTGGGAACCGTGGGACCCAATAAGATTTCTTGCTGCGCGGGATTAAATTTTGAATGAAAGGCGGATTGCGGTCGGTAACTGTAGTGTACTTTAGGCGGGAACAGGCGGTCTGACAATAACCCAGTCGCTCCTGAGATGCTTTGACATCAGCGTCATTCTGTTCTTGCATGGATGTTAAAAAAAAAATTCATTTTGCAGTATAGCTAGTAAACCAACAGTTTTCGTTTATATGTATTTTTGGCTTAGCCTATAGTTTTGAGGGACATGTTGTAGGCTAGCTATTTAATTTAGCCTATTTTTCTCTATGATATTTAGCCTATTATTCTTTGTGACATATTTTCCCTGACATTTTTTAGGTTGTTGACAGCATCATAAGACAAATAACAAATAAAAGTCTTGTATATGCTATGCAACATTTGTTATCCCCAATCACTCTCTTTCTTTAGGGGAAGTTTAAATGCAAGATTCTGGAAACGATCTAAATTTAGCAGGACCCGTCGGGTCGGCAAGAAAATCACTATATGCGGATAGCGGGTGAACACAGAGTAAATTTTAGGCAGGAACGGGTGCGTGCGGAATAGAACCTTGCGGAAGCGGGACGAAAAAAACAGTCCCGCGCAGACCTCTATGTGAAGGTAACCCATACTCAGAATTTGTCCTCTCCATTTAATCCATTCAAGAATGAATGAATGAGTGCAGGAACAAATGAACAAATTAATGAATGCAGGAACAAATGATTGATTGATTGATTGAATGAATGAATGAATGAATGCATGAATAAATTAATGCAGGAACGAATGAATGAATGAATAAATGAATGCAGGCACAAATGAATGAATGAATGAATGAATGAATGAATGAATGAATGAATTAATTAATTAATTAATTAATGCCCAAATGTATGCATGAATGAATAAATGCATACAGGAATGAGTGAATAAATGAATGAATGAACGAATGAATAATTGCAAAAACGAATGAAGGAATGCAAAAATAAAAATACACTGCAGAAAAATAAAATTTGAACATTCTTTTGTGGTGGGGCCAGTGAAATGTTAGGAGGACAAGTACAATTCTGAACTAGCTGAGTTCTATGTATCTGATGTGCATTTCATTTCTACAAGTGACATTCATTTCTAAAGTAAGTTCCAGGTCAAGGTCAGTTATTTCCCACACACCCCATCCACTCTTCCTGCATGTGCAGGTGCTGGGAGTCACAACTTCAAGGTGCATTACACAAATAAAATCACAATACAAACACACACCATGGCCTTGAAAGAGTCCATATCTCTTTGTATCACATGAGGGGCCAGATATCCTAACAATTACCCATCTGTCCAAAGCATTCTGCTCTGAACACAAAGGCCTCTTTCCCTCTGAAACAGAGGTAGTTTGTGCGTAATGTGTGTGTGAGTGTGTGTTAGCATCCTCTGGTACTGGGCTAATACTTCATTAGACTGAATGTGCACTCACAAAGGATTGTCTTATTAATTCAAATTAAAAAAAAAAAAAAATCTAAATTCATGTGGCCCCTAACAAGTAATGATAACAAAGAGATAAAGGTCTATGCCAAAGTTAATAAAAATAAAAGGTATTGCCAAAATAGGAAATAGAATTTGGGTTTTTTGCCCAAAAACCTAAGACAGCATCTCATATATCCTTAACAGACAAGGAAATACCATAATGCATTGCAATAGACTCAGTGAAGTTGATGGAAATGTTTACTAGCTTGTTAAAGGGTTAGTTCACCCCAAAAAATTATTGCAAGTGCAACATTGTACCAGATGGGCTTCCGAGCAAGTTTACTACGTCAGAAAAGCCATACATATGCAGCTGGTTATGTGATGCAAATATCAAAATTTATTAGTTTGGATTCAAATTATGCTGGCAAAAGTGTTTTGAGGTCATTATTGTGCAAATAAAAACACATGAAAATAAGTCTGTATTAATCAATGATCTGCTGCTGTAATCATAATTTGAAAAGGAATATAAAAGGTTTGTGTTTTACCACCACTAGTGTTCATTTCAGCTGGAAACTGCAGTGAATTTTAATGATCTTTGTCAAATCAAGCCTAAGTTCGATTCTGAGTCCTCACATTGCGAAATAGAAATTTAAAGAGTTCTGGTTGAACAATCACAGAGGTCTCTGGGAGAAAGTAGCAGAGAGGAAAGATGCTTGGCATATCCCGCAGTCCACAATTTGGTTTTCTCTCCAGGGAAAGCTCAAGTACATGAGGAGGAAGCTGCCAAACGCGCAAACTCTTCATGAGCGCCTCACACTACACGGGTCATAATGAAAACCATCCGTATGACTTTTGCAGCCACTGCAGAACTCAAGACCAGAATGGCTATACACAAAAGCTCTTTATCTATCTAAGTTCAATGAGTTTCTGCACCGTGAACTCCAGATATAATCAGTGCCGTGCGTGGTGTGTCCTTCCTTCACTCTCTGTAACAACATCCACCCAGAAGACAGATGAGTATCAATCACTGAGCCTAAAACAGAGGTTTGGTGAAACTCACAGATGGGAACGGAGATGATTGGGATGGTGGAACGGAGAGGATTGGGAAAAAGATTCAGACATGAAGACTAAGATAAGCCATGCTTCAGGATCAAATAACTTGAGTAAACAAGAATGTGATCGAGATCCTGTATTGGTGTCCATGTTCACATTTCCACATGCTCTGTCAGTGAACTGAATAGGGTAACCTGAGGCATTTTAGGTGTAACAAATTCACATATTATGTTTCCAGGCACCGTGTCTCAGTCTGTACAAGCGTACAGTCCATGCTTAAATGACACATAAAAATGCCAAACTGGTTGGTGAAACATTTTTTCCTGTGCAGTTCTCGGTCAGAATATTCTGCAAAGTAATGTAGACTTTATGCAGTAGTACCAATACAAGATCAGCATCCTGATGTTTCTTCGGATACACTGACAGTAAAGGATGGAAGAAAGAGGATGAGGGCAGCAGCCACAGTCTTTCCAGAGTGGGTGACTATGAGCAACAGGCCAGTTTGCCAAAATGTAGACTGACTCAGCCCTTCTCTTTCTCTCGTTCACATGCTCCTCCTGTGTGATCTATAAATCCTGTCACGGTTGTGCCGCAGATGGAGTGTTTTATTAGAGACTAACTAAATCCAGGGATGAAATCAGTCATGGGGCCTGAAAGTGAAAGATGTTCCTGGGTAAATCTCACGAAAACATGGAAGGGAAATTCACTTAATTTTCTCTGCAACAAATTTTATTTCATACTTTTTATTCACCTTTATTTCTATAGCAGATTGTTTCAAAGCAGCTTCACAAAAATAAACAGATCATGATCAATGATACAAACTTCATCAAATAGGAGCCAAATTAAGCTCCATAGAATCATTCAGCTTGAGTCAGTTCAATGTTGATTCAAAAAATGTTCAGCGTTGATGTCGAAAAATTAGTCAATTATGAAACGAAGTTTTCATGCTGCTGCTGCTGCAGAGCAAGTATGGACTTGCTACTTCTAATAGATACACAGACACGCTTCTGTGAGCATGTAAGATATGCTGCTGCTGCATAAATAGACATACATAAATCCTGTAGCAGATCTAGGCAGGTGGAGCTGGGGAGGTGGAGGGTTTCAGTGGATAGCGCGCTGCAGGACTAGATTACAACAAACACTGGCCAATCAGTTTTTGCCATACAGTAATGATGTGATTGCTTGCAGATTGCATGTAAGGGATTGATCAGCTTGCACCCTCTAGTTTCATGACTGAACTTGATGAAATTATAAACAAATACAATAAGTTATTAACAATAACTACTCATTTATTCAAATTTAAGGGGATTTCTGTAAAATGAGTCAATTTTTCCATTTATACTAGTAGTCCTTTAAATCGGACCTATTATGCAAAATTCACTTTTACATGGTGTTTAAACATAAATGTGTCTGCAGTGTGTCCACCCAAAATCCACCCACTCCTTTTTTTATAATCCCCATTAATCACAGTAGGCCAAGCCCCTTCCACCATTGGTGACAATCTCCGCCCTATTAGCATAAATCCCACCAGGAGTGAGCCGCACACAGTCTTCCATGTTTATATCCTCGCTAGAGCAGCTAGTGATAAAAAGCTATGTAATCATTATAACTGTTCTGTTTTTGGATGTAGTAATTAGCGGTGTTGCGATATACTGGTATTTGCTGCATGAGGTTCTCCATTTTAGCGAGTATGAGGTGTCTGCGGAATAAAAGTGGGCGTTTCTGAATTTGTGGGTGTTTTCAGACTGGAGGGTGTTTATAAATCATGTAATGAAAATGAACCCTACCCACACTCTGACGTGGACAAATCAGGTAACGCTCTCAAAAACGCCCCTCTGTTTATGGCCTCGCCAACTGATCTGGTAACTCTACTGTCTTGCAGAGACCTGTACTTGAGTTTAGCTGTTGACAAAAGCTCCTCCCTGTTCTAGAAAGGGGGAAGGGGAGCAGCAGCTCATTTGCATTTATAGATACACACGAAAACAGCATGTTTTTGCTTCCACCCAAATAGGGGCATGCTATATATGATATGTCGGGCATTTTGAGCTGAAACTTAACAGACACATTCTGGGGACACCTGAGACTTACATTACATCTTGTAAAAAGGGGCATTATAGGTCCTCTTTAAATTCAGGTGAGCCAAGTTATGACTGAAACCCAAAATATATGGCAAAAGTTTAGTAGCTTTAAGATGTTATTGTCTATATTCTTTGATGTTTTGTGGGATTTGAAGTTTCGTGAGGTTCGCCCATTCTGATTGTCAAAATTAAGTTTGTATATCTTCAAATTTCACGCAGTTGACTTTGACTTCAAAATTCACTTTGATTCTCCCCCACACGCCAAACAACTCCATTCTACATCCTGCAAAGCTTTCCATCTGTCTTTCATAGCAAAATTGCACTTCAGCCCTTAATGCAAGAGACGGATGGGTGATAAACAAGGGCGAAGGAGAGAAAAGCAAAGAGAATGGGAGGCATGTCATATACAGTGCCAGAGAATGTTAGTGAGGAACTCCAGACGTCTGCGTTTGATTGCAGTCTGTATGAAATGAGGTTTGATTGCACCTGAAAGAGACACATATACACACATACTCAGAGGTCAGTGAACAGATGCCTCATAACCTTTGACCCTAAACCAAACAAGCATCGTAAGGGACCACCACAGGCGTTGATGCCTGCAGCCCACCTACACATCACATACGCTGAAGCCGTGTTACATATTGCAGTGACTTCTCACAATGGCTGAGGGTGAATAATTAGGATGATGAAATTCAAAACGGCTGCTGGGACTGGAGACATGCTTCATCTACAGTGGAGAATGTTCTGGCGAAGTGTGTAATACTGTTGCTCCAAAACTTATGCCTAATGACTAAGAACAGTTCACCCAAAAATGTCATTATTTATTCTCCCTCATGTTGTTCCAAACCTGTTTGACTTTCTTTCCTCTGTGATATTTTGTGCTTTTTTTGTTCATACAATCAAAGTCATTGGGGTCCAGTGTTGTTGTTGTTTTGGACTCCATTGACTTTCATTTTTATTCTTCTAAATATTTTATTTTATGTTCCACAGAAGAAAGAAAGAAAGTTTTCAGTTTCATTTTTGCATGAATTATCCCTTTAACAGTTTTTCTTGAACTTCATTTACATTTCTTTTCCATTTGGCAGATGTTTTTATACAAATGAGAACTTTACATAACAAATGAGCTGAAAACGCAATTTATTTTCCTAACCAACTGTCGAAAAACTACATTTGTTAGCGCACTGATATGCACATGATATCACCTTCCCACATGCTGAGAGACAGAAAATATAATCACATTTTCCTTCCTTTTTCTGATTAAATTATACTTATGCAGTCTGTTCTGAATTTGAGAGCCGTGGCTCATGGAAAATGTCATGCTCCATCATGCGATGTGATCAGCACTTGGAGAGGAAGATTGTTTGTTTAAACTATGTAAAAATTGGTCTTTCAATTAGGACAGATTTATCAGGAAACATCTATTTTTCTCTGATAGGCACTGTTTTCAGCTGTTAATAGGCTTGCTGAACAGATTTAATCTTGCTGAACAGATTTTCATAAGTCTTCACCACTGAAGAATACATGTTCTTCATTTTTCACTCAACTTACTGTATAACTCCTCACATAAACACCTTGATGTCTCTATTGGGAAACATTGCTAAAAGCAAATTAACTCAGTTCAAAAAGTTATAACTGAAATCACTTAAACATTTGCACCTGTTGGGCAACGTAAAATATTGCATACCTGTACAATGAAAAGCAGAGCACATCGGTCTAAATATTTAGTCAAACCGGGATGCTAATATGGTCGTATCAACAATGAGGGTTTATTTTTATCTCAAAAAACAAACCTGGGTGAATGTGCAGCGAAAGCTGGAAAGTTACGGTCATTAATGATAAACGGTTTTAATATGAGGAGCTAAATCAAGGCTACATATAAATCATAATGCTAAAAAAGTTTCTCCCATAGTTCAACAATGACATGCACAGCAATATTCCTATATCAATCAAAATTTGGTCATATTTTGATAAAGTCATAACCAGATTAAGATTAGGATGCCTGCATAAATCTGAATTTTGGGTCATGTAAACATCTTATTCAGAATTTGTCTAACTAAATATTTACATTACATATGAAATGTCAACATATGAAACATCAAATTTACATATAAGAAACCACAGGAAAAGAATGTATGTCCCGTTGTGAAATAGAAGTGTGCTTAGTTGTATTGAATGTGCACTTATATATTTATATGTATTATATATTTATATATATATACATTTTTGTTTTTAAACTGTACTTGCAGATAATGTAATATTAATTTAAATATTCCTGTTTACAGGAATATTCCAATAGCTGTATTCTTTTATTCTTTTTTTGAATATGGACTTTATTATGAAAATGTTGTTCATGTAAACACAAGTCTAGATCAATTTAAAAAGGGGGAATTAAAAAGACATTTGTCACATTTACTTAGGCAAATTATAGGAAGAACTATCAATGTGTTGTTGTTTTAGGCGAACAAGCAGATGATGATTGCGGTTTTTGACATCAGTGTCTTAGTAGTTGTAGAATGTGTCTGAATGAGCTTGGCTTTAGAGTAAAGACAATCTTTATGTCCTTGAGGGAAAAGGACAACTCGTCCCACAGCCCCCTCGCGCTTGTTCCTCCTCAGGACAGAAGCAAGGGATAAAGCAAAAGAATAACAGGATTTATGAGGATGTAACACAACACCTTCAGATCTTTAAAGACAGGCTTGTAAGATTAACACTTCATTAGTGGAGAAAGAGAGAGCAAGACAGACGGAGCAAGAATGAAAACTCATTCGTCATTGAGCTGACATGAAGCACCAGTTTACCATTCAATAGTCTGATATGACTGTACTGAACATCTCACAATGTAAAGTGTTTTTAAAGATGGTCTAAACACAACAGCTGAATGAGCTCTACATGTCTACACAAAGATAGCAGCTGAAAACGTACACTCTGGCGCCCAGCTCATGGTCAACACAGGACACGGGTCTAAGCTTGGTTGATTATAATGGGAGCTATCTACGTAGTTGTCACATCAGTCTAGCCAGACTTAGTTGTTGTTTTGAAATTTAATGTGATGATGATTAGGACTGTGCCCAAAGCTAAATACCTTATTCAGAAGAGCATGAACAATGACCACTACAAAGAGAAAAAAAAGTCAATTTTAGACTTATTAGCCAATTGGAGCTTTATTCTATTCTAAGGCATATTTTCAATATGGAAACTATAAATGTATGGGGTTAAATCTAAAAATTAACTTTTCTTCAACGGTCTTCTGGTTTAAGCCCCGCCCACACATGATTCTATCTGAATATAAATAAAGATTATTTTGTTATGGCAAGAGATACAGATAAATATACAAACACACAAAAATTAATCACATGACTATTTTGGTGGAAATGTGTCAGGTGGAGCAAGACTGTTATTTTAGTATTATTTATATAGGTATTTATCCATATTTTAACTTTTATTATAAAATGGTTAGTTCCTGTCCTTGATTCAGATTGGTCAATAGCTGTGTTTTATTCACGATAAAACACGGCTATGACCGCTTCACCCAACGGTTCTGTGTATCACTACACAACATCCTTAGCAACCACTCTTAGCAACGTAAACTGTTTGTTCTCAATTGATATTGTTCATTGAAGCTTACTGTATTACGTAGAAGAGTATTGTGAGAAAGAGATCGATTGAACAAGTTTATTACCTGCATTCAGACTTAGCATTTTCCTTCAGGTAAGTCCTGTGTTCATAACAAAAAATCTGTTTAAATGTCCGATGCAATATCTTGTCCTTTTAACAGTTAAGGGGTTTTCCCGTGACTAACAATGTTAGTCAAAGCATTTGTCAGTTGCGTCTTGTTCCGTGTTCACTACAATTCAGTCTTTTCAATATAAAAGTCTTCGCTACTGACTGACACACTCATAAAGACAGTCTTTGCCGCCATCTAATGGCGTAATAATGAAACTTCTGTTGCCGTTCACGGTCAGGGACTATTTATTCCGGCAGAAGGAAGGCTTTTTATGATTGTACGTCATGAAAGTTGCATTGATACATATTTTTTGGCTTTAATATTTGTATTTGTAATATTTAATATTTGTATCCCGCTTTGCATCATGCCTAACAACGCCCTTCAGCCATGGCTTATTCACAATACAGCACAGCCTCTCGTACCTTATTGCTTACTTATTAAAAAAAACATTTAAAAATTGCACAATGGCTGCTAAAAATGACAACAAAGCCAGCAAAGATTGCAGTTCATTCTCCATGTTATTGTTTACACGGTCGTCAAGTATACACAGAGCAAACGTGGCAGCCACGCCATCGTTTTCAAAAGTATCCATTTTGGTCCGTTTATACTGAAACGCAACCCCAGCATTTTCAAACTAGAACGGGGTCTGCAGAATTTTCGATGTTCGAAAACCCCAGAGTAGTGTAAACAACAGGCGTAACCGTAGCAAAACTTATGCGTTTTAAAACAAAAATGCACTATAGTGTAAACAGGGCCTAAGTTGACAATACTGGGATATTTTGTTCTACAACATAAATTACACACACCCATAACAAAAACACAAATTTTGAAGCTGTTATGTTTATTTTTGAAAACGTATGTTTCTAATAAGTATCTAAATACTTATTAGAGTATTGGGATGTGTGTATTTACATTGTAGAGCAAAACGTCCAAGTATCATCAAGTTATGTTAACTCATATTTTACTCATAAATGTAAAACCCCATTATAAAACCTCATAGGAAAATCTTGAGGGAACCATTGGTGAAATAGTCTTCTGGGTTCTGACATCACAGCTGCAGCACTTTATAACAACACTGCAGATGAAATACTACAGTGTCACTAGAAAAGTCCCCACAAGTAAAATGGCTTAATAAACATACAAAAATAGTCTCAATCAAATAAAACTATTTGCTCTGTATGAAAACTATGGAAAGTCCCCACTATGATAGTGTGTGCATACTGTACCTGAAATACTGCATATGCAATGTACCTCTGACATCATACAGTCCACACACACTATAACTTATATATTATTTAACTTATATAACTATAAAGGAAGCAGCAGGACAAAAGGAGAGAAAGAGGCAGAGGCTGTCAGACATGCATTGCCGTGCAGAAACAGAAAACACACTGCCATCTGTGCGTTCATGGCTTCAAATGCATATAAATCAAGCATGAGAATCTTCTCAGTCAGAGTGATGATCCATTTGCAAGCATCTGAAATGGTTCTGATCAGTGATGTGAGGCGCCACAGAACCGCTGGCATCTGAGAGCCGACATGTGCTCCAATCCAGGCCGATGCTCACAAGCTGAGATTCTGGGGTCTGCAGACATGAGAAAATCCCTGTGTGTGTGCCGTTAGTTTGATGTCTTACAAGCTCCACACCTGATGTGAACTCTTAAAGGAGTGAAGAGTCATTTCAATTGGAATCTGTGCAATTAGGAATTATTGCGTGAAGGCGAAAGATTTCCCAACAGAAACTTCGCAACAACCTCAAGTTGGTCACACAAATTAGCTGCACTGACCAACAGAAAGCTGCTTAGTTTGAAAGTAACTTGTGCTTCATACATCGATTGCTACACTATTGACAATAGACAATGGACCTTTTTGCCTCAAACTTTCACAGAAATGTATCTAATCTAACCACAACCTTAGTCTCCTTTACTGTAATAGCATTCTTCAAATTATCTTCTTTTGTGTTTCACAGAAGAAAGTCAAATTGATTTGGAATGACATGAGAGAATAATGATTGCATTTTCATTTTTGGGTGGACAATCCCTAAAACTTCCCTTTCTGGAGTACATTTTTCAAAATTCAGTTTAATTCAGGTCAGTCTTGGTTTTGAGGACATGCCAGTGACCCCAGAACCATGACACGACCACAACGGCTCATCACTGGAATATCTGACAACCATCTGCTTCCCTTTTTGTCTACAAAGCCACAATGTCTGAGAAATCGCAGCACCAGCATGTGAGGAATATCGTTTTAGGCATGTGTGGCAAGAACAGACAGGATAAACAAAAAATTCCAGAGTTTTGTGAGAACAAGAAAAATTCGGAGGTAGTGCAAACTAACTTTTCTCCGTTCGATTTCTCCATAATCAATTAAATTATATCTAAAATGTGTTTTTGTTAGAGAAGTTTCCTTTTGTGTTCTTGGAAAAGAGCAGCTAAGACATTCTGTGAAACATCTCAACAAAAGAAATAGTCATACATGTTTTGAATGATATGAGAATAAACAATGACAGAACTTTCATTTTTCAATGAACTTTCCCTTTCAAACTCAACATCTCTGGTGTCAAAGTTTTGCATCCTTGCTGAGCCCATAAGGACTTTCTAGATGTTTCACAATTCTTATTACTGGTGTTTTTGTTCAGAAACACCCTTGCCAAGGTGCTGAGGGAAGTATCGGGTGGGCCAAATCCTTGACATGATTGTGAAACTCAGGCAGCCGTATACGAACTGCGTAAGCTGCTTTGTGTTCAAGATCTGGCCCAACGCACACACTCTGTTCTGCATTCGAAACTGCAATCCACTGTGTCTCATTAAGCCTGAGAAATAACTCCACCACAAATGAGAAAATCAGACAAAAGTGTTGAACACAGAGGGAAAGAAACTAACTCTATCTTTCTTTCATTCATTTGCTGTTTTCTATTTCCCACCCAGCCAAGAGCAAGATTGCTTCAAGCCCTGCTGCACCGCTGCTCCTCTAAGTATCCGTGTGGGGTGGATGGGGTTTCAAAACTCCAAACGTTAACTCAAGTCACAAACCTGTGCCAGATCACAAAAGGGAGATGAAAAATTCACTTCATTTGAACATATGTGCACCCTTTTCACAAAATGACAGGGAAGGAGAAATGTTGTGGTCTTTTCTCACAGTATATAAATAATTTCGACTTTACAGCTCCCCATGTACACAAACAGACCTGAGAAAGTTTGGGCTGCTGAGTGAAGATGTGATAGAAGACCCATGAGAACGTTACACACTCCTGCTTTTTCATTACAACTGGATTAAGCAATGTGGTAGGCTATATTATGGGTGTTTAAAATGACTCTATGTGGAGCTAACTTCAAATATAAGTCAAAGTTAAAAAGCTAGAGTTTAGATAAATGTTTCATTTTCCCTCCCATACATTACAATGTAATTTAGTTCACCCAAAAATGAAAATTCTATCATCATTTACTCCCCCTCATGTCGACCAAACCCATGAGTTTTTTTCAACTTCTAAACACAAATGATATTTTAATGAAATCTGAAAGATTTCTGCCCTCCATTGAACACTCATTAACACACACACACTGAAATAGTAAACGAAAGATCAAGAGTTCTTGCTTGACATGCGAGAACCAATGAGGTTCATTCTCGCGTGCTACGCAGCATGTTTGAGCTTCAGCAAGAACCAATAAGGTTCATTCTCGCGTGTTACGCAGCACGTTTGAGCTTCCACAAGAACCAATGAGGTTCATTCTCGTGTTATGCAGCACGTTTGAGCCTCCGCAAGAACCAATTAAATTCATTCCCATGTGTTACGCAGAACATTTGAGCTTTCACAAGAACCAATGAGGTTCATTCTCGTGTTATGCAGCACGTTTGAGCTTCCGCAAGAACCAATTAAATTCATTCCCATGTGTTACGCAGCACGTTTGAGCTTCCTCAAGAACCAATGAGGTTCATTCTTATGTGTTACACAGCACGTTTGAGTTCCCACAGGAAGCAATGAGGTTCATTTTTGTGTGTTATGCAGTTTGAGCTTCCGCAAGAACCAATGAGGTTCATTCTCGTCTGTTATGCAGCACGTTTGAGCTTCTGCAAGGACCAATGAAGTCAACCATGATCATGACATTAATTTTTAAATATATTAAAATGGAAAACAGTTCTTTCAAATTGTAATAATATTTCACAATATCACTGTTTTTAGTGTATTTTTCGATCAAATAAATGCAGCCTTGGTGAACATAGAGACTTCTTTAAAAAACTTGAACAAAAATTATCCCCAAAATTTGAATCCATAATATGGTACTAAATGCATGTTATTATAAGCTACAAAAGTCTTTGACTTGAAAAGGCCCCTGTTAGAGACTTGAGTTAAGTATTGCAAATTCCACCCTTCAATTTCCATCTGTGCATGAGAAGAAATCCCCCATGTTTTAATGTTAAAGGTTTTTCGGTGACATTGCATTTTTTTGTGGTTTGTATGCACATATGTATGAGTCACTGTGTTTTTTGTGTGTTATACGCAAGTGTGTAGCTATAGTCCACAACTCAGAATCCAAGAAAACACAAAACCAGCCTGGTCTGGAAAAGGCAGAACACAGTGTCAATATTTTCCCAGATGAGCGACGGATGTTAATGGCCTATCAGAGAGGATGAAGAATTATGCCTGATAAAGACATGGGTAATTTTAAACAGCCATACATGTTTTGAAATGACACAATGATGACATGAACTTTCATTTTTGGGTGAACTGTTCCTAAAAGTGATTTGGGATGGTTTATAGACTCTGCAAATGTTTGTGTGGGTAATAAGTGGGTTGTATGGAAGGTTACAAAGAGGCATATGGTTTTCTGTGGTGTAACGCACATTGGGCCCTGTAAGCACTTCTGAATTTCCCTTTCTTCCATCGCAACCACACACACATTTTCCCTCAATCTGGGCCCTTACTCACCCACACACTCCCACTTTCTTCTGGCAATCTACCAGTTCAACACACTGCACAACATAAACCCTGACAGTATGATTTAAATCCACATGGATCTGGGTAGACAACCTCCACACGGCCCTGCCAGGTACTTTCCTTTGTCCACTCCACCCGTTCCTTCTCTTCTCCCTCTATCTGTCTTATTCCACCCCTCCTTTCCTTCATAAGGGATTCATTCCTCTTCCATAAAGCGTGAGGGACTTTTGAATATCTGCCTACATTCCACCCACCCACTTTGTCTTTTTTCTCCCCTTTTCTCTTCAGCACACATCATCTTATCCTCCTCTGCATCCCTCTAACTTGTTCCACAAAGTCCAAAGAGGGATAAAAATTTAAGATATGGAGAACATACAGAAGAATCTGTAGTTGATTCATCCATTTTTTATTCTTCAATTTCCTGTCTCTCTCTACTTATAATTGGAAACAGATCTGTTTCATCTTTCATCCCCTGGCCACTGTTCTTGTCTTTTCTGTAGCTCTATCATTTATTCTTGTCCTCAACATACTGACAGTAAAATTATCTAGTATTTACCCATTAATTTACCTATTTTTGTTTAGAAATATTATGTGGAATGTATATCATTATTCCTGAAAAAAAAAAGACTTAATCACACAATTCTCTACAAACACGAAAGAAAGTGTCAAAAAACTACAAACATGGCAGAACACCGACTGTTAAGTAGAGAGGTTTAGATAAAGGGGTTTGAGTGACTAATAATCAACAGTTAACCTGATAAAAACACTTATTTGATGTTATCCGTGTTATATTTCATCTGCAAAAACAATGTGAACTTTTATAAAGATCTGTTTGGCCATTAACTTTTAAATGCATCATTATGCAAAAATATGAGGAGAGTTCTCCGCATGAAAGACCCATGACTGGCAGATCACTGCTGTAGGAAATTAAATTAACTGTGGAGGGTGTTAACTGTGACAAGATTATTGACAAGCCAGTTTACGGTGACAGCATGCATGTAACTATGCGACAGAGTGTCTGTTAAAGACGTAATTTTATGACGTGATAGTATGTGCCAAATTGTCTACTCTTCTGCTACACACTCAAAAGTGTGTACTTTTCTTCACAACAAGAGTATACTTTTAGAGTGTAGTATAAGTAGGCAAATTGGAATATAGCATAGGTATTATTACCAAAATCAGTTATCACTGTAAAGCTGCTTTGACACAATCTGCATTGTAAAAAGCAATATATAAATAAAGGTGACTTGACAAAATACTCCGAAGTGTGGGAATAGTCATATTTCAGATTTCATGACCAACAGGTGGCGCTGTCTCAAACCACTCAGGTACTTTTGGTTCAATGTGGTAATTGATAAATAGCAAGGTTTGTGTTAATAGCTCAAAATGTTGCAAAGATACAAGGTACCTGTATTTGATTGATTTGATTGACCTTAATGGTAATGGTTAAGTATTTTAATGGTATCCTTTCTGTCCTTTTTGGAGGTCAACAAGAGGAGTAGATGACAGAATTTCACTTGACCTTTTCTATATCTAGTTTACCTTTTCTTTTTTAATTCTAGTTTGTGTCATAGTTTAAGTGTAATAGTGTGCTGGATTCCCTGGTAGGGGAATAGGGGAGAAGAAAGAAGTGAGAGATGGAGGGAAAGAGAGAGGAAGTATGGGTGATGTCTCCTTTGACCATGTGCAGTTAAATATAGCCCCATCGAGAAGCTTTCATCCAGAGACTTTCTCTGTTTGTTTTAAGTTTGTTCTGTTTTGGGGTGGGGGCAGGATAGGGGTTGGGGGATCTTCCCACGGCCCAACCAAGTGGGACGAGTAACTCCAACAGGGGAAGGAGAAAACGAGGATGGAATGAGTTGATATAGAATTGGACAAGTCCCAAACAGTCCGACCTTCCAAACAGTTTCATTTTCCTTCATTTACACAGTCCTGACTTCCAAGTTGGTGCTTGAGAGTTCATGTGTACAGCATTTTTTTTTGCAAAGACCAATATATGTACTGTAGTGTTTTGGATTCTGGTCCTTGGCATGGAAGTGCTGATGTCCTTAACAGGAATCTTAACTTACTTAACCAGCAAGAATTCCTTCGCCAACAAGCATTTTTGGGTCCACCAGATGGTCCAGCACTAACCAGCCTAGAAATTCATACAATTAAAGCTAGTTTGCCCAGGGGTGTACTTCTTAAAGGCATCATTAGCCACATATGGTCCCATAGTACCAACAAACATTCACAAACAACATCGCAGTGTTGTGTGGCTGAAAGTACAGCTCTCGACCTGCGGTTAGAAGCATAGTTTCTTGTTAGTCTGACGTGGACTTGCATAGATCATGCTCTTGAGCAAAATAAACAAGCTAACAGGCAGTACAGTCTATATCTCACATTCCAAAAATATACAAATTTCATTCTACATCTTTTAGTATGCCAAAAGAATGAAAGCGCCATTTTTGAAAAGCATACATTTACTCTGGAACCCCGTAGTTTGACGTAAGTAAGAACCCTCAATGTAATCAAACATCTGCAAATAAAGCAAAAAAAAAAAAAAAAAAAAAAAAAAAAACAGAACAAAAGTGTTTGTTATTTACAGCAACATCACAAAGAAATTACACTGTGGAGAAAGCTGCTTACTGACTGTTACATAGTGCATAATGTGATAAAAAATGACTGGCTTTCTATTATGTCAATAAGCTATAATAATCTGACATTCATTTAAACTCAAACTGATTATTCAGCATAAATTATTATTTCACCACTAGTCTCAGCCTCAGACGTCACGCCCACGGACCACTGGCTGAACGTCTGATACATATGGCACACTTAACTGGAAACGCTTCAGGATTTTTGAAGTCATCATCTGATTGGTTGAATTCTACAAGATGTCCGGGAGACGCGTGTGTCGCGTTCTTTAACGGTTCACCTGGAAACAAAGATGCCGCGACGCCAAGCCAAACCCCCTCATGGAAGAAGAACTCTGTCGTGTTTACAACTGTGACAATGAGTGCTTATAGGATAAACAAAACGCTGGATTTTCAAAAGTATGTGAAGTACGTAAAGTTCGCGGCATAGACGAGTTTACATACCAGTTTGTTATTGTAGGCACATCGAGGTTACATTTTCATGTCCCTAAACTTGACACGGAACAAAACAATCTGTGATTGGTTGCTTTACATGTCGGTCAAACAGCCTCTGGGCAGTCCTTGGCCAATGAAAGCTGCTATGGAGTCCAGACCTTCTGCCTTCAGTCTGAAGGTCCGGCTATGTGAGACTACTTCACCACCTGTGTGGCGTCATTCACAACAGTATTCTTGTTGAACCAACGTGATTCGAACAACAGATGTGCGACAAAGTTACTACACTTTCAGGAAACAGTCATGACTAGGTAGCTTCTTCATTTATGCATCATACTATGATAGTTAAGCAGTGAGTCACATTGTTGTACAGGAAACACACCCCATCTTGTACTTTCTGGATATTGGTTGACCATGGAAGTCTTGATGGTTAAGCTAGTTTAAAGCCATGTGGAAACACCAGCATCCCAAAACACAACATGTCATGGTGGTCTTATTAGCAAGGTCGAAATGGAAGCTGCGATGATTCAAAGATGGCCGACAAGTGGATTGACTTCAGTGGTATAGAGCTCAGTACCTTCTATCCCTACATCAACTATAAACGACATCAAGTCTAGAATACACTACATGACTTTTGCCCAGATTTTTGCAGATTTGCAGTCTCGACACTACACTCTAAAAAAAAAATGTTGTTTCAACCCATGTTTGGTCAAATATGGACAAACCCAACCATTGGTTTTAAAAAAATTAACCAACCAATGGTTGGATTTGCCCATATTTGAGTAGTTGCTGAAAGTCAAAACCAGTTGGCAGATTTAGGGCAGATGGAGTTGACAGATTTACAGAAAATCACGTAGTGTATTAAAGGACACAGACTCCATTTTTTTAGCTTCAGACTATGATTTCATATTTTGTGCCAATTTTAGAGCACATATTGTTTTCATTTGTCATACTTCTCTTATCAACGCGACATGTTTTTCTGCATAAGTTTGTTGTGTTCTGAATGACTTGATCCTTAGTCATTTAGTGAATGATGACTAGTTTTTCTCTGCAACCATTTACAAGGCTGAATGGTGCACGTATGATACCTAGAGTTAAAAGTCATATACTGTATTCCATCCTTTACTTAACATTACAGTAACTTGCTTGTTGAGGATGTGCTTCTTGAGATTTCTGGATTGGAATGAACTTCGGGACTCCTGCTATCGCTTCAGGGTCCAACTTCCAAACCACAATAAACAAAGACATGGAAAATCATGCTCTCTAAATGAAAGATGACTGATGCTACACCAAGAGGAGTTGAGGAGCAGGTCACAGTTTGTTACTGTTGGAGTCCTAAATGGTATATTGGAGGAGATCTGTGGGAGATGGGAGTCTTGAAATAGAGATATAACTGGCAAAAAGAGGAGACGGGAGTGTTTCTGCTGCCCAGCGATCCATCAGCACTGTGTTCTCACCAGTGTAGATTTTCAGCAGCTGGCATACACACTCTCACATACACCATAAACCTTTTATTTCCTATCTCTATCACTTGCTTAAATCACATAAACACACTGGTGATGAAAGATATGATAAGGATGAGAAGAAACAGAGCAGATCATATCGGGAACACTGAGGTTTTTAGAAAGGTTAAGGTAGTGACGTCTGTTATGCTATGCTAAATGAAATGATTGGGTCATGCTCTCTCCTAGAATAGCTGTGAGCTCTTTTTCTTCTGGTCACCTTACACTGCGAGCAAGTGGCACAACACACCATGACAAAACTAGATCATGCGCTTGTGGTGTAGATTGATTATAATGGCAACAGTCTTGTTTGGTCTCGTTACACTAGAAGATTGCAGTGTTGACAGGGTGTATGAAAACCAACTGTCCCTGTAAACACATACAAATATATCCATGAGACTGTTAATGCTTCATGTGCATATGATTACAGACATGCCAGACTGAGATTTTGCTATAATGTAATGAAGCAACCTCACTCGCCGTCAGCTCTCCTGTGCAGCATCATCCATCATTTGGGTGTGCTCTGAGTGAAGAAGTGTTGTGAAATCACTTGCTTTGGTTCTCTTAAAATGCCAATTGGAAGTCATTATTCTCTTTATGTTCTTAAAGGGACTGTTCACTCAAAATTAAAATTCTGAAAATTCCAAAACCTGTATCACTTTCTTAGATACAAAGTGAGTCCAAAGAACACAAAAGCAGAAATTTTGAATATTGTACTGGAGGCTCTTTTCAAAGCAACTTCAATGAACTGGTGCTTTTTAAGCTTCAAAAAGTATAAAAGTGGTCCATACATTGTATTCCAAGTATTCCAAAGTTGTATGTCACTGTTGAGTGAGAAACACACCAACATTTACGTTATTATTCCCTCCAGTGAGCTCTTAACCAAATCATTGAGTCAGTGAGTCATATGGATCAATCCTATACAAATTATCAAAAGCTGTTGGTACCATATCAACCCATTCCTTTAAAAATAGTTAACCTGAAATCGAAAACTGGCCATAGAAGAAGTCAGTTTATACTAATGCATGCTATATCACCCCTAGTGGCGGCACTGAGAATGCAACCAATAAATTTCACAATGCATGTTCACAAATGGGTATCATATCACTTACAGAATTTTTTAAAACACTTAAAATAGGCTCTATTTATTTTTGCATGAACAATCTGCAATAAACAATTTGAAAGCAACAAAAACTATCAAATATAGTGCTATCAAATAGTAAAATACTATTTGATAGTCTTTTACTGATGTTTCACAGTCGAGTTTTAAAGGAAGTGCGTTTTTTGCACACAGTACTTTTTCTTTAAAACAAACATACAGTAAATCTGTTAAACATAAGCACAGACACACCAACGAGATAACAATGTTTAACTCTCAACACATTATAGTCAGCAAACACATTCTCAATTACACTGGCAATCAGTTTTTCACAAGTCAATAAAACTCAGAATGTACAAAGGTATAAAGTGACAGCAAATAAATAAATGTTTGAACAAAAGCTCTATAAAAGCAGTGATGACACATGTGAATATCTAAGGCCAGTCCCGTACTGTCTTTTTACAGCTTTGGGAAGAGGAAGAACAACTGTGTGTTCACAAACAAAGTCTTCTGTGATGCTGCATTTACCTCGACAGAAGAGTCCTCAGAAGAACCCTGGGAAAAGCTAACCTTGGTTTGCACAGATTCACACTGAAAAAAAAAATTATATGACGACAAGGACAATAAACTGAATAATGCACATTATGTTTCTGGCTCTGAAAGACAGAAACTCAAGCACAAAAATGAGGGGTGGAAACAGACATTTTTCAGGAAAGTGTCTTGCCCAATATTTAATTTCACAGACTGAGTGATATATTTTCCTCAAAAGGTGCAATTACTTGTATAAAAGTAATTATTGCCAAAATTTCACACCTAACTCAACAAAATACCCTCGTACGTGAAGTACGTGTAAGATAAAGCTTTAACAATAATGTCAACAGAATGTTTACTACGTCTTTAATGAAAAAACAGTCACATATTGTGTATAGGTAGCTATCTTTAATGCAAGGTGAAGTTTAATAACCAGGCTTTTGACAAAAGAGAAAAAAACATACTAAATTCACGCAAATAAAGTTTTTAATGTTTGGCAAAACAGCTTATTTTTGCAGCCAATAGGTAAGCCTGAAAAGTATTCACTGGAATAAAATGCGGCCTCAGCCTTCCTTACATCTAAAAACTTCTGAAGTGAACTTTTATTGTAAAATTAAAGGGGACCTATTGTGCTCCTTTTCACAAGATGTAATATAAGTCTCTGGTGTCCCCAGAATGTGTCTGTGAATTTTCAGCTCAAATTACCCCACAGATCATTTATTATAGCTTGACAAATTTGCCCTTATTTGGGTGTGAGCAAAAACACGCCATTTTTGTGTGTCCCTTTAAATGCAAATAAGCTGCTGCTCCCAACCTGCTTTCCAAAAGAGGGTGGAGCTTTAACAGCTCGTGCTTCAGCTGCTCAACAACAACAAAGCTGGAGAATCTCACGCAGCCAAAATGACGATTGTCAGTAACAGTGTTCAGCCCTACATTGTTCAAACAAGAAGAAGAGACTCAGGAAGAAGTTAGAACTTTTAGAATGCAACTGGACATTTCTAAACGGTTAGTGAATACATTTTTGTAGTTGCTGTGGGGTTGATTCAACTCATCGACTAGCATGTGCCGTCATGTTAATCTTTTGTGCAAATCCAGCGTTGAATTGACTCTCGTTTGTGAAGCAGTCCGGTGTAAAATGACGGCATGGTAACAACACTCTAATACAACAACTCTTCCTCTTCTCTAAAGCAGCCCAACATGACCTCGCCCCCTTTGTTGCGTGTTCCCGGGGCAGGGTTTATGTAAATTTTGGGGTTTGTGATGTCACTAACCCGGGAAGAAGCTTGTTGTAGTCCTTAAAAGTGATTTCTGTAAAAGAAAATATCTCCCTTTGCATTGAACTTTGAGCATCGTAACTTTGCAGATGTTTTTTATGCTCAAACAGCAACATTACACTCTAACTAAAGTTAAAAAAAGTGAAATCATAATCAAGGACACCTTTAAGATGTTTTATTTCATGGAAAGTGTCATGTACCACTTTATACTATGTTTCTGAATTATGGCGAGAGATTTGATTAAATGTAGATTAATCTGAGCTGGATCTAAATGTCAGATACTCCATGGCGCCGTTTATGTCTCACATTAAAACGTTCATCAGCTCAAAGAGGTTGCACTCTTTCACCTTTCCTCCAAAGCAGCTACATGTCTTTATGTGCTTGTCTCTCTCTGTTTTTTCTATACCACTCGACATGTTGGCAGTCCATCCTAGCACACTTCATTTCAAGGTCCAAAATAAGCCAGAAGAAGTACCTGGAATGTCTCCCAAAACAACAGAACACGTTCACCGCAGTGTTCCAGTCAAACTGTGTATTGCTGGATTCTGCTTTGAGTGTGTACATGCGCGCGTGTGTGAACGTGTGTATGCAGTCTGTATGTATAAACCTTTCCTCAGTCATTATTCCAATAAGATGACTATCAATCGTAGGTCACCGTACAAACTAAACTCTTCAAATCTAACAGCACAGCTGTTTCAACAGAACTGAACAATGAACCCCTGTGATTCCAGGCATTTACTCGCTCCCTTTGTCCTCCTTTTCTTCAACACTTTCTTCTTCTATGATCTCACACCTTTCGCTGTCGTGAAACTGACCAGCTGTAAATGTAATGTAAAGTTCCAGCTCATTAACAATATGAGGCAAAGATGTGAAACACAAAGTGAAATAACAGAAAGAATCTGTGGATTCATGAAACAGTTGTATCGCTGTGCGGAAACGTATCTTATTCACTAACCACCTACTTTCTACGCAAATTACGCACATTACCCAGATAGCAAGCAATGATCAAAATAATGTTAAATCAATGTTAATGTGTCAATGTTAACAACATTGAATCAATATCACTTTTGTACCCGCAATTAATGTTGAAAAAATGTTGAAATTTCAACAAAAAATCAATGGTAATGGCATTGAATCAATGTTACAATGTGATGTTGGTTCAACATCATGCTTGCACTCTCAAAAAATGAAACACAGCTACAACTGACTTAAAGCCACACAGCCTGAAATCAACTGAAAATAAAAGAAGACAATAAATCTCTCAAGATCTCAGCAGAAGTTCTTTTTGAGAATTAATAGAGGTTTAGATGTTGATGTTTTATTGGAAATGTTTGGTCACCATTTTGGTGATCGGTGTTTAATAATCGATAATCAAGTGATATAGTTTTCAGCCTCATAAAGCAGAGTAGTTTACTAATCTTGTTCCATGACCAATATCAGTCTACCTTACTGCAGTGTGCAACAAGTGTCTCATAGCAGCTGCCGAGCGAATGCACAGACTAGCGTTATAACAACTTTCAACACACAAATGTATCAAATATGATAAAACAGTCCTGCTTTACCCCACATACGCATGATCGGAAGAAGCGGAAGCGGCAACTGTGGCATAATAAAAGCTCCACTGCTCTCGAGCCGAGTGACGCGCTTGTCTCTCATTAGCAATCACTCAAGCGGCCATGTTTTGCTCCAACGGCTTTCAGCCACACCCTGCTTCATACTAAAGTAATGTTAATAAATCTTTTATACATTAGCTCATCCATGAATATGATTTCTGCCAGAGTCCCGTCGGATTCTTTCCCACTGGCTGTAGACATGAAGACAACACTTCCCATGATTCTGTGAAATCAAGCCGTCATCAAGATACGCCTTTGCTTTGAATAAGCAACCTCTAGCGGCAAAAATTGTGCATTTAACTTAAAATCCCAAGGGCTACTACAAGTAAAAAGGGTTCAGCTGACAAAATGTTTGGGAATCCCTGCATTAAAAGATTGAGAAATCAGCTAAAAACAGCAACCATAAAATGAATGCTGAACACAAATGAAATGCCACAATTCTCATCTCTTAATATAAATAAAATTCCCTTTACCCTCATTTTTATCACCTTAGTGATTAAGACTGAAATACCTATTTGCATCTTGCTCTGCCTTACATGCCAATGTTACACTAAAATCTAGGAAGGTTCACCGAGATCTGCATAGGATCGTTCTCGCGCACACACACACAGTGCACTGCAACTTGATCGCTTATTTTTCATAAGGACACACATAAATAGACAAACACACATACACAGTCTAGTCTCATTTTTTCTCATAGCTAAATTGCAGTGCTCTGAGCTCAGTGTTTCCATCTGTGTAGATGAGGCCATTTACCCCAGTAATAGCTGATCAGAGCCAAGGTGGAGTAATAGGCCATAAGTAAAAGTGCAGATACGATATGTTTTATTGGGACAAAGGTTCAAAATGTACTTTCCAAGCCTTCCAAAAAAAAAAAAAAAACCAAAAAAAAAAAAAAACCACATTTATCAGTGTTATTTGACCAAACTGAACAGGACAGTTTTATACTGCTTGGCTGAAGAGCACCAATAATTAACAGTAACTCTAAAAAGGAATGCTGTTTAAATTATGTTGTTGTAAAAAAACGAATCATCATCAATCGTAGCAATTACCACCAGACTGTTGGATTTCCGCTTTTTTCTGAGATGGATTTCAAAAGAACAGCTCAGGGGAATAATGGTCAGCAAGTGTGAGAGGTTTGTTCTGTGATGTTTGCATTGTGGGAGTTGTGAATTTTGACAGCTGCATTAAAGGTCTGTTAGGCCTCTCAGCTGGTTGTTTACTTAGATGCAGAACACACACACAAAGAGATGCATTTATGTGCATTTATAGACTGAAATAGCAACAATGCAAAAAATAGCGAACTGCCTGCATAGTGTTTAAGGCTTCAATCTCTCAAAATGAAGACTGTACTTAAAGCTCAGAAGCATAAATTAAGATACTTTCTTTTGGCCAAAATCCAAAAGACATCATCCCATGTATTGACCTTTAGCAATGTGGAAGTAAGCTATTTTATGTGAATGTGCAAATTTCAGATTAATTAACCACTAAAGGTAACTGTAACACCATGTCCTAACCAGACGCGATTCAATAAGATTCCAGCTACAAGCAATTTGTCTGTCCACACTAGACGTGATGACAAAATCAATCAAAACCACAGCCAATCAGAACAGCATGTGGGCAGGCTCTCGCGGCAAGTGCGCAGCACCAGAGATTAATCTTGAAGGCACTCGCAAGGAAATGGATAAGAACATAATCAAATTCACAAAGATTATGCCTATTACACCATTTTAACGTTATTAAAATACATAATGCATTACTAAAACAATGTCATAGAATACACTTGTTTGTTCACTGTTTGAACGTTCTTATTTGTTTAATTTCAAGTTCTTGCTTTTAATACACTAAATGATATTCAATGTCACATTACACGCTTATAACATTAAAAAAAAGCACATAAACATTACCTGAGATTATCATTGCCATTTACTTTGTGTTGTTGTTCCAGCCGCGATGTCGCAGAAAAATAGAAACTGTTTCTAATATAGAATCGTCGCATGTCGCCGTTGCGGTTCGTTACAACAAAAATTTAGATTAACATGGAAAAGATACCTTTTATCGCGCCGTCGCTTCGCATCTGGTTAAGACACGGTGTAAGAATACATTAAATAGTTACAAATGGCCGCCCCGCATTAAAAATAAGGTGGATAATTCTGCATAGAATGCAATCCCAAAATGCACTGCAACAAACCTATGAATAGACAAATAAAAACACAACATTCAAGAGGGTAAACAAGTCGAGTTGATTTTAGATGCATTTCTTTCAATATAAAAAAGACCAAATATTTGTGGGTAAATAGTTTTTTATGGTTAATGGAACATCATACTGTTAGCTTAGCAAGATGCTAACATCACATCAAAGATATTAGATATACAAAGACAGTTCACTCATATTACTTACGAGAAAGTGCAACACGCAATATGGTGGAATAAGTCCCGCCTTCTAAATAACAAAGGAAATGCTTATTGGTAAAGTTATTGTGTAACTGCAGCTGCCGATAGAAGGTTTTTTAACGCTACTTGGGCATAAGAAACAACCTTTATGGTCAGTCCATGTCAGATTTTGTTGCTGATTTGAAATATGTTATTTAATTGTAAGTTCAGCAAGCAGTTTTTGACTTTGATTATACTCGATAGAAATCAAGCCAGGCTCACCTGAGGATCTGTATGCTGCACAGATATAGAGTCGCTGACTTTATCAAGTTTTAAAATCTTTCATATCTTTAATATTTTTCAGTTATGATGGGCTGTTTCAGTTAGGATGATGCCTTAAAATAGCTAATAGATCTGTAAATAAAATATATAGTTGATGACTATATATATATTAGATGTATAGTTGAATTATCTACACAATGTTCCTGAAATCAGGCACAGAACCAAATAGATTTGAACTAGAGAATAGTTAGGAAGCACTAAGTTATAAGTTATTAGTCTTGGTCTGAGAATCTACAGTTTAATGTCAGGTCAAAGTGGCCTATCTCTCTCCTGTGGCCATGTTTTACAAGTCATCTCTGGCCTAAAGAGGAACCCGGGAGCCTTGTTCCCACAGGGAGCATAACCTCTGAGATTACTCAGCCACCAAGAAGCTGCATTGGGAACGCAACACTGCACGGGTTCCCCTGCATTATGGGGTCGGAGGTCAAGGCTGAGAAGAACATCACTGAAACGCCTTTTCTTGCCTTTTGTTGCTTCCCCAGAAACAATAAACTACTACAAAATCGTGCATTGAAGGTGCCACCATCATTGATCTCCTCCCTCCTCAACTCAAAGGACAATTTTATTGCTCAAAAGTTACTTGATGGGATTCTCAGTTGTGTTTAATTAAAGTACCAACTTTGTTTCTGAAGTTCCTCCTAAATTTCCTTAAGATGTTCCAGAGTTAGCAGGGTGTACCGAACTCACCCGCTGTGAGTTTTCCCTCCTCTACTCAAAGTTTGATGCCCATAAATCTGACAAACCCCACACACCGTCACCAAATATTCTGTTTATGTTTCAGAGGCTCTAGACGAGAGGGCAGCCATGAGAGATGAGAAAGAGACAGGGTTCACACGAGCTTTCAGTGATTTAGGGATCTGTCACCTCGCACCAGAAACTAACCAGTCAAGACAAGGCAAAACTACTTTTACACTTTAACACTAATTATGGGCCTGGCTTTGATTCTGTCTTGTGGCATTTTCGTCTAATTATATGTTTAAAGAGAATGAAAGGAACAGTTTGTCAAATGCCCATTGTAGTAAAAAAAGGCCCTTGCCTGACCTATAACAAGAACACACGGCGGATAACTCTCCCTAAATGGAGTCACAAAGGATAGGACTGAAATACTGTGACCAGTTCATTGTGTTTTATTTATACTCCTTGATTATAAGTTTATAATCTTGCCATTCCGGAACTGTAGATGATACTTGTTGCAAAACAAGTTAAGTCTTTACAAGAAGCAAAAGTTTCCTTCTCCAATTTTTGGCCAACCTCTGTAATCGCTGTGCATGTGGCTAAAATGTTCCTCTGATTGAAACAGCTATAATCAAGGCACCATTTGGGACTTGACCAAAACACTCACTTGATGCAGGTCTGAATCTGTCCCAAATACAGACAGTTTATAAAGTCTATCCATCTGCTGTAGGTTTGTTTCCAAACTCATGGGGAAAAAATCTGGGCTGTGTATTGATAATGAACTAGGTCCAAAACACCCCACCCGGAGGATCTATTTTTCCTTCTCACAGGACTTTCAATTCAGTTACAGTACATCAAAATAAAAACTGAGACCTATTAGATGATGGATATATGAGTTACATCAGTACTCGCTGACTAAACAAAACACCAATAATAAATATAGTTCTCAATTAATCTTGCTCTAAACACTAGCATGGCTGTTCACTAGCATACATCATATTTTGGATGCTGGTTTACTAGTGTCCCCATCAAGTTACTCAACTACCAAGTCTTCAGTGGTCAACCAGCTTTATTAACTGGTGTACAGCATGGTTATGCTAATCTACAAGCTAAACCAGCATCAGATCAGCATTAACCAGTCAATACAAGCATTCCTATAGTCAAAACTCAAACTAATTGAAACTAACATTCTCAGTAGGAATTTTACCAATAAAGAACAAGTTTACATAGTGTACCAAAGAATGGGAAGGCCACAAAGTTCTTGCCTAGTTCCTGGATTAATAACTATTGTTGGTCCAGACACAACATTCCTGTAACACTATCTCTAACCCAATCATACATTTACTATTGTACTTTGAATTTTCGGGCCAAAATCCAGTCATGTAAAGCTGCAGTCTGTAGTTTTGTTGGGTTAAAAGTGATCCAAAATCAATTTTGGAGCAAGTACATAACCAGCCAGTGTTCAAAACTATTTCCTCACCTCAGCCTGATTCACAACAGTAAGCTTGTAATAATCTTTTTTAAATTTGAGCGGTACTGGTAGGTTTCCGTGGGAAATACGAGTTTGCCTTTGCGTCATTATGTCACGTCTGTATATATAAAGAAGGATTTCCGGACGCTGCAGGTGACGGATCATTTATAGCCTTTTCTCACAGCAGCTGCTATAATTAAACTTGTCGTTTTGATGGCGGATTGTAATCCAGAAAGGTCCAAATGACAATCAGAAGTGACAAAATTCACCCGTAGTCAAAAGCAAAAGACTTTGGATGCTAATACACACTAAATACACATAGTCACGCAATGCTGATATTGTTAACATTAACAATTTGAAAACAAAGTATAACAACAATAATAATTTGCACGGTTTGGCGTGATCCGAGCTAAGCAATCATTAGATTTAAATCTCCATTGGTAGCGTGATTTATTGTAATGCTTTTTTTCTCAGTTGGTCAGAACAAAAGTGGCAGACATGTTACTTGCTTGTTCAGATGACATTTTCTGGTAAAAATTCTAATTTTGGTCATACTTCCAAAATGTGATTCCGAAGTACAGTATCCACATCAGTGTGGAGACTGACAGCCCACACATAATGTTACTCGTCAAAACATTAGGTTCATCCGCGCTGAGGAGTCGTGCCGATGCACAACCCACGTAAAGATGATAATTCCGCAAATAACTGCAATTGCGGGTTTCAAACAGAGATGGCGACAAAGAGGCAAAACTTACGGACTGCAGCTTTAAATAGGAATCCACCCAATCTGTAATTTTGAAAGATTTCCTCACACAGATTTCGAGACAGGTTCAAATTAGTCACATGGATATACTGTATTGACCAACAGAAAGCTGCTTGGTTTTAAAGTGATTTTTGTGAGCTGTCAAGCTTCATACAACTGACAACAGACAACTAACCTTTTTCAGAAAGATTTTTGCTAATTTGCCTGCACCTTAACCCTACCTCTTTTCATATATCTAAAATTTGATTGTTTCGTACTTAAGGTTCTCAGTCTTGCTCTTTCCAGATGATCAAGGCTTTGGGGTTCATTTACAAACATACACTCAGCAGGATGGTAAATCTCCAAGAGCAGGAATGAGCACCCTTGGTTTTAGGAATGTTGTTCCAAGGATGTTGATCTAGTAATATGTCCTACTTGACAATGTCAAGGTCATAAAGATGGTAAGGTGGATAGCTGAGGCAAGGAAACCCTCTTGAAGACTGAACCATAGTGTGACCCCTTCATTTTTTATTCAGAGACATGTTCTCCAATCTTGGCCCTGGAGAAACCCTAACTCTGCACATTTTGGATGCCTACCTTCCCTAGCACACCTGATTCAACACATGTTCATGAGCGAAACTGGCTGTGCCAAAAAAAAAAAAAAAAAAAAAAAAAAGACAAGAAGGATTAGGAAACACTTGCTCTCCGCTCAGTCTCATAATACTTTCTTCATGTTATTCTGCTCATTGTAAAGACTTTAACCCTGCCTTACTGAACACGCTAACAAGTTATTATAAACTCCAAAAGAGTGACCCTAGATCAGGCTGGTCCACGAATTTATGTGTTCCTGCTAGAGATGCACCGATCGATCGGCCAGGGATCGGAATCGGCCGATTTTCCTCATGATCGGCCCGGATCGGATAACACTGGATGTGCTACTTTACATTTGATTACTTTAATTTCTGTAGTATTTCTTACCTGAATAAAAACCTACTTAACCTGAAAAACTTTCATAGCTCTCTTTATTCTATTGCATTTATTTGTGCTGTTGTTTGCTGTTATTACTGACTTTTTACTTGTTTTTTTTTTTAATGAAAATAAAACTGCGTTGAAGAAAAATAGATTTTTGTATTGTAGTTCTTAGAAAGGAAATCGGAATTGGCAAAAATTGGTATCAGCAGATCACACTAACAAAAAAATCGGAAATCGGAATCGGCCAAGAAAATTGCAATCGGTGCATCTCTAGTTCCTGCAGCACATAAATACATGCTTAGTAACTCTATCCCTCTGTTTAATGCAGGGGTGATGTGTGGCCTTGGTTGGAAAGGACATCATCTACGTAATAGCTCTATCATCTAATGCTGAATTACGGTTAATTCTTGAAAACGAGCAACATCCCTCTGACCTCCGAACTTTGATCCCTCCTCGCTCTGCCCCTCGACCCACATGTGGCAGTGATCAGAGCCAATACGAGTATTGGAACTGGGAATGAAGGGAAATGGGAGTAATGGGAAACAGATTCACACACACACACACACACAAATGCTGCAAGATTGTAGTTATTTGGCCTGTGAAAATCCCATTTTATGGACGTTGAGAGGCTGGTGTCATACTCTGTGATTACGGTTAGCCTGCTGTGTTGTCTATCATTTGTGACTTCTCTGGGATCGCATCTCCCTTCATTTCTCCATGACCGCACTGCTTCCCTCTTTTTCCCTTTCTGTCTTTCTGATTCTTTTCTTCTCAGGCCACGTATGGCACCATTCACTCAACGTTTAATACATATTCCACACAAAAAACTTTTTGGTTTTAACACTTTTTGAATTATTATTATTATTTTTTCGATCTAATTTTGTGGTATCAACTAGTTCAGACAAACACAGCACATCCAAACCAAACAAACTGTGGTTGGTCACTTAAATGTCAGTTCAAAGGTCTCTTCCTGTCGAAGTGGGCGGTTCTTAGCCAGAATAATGGCACTATGGCAACACCAGATGCTTCCTAATTTCCATGGGTCAAGCATAACAACCTCCCCCATACCATATATACACTGTGGATCCAACTGAATATCCGAAATGCATTCATTCACATACAGTACACACACACAGCAAACACTGATCCTGCTTTAAACACATTTAATAAAGTGAAATGTTTAAGGAACAAGCATATAATCATGTGAAAGAACGTCTTGCCCTGGTCTTTAATGAGTTTTTGGGACTCATTTTAATGAAAGGTCATAGCCTCCACTCAGTTCCCACATACCCGCTCTCACCCAGCAAGCTAGCTGGAAAAAACTAAATTACCGCAATAAAGTTCCTTTGTGACAGCTTTACCACACCAGCTTCTGATCAGAGCCAACTGTCAATCTGTCCTGCTCCACAAATAAATCATATATTTCAGCTGAAGGACATTTTTAGTCAAGGTTGGGCACATTGCATATTTGTACAACACTGAGCAGTCATCACTATTACTAGTCGTTATACACAGGTTAGAGAACTGAACAAACTCATAACTACGTCACCAACTTTGGCTCATAGTACATCCCACACTGTATGTGCTACAGACATGATTGATGTCTTAAATTGTGCAGCTTGTTGTGGAGATTACTTGCTATTACTTTTCTAAGCACTCAGACTAAGTGGATAATGAAACGGAAGAAAGAATCTCATTGCAGGATGGGCCCGAACCAAATAGCAATAGACCAGTACTCAAAACACCATTGCAAGTCCCTAGAAACCATTCAAAATTGTAAACTAGTTTACCCTTGTGAAAAAGAAGTATACTTTTTTAAGACAGTACTTAAATATGGAAATAATATACAGTACTTATAATAATATACATGAGTCAAACTGAATGTATATTTCCAGACACTTATTTGCATGATAACTGCAATTTAATAAAATGTATTATAGTTTAAATTTATATTAAAGGCACAATTATATATAATTAAAATATCCAAAAACCACTTAAATATTTTGTTGACTTGTGTACTTACATTATCCCAAATGTTTCCAAGAATGTTTAAATCCAGAGAAATAAACAATTTTAAGCAGTACATGGATCGTGTCCGTGCGTTGCCTATCAATGGCATCATCCCTGAGTTACCCTCGGTTTCCGGTTTTATTTTGTAAAAACCATAGAAACACCAAAGACGCTTTAATACATTATATGTTTTATTAGACAAGGGAACAACTGTTTGGATACATTTATCGACAGAAAACTAATCATTGTTATATAGCTCAACACTGTTAGTTTTATTGTTTGAATCTCATTTTCTTGATTGTCCACGAGTACCATGTTTTTACAGTGCTTCAGAAAAAAACACTATTTTGTCACATTGGATTCTTTTCCACCGGCTGTGAGGTGAAGACAACATCTCCCATGATTATGCAAAATCAAGGTGTCATCAAGCTACGCCTTTGTTTTGAATAGGTGACCTCTAGTGGCGAAATATTACATATTGTGCCTTTAAATGCAATTAGCCCAACTTTAGAGTGCTTTATGATCCACTTAGTACATCGTTATATGTAATTTCATACTTCTGTTGTCTTTGGTTAAAGTGTACTGCCGAATGTAGTACGAAAATATACTTTAATGTCATTTTTTTTTTTAAGTTGTACGTAATTTATTTAAATGTATTTGTAATTACACATTCTAATGATGTAGTTACAATTTAGTAGACTAAAAATGTATTAACTTGTAGGCAATTTTGGAGAGGCTAGCAATAGCAAGCTAGTTTTGAAAGCATAAGATCCCACCCACCCTTCAGAGCATCTCCAAAGCCACACCTCCTTCAAAACAGATGAAAACACACAGCAGAGTCTGCAAAGCACCACGAGAGACACCGTAAATTACCTCATGTCTCAAAGCACATAACATTACAATAATAATGAACATGCACAACTTACAGAGCTCTTACTTGTACCTTGACTGCTGCAGATTCATTTCAGCGTTGAAAGTATTGACATAGAAGTGCATAAATCCGAGTCTGAGGACGTGAACAACTCAGAGTAGAACGTCATGGGTTGCCATCTAGTAATTACGGTTAAAACATGGCATGAACGCAGCATAAGTACATTGTTTTGTTCGGGAGGAACTGTAAAAGGCAGCTTGCTGTGTGTTTGTGGTGCTCGGTAACTGATATAATTTAAAGTAAAATGTCCTTTAAAGTAAAACTTTTAATATGACATTAGTACAATGTGCACATTTTAAAAGTGCACTAAGTGGAGTTTTATTTCATTAATATTATGCTATCTGCCAGTACAGTACTTTAAAAAATATATATACTTTTAAGATTTGAAGTATATATTAAGTGCATATTAAATGCAATTAAGCAAACTTCTTTTTTCACAAGGTTATGCCATTACATTAGCTGTTAGCAATTCATTGCCATGTCTATCTCGAGCATGTGTGCAACCGTCAGCAAAAGAATGACTGTCTACGTGTGTGAAAGAGCACAAGGGAACAATTGAAAGCAGTTGAGAGCTGTAGAGCAGTGGGACTTTCTTAATTCAACACACATGTTAGCCATGCTTGTTTTTACTGAGGGTGATTGGGGATTGTTAAATTTTACGTTGAAAGAGAAGGATGAACTATGCCTCGGTCTGAACCTCTGCCCACTCAAAAATGTCTACATTCATTTATTATAGACAATAATTATCTCAGTGGAGTTTACAAACTTAAACATAAAATACATCCTGTTCAGGATTCCCAGAGATGACATAAGCAAACGAAGACACTCCATTCCCTATTTCAAATAAAACAGCTCTTTCTCACAGAGAAACGGGCGTATTTCTGCCTGCGAGGAGGTGGCATAAGAGGCGCAGCGGTTAAACTCACCACACACCCAAGCCTTTGCGTCCAACCAGTAACCAGGCTCATCATGACATCAGCCACAGTCATTATGACATCATCGCCAGGGGGTCTTAGTGCCATCCAAACCCCAGTTGCCACAGGCCGGCAGCACCGCACTGCTCCGTATTAAACAGAACCAGGGTTAGACCACACTTATGTTTTGTGGAAATTGTGGGGTTTTATGAGTACAGTATACGCTGTTCAAAACATAATTTTCCCTCCTCAAGAAACCTCAGGTATGTTCAAATGCTAGTTTAACTCCTGACTATGTCCCCTGGCTATGGCAGCAGTCTTTCTGAACAGTGGGAAGGAAATGTGGAAATACTTACAGACAAATAAAGTCATTACTGTACAGATGATCTTAAGAGGTCTTGATGGTCTTGAGGTCTGGGCCTCAGGGGGTCTAGTCTTGGTTCTGGTTTTGACTCCAGCTTTGCTAAGAAAAAAAATTAGTAGTTTAGATTCCAGGATATGTATTACATGCTACACATGCATAAATATAGCAGACTTCTTATGCCAATAAATATCAGATGGCACCTTATATTTCCCAATGACGAGTAACAAATGTTTTGCTTATGGTTCGTTCATGTTAGTTAATACATTAACTAATGTTTAACTAATGAACCTTATTGTAAAATGTTACCAGTTATTCTTATGTTTACATTATAAAAATCAGTGAATATTAGTAAAAAGACGTGTCATGACCTGAAGGTGGACACTTTTAGAATTATTCTAAAAGAGTAATTATTCTTTACCTGCTAAAAAAAAAAAAAAAAAGCATAAACTACCAATCAGATGACAGAAAGCACGTAGTAGAGTGTGTTCAACGGCTTTTTCACCAAGGTTTTGATCATGTTGATCATTTAGAGGCCTTGGAAATTTGCATATCAAATATAATACAGGCTTTATAGGGTTAATATAGGCTAGTGTTTGAATTAACTTACAGAAATGTATACATCACTGCTAACAAATTGTATACAAAAAAAGCTATTGTATACAGCAAAACATCAAACCAGTTGTCAGCTCCCCAAACTGTGTTCATACTACGCCATCTAGTGGTGAAAAGCCGCAAAACAATTGTAAATTAAACCCTAACCTCAAGCGCATGCGCAAAACACAGCCGGCCCATAGAGCGATGTAAACATGGCAGCCTCCAGTGCTCGCTGTACTACACGTTGGCTGTCAGGCGGTTTACCTGGACTTCGCAGCACCTTTGCACTTTTAAAGTCCTCTAGACAAGGAGATATTGGGGCTTTGAGGATATGCTGGACGCGTAGTTATGTGACGGGGGGTAATTTAAGCTGCTGGAGGCACAGAGGATGTGTGACATTGAAAGGGGTACCAGGTGAGCTGGTTATGTTATCAAAGCAGTCACTATGAACTTGTGGAACAAGCTTGTTATTTTGCATAAATATATCAGTTCTAACATATCACACTTTTCTGGACATATTTGTCCTTTTACGTCGGTGGTATTGGAAAAGTTAAAAGAGATGATTCAACTGACAGACATAATTGCCAATATGTCTGTCAGTTATGTCTGTAAGTGTCCTTACAAAAATGTATGATGGTAACAATATTGTCACTAACGTGTGATAACTTGGATTTAAGATCGAATGTTTGATATTTTATGCAACAGTTCACTAAAAAGAAGTTAACGTTGAGTTACATTTTAGGTAGAAATAGAATATTCACTTAATTTCTTTGGTAGCGCAAAAACAGACAAAGTATTTCCAAACTCATGGCTGGATAAACATAAGTTTGCGCATGTCCGAAATCGCATACTGTCTTGAGTAGGTGCTTATTTTGAATAAGTAATTACTTCACAACCGCTAAAAAAGTACGTAGAACATACAGTAGTGTGAGTGTGTGTAGTATGAATATATTCGGACGTACAACGTCTACCATGTTGTCATTATCACATGACCTACCTGTCGGTTACATCGCTTCACTGCCATTCACAAATCCTCTCCGTGGCCTCATGGAGTAGTAAAGTGTCCATCATATGCATACTTTAGAATCTCGCCGGAAGTAGTAGGCCATCCAGGTACTTTTTGCCTACTCCTTTATGAGTACTGTGAATTTGAACGTAGCTCTTTTGTCACATACTGTTTTTCACCTACTATATAGTAGGGAAGTATGCGATCTTGGATGCAGCCTTAGTGTTTATGGTTGAGTGAGTGATTCAATCATTAAAAGTTTTGTTCCTTAATGATTCAGTCGCTGAATTCGGAACCACATAGAAGCAGGCAGTGAATAATTCAATGATTCACTCATAATACACTTGTCGCCACCTACTGGCGTGATTATGTAAACTGCAGAAAGAACCGCTGAGAAATCCCTATTTTGCAACCAATAAAAGAGATAACGATAGTGACAGTTTTTTAATTAAGGGGTGGAAAATGTTTTAATAATGGTCTTATATTGGTGTTGAGTGTGTTTGTGTTTTTCAGTGTTGAAGAGCCACAGTGTTTTCAGCTCTCATTTCTTCCACACTACTTCTGGGTGCCATCAGCAGGATTTCTATGAAGTTTTGGGGGTTCCTCGGACTGCCTCTCAGAAAGAGATTAAGAAAGCCTACTACCAGGTTTGACAACCCAGATGGCATTCGTTTCAGTTTTCGAAGGATGGTTGACATGGGAGTTTAACATGAGTATTTTCTCTCAGTTGGCCAAGAAATACCATCCAGACACCAACCCAGATGACCCTGAAGCTAAAGAGAAGTTTGCCAAGCTGGCAGAAGCCTATGAGGTTAGGAAAATTTCATGTTCATTTTTCCTCTAAATGTCTTGCATTACATTAATCTGATATTGGGTGAAATGTAAGTCTGTTTGGACTATATTTTACACCAAAATTGATAGGTAAAATACTATATTATTTTTTGCATAAAGAAAAATTAAGCTTTTTTTAGTACCATTGATTTTTTTCTAATGTGACAGTATTTTCAGGACGATTATTAAGCACATTCCCTCCACCCAAATCTCATTAATATAATGTAAAAACATTATTTAAATATTAAATTGTAAAGGATTTTACAGAGGCTTTATGCAAATTGAAATATAATTAAATTTAATAATTATCTTTATATTTAATACTTTTACATTACTGTATTGAAGTTTTAGGTATGATTTTATAATGTTTTTTTAAAGAAATCCCTTAATGCTCATAAATGCTGCATTATTTTCATCAAAAATACACCAAAAACAGATATAATGTAAATTAAATATTATTACAATATAAATAACATTTGAATTTGTAGTATGTTAAAATATAATTTATTTCTGTGATGGCAAAGCTGAATTTTCAGCATCATTACTCTTCAGTGTCACATGATCCTTCAGAAATCTAATTCTAATATGTTGATTTGCTGCTCAAGAAACATTTATTATGTGTTTTTGCCATTCTGTGTGTATAGACCCTCAGTGATGAGCTGAAGAGGAAGCAATATGACACATACGGTTCTGCCGGTCCGAGCGCGAGTGGGGCGGGGCAGCAGCAGTACTGGAGAGGCGGGGCTACTGTGGACCCAGAAGAGCTGTTCAGGAAGATCTTTGGAGAGTTTGCAGGGGGGCGTGGCTTCGGAGACCTCAACTCCATGTTTGAACAGGCACCTGAAGTGAGACACGCAGCGGCGACTGTCCCTCATTTGTGTTCCTCTTTAAATTCCCACCATCTGAACCCTCTCTCTCTCCGTAGTTTGTTATGGAGCTGACGTTCATGCAGGCTGCCAAGGGTGTGAATAAGGAGATAACGGTCAACATAGACGACGCCTGTCCACGCTGTGACGGAAAAGGTCATGAGCCGGGAACTAAAGTGTCACAGTGTCACTATTGCAATGGCACAGGCATGGTGAGGATGCCAAAGAAACAGTATTAATAACCATATTTATTTTCCTTAATTTTTTTAATAATTTACTCTTTTATGCAGGAATCTATTAACACCGGCCCATTTATGATGCGCTCAACGTGTAGGCGGTGTGGTGGGCGAGGCTCTATCATCATCACCCCTTGCGTTATGTGCCGGGCAACTGGACAAACCAAACAGAAACAGACCGTCATGGTTCCTGTGCCTGCAGGTGTGTGTCCGTGACTGACTGTATATACAGTAGGTGCACAGAATGAACTGTGGTGAATGTACGAGGTACTGACTGTCTATTGTGGATGTGTTTTAGGTATAGAAGACGGGCAGACAGTTAAGGTGCCGGTCGGGAAGAAATACATTTATATCACATTCAGGGTGAGTTGGGTTTTTTCCCCTGATGCTCCCATGTCTAAAAAAGTCCAAAAAATATTTGGACACTTAAAGCTGCAGTCCGTTTTTTTGGTTAAAAATGATCCAAAATCAATTTTTGAGCAAGTACATAAGCCAGTGTTCAAAACTATCTCCTTACCTTAGCCCGATTCACAACGGTAAGCTTGCAATAATGTTTTATAATAATCACTGAGTTACTGGTGGGTTTCCGCGCAAAAATTCGAGCATGCAGCCGTTCGTCTTTGCGTCATTACGTCACGTCTGTTTACATAAAGAACGCGTCCCAGCTAGTAGGCTATATGGCATATTAGGATCCTGCAGGTAGTGGATCATTTATAGCCTTTTCTCACAGCAGCTGCAATAATTAAACTTATCATTTTGATGGTGGATTGTAATCCAGAAAGGTCCAAATGACAATCATCAGTGACAACTGGAGGTTCACCTGTAGTCAAAAGCAAAATACTTCGGACTGCGGAGTGGATACAGAAATTGAAATCTACAGGTAACACTAATACACACTAAATACACATAGTCACGCAATGCTGATGCTGTTAACTTTAACAATTTGTGAACAAAGTATAACAATAATAATAATTTGCACGGTTTGATGTGATATGAGCTAAGCAATCGTTAGATTTAAACATCATTGGCAGCACGATTTACTGTAATGCTTTTTTTCTCAGTTGGTCAGAACAAAAGTGGCAGACATATTACTTACTTGTTCAAATGACATTTTCTGGTGAAAATTCTTATTTTGGTCATACTTCCAAGACGCTGAATCTGTGATTCCGAAGTACAATATCCACATCGGTGCGTTGACTGACAGCAAACATTAGATTCATCCCATGTAAAGATGTTAATTCTGCAAATAACTGCAATTGCGGGTTTCAAACATAGATGGCGATAAAGAGGCAAAACTTACGGATTGCAGCTTTAACATTACATTAAAAAAAAAAATCAAATGAACTATGGACGTTCTACTAAGAAAAGTGTGCAAGTGTCCAAATACTATTTTGAACTGTATGTGTGTAATTTTATGAATTTAAAACCTAACAAACTTGTTTTTTGAAATGCTTTTCAGCTATATTTGATATTTTATGTAATGCAATGGCATTCTTATATTTTTTTAAGTTTATCTTAAGTATTCATATACTTTTTTGGGGCCTGATCATTTTTACAATTATTGGCATATTTAGTCTTATTAAATATTTTTCTTTAGCTACTATTATATACATTTCTTTACCTTTTAGAAACTCCTTTTAATATTTTCTTCGTAATGTATTCCTATTTATTAAATTTGCTATTTATTAAAGTAGCTAATTCTTTAAATCTCTATAATCTTTACTAATTTTATTTGATTTTACACTTATTTTAACTTGTATTAGGTTTGTTTCTTTCATTTTATACTTTACACTCTATACTGTTATTATTTTTTACAAATTAAACAATTCCTGTTTATTAAATTTGCTAATTGTTAATTTCATGCTGCTTTTATCTTTTATTTTATATTTAATTGTACACTTATTGTATTTTATATTTATATTTTATAGTTGTACACTTATTGTCATTTTTTTATACTTTATATATTGAGATATATATATATATATGTGTGTATATATATATATATATATATATATATATATATAATTTTTACTGTTATTTTACATTTACTATCTCTTTTGTAACTCTTTTTAAATTAATGTTATTCTTGTAATTTATTCCTATTTATTAAATTTGCTAATTTTCTTTATATCAAAAATATCCAACTTTTATTTGATTTATTTTTATTTTCCTTTAAATTTTATTTCATTATATACAGCTTGTTTACTTTAATTTCTTAACTGATTACATTTACTTATTGTTTTGTTGGCAAATTATTCCTATTTATTAAATTGCTAATTGTTGTTGTTAAATTCTAATTTGCTCTGCACTTATTATTTTCTCTCTTCTTTTATTCCAAGCAATTTTCATGTGTGTGTATGTCACTTCCTGTGTTGCAGGTCCAGAGGAGTCCAGTGTTTCGTCGTGATGGGGCTGATATCCACTCGGATGTGATGATTTCAGTAGCGCAGGCGATTCTAGGGGGAACAGCCAGAGCACAGGGCCTGTACAGCACCATCGACATTGCGGTTAGAAAAAAAAAAAAGCACTTTTATTGAGCCTCAGTGGAATTCATCACCGTATTTTATGACTAAAAGAGGAAATATGTTTCTTGCAGATTCCTCCAGGCATTCAAACAGACCATAAGATCAAACTGGCAGGAAAAGGCATCCCACGCATTAATAGCTTTGGCTACGGAGACCATTATGTATATATCAAAATCAAAATTCCTAAGTAAGAGACTTTCACAGACACATGCCTATATGCACTTCCAGTTTGTGTTTGTCTAATGAATCTCATGGATCATCTACAGGAAACTGACACACAAGCAGAGAACGCTGCTCTTAAGTTATGCAGAGGATGAGATGGATGTGGAGGGAACTGTTACTGGAGTAACCAGACCAGCCACCGGTAGATCAACAAACACCTTCATACACACTGACAACATGAATGCAAAGTAATCTGCCTGCTCTTAGCTCAAACTTAATTTCCTTTAGCTGTTTTGCTAAATGTTTGTGTTTATTCAGGTAGTTCTCAAGCTGGACAGACATCAGAATCAGGGAAGAGCAGAGAGGAAGAGCCAGAGAAAGAGGAAGAGGGATTTTTCTCTAAACTGAAGAAGATATTCACCTGAAGATCATGGAAGGACGCAGTCTTGTGATGTTTTAGTGTAGACTTGGTGTGTATGAACAGTATATTCAGTATTTAAAGTCACTATAGATTCCAAAAGTGGGCTACTAAAACATACCCAATGTCCTATTGCTAGTTTTGAGAATAGATGAACATTTTAATTTTCAATCAGTGTCTTTTAAACCATCACAAGCTGCTTTTGATACATCAGTCAAGTTAATGAGTATTTCCAGTACAAATTCTTTTCATCCAGGTGAACAATCTTGTATTTTTCTATTCTATTTGAAGGCTAAAGACAAGAAGTATGAAAGGAGTACAAGAACGAAGCGCTTTCACCCAGCAGAGGACATCTCCAATCACACGTCGTGTTACATCTGCTCACACAGCTTAAATACAGAAGAGGCAATTTCTGATCCTTTAAATTAAGGATTCAAAGTGAAGCTTAACTCCACCAATTCTCAGCCTGACGATGACATCTGGGCTCTCTGTGCTAAATGTGTGCCGTTTGGTGTATACTGTTGTTTTTTTAAGGGGAATGTCTGAATAAATGAAGTCAAGAAATATGTTTTGTTATACACTAACAAACAGAACTGTAATAAAATTAAGTTATACAGTTAACATTAATATGAAAGGCTGTGTTTTATTGTTAAAATAGTCGAGGCTAAAGAGCATTTCTAGGTTCGTCACACAGCAACCCTATAGCTGTGACTATAAAATTGTATTCTTTGAATACATTTGCTTCACAATTGATGTTTTTATTCTGTAAACAGAATATAACAAGTCTGCTAAAATAACAATTTATTTAAGCAGAATGTTTTTCTTGAAATAAATTTAGCTGAAAAAGCAATCTACTAAAATAAATAAATTGATAATTTTTTTTATTTTATTTTTTCAAACCGAAAATTAATTAGAGCCAAAAAAGACGCGCGCAAACACAAGTTCCGGGTCTAGTGAGATGCTCGAGCGCTTTCTGACGGGATCAATATCAGAAGACGCTTCGTAAAAAACGTAAGTACTGACGGTATATGTCGCACTATTATAGCAAAAAAAAAAAAAAAAACTTAATTTAGTTCAAAAACACTTTGTGATGCATTTAAAATGCATAAAACACTTTTGACCTCGTTTTAACCACGAAACAAGCACTCTCATTGTCATCGTCTTTCCTCTCCACAAGGTGGAGACCTTTCTTTGATAATTAAAGACTGCATTTCTGAGAGGCGAGTGAACGATGTCAGAATTATTTTAGCACTGAAACGTCATATCTGACATTAAACTTAAATCCTTGGAGCCCTGGTTAGGTCTCTTACTAGTTCTGTTCTGGATTAATATCTCAGTCTGTCCCTATTAGAGTCAGAACCTCCTGTGCTTTCATGGATGTTGATTTCCACCATGTTTTTATGTTATTCCACGTGTCCCTTGTGGCTTCTACTTGAGCGCATTGTAATCAATATGGAGACGTCAATGTTTCCTCTGGGCTTATCTATCTATCTGTCTATAAAAATGATCCTTATAGAATGTCCACTGTCTGGAGTGACGAACTGGAAAACTAGATATTAAGCTACATAAAGTGACCTCACAAGTCTGAACCATAGTGGCGTCAACCCTTGATTTGTTGTTTTGACTGGGAGTCAGTCCCTGGACTTTGAGGATGAGAAGTGGAATCTGGAGTTGTATAAATGCATGTCAATCTGGTCTCCAAAACAGCAGGACCATCACAGCAACGTCAATGTACAGAGACTCCTAAGTACAGACACTGGCTCCACATACCCAACTGACACTCCAATACACAGTAGCTTTGCCCAGAGGAAGCCCAGAAAGAGACTGCGTACGGAGGAATGTCAATCCGTGGTTGTGTTTGTTCTTCGCTGCTCCTTGGATACTCAAAGTCTATCACTCGTCACTGTGTCTTTACAAAGCCGAAGAAATGTGAACTACAAAAGTAAATAATGTACGGCTGACCTTCCTTAAAGTGAAACCCTTAAACTCTTAAGTCAATAGGCAGCCATACTGAATGAATGGGTAATGTATAAACCTGTAGGTTGTAGTATGTAGGTCATTATATACAGACATTCTAGCCCAGTCAAAATGGTCTAAAGACACTTACACACTGCTGCTCGTATATATGCGCCTCAGGCAGGAGCAGTAGGATTACGTAGACAGGTCAAAAAAGGGTGAACTACAAGTCCATATAGAGAGAATATGAGCAAACACACACAATATAATTGGTAACGCAGTAAGCCTGTAAGCATTATATTGCATTATTACACGGCTCTGTGGAATACTTGATTCTGATTGGTCAATGGCGCCATCCAGCGGTATGTTATTCCCTGATAACAACCACTGAAACAGTTAACACAGGCTCATCCGGGTTACTGATACTGAAGTCTGCAGCGCTGTATGCTTGTTTTATTAGCTCACCAAAGTTTTACCTTTGGTGAGCTAATAAAATATTAAAAAGCAGTCAGATTTTGTGTAGTTATTTAATTATGTCATCCGGTATCGCAGACTCGCTCTCTCATTTCATACAAACCCAGCTGCTGCCATTTTGCGACTATTGTTTTGTTCACTGTAATGGATTGAAATAACAAACAGGTACGATTTTAAATCAGTTTAATCTCAGATCAATATCTTATCCCCATAATTATTTTATGTGGCAAAATGCCGTGTAATATGCTGTATGACTGTACCGTATCTCTTAAATGTGTTTCTGTCTAGTTTGAACAACAGCTTTTTCCGCGGAAGCAGACTCAGATCAATATTTTGTGTCTAATTATTCACTTATGTGGCAAGTAGCCGTGTAATAAGCAGGATAATGTACATCCATCTGGTTGTTATCTCAGAATAAACCCCTTCAGGCTGATACAAGACCCCTCCGCTTCGCTTCGCGTCGGGGTCCTGATCACCCTGTCAGGGTTTATTCTGAGATAACAACCGGCTGGATGTACATTATCCCTTACTTCATGATCCCTTATAATACACTTTATGGTCATTTGAGTGTAGAGGTTTCAATTTTCATGATTAGCATAGTGTAAAAAATTAATATATTTTTAAGTAACATTTTAACGATGTATGAATACATGTGAATGTACACAATTATTTTTTAAAGATATATATATTTTTTTAATATCATGAATTAATTTACACATTTTTGGTATTTACCATGAATGAACTCTGCAATGACAAAATGGTTAAATTATATAAAGAAAAGTTTTTCATATATTAAAATATATTTATATACATATGAATATTTTAATGAAGCTGCTTCACTGTTTTATTGTCTAATAAATAATATTAAGAAATGAAAAGATTAGTTCACTTCAGAATTAAAATTTCCTGATAATTTACTCACCCCCATGTCATCCAGAATGTTTGTCTTTCTTTCTTCAGTCAAAAAGAAATTAAGGTTTTTGAGGAAAATATTTTTCTCCATATAATGAACTTCAACAGTTACCAACGAGTTAAAGGTCCAAATTGCAGTTTCATAACTGCTTCAAAGGGCTCTACACGATCCCAGACGAGGAATAAGGGTCTTGTCTAGTGAAACGATCAGTCATTCTCTTAAAAAAAAAAAAAAAAATATATATATATATATATATATATATATATATATATATATATATATATATATATACTTTTTAACCACAAATGCTCATCTTGCTCTAGCTCTGCAATGTGCCACGCATTACGTAATCACGCTGGAAAGGTCACGCGTGACATAGACGGAAGTACCAAGCAGGTGTTTACAAAGCAAATGTGCAAAGACTAAGTCAAACGGCCTTTACAAAAAAAGGTGAAACAACGATGGAAAATGAGTTTTTTGACCTAGCGCGGTACACAGTACTTTTTTTTAGAAAATGACCTATCGTTTCACTGGATAAGACCCTTATTTCTTGGCTGGGATCATGTAGAGCCCTTTGAAGCTGCAATGAAACTGCAATTTGGACATTTAACCCACTGGTAACTGTTGAAGTCCACTATATGAAGAAAAATCCTGGAATGTTTTCCTCAAAAACCTTAATTTCTTTTCGACTGAAGAAAGAAAGACAAACTTGGATGACATGGGGGTAAATTATCAGGAAATTTTAATTCTAAAGTGAACTAATCCTTTAATGCTTCCAAAAATATTGAAATTAACTTTAATTCATTAATTAAAGCTTATCATAGAAAAGCTGTATTTAAGCCATTTTATAAATTAACTGCAAATTAACTACTTTTTTTTTCTAAATAAATTAAGATAGGATGAAAAATGAGCACTGTATCACTGACCCAGAGAACAGCGACACAGCTGACGTTGTAGCTCATTTGGCAGCATCAACTTTGCAGCTGTTGAACGTACTTACAGAAAATACTTTTTTAAGTCACAGTCAAGAAGCAAGTTCTTCATCAAATGCATTATACAGGCTTCCAGTAAAATGTTAGCACATAATGATCAAACGTTTTCACTTCATGCATTTTCTGGTTAGGCATTTGATAGTTTGATGTGCTTCCATCCCATTGAGATGGAAACAGGTATTGAAGTGGACGTTCAGACTGTGGTTGGCGGCTCTCTTCTGGTAGGGCAGCAAAGGGGAGAAGGGCTCCTTTGTGTGGCTGACTGAGAAACATAAAGTACAGTAGTGAGCTCTGATTACTTTAAGTGTGTGTGTCTGTAATGTGAAGTGGGTGGAGGGCAATAGAGTGGTTTCTTACTGGGCCAGCGCCCTGTGTAGCACTGCTCTCTGTACACACACTTCTCTACACTGATATATATCTCTCCCCTGCTTAATGGCAGGCTTTCCACAGGAACTGCAAAGCTCTGATCAAGGCAACAAATTACTAGATTGCCACCATTCCCACTGACAGAATATGGGGGTGTATGGTAATAAAAAAAAATTCCAGACTCCAAACCATCATACTCCACGAGAAGTGAATGAAAGCTTGTAAAAGCAGATTAAAGAATTACAGTGGCCCTGAAAAGCACTTGGACACTTTCGCATACTTAAAAATTTAATTTCATTAGATACACTCTTAAAAATTATAGGTCCTTATTGGCATCAATGGTTCCATGAATAAACTTTAATATGGAATATTTTAATTGCACAAAAGGTTCTTTATAGTGGGAAAAGGTTTCAGACGATTAAAATGTTCTTCACTAAAGAAAAAAAAAATAGTTATCTTAAAGGGGTTATGACATGAGAAATCAAATTTGCCATGATCTTTTTACATATAAGAGGTCTTTGTACCATTTAAACATCCTGCAAGTTTCATCAGATTCATTTTAATGGCGTCCCGGATCACGTTGGAGGATTGTATGTTTGTTTGGAGCATTTTGTTTTGTATATGAGGCACAGTGTTACGGAGAGAGTTCGCGAAGAAACTTTTGTTGAAAGATGAAGCAGCCAACTGTGTTGAATCTGACAGTAGCTGCATCACAAACAAAAAAGTAAATGATTTCATAATGCTGAATTTCTGTAAATGACAGTTTTATATGGATAATGTTTTTAAAACATGTGCAATAGCAAGTGGGCGGTGATATTGTTTCTTATACAATAACGGAATACAATCGGACTTATATTACATAATGTAATGTACATAACTCTCCTAAGCGTTATAATGGCAGTAAATAGAGGATGAGATTTTGAAGCCCAAAAAAGTGCAACTATCCATCATAAAAGATAACCACACGGCTCCGTAAGACGGCCGTGCACACGTCTACTTATGGTAAACTCTGACCCCTGACACATGATGCACTGACGAACGCAGAGGCACAGAGGACAGAGCAAAACAACAGTCATGAATTAGAAGTCTAAAACGATAGAAAAAAAGACGTCTAAAACGAGAATTTTTAAAGAGAAATGTCGGAGGATTTCGATCTAAGAGAAGAGGAGCTTGCATTTGTTGCAAAGCTCTATTTGTTTGAACAGTGAGAGGTTTCAAAGCTTGTGATACTCCTACATCACGTAAGGGGTTAAGGCTGATTTATATTTCTGCGTCAAGTGTACACCGTAGCTACGGTGTAGGCTGTGTGTAGCACGCAAAGCCTACAGTGTAGCTTGACGTGCACCTCTCCAAAAATGTAACAACGCGTCAATTCCATGCGGACCACAAGCGCTGTGATTGGTCTGCTAGAACCCCTCCCTCAGGTAAAAAAAAAAAAACTGGCACGGAGCGAGTGTAGAAGAGCGAGTGTTTTTTAAGAGCTTTTTTTTTTTTTAACTTTTTCTTACACAAACGCATTGCTTCGCTTCAGAAGGCCTTTATTAAATATAACTCCAATCATATTCGTCTGAAAGAAGAAAGTTATATACACCTAGGATGGCTTGAGGGTGAGTAAATCATGGTGTAATTTTCATTTTTGGGTGAACTATCCCTTTAATATACAAAAACTTCACAAAACAGTTTAAAAAGTTGTGAGTTGTGAAAATTACATGATCTTGGACCTTTATACAATGCTTGCCATTGTAAAGACTGTAAGTCTTTGCATCCCTGTTAAATTCAATATGAGGTCTAGCCTGACTAAAATCTGTTCACTAAAAAGTTCTTTGGGGAACCCAAAATGGCTCTTCTATGGCATCGCTGCATAAACCCTTTTGGAACCTTTATTTTAAGAGTGTAGCATCAATCAAATTGGCTTTTTTCCTTTTTTTAAAGCAAAACATAGAAAAAAAATTGTAATTTGAAAAAACCCTAAATGATAAAACACTAGATTAAACTGTTCAAAATGAAGACGAAAAGTGTTGTGATGGTATTGGCCCTGCAGTAGATATTGTGGCCACAAATTAAAAATCAATTCAATTAATTTGTTCACTCATTTTAGTTAAATAATGGCTATGTTGTACTAATTCATGGTCACTATGGACTAATTTGTTCCCTCGTTTTAATTTAGTTGAATCGTGACTTAACTAAATTGTGGGAACAAATTAGTACAGCACGACCATGATTTACATAAAAATAGGGAACAAATTCTTAATACATGGCCACGATATCATGTTATTCCCCCTAGCATGTGATGTGTGTGACTCCATAGGTATCAGGTAATAAATATTGGTTATTAATCATGATCATTTCCCCTATTTTTACATTAAGATTTTCTTTGCAGTCATCAATCGCCTACTGAAAGTGAATCTATAAAAACTACTAACTCTGTTAAATGTAATCCTTAGCAAGTATCAAAATATATATTCATTTTCATGTTCTACATTATAATGTTCTGATGCCTGAATTTACATTAAATTGAATGACTACTTTTTAGTGTTTATTTTTAATTTGTTTATTCAGAAAACTATAGAATTGTAATAAGAACCATTTGGTGAGTGCTTTAGCAGCCTGCAGGCTTTCAGACAGTCTTATACGACCTGCATAGCACAGGTGTGCTGGATTACCGGGTGGAGACTAGGCAAGTATTTGAGGGTCTGTGCGTGGAGCCACTGGGTCAGTGGGCCGCCATAAACATCAGCTTAAACACAGAGTGAGAGATGGAGGAGACACCAGTACCAGCCCTCCCCTAGGGTCATCCTAGCAGAAGAATGATATAATACAGACCTTCTCATTAACTCATCTGCTAAAGAGAGTGTGCAAAGCAACACACCCAACACCGCTTGAATCTGTCGTACCCTCTGGACGTCGAAACATGTGTCTGCATGCACCTGTACGGCTTGCGTTGTGTGCGTTTGGAGTAATGGATGTGGATGTTTTAATCTCCGACTGTAACTGACCCCAGAGCAGCTGGACGAAATGGACAGTGGAAGACGGTTCTCTTTGAAATATGACAGAAGATAGCATGTGATCTTGGCCATGCGAAATGCTTCACCTCGACCTTTTCGTCATCTCTCATTCTGTGCGGCGTTCCATCGTGGCCTTTTGTTCAGTTCCTCGTTTTTCCTCTCTCTTTTTTGCTTCCTTTCTCTTTCTGAGTCATGAGAATTCTTGCAAATCCCTGCTGAGAAGCAGTCTTCCCTCCCACTGCTGATTGTTCAAAGCTTTACAATAGGAAAATAGGATGTGTATGTTTTTTAACACAGCTTTTTGCGGTTTCGCCAAGCATTTTTCCAGCGAGGACTGTTTTAGCATTACACGATAAAACCCAAACTGGACTTAATCATGTTCCCTCCTCGCCACTTAATGTCGGAGGAGCGGGAGGGTCTGAAACCAGACGATATCCTGAGGAGACCCAGACCAGACCACCCACACACAGAGAAAAAGCAGGGGGACTCCCGCTTGACAGAGGCCTTGCACAGAAAACCTGAGCTGGCTCCGTTTCCACAGCCGCCCTTCTGTTCTCAAAGAATACCTGAACCCATGACATCATTCTTCAACTGTAGGAGACAGAAAATAGATGGCTGTGATCTCCTGGGTACAATCATGCACTGATGACTGAAACATATCAGAAGTTGGAGATCAAGGAGTACGGCTGGGTGTGTTTATGAAAGCAGCATGGGATTTTATGTGAATGAGAGGGTATGTGTGTGAGAGGAGCCGTTTGAATGAGTGCAGCAGGAGTCTGTAGGACTCATTGGTGCTGCATTAAAGGGATAGTTCACCCAAAAATGAAAATTTGATGTTTATCTGCTTACGCCCAGGGCATCCAAGATGTAGGTGATTTTGTTTCTTCAGTAGAAAACAAATGATGATTTTTAACTCCAACCGTTGCAGTCTGTCAGTCGTATAATGCATGGAAACAAAATCTATGAGAGTAAAAAAAACATGCACAGACAAATCCAGATTAAACCCTGCGGCTCGTGACGACACATTGATGTCCTAAGACACGAAACAATCGGTTTGTGTGAGAAACCGAACAGTATTTATATCATTTCTTACCTCTAATATACCACTATGTCCAACTGCCTTGAGTGCTCGCACGGCATCCGGTGCGTGAGGTGTGTATGCGCTCTGGCGTAGTTTACACAAGCGCCGGAAGTGATCTCTCGCGCGTATACGTCACTCATTGTTTACACAGTGCACAAACATTGTAGGTACGACAGCTAATCAAAATGGTACTTACTTGCGCTTATCCGGATTGTTCAAACCAACTTAAAAATAAAAGATGACATTCTCTCCCACGAACTCATTCAGGAGTGGTGACTTTCCACATAATCCCAACTTCTGAGCCTGCTCGCCTGAAGTTATGGTTGATTGCTCTTCGGCTGGATATCAACACACCCATTAATGTACTAAAGTTGTTGAGGGTCTGCAACAATCATTTTTCCCCTGATGATTTTACATACCCAGGAGAGGATCACGTACGACTTAAACCATCAGCTGTGCCTATGGTTTTTCCACATCCAACTGAGGTATGTGAACAAGATCTTTGTATGTGTCCTTTTTATTTGTAAAGCTGCCCTTACGAAAAGTAACAAAATAAAATGAAGTTTTGATGTAATAAAACCATGTTTTTTAGTGGTTTACTTCCATTTGTATAACAACTGTTGTACTATAGGCACCATGTTTAAACTACGCCAGAGCATGTACGCGCACCAGATGCCGTGCGCGCACTCAAGGCAGTTGGACATAGTGGTGTATTAGAGGTAAAAAAAAAAATTATATAAATACTGTTCGGTTTCGATTTTTAATTTGGATTTGTCTGTGCATGTTTTTTTTGCTCTCATAGATTTTGTTACCATTGCCATGCATTATACCACTGACAGACTGCAACGGTTGGAGTTAAAAATCATCATTTGTGTTCTACTGAAGAAACAAGTCACCTACATCTTGGATGCCCTGGGGGTAAGCAGATAAACATCAAATTTTCATTTTTGGGTGAACTATCCCTTTAAGTCTGCAGCGCCACAAAGAAAATAAGTTTTATCTGAGATTCTGGGTTTGCAGTCTGAATTGAATGTGATCAGATAAAACGACTGGATAGAACAATGTTACATTGCTTGATGCAAACATACAAACAAACATACTGTGCAGCCGTGGCCTAATGGTTAGAGAGTCAGACTGGTAACCTGAAGGTTGTCGGTGCGATTCTCAATACCGGCAGGAAATATCTGAAGTGCCCTTAAACAAAGTACCTAACCCCCAATCGCTCCCTGGGTGCCACAGCAAAATGGCTGCCCACTGCTCCTGGTTTGCAGTGTGTGTGTGTTCACTACACACTTCTCCTACTGCCTGTGCACCAACTTGTTAAATGCAGAAGACAAATTCTGAGTATGGGTTACCATATTTGACTTTCACTTCACAGAGTGAACTGCTTCTTTTAATGGAAAGAAGTTATCAGTTTAAACAAAGTACCTTTAATGCAATTCATTCAGCTTCCATCTTGGTAGCCCATCCATTTTATATCTAGATAATCCAAATGCTCATGAAAAGCATAAAATATTACTAAAATATATTACTATAATATTATATTAAAATATATTACTGTAATATTACAAATATAACTGGACCACTGGGAATTGTAATAATTAATCACATTAAATAATTGTATAAATTTTATCAAATTAATGATATAATAAATAGAAATATTGTTATATTTAATTTAAAATGAATTTAAAATAAAAACATTAAAATAGTTTTAAATTTTAAAATTCAAAAATTCAAAAATATTAAATAAAATATCTAGATAATCCAAATGATCATGAAAAACTAAAATATGATTATTAATAATAATTTAATAGAAACATTCACCTAATAATTTATCATTATTATAATTATTTAAATTAACTTCATTTAAAAAATATTTTGAAAAAAGAAAGTTTTAAATGTCGAATACCTGTTTTTAGTATGTAGTTAAGTCCAATTATGATCCTCTTATAATTCCGTTTTAAAAAGCAGAATGCGGTGGGAAACACTACATTAGTGTGTGTGGTAACATTCTCCCTCCATCTGGTCTTTGAACTCTTAGGTTGATCTGAGCCACTGAAAGCAAGCCGGTCAGGCTAAGTGCTGTTACCTAATGATACATTAGTTTGGGAACTAACTATTTTCAACACCAGCAACAACAAAGCATGTATGGCCCACCCTGTTTAGATCACAGGATTTCCTGAAGGCATCTTCACATTTATCGAACCGTATATTCCTACTGCACTCTCCATAGTCCCAGGTTAAGCCAGGGGCCTGTGAGATTTGAGACCCCAGCACCTTTTTAAGTCCTCCCCAGTGTTTTTAGCGTCTCTGATGTTGAGGTCAGTGACTTCCGTACACTAAAGCCTCTAGCTATGGTTTCAGCGTGTCTCACTGTGCTGATACAAATGTGTTTTAACGTGATAACCTTTATCCAGGACCACCAGGTCTCTCACTTCACTTGTAGCCCCAGGAAAGGAATCGGTCCCTGAGCTCAAAGGCCAAGTCCAATCCCACGTCACAGTCTCAAAACATTCCACTGTTGCACAATCCATGCAGCCCTAAGACATTTTGGCTATGTGCCCTGCCAAAAAAAGGATTTAGACACCTAAGGCATATCTTAAGCTTGTTCATCCTCATGAAGCTCCTCGGTGCCCAAAGGCAATGAATTAGAAATTTGTCTCCTAATATCTCAAAGACTCCTGAAGGCTGCACCAATCAAATCACAGCAGATGTCACAGAGGGTATTGAGTGCAGCTCCATCCCGTATCAGGGCTTGCACAAAATATTTTTTCTTATTTTTTCCTTCACTTTAGTCTTGTACAAGAACAGATGCATTACATCAAAGCCAAAAAGAGCCAGAATGTGAATGAAGGCAGGCAAGGTGGTGGAAGGAGGGAGGGGAAGAAGACAGCTGCATGAAGAGGAAGATGAGAGGATGAAGAGCAGGGATGTTGACAGGGAAGCTTTGGCTCACATGCACACATCTGGCAAGAGATTACAGCTGGCACGACAGCATGCATGAGCGTGAGCGCTGCTGTAACTCCGTCACTGCCTCATTTTCATTGGCGATTTGAGGCGACATAAGCAACAGTGACCGTTTGTGATGCAACAGTTGAGCAGATTTCAACTTTATGCATATAAGCGACTACCGATGGGAGCTCAAATGAGTTTGATAAAACTTTGCAAAACCCAAAGAACTGAATAAATTCACCTGTCTCTTGATTTCCTCACTCTCTTTCCTTTATTCTCTCCTTTTCTCCATATCATTTTCCTTACCTCTCCCTCGCCCTCTTTTCCTCTTTGATGTGAAATGCATCTCAAATCTGAGGACATCATGATCACATTAAAACAGTTACCCGCTTGCCAGTGAGGCATTTGGTCTTTGATGAAAGGGGGAAAAAAATGAGAAGAAAAAAGTGACAGAGGTGGGCTTGTCAAACTCAAAATCCCTGTTCGGATCCTGCCCCAGCACGTACGGACAAGCAGGGCTTTCCCCGAGCAGCTTTGAACTAAAGAAAGCACAGCTATAAATCACATTATGTTTTATATACATATACTGTATATATAATATAGTGTATAATGTGTTTTATGTGGGGATAAGGGTGAGATATGCTTGTATTGCCTTCTATTCTGTCGACAATCTACCCTACGAGTTCAGGTCTCTCTCTTCTTCTCTCTTTTTCTCTGACCCGCAGGCTTTCCCTCTCTTTATTGCTCTGCTCCTCTGATGTTCGTGCCCTAATCTTGGCTGTTCTGCAAGTTGAAAACTCTTTTTCTCTGTTTCCGCGCTGTTTGATCTTGCACGTAAAGCTTGAGGAACCTTCTCAGAGCTGAAAGACCCCGAGGTGAGGGGTAGCATAGAACAAAGGCCTGAATATTTTAGCTTCGCTCACATGAAAACAAACATAAAATTGTCTAAAACTGGCATTTGCACATAAAGATCAATGCACAATTCTTGACTTATTGCAATGTAAGTCACCCAAGCACAATCAGACTTTGCAGGTCTGTGGAAATGCAATGACTTGACTTGAGAATCACTGCTGTGTTGGCGGAAATAAGAGATGCTTTATGAAGTGTGCAATCTAATATGTAAGGAATAATTGTTGTTTACACTACACCGGCGTTTTCAAACCTCGAAAACGGAGACTTTCGAAAACGCTGCAGACCCCGTTTTAGTTTGAAAACGCTGGGGTTGTGTTTCAGTATAAAGGGACCTAAACGGCGACTTTTGAAAACGATTGTGTGGCTGCCCACGTTTGCTCTGCGTATCCTTGACAACCGTGTAAACAATAACATGGAGAATAAACTGCAATCTTTGCTGGCTTTGTTGTCATTTTTAGCAGCCATTGTGCACTTAAGCTCTGCATTTTTTTTTAATACTGTAGCTACCTATATGCGCAAGAGGCAACTGTTTACACTTGTACACGTATGTTCAGTATGCATTAACGGTCATGTGACATGCGTTTTCGGCCGTGTAGTGTAGACGGAGATCGTTTCTGAAACGCTGTGGAAACGCCAGTGTAGATGAGGACTACAAAAACGCAAACGCACTAGTGTAAACGGGGCCTAATACAGTTGACACAGTTATTAACGCAGTTGAAAGAGAGAGAGAGAGAGAGAGAGAATAAGTGAATTAGCCTACCTGAGTCTGTGCGTCTCTAATAGCAGCAGTGTCTCTAATAGCGAAGCGATAAGTTTATCTACCTCAAGAACTGCACAGTTATTACCTCGCTGGTGACTCATGTATCTTTTAAGTTGCTAAACTATTTTACTGATTAAATTGTCAGAGCAGTGCTGACCAAACGTTTCTGTGCGAGTGTGTGTCCGTACTATACAGAGTGTACATTTGAAAGAGAGGGAGAGAGCGTGAGAGAGTATGCGCTTTCAGGACACAATAAAACGTATTTTGTGGCAAAAACCATGACAATAATTTGTCGTTTTCATCCTATTGTTTACTATATTTATTTGCTTGGTTGGTGTCATTGTGGGTTTTGTTTCTTTTGCAGTTGTAGGCTGTAAGGACTGGAACTGCAAAGCGGGCAAGACCTGCTAGAACTACTTTAGCCGTGTGTTTCCCTGAAAATAATTGCACACCTTAGAACATTGGTCAACCAATCAGATTCGAGCATTCAACAGCCCCGTATTATAAATATTTAGAAAAAAACATTTTTCTTAGTCTCACATAGCCAGACTTAAGACTATCAACATAAACTGCCCAGCTAAACAGGAAGGGACATCTGAACAACATTTTATTTACTTGACATTTAGGGGTAAATCTGAAAATCAGACATAGAACTGAAACAAGTGTGGCCAAGATCTTGCAAATATACAGTATATTATTCTAATATGGAGTCAAAATTCACTAAACAAATTGAATCAAAATCTTATCGTACTGTGAGACAAATATCAATGGATGGATGGATGGAAACAATCCAAACTTGACATTAAATGAATTTGGATCCACACCAAAAGCTCTAATGTGAAACACAAAATTCATAAAAAGCCAAAAAAAAAAAAAAAGTGCATGAAGATGCAGACAGACTTACAATACACTGGTAATGCAGATGCTGAAAATGTCTAGAAACATGGAAGCATCAAGGTAAACCGATAGTTTACCCACCCAAAAATGAATGAAGTCACCAATTACTCACTCTCATGCTATTCCAAATCCATAAGACGTTTGTTTATCTTTGAAACACAAATGAAGATATTTTTAATGAAATTTGAGAGATTTCTGTCCCTCCATTGAAATTCTATTCACCCAAAACTCTGGTGGTTTAAAATGTACATAAAAAGATTGTAGAGATTTTAATTTGGGGGTGAACTAACCCTTCAATGCACTTAAAAAGCCAAAAAAAAAAGTATCTTCTAAGTCAGTGCAGACACGTGCTCAAGCCTCTTCAAAGCTGCACAAAAGTGAGTTGGTTTTCCTGTGGGAATCCCTGAAGGCATTTAGGGTTGAATTAGCTGTCTGAGCTGCTGAGTCACACAGTGGATGGGCTCTAGAAAGGATCTGCTCTTTCATCAACTGTGCAATAATGCTAAATCTTATTTGTTTTTCTTCCAAGAGTATGTGTGTATGTAAAAGGGAGGGAAACTGGAGGAGGGGGGTGATGGAATCCCATCTTGCCTTGGGGCAAGTTGGCACCTGACTGCTTAACAAAGCCCCGGTCAGAGGTCAAAGGTCAGATGTCACAGAGAGAGAGCTCCTACATGGAGGGTGCTGAATAAACGGCAGCTAAATCTTCCTTTATGTTCCTTTAACTCATCCTCTCCTTCGTTGTCCTCCCTTCTCTCCTCGGCTCTCTCTTTATCAGTCTAGCCCTGGCGTCTTGAGCTCTATTCTCTCTGTGTGATGTATGTAAGACAAGGGTGAATGTAAACCCAAGGGCTCCTCAATCATCTGCTGGAGGGAAGCAGTTTAAAGCCTCAATCCCCACTCAAAGTCCATTGTTTATTAGGAGACATTTAAAGTGCAGACAGACTGACAATACACTGTACACTGGCAGTGAAGATGTTGAAAAGGTCTAGAAATATGATGTTGCAGTGTAAGTTTGTTTTAAAGTTAACCTTCATGTTCTGGGTATGAGAGACCGCGTGAGCATTTTAAAAAGCCCAAGCAATGTACTTATCAATGAAGTATCAAGTTGATAGTTTTTTTAAAGGCACAATATGTAGGATTTTTGGATTAAAATATACCACTAGAACAGTGTTATATGTTTATTTTGTTGACTTGTGTACGTACATTATCCTAAATGTTTCCAAGAATGTTTAAATCCGGAAAAATAAGCCATTTTTAACTAGGACATGGACATGTCCAACTGTCCGTGCGACGCCTATGAGTGTCGTCATACCCGTGTTATCCCTGATTTCCGATTTTATTTTGTAGAAACCATGGAAACACCAAAGACGCTTTAATATATTATGTTTTATTAGACAAGGGAACTGTTTGGTTACATTTATAGACAGAAAACGAATTATTGTTATATAGCTCAACACGTTTAGTCTTAATGTTTAAATCTGGTTTTCTTGATTTTCCACGAGTACCATGCCTCAGAAAAAAACACTATTTTGTCAAGTAGCTAACATAGCATAATCAGATGCAGCTTTATTTTTAGTAACAGTATAATACAGCATTTTCTACAATACGTTTTTATTTAATTACATGCCATTTATCAGCACAAGCCATCCAGCATTTATTAATACGATATTCTAAAATCGACTTAGCTTACTGCAGTGTCAAGTGTCTCACAGCATTCGCTTGGCAGAAACACACTCAAATGTATCTAATATGATAAAACAGCGCTGTGTTACCTCATACGCTTGACCAGACGAAGCGGAAGTGGCGACTGCAGCATAATAAAAGCTCCACTGCTCTCAAGACGTGTGTCACGCTCGTCTCTCATTAGCGATCGCTCCAGCGGCCTCGTTCAGCTCCCACAGCACTCGACCCCGCTCTGCTTCATACTACAGTAACGTTAATAATCTGCTCCATGAACATGATTTCTGCCCGAGTCCCGTCCTGATTCTTTTCCACTGGCTATGAGGTGAAGACGACATCTCCCAAGATCACTCAAACTCTGCGTCATCAAGCTACGCCTTTGTTTTGAATAGGCGACCTCTAGAGGCGAAAATTCTACATACTGTGCCTTTAACTCTTCCCCACCATTGATGGAAATTTCATGTTTTCACTGTTATACAGTAGGGGGCGCTATTACACATCTTCTGAAAGAGTACAGAATCCCCAGATCAAAACACAGGCGAAGAAGAAGCAGACGCAAGAGATAAAATCATTGCTTATGCACATGTAAAATAACATGATCATCAAACATTAAACTGCATCAAAACTGCCTAACGTTACCAAATGAAATGTCATCATTTGTGAAAAAGATCAAAAAAATGATGGCAATGGCTGGAAAAAAAACACTGGAAAAAGAGTTAATATTATGAGAACTGATGAACTGCCCTACATGAAAAAAAGTAAAATTAGCCTGCCAAACTGATTTGTATACCCACACTGTATAAGTACACTCCTGACAGTTATTTACTTTATTGTGATTGCGTACTATGGCTCTGTTCCAAAACCTAGTCCGCTGCATCACTAGGTATGTTTACATGCACTAACCTTCTTCAATCGGGATGAATCCAGTCCAATTTCAAATTCTGAATGTTCTGTTTATATGAACCCTAAATAGTCCTGTCTGATTCACATATTCGTTTACATGTGCATTACATATATTCCAAACAAAACTTCAGCACATGCACAGCAATGCAGTCACACAGCTACAAAGCCACCACGATAATGTCACCGGAGCTTTCACATAATTGTCATTTTTACCTTGATGACATATCTAAAAAGAAAGCTGACCTTTTCGAATTTCTATCACCTTGTCCACCATTTTGGCCCATTGCATTATGGGATTGCCTTCTCCACAAAAGCATACATGTGATAGCTGTCTTATAATTTGGCTAATATAGGTTTAACTGATCTCGAACAGAAACAATGTTATTATAATAGATATTATTAGCTGTTCTGGAAAGTATGTCTACTTTGTGACACTCTTCACATTCATGACTATGTCAGAGGAACATATTTAAAAAATTGATGGTGAAATAATCTATACTACTTTGAAACAACTACACTTTAAAAAATGCTGGGTTGTTTTTAAATTTTAAATTGAAATATTTAACCCAACGGTTGGGTTTGTCCATATTTAAACCCAAATTTGGATGGGAACAACCAAGCATTTTTTAAAGTGTACTATTATTTATTTTAAACATACAAACAGAGAATGAAAATGATCACACAATCTAGAGGATTAGGGGCTAAATGTGAGGGTTTATTGACTGGGTTTCCCCTTCTCTGTCTCCAATTCTTTCTCTCTTTTCTTTTTGTTATGGTCCATTAGTCTTTAAATCACCAAGCGCCTTGGGTTTCCCCTTTTCTGTGGTGTTGTTTTTACACCTCCCCTGTTTTTCATTCTCCCTGTCTGCTAAATTCCTCCTCCTTGTTTTCTAAACATCTCCTCCTTGTTCTGTAAAGTGTCTCCCTTGTTCTTTCGTTCCTCCTCCGTGTCTTTCCTCTATCTCTTTTTGCTTTGAGGTGTTGTTATTCTGAAGAGCCAGACATCCTCTGAATGGCATGCAGCAACTGCTTCTTTTCATTCTTCACTCTTGCCTTTATTCCTCTACTTCACCTCCCCTCCCCTTCATCTTGAGCCAGCACTTAAACCAGCCAGAGAGTCGAGCGTGAAGAGAAAGCAGGAGATTTAGCCGAAGTGCAGGTCACAGTAAGGAGCGAGAAGAGGATAAAAGAAGATGTTTCTTCAAACAGCTCTACGAACTTAAACGGATGCCCAGATGCTTATCTTAAAGATATGCTAAAGCTTTCTGATTTTGAAAACGAAGCAAATTTAAGTTGCTGAAGTGTTACCAACCAATTTAAAGGGTGTGCGTGTGTGAAGGAGGCCATATTGGTGATTTAGTGATTCAACTTGTCAGCTCATAAGCTTCCCTTTGTCCTCTTGGTAAGGCTAAACCTGTTCCATCCCTATAATTCACTCCTCCAATAAAAAGACTTACTTTTGCTCCAGTGGCCCTGAGTACCCCTGCTGCCCTTTCTCCAAAATACTCAACCCCATCCCCTAAACTCCCTGCACCTTCGACCCAATCCACCACTTAACCATTATCCGTTTAGAGCCTTCAGGGTTTTTTTTCTCAAGATAGATAGATAGATAGCCTAAAATTATACAATTTGGTGCCATTATACAAAAGTATTTATAAACATCAATCATAAATACTCCAGACAGCCCTGAAATTTTATTATATGAATATTTTATATTATGTTTTAGCCTTACTGATGTAACTGGTGTAAGTTATAAATAGCCATATCTGTTAATCTGGATTAGAAATCACAGGTCAGGATATCTCCGTCCCCTATCTGGCTTTATCTCTCTCGTTCTCTCATGCTCATGTGTGCTTAGACAATAAAAGAAACGGTTTTAGCACCAAATCCCTCTGTGGAGTTTTCCATGGTAATCCCTGTGTCTATATACACAAGACATTGCTGCACTATATCCTGTAATTTTGTGAAATACAATCCCTTGTTTGAATGTGAGACATGTGTTGGTGTGTTAAATAAGAGTAGAATATCTCCTTCTCTCTCACCAAATCGTTTGAGAGCCCTCACCAGGCTTTTAATGGATTTGTATATAATGAAAAACTGCCGATGGATTAAACCAGAACGTGAGCACAGAGTCGTCATCTCTGCCAAAGGATGAACGGAACTAGACTGTAATCCTGCAAATGGCTGGTGTTTGTGAGAGGTGGATAGAATAACTAGGTTAGGGGACAAACAGTTACAAGGTACTGAGATTGAATCAATGAACACAGTGATTTCGCAGTGGTATCTTCTGGCAAGAGTTTCCTAATTATTGTTTGGGAGGCTCATGCCCATGTAATTCCACCCATAACAACGATAAGGAAATATAAATAGTTGTTCACTTCACTCCTTTCCAACAGTCCTTCCGGAATCCCTCCTCCACCTAAACTCTGTTTTTACTCTTTATACACTATCAGAGATTTCCACCCACTTTTTATAACTTAAGATTAATTGTTGTTAGTTTTAAGTAAAACCAAATTTGTGCTGAAGTTCTGCTTCAGCTTTGTTTACTGATGAAGAAATTTGGTTTTGAGAAGTTCTGAAAACTAAACTAGTCAGACAGACAGACAGACAGGCAGATAGATAGATAGATAGATAGATAGATCATGACATCGGTGTCTGTCAAAAAATAATGTGCACAATACACGGTAGTATTTACAGGAGGCAGAGGTTCATTCCTGGAAAATCCACACTACTGGATGTTTTGACTATATCATTGCTTTCTGAGAAGAGGGAGAAAATGGCGGCCTGAGCGGCTTCAACATGCTGTCTGTCAGAGACGATAACGTACCTTATACATAATGCACACATGTATAATTTAATTCTTCACTCGCTGAAATTGAACCATGTTGGTGAACTGTTGGTTCCTGACAGAAACAGCAAGTTGTACGTTATATTTTCACTGACATTTTATGCAAGAACTATACGCATTCTGATTCTGACATTCCTGGTTTGAATATTTTCAATAATTTTCTATTCTTGACTGATCTGTTTTCATAATTTTGGCAAAAAAATAACTGTTAAATGAGCTGAACTGCATTATTTTATTATTTTATAATGTTTCATGGGGTGCACTTATAATGTTAGCATGATTTTTACATTAAAAATTGTCATAAATTAGAAATAAAAGGCATTTTCCTACCCTGATTTTAGCCCTCTGATTTGAACGCTCTGTTTTAAGGGGCGTGTCTGCTGTGAGACTTCAGTGTAAATGCCCACTGTTGTGATTGGCTAACATCTTTGCATATGAAAATAGCTCAGTAATACATGTGGAATTCAGTGGTTTAGTCACTGGTTTGATTTACTGACAATAGACAATTTTGAGACAAAGAACATCTGACTGTACATGAATCATAACATATCAGAAATCACAGCTCACTGGTGATTTTGGTTAGACATGTACACATAATCCGTACATATCAAACGATCTGTAACAAAGCAATAGTGACACGATAAAAACTTTTTTTACTTACATAAGTGCGTTGCGCCTTTCCTGTCGGATCCAATATAGAAGGCACAGCATTGTTTTTTAATTTCAGGCTCTCTGTAAGCGTTGATCTTCTTCTGCAGAGGTGGTCTTTCACCTATCTATGACATAATAAATAGGCACATTCCACAACCAGTCATAATCTGGGCTTGGTTTCAATAAAAGCTGTTTTTGGACTAACAAGGAAACTTTCAGTTCTGAAACTTGCAGTAGATTCTTGTAGTATCATGATCTGTTATATGTCAAAAGCTCAAGGAAAATTTAAAAGCACAAAATTTCTCAATTCATGACCCCTTTAAGATAAGTCCCTGTAGTCGTCCAATTTGACTTGCATATACTGATGTAATATATATTATAAACTTGACAGGTGATTTTTATAAAATTTAGTTTGATCTTTGGTTTGGTCTTTATCAAAGTTTGATCAAATGTTTAATTTTGTAATAAAAGATATTTTTACATGATTTGTTACCCCTTTGCTGATATTGAGCCATAGATAGATTTTGACACTTTTATGTATATTATAGCTAGACAGGTATATAGACAACCAGATGGACATGTTTTAAGACCAGTTCAAAAGAATTTGGTTATTAAATTTCTCTCCTTCACACTGACGCTCACAAACACAGACTCCCTGCTGTTTGAGTGACTGACGAGCGCAAGTAGAGAGTTCATCAAAAAGCACTTAGCATCCACAACACATCCTCTTATCAGTTCCTTTTATCGCTTTCCTTCTTTTCGGCTCTCTCTCCCTCCCTTCTTTTGTCTCAGCATCTAACAGAGACAAAGTGGGAGTTCCATGAGGGGCTCAGGGATGAGACACATTGTGTGTGTGTGTGTGTGTGTGTGTGTGTGTGTGTGTGTGTGAGGGACGGATTGACGGATGGATGAATGCTGTTGAAGAGCGACCATTTAGCTGATAGTGATCAGCCAGTTTTACTCAGATCCCCCCACCCGACTCATCTACCTCCCTCTCTTTTCCCCCTAGCTCCATCCATCCTTTTGTTCAGGACCTGCATGTCTCTACTTCTCCTCATTGTTGCTCTGATTGAGCCTCAGTAGCTCCCCTATCACCACACACACATTCATTCACACACATTCTCTCTCATCTCGGACCAAATCCTCCAACCCTTCCCCCGAGAGTATTAACCTACCCTGTTCCTCAAAGTAGAATGTCACAGCTGGACTAATCCATCACATGCAGACCTGAGACATTGAAGAACCAGACGTAGCACTGCTGTCAGTTTACACTTCCATTATTGACTGCATCCTCCAACCCGATCCTAATTCGTATAAGGACTTTACGATTTGGTGTCTTCATATAAATTCCTTCGTACACATCCACCATTGGCTGCATCCTCCAACTTTTTCTCAAATTCGTAAGCAAGTTGACGATTTTGTATGAATTCATATGATCTGGCTCGTACAAAAACATACATATTATAGGTAAAAAGTCACCATGAAGACCCCTAAACCTAACCAGAATGTACATAAAAGTACAAATGAGATTGTACGAATACATAAGAATCTGCCACCATTTCGCCACTAGTGCTGTTATGTTTCTAAGTGATCTTACGATTATCACATAGTGGACGAGAAGAAAATGTCCAAGACTTGCAGCGGTGGAGGTACTGAAGCAATATTTAGAGGCTAGAATTTATTAGATGCTGTTAAGTGCTTTTGACTATTTAACAACCACCTAGCCATGCTCCCAAAAAACACCCAGAACAACCTAACATTGTGGCATAAAGTTTCCCACAGTTAAAATGGATTTTAGCTATCGATACCACATAAATTGTGGTAAAATCACTGTAAACCATGGCTTTGAATGGCTTCCTGCTTCAGTATGACTGCAGTAACCATAGAACACACTGTTGAATCAATCTCAGGTATGTTGTGACAAAAAATGTGAGATTACTTGTAGTCCTTCAGTCAGAAAGCTGCCAGGTGGGATAGCTTAAAACAGGAAATGGACATACCTGCCTGGAGGCCTGGATTCACAGCGTTGGATCTTTCATATCAGATCAACACTTTGTGAAACAAAAGGCATTTTCTGTAAGAACAATCACGTTGTGTTATAGTCAGTTCTACCCTAGAGGAGAAACACTTTCTCTACGATATCAAAGGATGTCAGTTGCTGATGTAAGGATAAAACAAATGAAGTTGTTGTTTATTGTACTCACAAGAAGGCTTTCAGAAGAGAGAGGGAAAATGAGAATGAAAGAAAGAAAATGGGTTGAAATGTGAGTCTGAGAAACAAATTCCCTGTATCCTTTCCTTTGTTTGCTTCCATCTGAGGTCAGAAACCCGAATCCATCAGACATTCTGGAAAAGGCCATTCTGTAATTTACACTATTAACCGCAATAAACCTGATTTCCACACATGACAGAGTTTTAACAGCTGAATTAAGCTTCTGTACTTCAACTTAAATTGCGTGAAACAGATCTCTCTTCTCCTTCTCTTTCTCACTTTCGTTTGGAGGCTAAATGAGCTCACTTTTTTTAAAACCCAGTGAACTGCCTCTCGTTTTAAAAAATATACAGGCAGAACAACTTGACTAGACTAGACTAAAAATTAATTCTAGCATGTTAGCATGTTGCAAATGATGCAATACTCTATTCAGCATAGAAATACAGAGCACCACCTTACAAGAAATCAAAATGGACACTTATTTTTTATGTAACATTGAATTGTTTATTATACATGATTTATCTGTCCAATTCATTATTTTTTTTTTTTATTCATGTGCCCTCGACCTGTCTCTCACATGAGATCGCCGCAATATCAGACTACAACAATCCAATTAAATCCCAATGGACAATATCAAGTCCTGCTCTACAATTTGTTCTTGTTCGAGAAGCCAATTCACTTGGATATACATCACAATAGGGAACAAAAGCTCATCGCAATTTCGGTATCATGCCAAATTTAACATTGGCATGTTGCTAAGATAATAGCTTGATACACAAATGAGCAAATGGTTAAAATAGTAAATTTATGTACTTTAATTGACATTTCCACATTATAATCAAGTATGCTTCTGGCGTTCACTGCCTACTTTTTGAAAGCCTTCATGTCGGGAGTACACATGCTAAATAGACAGCTTGCTAGGTTTTTAAGCAAAGCATAAGTGTTGGTTTAAGTATTACAAAACACACCCACACATGCTCATCACACTTGTACTTAGATGTCACTGTCACAAAAAAGTCACACTAATGACTCACATTAGCTCTATTATGCCTTTAAACACACCCAAACTAGTGGTTTAAAGTAGAAAAAGCATGTTTAAGTCCTCAAACCAACATGTAACAACAGTGGGTAAGACTTGTTATGAAACAAAACTTCAAACCATCATATGACGTTATTCTGACCTATTCTCTCAGGTAACCACTGTCTACAACAGTTTTGTGTGTGAACGCTAGTGTCTGTGACAGTAACTGGCAATTATAATTAGCTCTCATTATTGAAACAACACCGTGTTTCAGCACAAGCCAATTCCAGGAGCCCCATCAAAGTTTCTAGAGCAGCCAGACAGGGACTGGGCAACCAGTCAGGACACAGTTTGGTCTAAAGCTGTCAGTGTGGTTTGGATATGAATGTGTGTGTTTGTGTGGCTGATGTTTGCTTTGGATATGCCAAAACCTGACACAGCAGATTCCATCATCTCAATTATCGTCATATTAGAGAATGAGAGCTGCACAGAATAAACCAATCAAAACTTATTAGATGCCTTAAGAAGTCCTCCAGGAAAGTTCATACATTCTGTACCAGCAGGGCTGAGCAGGCGTGACGTGACGAGATGACAGCAACAAGCATTTGTCCTTCCAAAATGTCATGAAAAATAAGGTGTGTCTCTCTCGCAATGCTATGCAGCTGAAGAGGTAAAACTCTGAACACATACCTTGTATATTCATAACCTTTGTGATGCTTCATCCCACGGTAGTTTTTTTAATGGTTTTTCCTGTGAAACTTGAGGGATTTGTGATATATAATATCTTATTGTAAACCGTCTACAGTCAAGTATCTCCTCGTCCATGTTTGATAAGGTGTCTAAGTTGCAACATCTAGATACTGGGGTGCCTCAGGGCTCAGTGCTTGGACCATTTCTCTTCTCCATCTACATGTCATCACCAGGATCTGTCATTCAGAAACATGGTTTTTCCTATCACTACTATGCTGATGACTCTACCTCTCATTCCAGCCAGATGATGGTAGCTGCTCGCATCTCAGCCTGCCTGACAAACATTTCTTGCTTGACTGTTCCCTGAAATGACCTGCCTAACTCCACCCGAGCTGCTGAGTCTTTAGCCATTTTCAAGAAATGGTTGAAGACGCATCTTTTTCACCCATTTATACAGAGCACCCTATTTTAATGATCTAAGCACATGGTCTAAAGCGCATGGCACAAGTGCACTTAGGGCGCGTCCAAATCCACTTTTGCTAGTTTAACAACGGGTAAAATGGTCGGCACACCCGGCGCATGGTCTAAAAGGGTTGGCCCTATTCTCTTAATGAGTAATGGGTGTGTTTTGGTCTCACCTCCCATTCCCTTTAAAAACCAGTTGCGTTCGCGCCTTGGCGGATTTGCTATTTACATGGTGGAATTTGCAAGTGGAAAAACTGAACGCTTCTCTAGCGAGAAAACGGATCTGCTTGTGCGCGAGGTTAAAACGCGGACCAACTGCGGGACAAGCCAGATTCCACCAAAGCATTTTTATCTTTATGCACACAATAATAATCTTTTACATTGTAATCCTTTTATTTTTAATATTTGGCATGTTTGTGTGCTGCCCTGTGTGTGTAATAAGCAGAGTGTATGCACGTTGCGCACCCACCTATAGGCACATATTACTAACGCGCTCTTCAAATAACAAAAAAAAATACTGCGCCATTGACTTTAGACCAGGTTTCAGTTGGTCAATGGCGCAGTCTATTTCAGTTGCCTCAAAATAGCAACACGCCAACAATGCGCCTAAACACACCTCGTTTTCAGACCAGAACGCCCATGGGTGAACAGATGGGTGCAAATGCATTTGCTATTTAAACGTGGCGCTGGATGTGAAAATGATAACTGCGTCAGGCTGAAACTAGCAAAAAACACTTGCGTTGCGCCAGGTGTATTATAGGGCCCTTACACTTACCATTCAATATATCTAATAAAAAAAACACCTTGCTGCGTGTACAGTGTTAGACTAACTGGGACTAGTCACAGCACTTTTATATTGTTGCTCTATTGTTTGTTTGATTGCTTCTATTGTTCTCCTCATTTGTAAGTCACTTTGGATAAAAGCGTCTGCTAAATGATTAAATGTAAATGTAAAAAAAAATGTAAATGCGCTACTTTGGTCAGAATAAAATGATTTTTTTTAGCACTAATGTGTAATTTATGCATTTTATCATTCTCCTGAAGCCACAGAATATTATGGGAAATGTAGTTGTTTTATTCCACAAACCTGATGCCTTAATAATCAACTAAATGTTCAAAGCTGTCACTATATCTCTAAAGTGTTTAAATAAATCACTATGAGTCATCAGTAGTACAAAAATACGTAGAAATGACATTAAACATTTAACATTCATAATTACAACCATGTGTGATCAATATCAAATGGCTTAGTTAATTATCGAAAACCAGAGTTTCCCAAAATAGTAAATATGAGATTGTGGTTGCATTCATCTCAATAAGATTGTCTGTAGCACATATTGAAAGTAGACTTAAAAGTGTCTTGTCACTGATCAAGGACTACAAGTCACTCACACAATGCTCCTGGTTTGGAAACGGTGTAATGAACACACGTAATCATACTCATCTTTGAGACATAATCATCTTTGTCTGTCAGACAAACACAATAAAATGTATTCACTTTATTAGTATCAGTTACTGTAGATTGCATTTTGTTGTATTCGTTCATTCTACGGCATATATAAGAGAAGATGAGTGTTGATAGAAAACTGCCAGTTACAAAAATAAGATGATACAGATATTTGCTGAAGAAATAAAATTTGATACACAAATAAAGTTGTGATAGATGCTCCTTTAAAAGGTTGTGGAATCAGTACTTTCGACCGACTGAAGTTCGTTTTCAGGCTCTGCGAGTCTCTGTCATTGCAGTCTCTAGTTTGGTGTGCTTAGCTCCCCTGGGTTTTAATCCAAAGTCTCTCTCCGGGTCCCTTCTAAAGGTGCATCAAAAGTCCAAAGTAATCCAAAAAGGCTGCCCTGATTCGCTCATTGTTGAACAGTTCACATCCGCCTCGTCTCTTCAGATGATATCACTCAATGGCTGTCGTGCAGTCCGAGTTATCTGATTGGATGCGATGGCCCTCCTCTGCTTTCTTTTATCCAGTGCCATGCTCACCTTATATCTGCTGTGGAGAAAAAAACCTTGTTGATTTGAAAAGACCTTTGACAGCGCACCTGTTGAACTAACAAAAAAGCTGCTTACAATGGAAGTCTATGGGTGAAGTGTGCAATGGTTCTTAATTTTTCTTACTATTTGTCTTAATTTATTTAAATTGCATTTTAATATAAAACTTTAATAATAATATTATTAAATATTATATAAAATATTATTAAAATAATATTTAATCATATAATAATAGTATAATATAATATCATATTTAATAATATAATATACTATTTAGTAATATAATAAAAATAATAGATTTTTAATTTTTTTAAAGCATATGACAACAGCACACCTGTTGAACTGTTTGTTTATTCCTACTTTATAAATAAATTTATTTCCTACTTTATAAAAAATATTAAATATTATATAAAATATTACAATAATTTATTTTTTTTTCTAAAAAATGAAATTAAAATTATTTAAATTTTATTATTAAATATTTATAAATAATATTAAATGTCATATAAAATACTAAAATACTTAAATTACAAAATGTATACATATATACACATACATATCAAAAATAGACTCTCTAGACTGCTCCTACTCCCGAACATGACCCATAAGTCCACTTGGCTTTTATCTTACTGACCATTAGTCTAAATATAGAGTCGGTAAATCTTTACTGCCGCTTTCAGGCAGTTTATCTTATTTTCCATTTCCTCTTCTTTTTTTAGCTCTCCGGGCTGGCCTTTGAGCGGAGGAATGAAGGCAAATGACGAGGAAGGAAAAAAGGGTGGAGAGGGAAAAATAAAACAAGTAAAGGTGTGGGAAAGCAAATGATTGAAAAGACCTGGAGTGTGTTTAAAGGTGCGTGTCCACTCATGATGGGGGAGGAAAGAGAGTGAGCAAGAGGGAGATTTGAAGAAAAAACGTAGAAAGAGAGATGGCTGAGAGACATTACAAAAGAGGAGGAATATCACTGGAAAAAGAAGGGTTATGATCAGGCAAGAGCTTTAGGACCCACATTAATATTAGAAAAGCTTTCCAGCACTGGAGAAGGCGAAGCGTGAAGGCCTGAACGCGGTCGCAGAGATTGCATTGTTTCTGCTCCATACGTGAGTAACACTGGTTTTGCTGTTTCACAGATCAAAAAGTGCTGTTGTATTAATGTTAGCTATAGTTACAGGACAGTATTGAGTGTCATTGTTTGTCTGGAGCTAGTGTGCTGCTGGCGACTAACAACAAAGTCTTGCTTGTATATATTCTTGTACTGAATGTAATTTTTTGTTCTTCTTTGTCGTTCATTCGTCATCTTCATTCTATTTTTCAAAAATTTTGTGTGTTTGTTTGGGTTGATTTCAAAAATGGTGTTTCTAAGAAATCACTTACTGCACCTTTAAGGGCGGCAGTTTTTACGTACCTGTGTGTATGCGAGACTCTGAGTGATGTTTGGATGTGCACACACACTCGAGATGATCCTCCAGCTGCACCTGCACCTCCCGGAGCTTTGGCCTCCTGCGTACGTACTCCACCTTGGCCACCTGAGAGAGAGAGAGTGTGAGAACATCCTGAGTTGCACGCACACACTCATAACCCTATCAACAGTGTATTTTTCCTCTGCTTTTCCAGAGGTGAGATAAGGCGAGAGCTAAATGTGACTCGGTCGGTTTCCTGTAATGCAGATGAGCTGCCTCAAACCTCTCTTTCTAAACACACACACACCTCATATCATACTGACAGACTCCTTCCCTCCCTGCCAACTCAGCTGCCCTGCAGGCCCATTTATACAATACTGTATTCAGGTCTGAACACTGACACACATTGCTGGCGAGATAAACGGAATAGAACACACCCCGCAGCCGTGGCGGAACAGACAGATATTTGCAGCGGTTAACTCAAGGTTAAGGCTATTCGTTAACTAGCCGCGGAAATTTGGCCTGAAACTCTTTCAGTGTGTTCAGCGGCCCTGAAATTCTCATTGACATTGTCCTCCCTTTGGCACGTCCTACGCCTCACTCTTGTTACATTTAAATCTGGGAAATGCGAAAAGCTTTACATGGTGAAAATGAGCCTGGCAAGTGGCAAACATGGTCACAGCCTAGTGCGCAGGAGACTTTCACCTACATTTCCTATAAAAAGGCACAAATGAGACAACTTTTCACATGCAGAGAAAGTGTAGTGCTTTAAAATGAATGTGGATGGTGTAACTCAGATAACTTGGTCTTGGAAGAAAAACACCTGAGGTCATATTAAGATCTTTCACTTCTGACTGCAGACTTTAGTATCTTCGAAAACTGAGCACAGAAAACTGTGATCTCTTCTACAATTCTGGAAGAGACACATTGCTGGGGTCTGTTCCTCAGGAGAAACATCTGAGAAGCAGGAGAACTAAGCAAAAGCATTTTAGGCATATATATATACACTACCAGTCAAAAGTTTGGACACGGTAAGATTATTAATGTTTTTAAAAGAAGTGTCGTCTGCTCACCAAGGCTGCATTTATTTAATTAAAAATACAGTAAAAACAGTAATATTGTGAAATATTATTACAATTTAAAATAATTGTTTTCTGTTTGAATATATTTTATAAAGTAATATATTCCTGTGATCAAAGCTGAATTTTCAGCATCATTACTCCAGTCTTCAGTGTCACATGATCCTTCAGAAATCATTCTAATATGCTGATTTGCTGCTCAAGAAACATTTATGATTATTATCAATGTTAAAAACAGTTGTGTACTTTTTTTTCAGGATTCCTTGATGAATAGAAAGTTCAAAAGAACAGCATTTATCTGAAATACAAAGCTTTTGTAACATTATACACTACCGTTCAAAAGTTTGGGGTCAGTAAGAATTTTTATTTTTTTGAAAAGAAATTAAAGAAAGATTATATTTCAAATAAATTCTGTTCTTTTGAACTTTCTATTCATCAAAGAATCCTGAAAAAAATATATTGTACACAAATATTTTGTACAATTATACACAATAAATGTTTCTTGAGCAGCAGATCAGCATATTAGACACTGAAGACTGGAGTAATGATGCTGAAAATTCAGCTTTGATCACAGGAATAAATTACTTTATGAAATATATTCAAACAGAAAACAGTTATTTTAAATTGTAATAATATTTCACAATATTACTGTTTTTACTGTATTTTTAATTAAATAAATGCCTCCTTGGTAAGCAGACGACACTTCTTTTAAAAACATTAAAAATCTTACAGTTTCCAAACTTTTGACTGGTAGTGTATATATATATATATATATATATATATATATATTTAAAACATATGTGTGTGTGTGTGTCTCTTTTATATTATTTTTTATTTATTATTATTATTATTGACAAATATTTTATATATATAATTATAATTGAATATTATTTTTTTAAATATATTATTTTAATAACAATAATAATAATATTTGTATATAATATTTTACATTAATGATCTATGTGCATATAATATAAAATATATAAAAATGCATAAATAAAACGTATATATATATATATATATTATAAAATATCTATAAATAAAATGTATCTATAAAATTTTAAATTTAAATTTGTCTAATTATTATTATTAAATAATTATAATTGAAAAATAATTTAAACATTTAAAATATAAATTATGAATTTAAAATAATAAATTAAATTAATATAGATTATGAATATATTTATATACATTTATTATAAAATAATAAAATATTTTTATATTTTAAAACTTATTTTAAATAATTAACCAAATAATCATTTTAAAATTTATAAATGATAGATATTTCTGTTATAATAATAATACTATAATACTAATTTTATAAAATAATATCTTATATCAAGAATATATAAAATGTAATATATAAAATATTACTATTTATAAAACATTAAATTTTGACTGAATAATAAATTAAATATTTAAAACATAAATTATAAATATTATATATAAAATAAATGATATATATATATATATATATATATATATATATATATATATATATATATTATAATAATCATTTTAAACAATAATATATTATATTAACGATATATAAAACATGAAATGATATAAAACATAAAGGCCCGGTTTCACAGACAGGGTTTAGCCTAAGCCAGGATTAGGCCTTAGTTCAATTAGGGCATTTAAAAATCTTTTATAAACATTCACTAGAAAAAAAATATTACTGTTGTGCATCTTGAGACAAAACAATGGCTCTGACATATTTTAAGATATGTCAGTACAAGTTCCTTTCAGTTAAAACGGCTCAAACATGCATTTTTTTTTAAAGTTATATTTATGGGCTTTTTGTGCCTTTATTTGGAGAGGACAGTAGAGAACAGACAGGAAAGCATTGGGCAGAGAGGGGGACAGGATCGGCAAAGGACCTCGAGACGGGAATCAAACTCGGGTCGCCATGAACGCATTTGCACCATATGTCAGCGCACTAACCACTAGGCCATCGGCGTCAACTCAAACATGCGTTTTAGACTAGAACTAGCTTAAGCCTTATCTTTGAAACCGGGGGGAAATCATTTATAAAAATAAGTACAAATTAAATAATTATTGAATAATATAGTCAAACCAAAAATTATTCAGACATATTTTATATATTTTTACTAGTGGGTGCAGGACACTATAGTTCATTTATGTAAGTGAGGATAGCAAAAGAAAGTAAACTGTGACATACTATACCCAAAAATTCTTCATACAGTGGACTACCAGTAAAATAAATATAAAAATTTGGAACCAAAAATTATTCAGACACTTTGACCTGACCATGTTTTGCTTAAGTGTTATCTGACATAAATAAGATTATTTTTTTCTGACACAGTTTAACAGTTTAATCTTGTCATATGTTATTAGCATTTTTTTAAACTATAGTGAATAAACTATATTAATGAATGAAACGTTCAAGGTGTATATATAGGGAAAGATGTGTGTTTTCTCACCTTCACAGTCCTGTGGTGTTTTTTGGACGGGTGGCAGCGCATGTTGCTGGTGTTGCAGCAGCCTGAACATCGTCTCACCTCGACACACGGAGGCCAGATCAGAAAGTTGGCAGCTGTGGGATCCACCTGACTGCGTGGGATCTCGTAGATCACTGTACGAGTCTTACAGACGGCTGGCACTGCCTCCTCTAAACACACAGTAGCCCATAAACATACAGAACAGGAGCTTTGCAAAGTGTATGTGAGTATATGTGTGTGTTTTTACCAATGCTTCTCTTGCGTCTAGAGTGTGCGTGTGAGCTCTTGAGGTTTCTGCGGTCATACAGATGCTCCTTATGGTGGCCTTGTTTAACGTCCTCCAGCACCTCATTCTCTGCACCAAAAGAAGTCAACGAAGCACAAAGTCAACAGTGTTCAAGCAACATATTTTGGCTTGTAGAACAAGCTACCATCCAATGCACAATCCCTCCCTCACTATTGTAAAAAAAGAGTGCCCTTGAACCTCTTTGTGATCCCCCGCCTCCACCAGCCTGATGGAAAGAAATGAAGAAAACCCGGTCTGATGACTAAGTAAAGAATAAAGGTGTCTGCCAATCTGCCAGCACACTTCATTCGAAAAACTTCCTTTATACACAGATCACAAAGCAAATATATGCACTGCCTGAGGACACACGGAGAAAATCTAGACTCAACAATAAGATGGTCGGAAAGGATTCTGTCATTTAAAATGCTTTAAGGACGTCTGGTTAGTTAGTCTGACCAAAGTGTGCAGTATTTAATCATGCTGTTCTTCGGATCCACAGAGCCATTCAGCCATACAGCGAGACGACGGGGGACACAGATGCCCCTGTTGTTGCCCCCGGAAACCGTCCCAATGGAGGAGGAGGGTGGTTTTAATTCACCGTGGCCGACCGACCCGCTCGGCTTTTCACACAGTCGTTAGCGGAGAAACAGACCTCACAAACGCAAACACTACTTGAGCTTCAGCCTCTTTTCTTTCGCAAACACACAGACGCACACTCGCACACAGAGATGCACACAAACTGAGGAATTCGACATGAATAATACATTACAGCAGCGCTGGCATTCAGCCACACTCAACTCATAAAGGCAGCATGACAACAGTATAATGGAGAGAGTCTCTTGACCTCCCTCAGGCACCAGCCACACAGACGCAGCTGTTTGCATTTCAATTACAGCGCTTATGGGCAAAATCAAATTTGAGACTCATATCGTTACAGCTGCAGCATTTCCTAATTAGATGCGCTGGAAGTTTATATTTGAGGCATTGAGGATATCTTAACCCTTTCAGTTGGGTCTTCGCTATTAAATCTTGCCATTTAAAAAAGGCTGCCATTCATGGCCAGGTAATCCCGAAACCAGGCAAATCATACTGGGCTTCCCTAAAAATGATTTGTGGGATGTGCAAAACTCCATATTTTCAAAATCAACTAGTCATCATTGTATGAATAACTAGTCAACAGCATCTTTACAGTGCAAAAGGCAGCTGTAGATAATTAAAAAGACGCAAGAAAAGACAAATGACGATTGAGAATGCAAATAAATGCAAGAAATAAGACCAATAGCAATGTAGTATGCAAATGCTGCAATGATGTCATCACCGTCAGTTGTAATTTTGAATATCGAACGTTCTATCATTGTAAGTCAGAGAATTTTAAACTTAACATTTTAAAAAATCTTTTTTTTTTAAGATTTATACACAAAACATGCTTACCGGAGTTAATGAATTATCTCTCATGCTTCAATAATGGGAATCTTTTCAAGGGGCATAATTGAGTTCAGAATGTTGGTGCTGCCAAAACGTGACATCATTTACCAAGTTCAAATGCTGATGTGGCGCCGCGAGTGCTGGAGCAGGACTGCGGTCTCTAGGCAACAGGTGCTGAGGCGTTTGGTTTAAACTCGATTAAATGGCGAGGTCCATGTACTTTGAATGCAGTAAAAGATTGAGTGAGTCTCCTCTGAATGGATATTTCCCACAGTCTTGCACCTCAACACTTTGACACTTGACACATTGTGCTGATATTAGTTGGATTTCACTCATCTTTTGAAATCTTTTTAAGTGAACAAATCATTCTCAAACGAATCAAGGACTAAAACAATTCTCAGATTTAGCACAACCCACATTCCTGTGGTAGTTGTAGTCCTTATTTAGCAAGTTGTTTAGCAAACAGCTGGCAAGAAGGTTGAGTGAATGTTTCAATGACTCATTCATAAACTTGTCATCACCTATACTATATTAAGATGTAACCTGCAGAAAGGGCCACTAAACAAAACAGTGAATGAATCTGAAGAAATCTATTTCCTTTAGAATAGATTCAAGACACAGATATGAATCACAGCTAACTGCTATTGCCTAGTAGGTTTAGGATTCAGCCTATCCACTCTTCTTATCAAATAATCAGAAAAAAACAGCAAGACTTTACCTACGAAGTCAATCTCCAGGATCCTCTGGAGGTCGCTGATGCTGCGGATCTCGCTGTTAGCGAGTCTCTCGATCAGCTCTAGGGGAATCGGCGCTTCCTGTGGAAGAAAATAGTTATTCAAAAATTAAATTGAATAAAAATGCATCGGTTGTGGACCAAACCCCTTAAGTTCTTTAGTATATTATTTATTAAAAAGTATTTAAATACTTTGTATCTCACGGTTGCACTACTTTAAATGTTTAAAGTCAAAACATTTGTATAAAATTGTATATTTTCATGGTAACACTTGACAATAAGGTTTCATTTGTTAACCTACTTAATACTTCTACAACATTTATTAATCTCAGTTCATGTTAATTGTAACATCAGTAATGTAACATTTACTAATACATTTACCAATACATTTTTAAGATCAAAAGCTGTATCTGTTAACATTAGTTAACTAACATTAACACAGGTTAATTGATGCTGTAAAAATGCATTGCTCATTGTTAGTTCATGTGAGTTAATGCATTAACTAATGTTAACAAATGAGACCTTAATGCTACAAAGTGTCATTTTTTTAAATTGTATGTAGCCTAACATGAATAATATCTTGTGTTTAAAAAGTAGATTTTAGAAAAAGTTTACGAGCAATACGAATATGTTACTTTTATGACCATTAAAGATATAATGAAGACTGCGTAGTGACCCTAACCCTTACAATCATGCATCATTTATAAAGGAATCTCTCTCTCTAGTGAGAAACATAGAGTTCCTCTTCCCCTATCCCCACTGAGTATGTGTTCAAGATGTTGGTCTTACCTCAGCGGCTGCTGAAAGCAGAGAGAAGCAGCAGAAGAAAAAATGGATCAGCGCGGTTCTCATCTCCCCTGTGGTCCAAATGTGTCCCAGCGCAGGCGAAACCTTCCCGACCGGAGCCGCAAAGATGCTCCAACCGGCGTGGAGCCAGGGAACATGCCTTTCCACAGACAAATCTCTCTAAGGATAAACTCTTCACAAGTGTGAGAAAGCCCTAAAAATGACTCTCTGAAATCAAACGAACCCCTTTTAATAAGTTATTGTCGTTTTTAATCCATTAAATTACAAAAGTCAGACCCACAAAACTGTGCGCATTTCACAAAAAAAGAAAACAGGAATGAAGCGATCCTTCATCCTTGACCGCATCGCTTCTGAATTTTATTTTAAAATTCATAAAATCTAAATCCAAAGGTAATCCTAGACTCAAAAACATGGAATAAAGAGTCCACAGTTATCCAAAATAGTCCATTTAATGCACCGCGTCCACACTTTGTGTCCTCATATAAAACTGATTTGGTTCAAACTTTAACAGGTCTCGCGCCGTTGAGGGGATCTGACAGTGAATGAACTGGCGCTTCTCTCATCTCCTCAACTTAAACTCAGTGAGCCGCGCGCCCCCTCAGGACGAGGTAATTTCTGCTAACCAGCCTTTCAAGTCACCGCGTCAGTGAAAAACTGCAGCGGTGGGGATTTTGATTCATTTCAGTGACTCGAATCTTTTCAACCACTTAAAAAGATTCATTAAGTGACCCTTGGTTACATCGTTACGTCAGTAAGTGACGACGAGTGACTTTAGTCGCTCAACCGATTCTTAAAAAAATACCGTTCACTTAAAAGATTTGTTCGCAATTTTTTTTTCTTTTTTTAGAAATGAAACACCACTTTAAATGGAATGTTTCACCTTGCTAATGAAGACAGAAATTATTTCCACTTCGCTCCAGATTTCCTATTTGACGAGTGAGGATGTGACATCCGAACTAAACAAGCGTTGCGTGTTATATTTGTAAGAAACCAGATTCAGTAGTCTTAATACGATTCAAAATCTGAAAAATGTCTTTATTTTCCTTTATATTTAGGCTCTGGAGTTGAGTTAGCAAGGTAATTTCCTTGGAGTTATTGGAAAGTTAATAGTTAACACATTTAGTTCAGATTCAGACAGTGTTTACATTAGCTATGTTCTGTCAGATAATGTCTAACAGGAGAAATAGGGTGAGTGAGTTTCAGGGTCTACTGAAGCCAGTGCTCTCCTCAGTTTTAGATGGGTGAATCCTTAATTAGCCCCACTGAGACAGGAAGCACCACAGACAGACAACTATTGAGAAGAAATTTTGAGAAAGAAGGCAACACTGAATAGACTTCAAGAAAAAAAAGGAAAAGGTGAAGACAGCAGACAACAGGAGGTGAGCACATGTCCTAGAGTTGAAACAATAGTAGATAAAATAGACACAACACACACTAGCTTCCAAATTGGGCTTGGTGCAGTTTGGTGAGGTAAAAGGGAATAATGGAATTCTCTGGAAGCTTTCCATCCATTCCGCTCAGATTGGTTCTCGGAATAAAACACTTGGCATTTTCTTATATAACAAAATGCATTATGGTTGTGCATGTTCCCATTTCATTACATACAAGGGTTTGTGTGTATGTATGTGTGTGACAAGCATGAGTTGCATTCCTGACCCTGGCTTTAGCCGTAAGATGGAGAGGAATGTGTGAGGACCCACGCACACACACTAAAGCTTCAGCAGGTGAAGAATCTGGAAATCCAGCGTCTATGTAGTTCATGACTGACATCTCAATGAAGACAGAGGGGGAAGGGGTTCGAGGTCAGACGAGCTGAACCGAAAGAGCTGATACGGAAAGACGTTTTGATATGGATGGATATCTAGCGACAGCTTGATATTAAGGAAAAAGGAAAGGCAAATGAGGGGACATTTGTTATGGTTGTGGTAAAAATAGGCAGAGAAAAAAAGGGACTATGGGAGTTGAAGTCCCTTGAGATCCCGCCTTGCCAAAGAGAATGAGTCACGGCACAACCGCATCTACCAGTAATGTGTGTGGGAAACCTCAACGGAGCACGCAGATGCATACTTGTACCTTTCTGTAAGACAGACACACTTGGACACACGGATACCCACACATACCTCGAGCACCAGCGGTCCATGCCAAGCTGGGATTCCTGCCAAAACCAAAAACCTTTGCTCTCCTTCCCATCCATCCAAGCATGAGAATAATAAGTTGAACCTCTATCGTGTACAAACACTGCACACTTGCTAACTGGTCAAGCTCTTGACTTGAGGGACTTTTAAGGAAGGGTTCGGAAATAAAAACTCAGTTACCATTTACTTACCCTGATGTCATTCCGAATCCAAACCTGAATTTATTTCTTCTGTGGAATGCAAAAGGAGAATTAAATCAAAGCCAGTTTGTTTCAAAACATACTTTATGTAACTCGATAACATTATTATCTGACAAACTTAATAAAATCAATGTGGTGTAACCAACATACAGAGGCCAGTTTGTCATCATGTGACCAAAAAAAAAAAAAAGGACCACTTTAGACCCTTGATTGTGTGATATTGTTGATATTAAAATGTTGGTATTAATGACTCAATGTCAAAGATGCTATAAAAATCCACATCCATAAATCTAAGTTTTAAACATTTTGTGAATAATGATTAAATGTATGCAAAGTCCAAAGAAAGTATTTTAGTATTTTCTGTAGGGCTTGGACAATATATCGATTCACGATACAAAGAATCTGGAGCGATTCTGATATTTTCCGATGTATCGTGATTCATCTAGTTTTTAACAGCAGATGGCACTACGTGCTTTAGAAACACCTGTGCTTGCTCCCAGTTCCTTTACACACACCACTTAAACCTAAAATAATAATTTATAAAATTTGAAAAGGTTGAAGTGAAGTACAAGGGTGTTCGCAATGGGCTGTTTACATTAATCTTGCGTCATAAAAGCATTCTGAGCTGAGGTGCAAGTATATTTAACCACTTAGCCTACATGACTCGATTCATTGCATCGCGAATCGATGTATTGTCCCAGCCCTAATTTTCCACTTCATGGTTACACCACTTGACATTTTAAAATCAAAATATTTTCTAGTCATTAAATCGAAATATTGTAGACAATTTTATGCAAATTTGAGAAAAAAAAATAGACCATTAAAATTAGTAGGTAGGACTTGTGGAAAAGAAATTGTGGCCACCAATTAACAATTCACTGCCATGGCTTAATTTGCGGCCACATTTTATTAATTAACCCCTCGTTTTAGCTTAATAATTGCCATGTTTTAATTCGTTAGCCCTGCACATGACATGGCCATTAATTAAGAATTTGTTCCCACAACTCACTAATTCGTCCCTTGTTTCAGGGGCCATTTACACGACACCGTTTACAACTAAAAACAAAAAACTTTTTATGTGCATTTTGACCATTAATTTACATAACAATGGCATTTTGGGGGCCTGAAACACAAACTTTTGAAAATTGGTTACAAAATGCACGTTTTTGAAAATGAAAAAAAACTGAATTTGTGAAAATAGTGACGTCATGCGCATGTGTATAGAGTACCTCAGGGATGACGTATTTTTGTAGGTCAACCCGGAAGTTAGCGGTGCACGGGTTCCCTCGATGAAAGCCCATGCATTTTTTCCATAGACTTTTGGAAAATCGCAAAAAATAAGCTCTGTGTTTAACAAAGGGTTATGACACTTACACGTTTTGTCTATCAAGATAATCTTTACAAGTTAACACAACATTTATACATTTTGAAGCCTAAATTAAGTTAAGTCATTAATTAAGTCAGATATAAATGGTCGCGGATCAACGTCACCACCACCAAGCTTCCTCAAACTTTATTTAAAAACATGCTTGCTGATTATGATCTGCACTGTGTATGAATACTTATCCACTTTTTCATGAGAAATGCTGTCAAAAAGTCCTGTTTGTCATGATGACGTCTAAAGTCCCTGCCAAAGGAAGTAGTCCCTTTTAGCAACTTGTTAGCAACCGCCGTTTTTAAGACACAATAAAGGTTTAAAAAAATCACAAGCGGGTTATAACTGGTGTGTTTTATGTCATAGATCAAAACGTGAAAATATTTAGAGGCTTTGTTAAACACAGACCTTATTTCAGGCGATTTAGCAAAAACCTATTCAAAAAACCCATAGACTTTACCGGAAGTCCTAAAATGCTAACTCGCTTCCGGGTTTTGCCTACAAAAACACGTCATCTCTGAGGTACTCTATTACTTGTTAAGTCTATAGGCATATAGTTAGTCTTTACAAAGTGACATTGCCAACTACTGGCCTGGCATGAATAATGCAGCACATTTTAGTCATTTTCGTAGATCCGTGTGACCTGGGATTGTTTTGACAATGTTGTCGCCTGTATGTGAAAAATGCAAAGGAAAAATTAATTAGTTCCCTAAAATGAATAATCATGGGGATGAACACTACACAGTTTGTGGACACATTATCTTGACTCCCCCTCCCCCTTGAAAAATGTGGAGGCATGAATAAAAATCGAAAACTTAGTGTCCCAAACTTTTGGCTCTTTTGAAAGTAAGTGAAAGTTGAGCAAGTGAGAAATAACATGTCTTGAAATGCCATGCAGCATCAGTGCCAGAACAGTGGGACCAAAATGTGTTCTTCATTAATGGAGCTTGGCAGTGGAGTGATGGCATCAGTTATTTTGATTTGCTCTGAAGCACTCATGAGTGGACACAAAATGTAAATGTACATACAAAAGTATTATTGATGGGGGAGGAAAAAGACCCTCTTCTCTGTCCCTCCTCCTCCGTCTCTCTCAATTCGTGCACTGTTCATCATCCCCAATGTCTCTAGCTCCTGCAGAGCTTCAGTGTGTCCGGAGGAATTAACAGATCAAGACCTCTGCCACCAGAGACAAGCCCTCAAGCCCTCACAAGAATAACAGTGTGTTGCAATGCTTGAGCGAGGATAAAAAAATTAAGGGAAATTCCCAGGAGCAGTCCAGACAGTTTACACAAAGAGACAGACTAGACTTCTCTCACCATCCTCCAATTACTGGATTTGCGTATTTTCTTATCATACATAGACTGCGTGTGTTTGTGTTTGTGCGTGTCTCATCTCATTCCTGTAAGCCATTTAATAAGGAGACCCTAAGATGGAAGAAGGAAAGAAAGGTGTGGTTGAACGAGTTTGTTGTGCCTGGAAGGAGTGCTTTTTTACAGCACTTGTAAGTTGTACCAAAAATGTGTTTATGAAATATTAACTAGAGTCTCTTGTTTCTCCTTCAGTGACAGGGAGTAACTAGCTGTATGTAGCGATGCTGCTAACTTAACTTTTTGTAGCGTGACATTAGCTCAGCTATTCTTAAAATAGTGCCGATTTTCCAGTAACAAGCTAATTCTTTCCAACATGTAGTGGTGTAGCATGAGAAAACTCTCCATCTGTGTTTTTTTTTAATGTCACAATGTATTATGCTAACTGCCTTACAGCAAAGCAAGACATATTATATTAAAGGTAGGGTTTTATAACACTTTTTGTTATACTGGTTGAAACTCTCTTCACATCCCGATAGCAAACAATACTAGAAGTCGTCTAAATATTACAAAAATGTACATATGTGTTCTGTGGAAGTCTCAGGACCAAAAAATGTTCATCTAATCATTGCATTCAGTCCGATATGATGTCTTACCTGGCTGTCAACATATGTATTTACATACCTCTGCGCACCTTGCTCATGCAGACATCACACATCATCAGCACGTTCAGTAAGGCTATGTAGAGTTGTAGACAGACAGTCACCGAGCACCACAAACAAACAGCAGCCACCTTTTATAGTTCCTCCTAAACAAAAACAACATGCTAAAGCTGCGTTCACGCCATGTTGTAACCGTAAATTACGAGATGGCAACCCGTGACATTCTACCTGGAGCTGTTCATGTGTTTAGATTCAGATTTATGCTTTTCTATGTCAACACTATCAACGCTGAAATGAATCTGCAGCAGTCAGGTGGTACAAGTAAGAGCTCTGTAAGTTGTTAACGGTCATTATTATTGTAATGTTATGTGCTTTGAGACATGAGGTAATATAACGCTGTCTCTTGTATCATGATGTTTGGAAGAGGTTGGCTTTGGAGACGCTCTGAAGGGAGGGTGGGTCCCATGTTTTCAAAGCATCTGCAATGTTTCAGCAAAATATAGCAACTTGCTAATAATGCTAACAAACAGCAAAATAACTACCTAGGCTACCGCTGTTTTAACAAACTCACATTCAGTTTCTATTCAAGTATGTAACTCTTACTTTTTATAATCTAACAAGTTCGCAATGGATCAAATCAACATTTTTTTTCTCCTTAAATATCCTGTTAGAAATATATCACCTTATGAAAGTAAAATTAGTTACAATTTTATTAAGAACTTCACACTGACTTGAAAGAAAAATCTCTTTAAATGTCCTTTCTCTCAAACAATGTTGTTATTGTTTACTATTTAAAAAGTTTGCATTCATTGAAATAAGGCTGAAATATAATAAAATATAAAAATTATAGGAAAACTTTAACTTAAAAAAAACTAACTGAAATAAAATAAGTTTAATTTAAAGTACTAAAACTGAAATAAAAATAAAGCTATGAAGAAATATTAAAAGACTAAAACTAGTAAAAAAATTATGAAAAAAGCAAATAAAATGACTAAAATGTACACCAAAAATACAATAAAAACTGATAATACAAAAAATAAATAAAAGCTAATTCATGATATTAATAAATGCTGTAAAAGTTTAATAATATTAAAATAACTGCTCTCAAGTAGTCTGATTCACAGTCATGGACAACCAGGAAATTTTAAAAATGTAAGGAAAAAAACTATTTACCAATTAATTTTGAGTCCATGCGCAACATAAACTTGAACTACTGTAGCTTGAACTGTCTTGTGGCTTGGCAAGCTCGCGTTTCAAAAGGAGCTTCCTCAACCCTGGTCTGCACCAGTAGGTCAGAGAGGACATCAAAGCCTATACTCAGGGTAAGCCTTGTTTGGCTGCTAACCAAAACCTATTGTGCATCATTGCAGGAGCATTTGGGTGGTGGCCAACCAAAGGCTTATCCTAGATAATGCATGAATATGCTTAAATATGCCAGAGTTTACTCATAGACACTACTGTCATACATCAAACAACATCTGCACGGGAGCTTGCGTGTGAGCGCAGCTGAAGAAGTCAAGACCAATGATGTTGCACAGCTATCATGTTTGAGTACGAGACCTGCTGTAATCAGCATGAGAATAAAGCTTTGTTTTGATATCTACGATCTGACACTCATGCAGGAACATGCTTACATGTGTGTCACAGTCTGGAATGCTCTTACGAACAGCGAGGTACAACCTTATCTGCGTTGTGCAAGGCCAAGTCTCGATCTTACAGTTTGCACATACACAGTTGTTGACTGAAGTATGCTAAATCATTAGTGGTGCTTGCTAAGGGTGCATACTTAGGGTTAACAACACCTCCTTGTTTCAACTCTTCCTCCCACCATCAGAAGGAGCTGGATGAAATATTCTGCTCGGATCTTGTTCAGCAAAATGAATGAATCTTTTTTTCCAAGTCATTTTGTTCATTTCAGCAGAATATAATTGAAATGTTACATGTTAATAGCCAAATTCCCTAACAAATTTATCAACTTACGCAAATGTTGATCACATTTAGAATAAGAAAAAACTATTATGCAGCCAAGACCAAATTATGAGAAACAGAAATGATTAATTCATTGCTTAGCAGGGTCTTCAGACTATGCAGTTCACCTCACCTCCCGATCCAAGTCATTCATTCTTTTGTCACGTCACATCCCTAAAGGCTGAAGCTATGCAGTCTGTACCGGAAACGGAAATGATTAGATCTTCTCCCAAGTCTTCGGGTCTGAGTCGTTCATTCATCACGAGTTATGGTAAAGAACCATCCCCAGCAAACACTGGTCCGACAGCAACGTCGTGTCCCTGGCCCAAAATAGTTGTGGTAGGATGGCATAAATCGGTAAAAATATGTAACACAACATTTCCTAAAAATGCATTCAGATACATTTGTACATGTCTACAATTCTCTGGGATTGCATGTATAATTGTTACTTTGACTTTTAGCTATGTGTAGTTCAATATATATATATGTTAATTAATTAATTAATTAATGAGATAACGTCAAAGACGTCCGTTCAAATTTCATTTTGGAACTATTTTTCAACCATGACGGGATGTGTCGGAGGGACGTCTTTTCAACGTAGTGTCCGTGACGTCACCCGTAGATTTCTAAAGAGCATTTCTGAAGCGAAAAAGCAGCCATTGCCATTTTGGCAGCGCGTCACTCCCGCATAACTGAAAATGGGCAAAGAGGCGGGATGTGGTTGGAACTGAGGTGCCTGGTTGCTGAAACCATGCCCGCCTAACGCGACATGATCATGTTAGCAGGCTAAAGAAGCTATCTATCTTAGACACATCTTAAATATTAATAAAGCTAAGTTATGTCATTTGAAAGGTTTGCTGTCAATCTGGTGTCTTTTTTACGATATAGATGCTCCAGCAACAGTAATATTGTAATTTGTGTCGGGTGTGCAAATGACAACATGCAAATTCAAAACGGGACTTCATATCTTTGTAATGAAATAGCGATCGTGAGATAAATCGAATCCGTCACACTTGGGTAAAATGTCCATGAGCGTCCATTGAAAAACAAACAACAGCACTTTTTGTCCACAAAAGCATTAAATCCATGCAATTTCGATATATTGTCCATTGTTTGCATCACATTTCTTCTAAATGATCTGCTCTCCATCACCGTTCTTAAAGAAATTATGCAACCTGAGCAGCGTTTATGTTGTAAAACTGTACATGATTGTATAGATCAGAGATGCCAAATTCAGCGGCTGGAATTAGCTGAGGTAACATGACGGCTCACAGACAGCAGCGGCAATCTACCCGTCACTCAATTAATTTTATTAATGCCCTTAATTATGCAGAACTTTAAGGCTTAATATAATTTAAACGGATGAGTTATAAAAAAAATTAACCCCCCTCAAAGTTGTCATGAAGGGCAAAATTAGCTGTATAGACCAAAACCACAATTTGACCAGGTTTTGTTTTTTTCTGCTGTAAAGTTGGGCATTTTAACATGGGGCTCAGTGAGATTCTGCTCTCTTTTGGAGCCTGTCCCTAGCGGCCAGTCAATGAATTGCAGTTTAAGTCACTTCCGTATCGGCTTCAAGAGAAACGGGCAGGTTGCCGCTTGGTCATGACAGAAATTCACAAACTTATAAATTGTGCAGTCAAACACACCTATTATGTAGGCAGGTCCATAGACCACAATGCAAAACGATTGTGACATCACAGCAGATGGCACTTAATTTACCCCCACCCTACACAACTCTATTGTATGATATTGGAGTTATTTTGACATTTAACTGCATAATACTTGTAGCTACCTTAAGCTGACTGTGACTGTTTTTGACAACCGTTAAATCAAAAACCACATCGTCTTCGTTTTTCCAAGTTAAGCCATGATCAAAATGAATGCTAGATTGTTTTTGTTTGCTAGCCACAGGGCATAAAAAAATTGAACTGAAATGCAGCCAAAGTATGTGCGGTTATAAAAAAAAAAATTAAAAAATCAGGCTGCACGTGACTGCCGATGACGAAATTTAATTACATAACATGTTCTGTACACACATACCCTAGCCCAGTGTTGCCAAGTCCACGGTTTTCCCGGGCTACTTTAACACTGTTGCCACGGGTTGTTTTTCATGTCCGCGGGTTGAAGCGACCCCAAATAACATGATATTTAGCCTGTGGAATGCGAATTTCACCAGGGGAACTCTGCCAAAAACACGGATATTACCCCCTGGAACGCAATTTTTACCGCAATTTTAACGCGATTGGGCTGGTTTTGGGCTAGTTTTGAATAGCAATTGGGCAGGTTTTGTTGTGAAAACCTGGCAATCCTGCCCTAGCCTAGTATGCATAAAAACAAAGTATACTTTGGGCTTGAATTTGCTGCATATCTCATCTCCCATAGTTTGTGCTGCATCCATGATACCCAGGTGGGATAGAAACTATCTAGAACACTCTAAAAAACAACTGGCAACTACCCATTAACTCACGGCTAGTTTGGCTAAATGTAAAAACATTCCCTTTAAAGTAGTTTTGAACAAAAAAAATTGCCATTATCTCAGCGAAGGAAGGTTTTTGAAGGATTTCATCTTAAAATGCGTGTACGCACACAAATGTTTTCAGACTTGTAAAACCGTATGTACGCCATAACCTGAGCAAAATACCCTGATTCCTAATCAGCAGAAGATTGTGCGCACATGCATCCCCACCCCGTCTCCTCCCTAAAATAACCATATATGGAACTTACAATGCCTAGTTTACTATGTATATCCTCGTCTGAGTATCATTTCCATATGCATATTCCCACCCATGTGATATTACCGTGTTTAATGTAAGCCTACAAGACACTGTAAATCCTGATATGTTCATATGCACATTTCAACGTCCAGTTTGTGCTTATGCAACTGTATACATCAGACCCCAGATCTGAATGATCTTTCATATCCGAGTTTTAGATAAAGCCAAAGCATGGAAATACAGATAAGTGCTTTCCTGTTTTCAGTTTTGATTCCTTATCTCCTGCACTCGCTGTCATCTTCATATACTAAAACAAAGGCTCTTTCTTTCATTGCTTCCCCCTGCTTTCTTTCTGCTGATGTAATTTTTTTCCCGTGTCCTTGATCTTGTGTGTAAGATTAGTGGTCACCGTGGCATTGTTGTGTTTATCACTGAGCAGATGTGCGGAGCACTGCTGAGTGGCCCACATATTCCTCTCTCCTTCCTCTTTTCCCTTCCTCTGAGTGACAGTGATGAAGGTATTTGGGTAAACAGGACTCTGTGTTGATGGATGGGTGAGTAAGCATCTGGTGGGTGAGATCAGCGGCAGCAGTATAACAAGCACCTGCAAAAGACTCAGAGGAAACACTTGTTCATTCTTCTAATCTATATTTAGAGGTTTGTTTAAAGTTCAGTTCAGGAAATTCTGTGATCATTTACTCATTTCAAATCCTACTTTCTTCTGTGGAACACAAAAAGATATATTTTCAAGAATGTCCATGTTGCTCTTTTCCATATAATTAAAGCTTACAGTCACCAGGGACTATATGTTATATATAGTTCAAATGTTTGGGGTTGTTAGAATGTTTTGAAATATATGTTCTGAATTACAGCATCATTACTCCAATCTCATTAATCAATATTGAAAACATTTGTTCTGCTTAATACTTTTGTGGAAACCGTGCTACTTTTTTTTAAGGATTCTTTGATGAATATAAAGTTCAAAAGAACATAATTTATTTGAAATAAAAAAAAATGCTTTGTAGCATAAAAGTCTAAATATCTAATGTAATACAGAAAAATAAATAATCAATTTATAAACAAAACATAAATAATATTTATTAATAATAATTTTTTCTCACTATTGCGAGTTTATATCTCACAATTCCGAGAAAAAAAAAGACAGAATTGTAAGATATAAACTCGCAATTGCGAGAAAAAACACAGAATTGTGAGATATAAACTCACAATTGCGAGAAAAGTCAGAATTGGTAGTTTCAAAGTCAGAAATGAGATATGAACTAGCAATTAAGCTAGCAACTAGCAAAAAAGTCAGTCTTTTTTTTTCTCAGGATTGGATGAGTTTGCAAATTTATATCACAATTCTAAGAAAAAAATCTGAATTGCAAGAAAAAAGTCAGACTTGAGAGATATAAACTCGCAATTGCAAGAAAAAAAGTCAGAATTTATAATTGAGATATGAACTAGCAATTCAGTCAGTCAAAAAGTCAGTATTTTTTCCCCTCAGAATTGGACTTTATAACTCGCAATTGTGAGAAAAAAGTCAGAATTGCGAGATATAAATTCGCAATTGTAAGAAAAAAGTCAGAATTGCGAGTTTCAAAGTCAGAAATGAGATATGAATTAGCAATTGCGAGGAAAAAAGTCAGAATTGCGAGATATAAATTCACAATTGCAAGAAAAAATGTCAGGATTGCGACAAACTCACAATTGTGAGAAAAAAAAGTCAGAATTGTAAGATATAAACTCACAATTGTGAGGAAAAAAAGTCAGAATTGCGAGTTTATATTAGCAATTCTGACTTTACAACTTGCAATTGCAAGTTTATATCACGCAAATCTGATCATCAGAATTGTGAGATAAAAAGGTTACAATTATTTTTAAATTGTTTTATTTCGTAGCAGAAACAAGCTTCCATAGAAAACTGACAAGACCGTGTTTGATCTTTCACATCTGTTTTTAAGCCACTCCTGTTTCATGCTCTCATTAGGATGAATGACACTGTTCAAAGAAATAATAAACCATACCGTACACACCAGTGCAATGCATTGACGAAATTCATGATCTGTCTGTTTTGTTATTTTTACACACAAGATTAGTGCAATTAGCAAAGCGGTCACGTGCGCAGGGGCTTTCTGAATAGTATTGTCTGAGTTGTATCTCTTATCCGCAGTGTCTTACAGAGAGGAAAGAGAAAGGCGTGAAAGTGCAGTGTTACTCACTGGAATAATGAGGTAATTTCTGTCCGATCACACAATGCTTGCAGTCTTCCCTCGGCTTTAATATGCAACTCGATTGGCGGGAAACTACAGTATTGTTCTCACTTTAGTTTTAACGGTGTGTGTGTGTGTGTGTGTGTGTGGGAGAGAAAGAGAGAGAATTACAGCTATAGGTGACATCATCAGTGCAGAGAAAACCCCTCATTAGGGAGTGATTCATCTTATTAGTAGCGTTTCAAAAATGCAGCACGTGGAGCCCAAAGGAAAAGGTCAGATGATGACGATGAGCTTTTCAGCACTTGAATACACAGACAAACACACGCACATGCCCACACACACACCTGTGCAGGTGGGCTTTTTGAGTTGCTTCATCTGAAGCCTGGTCAGATCTACCCGTTCTCACCACAATAATAGATCAAAAAGGTCAAAGAGCCTATCCCAAGCTTTATGAGACCGTTTAAAAATACAGTGAGTATGTGTGAAAAAGAAGTCTTTATGACGGCAGTGCAAACATTGCACTCTAAAGACAGGTGCACTGATGAGCATATACATGAAAATGACCTTTCTCACAGTAGGGGTTTATTTGATTTATTGATAAGTAACTGAATATTTGATATTATTATGTTGATGATACCTTAATACACTTTTTTTACATGATGTTTTCCATTATACAGTTTTTTCCATGACTCGTAAGAACAGTAAGTGAGAGTTTATACTATATTTGGCATTAAGAAAAATATTTTTCATAGCATCTCTGATTTAAACCTCTGATTGAAATGTCAATTTCAATAAATCTGTTCAAAATTCTGATGCAGGTGAATAATTGAATCGTTCATAAATGTGCACAGACGTTCATATATACACTGAACAAAATGATTAATGCAACACTTTTGTTTTTGCCCCCATTTTTCATGAGCTGAACTCAAAGATCTAAGACTTTTTCTATGTACACAAAAGGCCTATTTCTCTCAAATATTGTTCACAAATCAGTCTAAATCTGTGTTAGTGAGCACTTCTCCTTTGCCGAGATAATCCATCCACCTCACAGGAGTGGCATATCAAGATGCTGATTAGACAGCATGATTATTGCACAGGTGTGCCTTAGGCTGGCCACAATAAAAGGCCACTCTAAAATGTGCAGTTTTATCACACAGCACAATGCCACAGATGTCGCAAGTTTTGAGGGAGTGTGCAATTGGAGTTCACCAGAGCTTCACAGGATGCCACTGGAGTCCTCTTCCACTCCTCCATGATGACATCACAGATCTGGTGGATGTTCGAGACCTTGCGCTCCTCCACCTTCCGTTTGAGGATGCCCCACAGATGCTTAATAGGGTTTAGGTACCCTCAGCTTCTTTAGCAAGGCAGTGGTCGTCTTGGAGGTGTGTTTGGGGTCGTTATCATGTTGGAATACTGCCCTGCGGCCCAGTGTCCGAAGGGAGGGGATCATGTTCTGCTCATTCATGGTTCCCTCAATGAACTGTAGCTCCCCAGTGCCGGCAGCACTCATGCAGCCCCAGACCATGACACTCCCACCACCATGCTTGACTGTAGGCAAGACACACTTGTCTTTGTACTCCTCATCTGGTTGCCGCCACACACGCTTGACACCATCTGAACCAAATAAGTTTATCTTGGTCTCATCAGACCACAGGACATGGTACCAGTAATCCATGCCCTTAGTCTGCTTGTCTTCAGCAAACTGTTTGCGGGCTTTCTTGTGCATCATCTTTAGAAGAGGCTTCCTTCTGGGATGACAGCCATGCAGACCAATTTGATGCAGTGTGCAGCGTATGGTCTGAGCACTGACAGGCTGACCCCCACCCTTTCAACCTCTGCAGCAATGCTGGCAGCACTCATACGTCTATTTCCCAAACACAACCTCTGGATATGACGCTGAGCACGTGCACTCAACTTCTTTGGTCGACCATGACGAGGCCTGTTCTGAGTTAAACCTGTCCTGTTAAACCGCTGTATGGTCTTGGCCACCGTGCTGCATGACACATGACACCGGGGAGAGAAAATGGCTAATTGGGCCCAATTTGGACATTTTCACTTAGGGGTGTACTCACTTTTGTGGCCAGCGGTTTAGAAATAAATGGCTGTGTGTTGAGTTATTTTGAGGGGACAGCAAATTTACACTGTTATAAGCTGTACACTCACTACTTTACATTGTAGCAAAGTGTCATTTCTTCAGTGTTGTCACATGAAAAGATATAAATATTTACAAAAATGTGAGGGGTGTACTCACTTCTGTGAGATACTGTATATATATATATATATATATATATATATATATATATATATATTCATATATGCTTCCTTTCTTGTAATGTAAAAGCGTATCTGGTGAGATTTTGGTGTATGAGAAGCTGTGGACCATAAGCATGTATGTTCCTCTCAGATCTCCAAGATCAGAGAATCCACAACAGCTTAAGTGCAGTAATGATGGTGTGAGTGTTTATGTGGAGTGTGAGCGCTGAGAGTGCATGCCTGTGCTTGTGAGTGTCAGATGGAATGACTTACAATAACAGCCTGTTACAATAGTATAAAAATACTATTAAGTCTCTCTTCATCACTCTGAAGAAAAATGGAGGTATTCTAATGGTAAATGTTGAGCATTTTAGGTACATTATGTGGGTGACAGACAGTAAATCAGGTTTGATTTTTAATACCAGACAAGAACCAGTCCTATATGTGAAACACACTCCCTGAAATCACTAATATTTTTGCATATATGTTTTTTTTATCAGTTCAGTCATGCATAACTCAGTCATTGTCTATCTTAGATAAACCAGGTTTGGCTTAACCGCACAGGTTATCTTTGAACTGCACACCTGTTGGTATTTTAAAAAGCTGGCAGGTGAGTGGAGATGAAGGGCTGCATGAGACAAGCCAGGGTAGGAAGGGGAATGTGTGTGTAATGTTGGCAGTAATTGTCCCTTTGGCCTTGTGCCTGGTTTGTAATGGCTCAAACAGCAGGTTGAGCCGGTGAATGAGGACATACTGTTACTGTAAATATAATAAAAGAGAGCAGACAATCTAAACAGGAGGCCTCTCTTGCAGTGCCCTTCAGTCTGAGCTGGTGGGGAGGGCATTGTTTCTTACTTCCTCTATGTTATGACTACACATCAAGCTCTCAGGGTCTTTCACACACATTTGTCGCAGACACCATCTCTTATGGCGGCATGTGTGAATATGTAAGGAACTTGTGAACATGTCTTTGAAAATGTGATTTAAAATGAATTACACCAAAAACTCTATTTAAGATTGTTTATATTAAAAAAGTGATGTCTACTCTAATATACTGGAAAGGATTTAGCTTGAATATATCAGCTTACTTGTTAAATTGCACCCTCTGGTGGTGATGGACTAGACAGCATGATTTAGCCATTTGTAATGCCTGATCAAAAAATTTAATATGCTACCGCCAAATTATGGAGCACTGCAATAATATCGTGGCCACAAATGTTCCCATAATTTATTCATGGCCACATTTGATTAATTTGTTATCTTTGTTATCGTGACCACGTTGTCCTAATTCATTCCCTTATAATTACGCTCAATCGTAGCAATGTCGTACTAAATGTATGTTAACACGACAACGATGTACTAAACTGGAAAGTTTTTCCTTTGCGTTTTTCGCGTAGCCTACAGACGACAATGTTGTCAAAACGATCCCGTTCACACGGATCCTATAGGCGCATATTAGTGTTTCTTTACAAAAACATTCAACACAAAACGTGAATGACCCTAAAAAAAATATATCCCTATTTAACAATTCATGAAGTAAAGCTTCCGCCAGACCGCCTTCCGTGTTCAACTTAGGGGTGCGGGTGGTTGAAGCCGTTTTATTGGTCGATGTCTGACCAATGAACAACGCCAGCCAGTGTACGCACTGTGCGTATACCATGAGAGGGCGCTATTTTTATTTTTTACATATTTTTTTTAATCGATTATTAAAATCTATCTGCGTAAACTCATGACATATTAAGAGAGAAAGAGAGAATGAGAATAAATAAAGGAGTGCGTTTGTGTGTTGTAAAGTCAAATGTGTGTATGTGTGTGCATGGGTGGGCATGTGGGATATGGGTGAATATCTGATTGGATAGTTTAGTTTCGTCGCTTTTTCTACACATGAAAAATGACGTTACAGATAGGTAATGTTTAAAAACAGGCTCAAAATGAGTAAACGCTCTCTAAAACTGCTAAATTCGACTGAAACATTTGCAAAAAGGCCTAAAACCATTGAGTAGGGATGGAGAAATGAAGCCTCTTAAATCTTTGAAGCTTTTCTCTAAATGTTTCGGGAAAGGTTTCAAAGCATCAAGAGTGTCGAAAACAGTTCCATCTTGTGGCAGGTAAAATTTACAGCAGCCATAAACCTGAGTGTGCAGCTCCGTTGTTTTATCCCTTTAAGCACAAATAAAAGCCTGACGACGCTAAATGTGTTTAGTTTTCTGATAATATCATTCACATATTAAAGTTTGCCAATAAATGAAATGGATCAACAAAAACAATAATTATAATAATACTAATAATACATACTGAGTTGTTTGAGGCAAGTTGTGCTGTTATTTTATTGTAGCCTAAATACTGTTTATATGACAGAACATATGATGATGTTATATAGGCTACAGGCTTATATATTTAAAATGTTTAGTAAATGGACTTGAACTTCCATATAGTAATGGTCTGGGTTCAAACAAACATTCTGACACGCAAAGTGAAGCATTCACGTGACTGGAAACAATGTGCGCCCCTGTTTTCATTCAAATATCATTAGTTTTAACGGGTTTTTATATTACAGTAAAAGAGTAGTAAAGTCGTTCATTAGTTGGAGTCAGCCAATGAAATGGGACGTTTTTGTACGCGATGACGTCACTACATAGAGAAGATCGCGCCGTTTTGGTGGTCCATGTAGCAGCCAATAAACGACTTTATTACTCTTTTACTGTAATATAAAAACCCGTTAAAACTAATGATTTTTTAATGAAAATATTGTCTCATACATATGCATAAAAATGTTTAAACATTGCATAAATGTTTAATGCCAAGTCGCACTGGCTGACGTTGTTCATTGGTCAGACATCGACCAATAAAACGGCTTCATTTGAAAGTGAACTAAAGTTTAAGCAATAAATGACTGTCAATTAGAATGTAGATGTTTTGGTAGTTGTGTTTTTTGTTTTTTTTACACGCATTTTTGAAGTTGTAAATAAAACAAAGATTATTGGAGCATGTTTTACAAGAAAATACTGTTTCAGTCTCTGTTTCTGTTTGCAGTATCGCTGTAATTGATTGTGAAATTTACAAACAATAACTGAGTGAAAACTGTTTCTATGCCAAATTTATTTCTGTGGACTGAAACCATGACAAACTATGACAAAATTCATCAGTTCAAAGAATAGCATTTGTCTCAAGACTGACAGCCGCTTTCTGTCAGTGCCGTTGCGAAGCTCTTCAGCTCGTCGCATTTCACCTGCAGAGCAGATCCAGCACCGCATTCAGACTCGGCCGGCCAGCGCTCGACCCACGTGTCTTTACCCAGCGTATACACATACCTGAGAGGGAAAACGTGAGTGAATAGTGAAATACAGACCCTAACGTACATTTTCAGTGCTATTATGCTGCTCACCTGTTGGACGTGCTCCCTGCTTGCCAAACATCAGCGATTGGACCAATGATCAGATAGTCCTGACCCTCTCTCAAACCAAGCCCTGTCCTACAGCTTGCATGAGAGAGGAACATTCTTCTTTCCTTCTCGTTCAGACCTTCTTCTGTCCCTACACAAACAGAAATGTATAGAGATACATGAGCCAGGTGGCAGGTTAGATGAGAAAATAAGACTCTATACTCTTAAAAATAAAGGGTCTTTATTGGCATCTGATAAAGAACCTTTAACATCTATGGAATCTTTCCATTGTGCAAAAGGTTCTTTATAGTGGCAAAAGGTTCTTAAGATTTTTAAAATATTCTTCACACAAAGAAAAAAATTGTTCTTTTAAGAATTGTTCACTGAAAGGTTCTTTGGGGGACCAAAAATAGTTATTCTATGGCATCCCTCCAAAAAAAAAAAAAAAACCTTTTGGGAACTTTTTTTTTTTGGAGCATGATAAAGACTTTTGTGCAAAACATTGTGCTTTTCAGAAGGAGGGGCTTCATAGAGACAGGAACTAAACAGAGTGTTACTGACAGACTGGGAAAAGAGGTGCTGAAACAATGTCAAATATGTGAAAAATAATGTGTTATTTGAACATTCAAACATGAAAACCTATTGTATTAGAGCCCCAAAACAAAGTCAAGACTTTGTAAAAGGGCATAATAGGTCCCCTTTAAGAGTGTAGTAGACGTACCCTCTTTGATAACCTGCACAATCTCCATATCATACTGATCATAGTGACTCTGGCTGGCGCTGATCAGTTTGACCCTGTAGGCTGAAGAAAAGACACATTTGTTGAGAAGATGGTGACATCATGATGTGTTCCCCCAAAAAAGACAGGAGAAACATTCACCATGATGTAATCCATTGCACACAGCAGTCTTCCTCTGTTCTTTCCCAAAAGACAAGGAGTCTTCTTTCACTACACAACAGTCACCTATGAAAGAAAGTTGTATAATTTGTTTAATAACTGGTTAAAGCTAAGTTGATTGAAAACACAAAGACAGTCCTGCTGAACTGACCCTGTGAGCAGCGGCACACGTCGTCTTTGCAGATCTGATCGAGCTGCTGTTGGTCTTCAGGAGGAGAGTAGAATCTGCTACAGCGCTTATCTGACAGAACAGAGACCGCAATCGTGATCACACCGTTAGTTAGCATTGTATGGAGCCCCGTGGATGAAATGCAAGAAAAAAAAAAGATATTGTGGCCACGATTTAACTAATTTAAAACAAGGAAATGAATTGGTACAACGTGGCCATGATTTACTAAAATAAGGGAACAAAATAATAAAATTTGCCTAATAAGTCGTCACAATGTGGCCACAATATCTATTTTTCTTTTTTCGCACCTCTTGTGCGGGACTCCAAAGCATTCATCACGTTAAACGGGATTTCAAATTGGGGTCCATCAGCCACAAGGGGGTGCTAGATAATATGACTACTTTTTTGTCAAAATTAAGGTGTTATTAACTCTTTCCCCACCGTTGACAGAATTTTCCGTCATTTATGACAACGTTTCCTCGCCATTGATGGAATTTTCCTGTGCAAGCTTCGGACGTGTTGATAGAAGCAATGCGAACAAAGTCTTAGATAAAAACGTAGAAAAACGCAGGCAGGGAAAGAGTTAAATGTTTAACACAATCGTTTTTAACAAGTTGCTTCAGAATGATATTTACAAATAAACCATAATTGTATTTAAATGAATCAAAAATGTCTTGATGCCAATTAAAAAAGTAACTTAAGACAAAGAAAATATTTCCAGATAATATTTGCATAATTTGCTGTGTCTTCAATAAAATAACAATGTAAAAGCTAATTATCACATTTTATTAACAATTATTAAATTACATGTCTTTATAATGTCACACTATTTTTCTCACAAAGTCTAACTAGGTTTTATTTATATGAAAAAAAAATAGCTCATAAAAATATAGCATTTATATTTTAGCAAGGGGATCATCATATTTAGGGGTATATGGAACCAATCTGGCAACACTGCTTCTCACCGGAACGCATAGAGCAAACGAGCGCGTGCCGTTCACAATAGTAGCTTGTGATTCTGTCAGCTGAACGAATCTGTGCTTTTCTATGGCGAGCAACTTCTATGTTAGGCTTGTTCACACAGTGACAAGTCAAGAATCTGAAGAAGAACAATTCGGCATTCGGTGCCGCTTTATATAGGCAGAGCGCCAACCGCTATTCATGCACTTGAACGCCATTGCAAAACTGGGGGGCGCACCCCACACTTTGAGAACTTAAAGCATGTTTTAAATGTCTGACCTCATAGATACTAATTTAAAAAGCTAATCAAATTAATCATTTTGTTCTAAAAATGTGGCGCTCAAGCTCAACTTTTTAGAAAAACATGGTGTTCCTCATGCTTGCTAGCACATTGCTATGACATTGATAGCGTATTTGGTTGCTCAGAAAAGAAACAGGATGCCTCTCTGCACAGTTTGAGTTATTCATGCTTGTAGCAGAAACAATGTGAGATGATTTAAGTGGCAAAGTTAACAGTGTAGATTAGCAGTATAACTTCACAAACATTGCTTTGCAAACCTTTGTGTGTACGAACCTTTGTTGTAGTACTGGTAAACTGTGACAGTGGAAGGCTGAAGGAGCCGCACTTTAAATTTCTGATGCAGTCTGAATGAGATTATGTCTGTCTCAGTACTGGACACCTGTCCGGGTCATTCATGCAAAGACAAATATTCAATGTTGCCTTCATTTACATCATGTTAAACAAGTATGAACTTTAAGGGTGATTGTTAGGTTACCTTAAACAAGTGAATTATGAGGGATCCTCTGTCACTTAGGTTGTCCACCACTTGGAAGTTGTTAATGTAGCGGTCCACTGAATTTTTAAGCTGAAAAATCAGCCCAGACATTATCACTTCTATAACCTAACGATTTGCCTTGCTGTGTACTGTCTACATAGGTAGCTGCCTACATAGTTAGCATCCTAACTGTCAAGGTGACAGATTTGAAACATTCTTTATAGTCAGAAACTCTGCACGCCACACAAATAGACTCAACTCACAATTGATTTCAATTGAGTTCAGCGTTAGCATGTTGCTAAGCTAAAAGCACAATACTCTTGGCATGAAAATACAAAGAACACAAAAATGTAGTGTAGAAACGTTCACTGGTGTGTTGAATAAAAAAAAAACAACATTTTTAATCAAACTTTTTTTCATGATTTCTTCATCCATCTTGGATGTAGCTTCTCGCAATGCATCATGGGATTGCATTCTCCATGATAGATGTATGCAATGCTGCAAAATTAGGTCTCTTAGCCAAAATTAGACATTTCATGTCTGGAGTCCACATGTGATGCCTTTAAAATGTTGTCTAGGCAACAACACAGCTAGCTACAGAATTAGCTGCTATCGCTAATGTAATGCCACATTATGTCATGAGTTTGGTCTTACCAACTCTAAATCTGAGTTTTCAGGCTCAAAGCCGGTGGGCAGACCGATGTCCAGAATCACCATCCTCACTTGGCGTCCCTCCAGAGCCCTTTGGGGGTGCAAAGCAGAGAACTGTGGGTACCACAATAATCTATCCTGGCAAAAAATAAGATATCTACTTGTATACAAGCGCTCACCTCACGTGGATATTGAGTCTGTAGGACTTTTCTACATCCGGTGGGGGTTTTTCTAAAATGAACCAAAGAATGTTCTTAATGAAAACTTGTACGCTAATTATAAGCTAACTAAAAATAAATTTAAAAAAAAGTTAACTATGGTTACCAGAACTTTACTGTTAAAAAAAAACAGTAGCAACATTTTTAGTTTTACAGACTGAATGTTAATTTCAGTATAAAACATATTTCATTAGCTGATATAATGTCAGGTAACACTTTGTTAGTGTTCTTATTACACGTTACATGTACTTACTATAGTAATAACAGTAAATTATGCATAATTACATTCTAACCCTAACCGTATATTAGGTACATGTTGTTAATTAATATTCAAAGTACTAAACTCTGTTTAGTATCTTTATAATAACTGAAAACCACCTTAAAAACAAGTGGTAATGAGAAAAGCCACATGATGAATCAAAGCTCATCACTAGTAGTTTTTGAATAAGCTGAGGTAACTATTAATGTATAGAAGACAATAAAATAATGCAATAAACATTAATTTAACAACATAAGATGTAACACAAAACCCTAATATACATAACACATAACAAAAACTAAGAAGAAACAATTATTTAAATGAAAAAACATCAAATGTAAAGTGTCAATGGGAATTCTGGGAATGTCAATTTACAGTTTTTCATTGTAAATTATAAGATGGATTCTTTTCTACTTCCAAAACTGAACATTTTACTGTAAAATTATGAAATGTTCCAGTAGATCTATTACAGTTTTTTTTACCATGTATGGAGTGAGGGAACTTACCGTTAACTATTAATTAACCAAGCAGTTTTACAGACTTTGACCGTTAAGTTTGCGGTAATTTTTTACACACAGCAAGCCAAGGACTTTGGAAGCTTGTTTCCACCAGGGAATAAATTTCCTCAGAGATATAAACTCTCAATTCTGAGAAAAAAAGTCAGCTCAATTGTGACTTTTTTTCTTGCAATTGCAAGAGTTTACATGTCACAATTCTGACTTTATAACTTACAATTGCTAGTTTATATCTCACACTTCTGAGGAAAAAAAGAGTCAGAACTGCATGATATAAACTCGCAATTGCAAGAAAAATAGTCAGAATTTTAAGATAAAATGTTGCACTTACCTTACCTTAATTATCTGGCGGAAACAAGCTTCCATATAAAACCGAGTAGAGAACGCACCATTAGTCTCAGCGATGGAGACGTCCAGCTGAAAGCCGTTACACGTGCTGTTCTCATACACCGCAGGAAGCTGGTGGTACACAGTCACTACCTGGGACACATAAAACACAACAGAGAAAAGATTGTAACTAAATTACGTCTTGGTTTTATATTTTAATAATTCAATAGTTTGGTGTATATGTGGGCATTTAGCACCTCCAAAATTCCCTTGCCCCTCCCAGAAGCCACTACTGTGAATTCCTGGTCCAGAGGTACCTGGAAGAGATTATTAGTGAGTAACAGAGTTATTGTATTTCATCCCAACATTCTTTTCCTTTATCCATGGAGTTATTATACTGCCAAATGTCGAAAGAGCATTTTTGTAACACAAGAATACAATCATGTAAAACACAAGTGCAAATCTCTCCAAATTAAAGCACTGTTTCCACCTGGTATTAAGATGTGTTTTGGTCAAATGGACGATGCTAAATACAGGTGTAAACAAGGTCTAAAACGTTTTGAGTTTGAAGTAGAAGCTCATGTGGTCGAATGTGTTCAAACAGCCACAAAAGACCATCTACTCTCCGCCTACTGACCTAAAGCATAAACTTTATGGGAAGTGCGCTAGCCAGATGGGATTTAAACTTTGTCAGCTAAAGACCCAAGTTTGGTTTGAAGACAAAAAACATGAAGCACAATGTTCTCTCACCATTCCTGATTTCTAACACACACTCACAGCGTTCGACTAGTCTCGCAGCTGTCAGAGCAGAAACGAAAGCTGATGCTCTCCACATGTTTTTCTGTCGTCTCTGCGCACGTTTATACTTCAATTGCGCAAGCTTATTTCTTCCTGCCCCACCTGCCCATAGACCCTCCCCTCCAAGAAATCAGGACAGAAGTGGTCAAAAGTGGACAAAAGAGGCGGATTAAACACAAGGTGTAAACAGGAATGTGTCTCCCTCGTCTACTTGTGATCCGATCGACCAAAACGCATCTTAATACCAGGTGTAAACAGGGCCTTAGTGATGTTGAAGCCGTGCGACTATGGTGTAGTTTGTTTATTGCTTTTTAACTTTTGACTTCTGACTGTATTTAGGCTTTATAGAAGTTATGTTAATTTATGAATATTATTTTATAGAATTTATATAAGTTACGTTCATTATTGAATATTATCTTGATGAACAAAACATGTAAGAATTATAAACTTTGTTTGTCACAGAGCTTATTTTCTCCAGTAATCCAAAAGCCAATGGAAAAATCCTATTGGGTTTTTATCAGGGGAACCAGGGTGATTTGGACAGAGAGAGCACTGTTTATTTGAAAGTTTTGTACGAGAACAAAGGGAGATTTTTCCTTGCACAGTACATGATTGTATTTTGGCGCTACAATAATGTGCTTTGAACATTTGGCAGTATAATGACACCATAAATATCTACGAAAACATAAAGGGAAGTTTGAAAGCTAGAAGATCGCACCGTTGAAGATCGGGCCACATAAGCATCTTTAGGATTGAAAGTCCAGCGTACGTCACTGCGACCGGGAACACTGAGCTGCACCAACAAATTGAGGTCAGAAGGAGGAGGGCTCTTCACTAGGTACTCAGACAGGGCCTGTAGCACGACCATAGTAGACTGATGGGAGAAAAACAGTCATTATATGAATAACCATGTACCTTAAATACAAATATAAGACAATTAGTGAAGGTTTACTTGTGGTTTTTACCTGAGTAGAGCCGTACCCTCCCCCAATGCCACGCTTCTCGCTCAGCCATTGAAAGGGGGCGACTGCTTCTTCCATGTGGCCACTTTTGACAAGCGCTAACAATGCATAGCCTGTAGCTTCCAGTGTGAAGAAATGATTAGAAGAGTCAGGCCAGTGGGTACGGTCTGTAGACAGAAAATAAAGATGAGAAAGACAGGACAACACAAAGCAACATATTTCATATTTTTGTTTTAAAAAGATAAGTACCAGGTGAGGCTAAATTTAACAACATGCTCTTCCTGCAGCCGTGGTTGGAAACTGCTAAGGCGTAGCATGCTATAGCTGCTGTGTACGGCCTCGTCAGCCGGGAGAAATGCTCTCTTAGAAACATCGCGGCTTTTCTGGTCTTGTCCTGCAATGATCGAATGTAGAAAATACAATTAGCACCATTGAACATGTAAAAACGTATGTTATTAAATTTACAGTTTTCTAGTTTGCCCGGAAGTACGAGATGAATCAGTGTTGTACCTTTGTCTATTTACTTATATTTTGAAATATACAGTCATACGCATTCAACGTACGTCCAAAAAACATTAACTTCCATGACGTAGTACACAATGACATGACTTACTACAAGTTATGTAACGTAGCGTAGAACGTTGTGTACTACGTCGAGGAAGTTAACGCTTGTAGATGCAAGTCGAATGCTCATGGCTGTTGCACCAGAAGCTTGTTATTTTACTTTATAAAGTTTTAAATAAGGATATTTGTCTTACACAAATGCATCAAATCGCTTCAGAAAGACTTTATTAACCACCCGGAGCCGCATGGATTATGTTTTATGATCGATGAATGCACTTCAAATGGACTTCAAAAACTCATCCTCTAATCACTCCCATTATAAAGCTTGGACGAGCCAACAAGAAGAAAGTCATGTACCCCTAGGATGTCTTGAGGGTGAGTAAATTATGGGGTCATTTTCATTTTTGGGTGAACTATCTCTTTAATTCAGCTATTGTCCTAATTATTTATTTTAGCTTGAAGTTACCTGTATGTCGAGGTCTGGCTCTTGGCAGGTAACAGCATTTTGTCCCTCTGCCAAAGCAATGAGCACGAATGCGGTCAGAGACACTCTGGATTCAGAGCCTTGCAGGCCTCCCTGTATCACAGAACATGTGTTAGTACTGTGAGAAAGCATTCAGATAACCTTTTATAGATTATTATGAAACTAGTGCAATCACAGGTATTAATTCTCACCGTCATACTAGTGTCGTAGACAGGATTGTCCTCCTGAAAGGATCCATCTGGACGCTGTTTATTCTTGAGTAGGTACAGCAGAGGGCCACACAGATGCTTCTCACTGACACTGATAAACGAGTGTGCCATGGAGAACACCTTCACCACATACGCAGTGATCCTGAGACATAAAGTCACATGAACTCTACTGGGAAATGTTCAATATAGTGCTGCAGTTTAGGTGATGTGCTGGCATGAATACCATGTGCTGGTGCCTTCTTTGGCATAGGGAGGGTATGAGTCATCGGTTTTCCGATAATTAAGTTGATTTTCATAACCTATAAAAACAAAAAATAATATAAATAATTTATCTTAATCATATCTAAAAGAATGCAGTTCATCCCTGTTTGTGTCTCACCGCACCTTTTTGTATGTATTTGATGGCCTCTTCTCTGCGATCTATTCCCACAACATCCCACTTTGCACTGCGGTCCAAGTAATGGGCTGCAATGAGTGGCAGTGTGATCCTGGCCAGGTTCTGCTCCACACAACCGCCAGGCATGCGGATCAATGACGCCAGTGAGTCCTCCTTAATGGAGTTATCAATGCTGTCTGCCAGCAAGTCACCTGAAGAACGGGGGGAAAAAAACATGCAGATCAGTGATGTTAATGAACAAAACTGGGAAATTCTTGACAGTTGATGTCAAGAATTAAATGCCCATAATGTAATTAAAATAGTAATATACTATTTTATAATATTATGAGTATAATAAAATTTATTAAAGGGGTGGCACAATGCCATTTTTACAAGATGTAAAATAAGTCTCTGATGTCCCCAGAGTGTGTATGTGAAGTTTTAGCTCAAAATACCCCACAGACAATTTTTTATAGCATGACAAAATTTGTCACTTTTTGAGGGTTTTTTGTTTTTGTGTGTTTCCCTTTAAATGCAAATGAGCTGCTGCTCCTAAGCAGAGGGCGGGGTTTCAAGAGCTCCTGTAGTGTTAGCAGCTCTGATTACCTCATGCTGACTCACTGAAAATGTCAGAAACTGTTCAGCCTTTTATGCTCAAACCGGAGTTGGACGATGATGGAGAGACTCAAGAAGAAGTGACAACATGTAGAATGCAACAGGACGTTTCTGAATGGTTAGTTGCTTAACTTATGTAGCTGATGTGGGATATCTTTAAGTCATTGATTAGCATATTCTCTCATGATAATCTATAAATCGCTTGTGTGGGAACTGTTGTAAGTCAGATGCCTACATAGCCAGAGAATATATGCTGCATGAAGATAGAACAGGTATAGTTTAGTTTAATTATGGTTATATCTTATGTTGCTTTTATGACATGCTATTGCATTTGTGTTATGTACTGTATTGCAATAACATGGCCTCACCCCTTTGTTGCGTGTTCTCAGGGGCAGGGTTTATGTAAATTTTAGGGTTAGTGATGTCACCAACCCGGGAAGAAGCTCGTTGTAGTCCTACTAGCCGTCTGTTGTACTCCTTATACAGAGAATTTTTTAAAAGAAAATATCTCACTTTGCTTTGAAGTTTGAGCGTCCTAACTTTGCAGATGTTGTTTGTGCTCTAACAGCAACATTACACACTAACTAAAGTTAAAGAGGTGAAATCATAATAAACCACCCCTTTAATACATTTTAGTATGTATTAGTATCAATAAAATGTCAAACCTCTGACATTGACAAATGTCTCCGGCAGAGATTTTGGTACAACGGTGTCCAACTGCATCTTCTCCACTTCTATCATCTGTCTCCCAGCTGAGATGAAGGAAATATTTAATCATTTATTACAACAAAAATATGTAAATGAAAGCATATAATTAATAATTTTTTTAAATTTATACATTTTAATAATATAACATATACTTTTCATGCATAAAGACTTCATACTGTAAAAAAGTGTTACATATATTACAAAGTCAAGAATTTTTGTAAAGTTAAATAAATGTTTTTTGTTATCATTGCATTGGTCATGAATACACTCGTGATTTCCAACCAGTCTTACCACTGTCTCCTTTCTCAGTGGGGTTCAGCACAAAGCTCCTCACTTTAATTGTCTGGATGCCTTCTACCTAAAACACAAGATATAGCATTATATATCATATATACAGTTATTGCTCTAACGTTACAAAAAACACATAACATGCCCCAAATAACATATTTAATATGAAATATTTTCAATATTATACCCAAGACAGAGCAGGTTTTAGTAGCCCACTTACTACCACACGTAGATTCTTCCTCACTGCATCTTGCCCCATGAAGGAGGCCGCAATGGCTGTGACCTGTAGGGGGAGCTCTCCTGTTTTAAGGGGGATGATGGTGTATGTAATGAGCTTGGAGGAGCTGGCCTGTACTGAAACCTGCTGTCTGTGGGGTCCACTAAATGCCACACTACACATGTCCTCTGTCTTATCCAGGATCACCATTACCTACAAACACACAGTTGTTCAGGTCAGGACACAAAAACCTTAGTGTCGGAGTGTGTTTATTGTTTGGTGACTGTGTGAATCTAACCTCCAGTTTTGAGTTCCTGTAGTTGTGGACCACAGCTTTGATTTCCACATGTTCATTTCTGGACACTGAGTGAGGCAACCGCAGGTCTATGAAGAATGGCTTCCACGTCCGCACGTTATAAGGTTCAGCTACACAGAAACCTGCAAGAGGTTCACAAACCAGGAATAAACTCATTCTCGGGGACCTTTTCACATTCATTCTCAGAAATGTCTGACATGCAAGATTAAAAGCTAAATAATACTTATTAAAATAGTCATAATTCATGTGCAGAAATGCTTGGCATGCAGCATTAAAAGTTAAATAATAATTTGTAAATAGAAAAAAAAAAGAAAAATTATAATTCATATGCAGAAACGCTTGGCATGTTGCACTAAAGCTAAATAATAATTATTAAATATTCGTAATTTACATTCAGAAATGTTTATATGTAGGATTAAATGTTAAATAAGTATTAAAATATTCAAAATTCATATGCAGAATTAAAACCTAAATAATTATTAATAAAATATTCATAATTTATATGAAGAAATGCTTGACATGTAGCATTAAAAGCTAAATAACTATTAATACAAAATATTTGTAGTTCATATGCAGAAATGTTTGACATGTAGGATTAAAAACTAAATAATTATTAATAAAATATTCATAATACATTTGACATGTAGCATTTAAAGCTAAATAATTAATGTTAAAATTCAGAATTTACATGAAGAAATACTTGACATGTAGCATTAAAAGCGGAATAATAATTTAAATATTCATAATTTGTATGCAGAAATGCTTTGCATGTAACATTAAAAGCTAAATAAGTATTAAAACAAAATATTTGTAATTCAAACAGAAATATTTGACATGTAAGATTAAAAACTAAATAATTATTAATAAAATATTCATAATACATTTGACATGTAACATTAAAAGCGAATAATAATTATTTAAATATTCGTAATTCGTATGCAGAAATGCTATGTGTGTACCATTAAAAGTTAAGAAATTATTATAATATCTAACTCAAATGCAGAAACACTTGACATGTTGTATTAAAAGTTAAATAAAAATATTCATATGCAGAAATGTTAGACATGTATAGCATTAAAACCTAAATAATTATGATTAAAAAAAATAATTATATATTTTCGTTGTAATCATTTAGTTATCACTGTGGCAGATCTAAAACCATATAAAATAAATTCTGTGTCAGATTTTACACATTTAAGCATAAAACAAATAACAAACAAAGATCAGCTGATTTCTAGCTTCTAGCGATAACAAAAACTCTAGCTTATAGAATTGTGCTGTATTGTGAGGCTACACTAAAACTGAAGAAACTTCTACTACAAAAGCTTTTTCATTCTGCTGTCAGTGGCTTTAAACATTTTAAAGAAGGTCTGCCCCGACGGTCAGATGGTTTGGACAAGAACAGAGGTGTTTACCTCTCTCAGGTGAGGAACTGACGGCTAGAAACCCCCACTGAGTGATACTGTCAGGAAGAACGGTGTCCACTGGAAATACAGCCAGCCTGGAATAAAAGCAGGAGAGACACTTTCATCAATGAACCTGATAAAAGTGTGACTTCTTCGCTGAGTCAAAGTCAAACTCTTACCCATCAGACTTGGGTACGCTGGGCAATCTGATGTCAGTCCACAGCCACGACTCGAAGAACTTGGAGCGCACATAAATGTCTTCTATATCAGCTAAATCATCTTCATCGAACTCTTGCTCCTCTTCCTCCTCCTCTTCCATCTTTGCATCATGACTGTCCTCGTGTATTGGCGACAGAGATTTGACAGGGGCAGATCCGAGGACGACACGTCCTGAATAACTGACAGAATCAAAAAAACTATAGTGACGTCTATTATATAACGTAGGTAAAATAAGGTGGGTGGTGGTGGGTGGAGGGGTGGTGGTGGGTGGAAGGGTGGTCGTCGGAGGCCTGGTAACGACACCGAGCTCCTCCCCTCTGTACTCTGCACAACAGCGGAGGAAAGCTAACACGCAGCTCCAGTCCTCGGTGATGTAGAGGGAGCGACGGTAGCACGAATAGGGCATGGGAATCTCCCTCATGCCGTCCACACAACATCTCTTCAGGAACTGGTCAGAATATACCTTCTCTGAGAGAAAAGAACATGTTTAGGATGACTTAGCAATTAGCACGACTCGTTAACTTTTGCTAATGCTTTTGCCAACACTTGTAAATCTCTGCTTCTCTAACAAACTGTAACATACCAAACCTTTTAAAGATTTCTGATGCTTTGATGACACTGACTCACCCAGCTGCTCTCTGAGCTGCAGTTTGGCAGCAGAACGTCTTCTTCTAGATCTACTGGAGCAATCTATTCCAAACAAACCAAAGAAAATACACTCTTAAAATGAAAGGTTCTTTATTGGCATCTATGGTTCCATGAAGAACCTTTAACATCCATAGAACCTTTCCATTCCACGAAAGGTTCTTTATAATGGAAAAAAGGTTTTTTAGATTTTTAAAATGTTCTTCACACTAAGAAAACAATGGTTTTATGAACTATTTACTCAAAGGTTCTTATGGGGAACCATAAATGGTTCTTCTATGGCATCACTGTGAAACCAAGATGGTAAATGGGACGTGGATGCGGAAGGTCAAATTCACCCTATAGAGCATCTTTACGTAATCCCAATGGCATAACTTTACATAACCTAATGTTACTTTAATGTTAACCAGCAATACATTACTATGTTAACATTTGGCAAGATTATTTGTCCTGCATTTTTTAATACACATTTTGTTTAGAAATTAAAAGTGTGCCATTTTTGTGCAATTTTGTGTTGTTGCTATCCTCATTATCTTTACCTAATTCTGAAGCTTTGAACTTGTTTTATAAATAGAACCGTTCAAAAGTTTTGGGTCAGTAATATTTGAAAGAAATTAATACTTTAATTCATCAAGGAAGCATTACATTTATCAAAAGTGACAGTAAAGACATTTAAAAAGATGATCTCAAATAAATGCTGTTCTTTTCAAATTTTTATTCATCAAAGAATCTTAAAAAAATGTTACTAATTCTGAAAGAAGCATAAGAGGATTCTTTGAAAAACATTAAATATGTTCAAATCTTTTAATGGTAGTGTAAATACATTTATTCTAGCATAATTAATTAGATGTTAATGTTGTATGTGTGAAGGACCTTTTTTGTAGTCAGTGGAACCTCCTGTGCTGGAATAAAACATCAGTCCTGCATCACTGAAAACACCCATATTATTCTTGCCTCCTCCTGAGGTGCAGCCCATATCACCCTGTCCCACCACCTCCCACACCTGAATGAAAGAGTCATGAGTATCAGTGAGACCCTGGAGAAGTTTCTGGAGAGTACAGTGAAAATGATGTCAACACTCACCTTCTTCTGCGTCAGGCGGTTTTTACTCAGCAGAAAGATGGCATTATCCACAGCAACCAGGCTGACCTTTGCTCCCGGTTCACCTTTGACTTGAAAATGAAAGCTGCTGCTTGGTGAGTAGGAATTGACTTTTTCACCCTCCACTGGTCCTACACTGAGCTAAAACAACCACAAAAACTCTCAATACAAATAAACATAAATGCAAGCAACAATTATGGCACATATATGGACTTTTTTTGGACAAAGTAACCCTTTGTTTAAAAGCCAGAAACAGAATTACTTACACTATTGAACAGTAGGCAAAATGTGCTAGAATCATGCAAGGTTAATAATTTCTTATGGATGTCACATGAACTCACCGAACCTACACACCGGTCCTCCACATCAACAAATACAGAGTCTGCCACCACTTCCGCCCTATATTTCCATGGAAAAATGTAGTACGCCACAATCCGAAACGCAGGTAGCATTTCTGTGGTAACCAGCAGAGGAATGTTTATGACATCCAGGTCTTTGACATTCACTCTACCAGCATGGATTATGTTTCCCTTATTCAAGACCTACAGAAACAATTGTAAATGTAATCAATTATGAGATTACGGTCATTTTCATCCCAAAATGGCCCAAGTGTCACACTCACGGCATATGTCAGCTGCTCCACAAACATTTTTGATTTTGCTGAGGATTTGATGTGCGCTTGGACGTTGAGACTGTCACCCACCACCACTCGACTGGAACCCACTGAGATATGCAGGTAGTTCCTGAAGCCCCTAAAAGAGGCATACGGTTCCACACGCACTTCTTGAACAGCCTGCTGTTCTGGTTTCAGTAAAGGATTTGCTGTCTCCACCTACACATGAATACGTCAATCAAGACAACTCTCAGAATAGTTTTGGCAGGTTAATGAATATGGCGATGTTAATGTATTTGGTCTTGGTGGACTAAATCTGCTATGGCTGCTGCTGCATAAAAAGACATACATAAATCCTGTAGCAGATCTAGGCAGGTGGAGCTGGGGAGGTGGAGGGTTTCAGAGGAACTCTGATAGCGCACTGCAGGACTAACTCACAGCAAACACTGAATTAGACTCTTTAAATGTTGAGGAAGCAATCTCACTGGCTGCCGGATCAGCAGAGACCAATCAGCTTATGTCATGCGGTAATGATGTGACTGCTTGCAGATTGCATGAAAAGGACTTATCAGTCTGCGCCAGCTATACAGAGTTTCATGACTGAACAATATATGTTTATACAACAGTTTGTTCTGGTTCTCGAATCTGATTGGCTGAGAGGTCTTTCCAGCCATCCAATATTCTACCAGTATCACCACAGGAACCGTTTCACCATTTGAATCACTCTACTTTCGGCATTCTCACAGCGAGTGTCATGGTGGACGAGAAAACCCACCATATTCTTACAGATACTATTGTTGTGCCATGGAATGTAGTTTTAAGAGTTTTTTTAGGCGAGAATGTAGTTATTTAGACCTCAAATGTGCGACTTATATGTAAACATAGTGCCTAGTTGAAATACTGTTTAGATGTTTTCAGAGATTTGAGCTCCAGGCCGTCAGCGGCCATTCAGCGCTCATTTATCCGCAGAGAACAGCTTCATCTCAGCCAGTCCTTTGGGAATTTGCCGCTGGCTCTTATGTAGATGATAAGCTCCTCTAAGGAAATGTTTTAAAAAAATGTAGGTCTATTATGCAATGAATTATAGGTTTATAATTAAAATTATTAACAGTTTAAAATATTTCCTTACACTGCAGTCATCAATGAAAATTAAGAGCAGCTTTACTTCAAGCACCGACTTTAAACACGAAATACTATTCTTCTTATTTATTTCACTTATATGTACGGCACGGGCCACGAGAGAAATAATGGAATAAATTAAGACAGTTATATACCGTTATTAGCACATTATGTTGAAATTCGTCTCTCGTCGTCTCTGAGAGAATATGCTCCGTTAATGCAGAATCAGATGCCTACAGCTCCGTCACTTTTTATTTTCACTTTCTGTAGTGAATACTGACCAAGGTTAAGACTTTTTTCACCAGCATATCTCTTGCACAAAGTTTGCATGTTACTTGTGCGATATCCATTGGCTCAATATTGGAAAGATTTCCAATATTGCTATGTAACAAATATGATATTGCTTATTCAGCTCACAGTTAAATACATGTTTGGATTGTTTCTATTGTACGTGCATGTTTTTTTCTGAGTGACTTACTTTCAGGATCTGTGAATTACCATATGAACTGGCCAAGTCAGGCATGTTGATGTAGACTTTGATGGTGCCGCTGTGGACACTGATTGGACTTTCAAGAAAGCTGATTTTAACAGGAATATTAGGGGCTGGAGAGCCGTCATGGTTACTCACTGTAACCTAAACAACAAAATAAAAAAAACTAACTTGTAATAATGCTACTGTCATGAGCTAAAATCGACAATCCTTTCAGAAAATCAGATTAAAGGGATAGTTCACCCAAAAATGACCATTTACTCAGCCTAATATCTTTTTAGAAGAAAGCTAAAAAGAAATATAATAAAAATAACAAAAGCGCATAACAAAATTACTTAAACTAAAATAAAAAAAATTAATAAAAAGGAATAAAATAGATAAATCTTAAATTTGGAAATGCCTTGGGAACTAACTGAAATTTATTTTTATTTCAGTTTTAGTGATTTTAGTACTTCAACTAAAAAAAATAATTAAAGCGAAATAGAAATATTAAAAAAATCTAATAAAAATGACAAATGCACAGCAAAATTACTAAAATTAAAATATAAAAATAAAAGCTAACTCAAAATATGAATACATACTATAAATAATACTAAAATTACACTGCCTTTTTAGAGCCTGAGAGCCTGTGGTTATCGTCCACTTTCACTGTATAGAAAAGAGCAGCTTGGGCATTCTGCTCCATTTCAGTTCAGGAAATGAAGTCAAACAGTATGAAATGACATAATGGGGGAACTATCCCATGAAGCAGTAAACATCACAGAAATTAAATTACCGTCATGCCTAATGGCAGGCCAGGTTTGAAATACTTCGGCGTGTCCCTGATGGAGAGCATGTATGGAGATATTACTATTTTAATGCCGGATTTCTCTGCTTCCACAAGATCGCTACCTGAGAAGAAAGTCTTAAGGTGTAAGAGTGTTTTCAGAAAAAAATACTCAGAATAATGATGCTAGGCAAACACCAATATTTATTTCCCCACCTGAGCTGGTCAGTACTGACGCTTTGACGTACACAGAAGATCCCAGCAGGCTGTTTGTGTCAGGATAGACCTTCTTTATCTCCTCCATAGTCAAACTAACAATTCCTCCATTCAGCTGCAATTTATAAGACATAGAAAACAACAGTCTGTTTCTACAAATCTGATTTAATGTTTAATGTACCTAAAGTAAAGTTTTTCTTCTTTAACCACTTACATCATTCAGTTGTTTCATAGATGTGAGTCTCTTCTTCTCACCATTTATTTCAATACCAAACAGAACATATGCAACACCTTGCACTGGTTCACCATAAAGATACCTGGAAGAAATATATACAGTGAGCTTAAGGTTTCTGGCAACTTAAAGAATATCAATGAATGAATTAAATACACTACTGCTCAAAAAATTTGGTAAGAAAAAAATACAGTAAAATATTGTGAAATATTATAACAATTTAAAATAATAAGTGTTACTTCAGCGTTCAAATGCATTCAGATCATTCAGAGCAGTTTGATTCACACACCTGGCTGTTATTTCTACTTCCAGTTTATCTGCATCTAGACCGAGGTGGGACGTCTTTGGAGTCAAAGTGACATTGAACGCTGGGAGCACTTGGGAGCAAGAAGAAATGGTGTTAACCCACAAACAGGGGGGAAAAGAAGAATCTGAAGGCAATATGAATTTCTTACCATATTTCTTTACTTCAAACTCTCTGCTGAAAATGTTCTCTTTTCCCTGATCAAACTTTGCAACAACTTTCCACTTGCCCTCTCTAGAAAATCAAAAAGATCAGCAGCTACACATCTGAAGTACAGGGTGAATCAAAATTAATTCTAATTGTATCTTTAATTTATATTTAACATAATATATTAATATATAGTATTTACAAATGTACATGTATTTAGCGATTTTAAATATTTAATATACACTACCAGTCAAAAGTTTGGAATCGGTAAGATTTTTAATGTTTTTAAAGGAAGTTTTGTCTGCTCACCAAGGCTACATTTATTTAATTAAAAATACAGTAAAAACAGTAATATTGTGAAATATTATTACAATTTAAAATAACTGTTTTCTGTTTGAATATATTTTATAAAGTAATTTATTCCTGTGATGGCAAAGCTGAATTTTCAGCATCATTACTCCAGTCTTCAGTGTCACATGATCCTTCAGAAATCATTCTAATATGCTGATCTGCTGCTCAAGAAACATTTATTGTGTACAATTGTACAAAATATTTGTGTACAATATTTTTTTTCAGGATTCTTTGATGAAAAGAAAGTTCAAAAGAACAGCATTTATTTGAAATATAATCTTTTGTAACATTATAAATGTCCTTACCGTCCCTTTTGATCGATTTAATGCATCCTTGCTGAATAAAAGTATTAATTTCTTTAATTCCTTTTGGGAAAAAAAAAAAAAAAAAAAAAAAAATTCTTACTGACCCCAAACTTTTGAGCGGTAGTTTATAATGTTACAAAAGCTTTGCATTTCAGATAAATACTGTTCTTTTGAACTTTCTATTCATCAAGGAATCCTGGAAAAAAAGTACACAACTGTTTTCAACATTGATAATAATCATAAATGTTTCTTGAGCAGCAGATCAGCATATTAGAATGATTTCTGAAGGATCATGTGACACTGAAGACTGGAGTAATGATGCTGAAAATTCAGCTTTGCCATCACAGGAATAAATTACTTTATAAAATATATTCAAACAGAAAACAGTTATTTTAAATTGTAATAATATTTCACAATATTACTGTTTTTACTGTATTTTTAATTAAATAAATGTAGCCTTGGTGAGCAGACGAAACGTCTTTTAAAAACATTAAAAATCTTACCGTGTCCAAACTTTTGACTGGTAGTGTATAATAAAAAAAAAAACACTATATATATATATATATGTGTGTGTGTGTGTGTGAATACAGCAATTTAAAATACTGAATATTTAATCAATTATAAATCAGAGATAATTACATTTAAATAATTGCGTAATTATACTATAAACCACAAATTAACAGTTCTGTATGCATACTTGGCTACAGTGGAGAGGAGGTAGATATCCGATAGTATCCCATCGATTGCTTTGACTCTGGAAATACCATGTACTGTAATACCATCTGGATT